>JAECWU010000331.1:270000-870000 GCA_018150985.1 Chymomyza costata | reverse complement strand
AAAGCCGTGCGTGCTGCCAGATTTTCAGCTGTAGTTATTTGTTTTTTTTTTCGGCCAATATTGTTGATTATAAAATCTTATCTAATAACAAAACGTAGATAAAATAATGCCCTTAGCACAATGGACTCGCAAGTGTTTCCCATCAATTTGGATAAACTAACAGCTAAGGAGCGACATAACTTTATACTTAACAAATATGTGCTTATAGCTACCGAGGAAGGTGAATCTCGTAAGCACAAGCGCGATATTGATGTAATTCGAGAAAACCATCGCTTTCTGTGGGACGAAGATGAAACCGGCACAACTAACTTGAGTTGGGAGCAACGTCTTGCACAGCGCTACTATCGCAAACTGTTTAAAGAATACTGCATTGCAGATCTCACACGCTACAAAGAGAACAAAATTGCATTGCGTTGGCGTACAGAACAGGAAGTTGTAACTGGAATTGGTCAGTTTCAATGTGGAAGCAGACACTGTGGTGAACGCGAAACATTACGCACCTGGGAAGTGAACTTCAAATATATAGAACATGGCGAAGCACTAAATGCATTGGTTAAACTTCGTTTGTGTCCCATACATACCGAGCAATTAAACTATCGTACAAAAAAAAAGGAACACAAGCGTCAGAGGAATAGGGAAAAACGTGTAATTAAGGAGGAACGAAGGCTTAAAAGACGTAAGCTGAAGTTAGGTGATGAAGAGAAGGCTGCAGAAGTGCCAGATAAAGCTACAGCGGAAGATCCAAATGAGGAAGAGCAAGATGCAAATAATGGCGTTGCCTCCGCAGACGAGCAAGTCTGGAGCAAGCAAAATGAACTTACTCAAGAGCAGCCAAGTCGTGAACAGGAATTTGAACGTTATTTGGAAGATTTACTTTTGTAAATACATAGCACATTTATTTAATGTTAAAGAACTCGTGTGTTACATATTTAATAGTTACTGGCCGGCAAACAGCTTCAACTTATTATCTATGTATGTACATACATATGTATACAACTACTGTTTGCTATGTGGGACTACATATATAAAGACACAATATACATTGACAATGAAATGTTGTTACACCAACACCAAAAAAGTTTAACTTGATATTAAGGCTTAGGATTTGTTTTAGAAACAGTTACGTTAAGACTCAGTTTTTAGAAATTAATATTGTAGCATCGTCATTAACTTTTAACACGAACGGCAAATCTATGTAGTATTTTAATAGTATGTGTGTATAAGTACCCTCTCTCAGTCATCACTAAACACAAATGCCCCTACACGGTCTTCATCTTCGTTGTTGCTCTCATTGTACGTGCAGCAGCAGCACCATAGGCCAAACGTCCTATCTAGCGTTGACGAGAGTAATGCCGAAAACTATTGTGCTTGTTGCAATAGCTCGCCAAACGCCTGGGGTGGGCTAAAATTCAGCACCTCGGTAAAGACTAGCTCCTTCCATTTTTCCACAGGCAATTCATTCTCTTCAAAGCTCTGGTCGTAGAGCGTCGACGTTTGCTCATCGCTGGGATCATGATACTTTTCCATATACGGATGGGCCAACGCCTGCTCTGCAGTTATGCGCTTTTCGGCATCCAGCTCTAGCATCTTTTCAAGCAAATCTATAGCCAGCGGATTGGCGCCACGGAATACATCACGAAAATTGCGGCGTGGCATTAAAGGCAGTGAGCGTATATAGTTACGGGCGCTCTCTGACGATATCTTGCTCATGAACTCATCTGCAGGTGTGCCTAATACTTCCATAATTAGATTAAGTTGATGTATATGGTCGGTGCCCGGAAAGAGCGTACGTCCCGTCAACAGCTCCGCCATAATGCAGCCCACAGACCAAATATCCACAGTCTGATTGTAGTGCATCCAATTGAGCATTATTTCGGGAGCGCGATACCAGCGAGTGGCCACATATCCGGTCATCTCGCTTTCCGCAGGTCTTGCCAAACCAAAGTCCAATATGCGCAGCTCACAGTCCTCATTAACAGCAATATTTGACGGTTTCAAATCTCTGTGTATAACACCAGCACTGTGTATATATTTTAGGCCACGCAGTATTTGATAAACCAGAAATTGCACATGATCATCAGATAGCTTTTGCGTGCGTATAATGTTGTTCAAGTCTGCATCCATCAAATGGGTTACCAAATAGACCTGCTGAAATTGCTCCAGCGAATCGGCAGGTTGGCCTGGATGAAAAACATCCAGCAAACCAATAACATTCTCATGATCCATATGCTTTAGCAGGCGCAATTCGCGATAGGTGCGCTTAGCATGCACGGCTGATTGAAATGGACGTGCCAGTTTCTTAATGGCCACCTTTGTATTAGTACCACGAACCAAGGCCTTGCAGACTTGGCCGTACGCGCCAGAGCCTACAGGCTGCAGTTGCTGATACGTTTTTGGTATTTCCCATTCCGTTCGATTGATGTCTATCTTGTAAAAGCTTGACATTTTACGTGAAAATTCTTCCTTTTCGTGAATTTAGTAAGCTGCGCAATATTTTTCACCAATATTTGTTACTTATGTATTTAGTCACTAGTTTTTTCCCGTGTCGTAAAATGCAAATGTTAAGGTAGTGGGGCGTTGCCAGATTTAGCGCAGTGCTGCCAGACTGCGAGCAGATATTCAGCTGGTCAGCTGTTGCTATGCACTGGGGGGGTCGGTCCGATGTTGTTCGGCTAAAGCGCCAAGCGCCAATTCCATTTGGTTGTTCGTTGGAGCCAGACGTAACAAGGCTTGGAGTGCGCTAGTCTAAGCTCTGACGTTTTTTGCACGAGTTTTTTCCATACGTATTTTTTCATTGACAAAAACTCAAGCTGCGGTTCCAATGTGTGTGTGTATGCGTGTGCGTGCCTTCGTTTGTGCGGAAAACTGTATATGCTGCTTTATATGCAGAATGTATTTTTTTGCAAATACTATATACACACAAATTATGTAAATGCGCAAATTAAAGTTCAATTGTGAAGTCTACTAGCGCCCTAATACAACAATAAATTACATATAAAGTGTTTGGGCAAAATCCAAAGTTTAAACGTAATATGTGTGCTTTGAAAAAATTTCAAATTTTTCAAATAAATTAAACGCAAGAGCTCACAAAACGAAACGAAATTCAAATTTTTTAAAATAAACAAAATTAACTTTAAACGTCAAAAACAACAACAACAACAGCGACAACAAAAGAAAGCGGGCGACACAGGGTGACACTTCCTGCTGCATTGTAAAAAGCAACCGTTAAAATCAAAATGGCTACGACAGCAGCCGCAATGGCGGCCACTAGTGTTGTTGTTCTAGATCGTGGCAATAATACGACGTGCACAATCAATTTACATGGTAAGTTTTAGGAGGATTATATGCATTTAGCTTACATGCATTATCGTGTGGTCATCTGGCGAGCAAAGACTCGATACTAAATGTTTTTCGGTTAGAATTAAATAGCTGAGTAGCTTTAAAGCTGCCAGGCGGCACAATAGATAACTTTTTAATGCAGAACTGTCCATAAGTCCATAACTCATTGGTTAATGAAATATTGTTAGCCAAACAATGACGTTGATAATTGAGACTTGCTTTTTACTCATGTGATAGTGCTTTAATTATTAAGCGTGAAATTTCGTATTTGCCATACCAAATTTGTTTTAAATTCTTTTTTATTTCTCTAAAGAGAAACACTTTCTTGACTTACATGTCTGCCTGCTATAATAAAAAAAAAAAACCGTCTCCGTTATTTTTTGCGTCGGTATGAATATGTGTGCACAGGGCCTTCAAAATATAATACTAATTAATCATAATTAAACAAAACAAAAACAGCTACAACTTATTTGCAATATCTTTATGCGTTTTCCCCCAAAAAAACTAAAGTTGCGTTGTTATTTTTGGCTCATGATTAGCAAACTTTTTTTTATATTTATGCGAATAAATAAATTAGCTAAGCATTTTATAGACTTTTATAATATTTTAACGCTTTTTTTTTAATGTTCTATGCCATTAAACTTGTTTGCTATGCGATTGCTTGGTTTAAACGTCAGGTTTTAATCATTTCTAAATGTTGTTTGCGTCACGGTCGTCGCCGGAGGGCAGGCGATATACAGACACATAGACACACGTAACTGTATACATTTACGTATTATAAATGTTTTTATACATATGAAAAATTGTCGCTCAATTTTTAGCAATATATAAATTGCATTGACATAAACATTAGATTAACTACAGCTGGAGGGTATACTCATTTTGACAGAGTTAAGCGTGGCTAACCAAAACACCCACAGGAATAAACCAAAATACCTATACGGATCTAAGGGCTTTGTAAATCTGAATGTGTGCCTGACCTTATGGTTTTTTTTAGCTATGAAGATGTGGAACTACTCATTCGATTTTGGAGATTTATGACATTTGAGAAAACAATACTTAGGCGATACACATTCAGTTCTACGTAAATAGAAAGCAGTGCATTTAGGGATTGTCGATAGTCACCACCAGACCCCTACTTTTGTGTACAGCCCTGACATTTATTGTTACCAACTGATTATTTTCTCTATGGAGTGTTTTTCTTGCAATAGTAGCGCCATCGGTCGGTGAGGTTAAGTACTTATCGGACCACCCTCGTATATGTATAAGTCTGTTCATCTGTTCCTACATAACTTTCAAGCCGCTTATCATAATTTGGAAAATGAGGTATCGTTGAAAGCATCTTAACCTTCCGCTTGTTATAGGCTATGTGATGTTGTATTAAATTGAATATTGCGACCTCAAAAGGACGTTCTGAATAAACAAAATGTTTCAATGATGCAAGTGAAAAAAATATATGTTGTTCAATTCAATCAAAATAAATTAGTAGTACAAAGAATTTGAAAAATTTGTTTTTTTTTTCAATAAGACTTAAAAGCGATGATAGAAATACTTCATTGCAAATTTATTACCCCAAGATAATTTAAATATAAAAATAATAAATGATTTTTCAGAAGTCGGTTCCCAGATTTAATAAAAACGCCGATATCTTAAGAACAAAATGGTATCAGCTTTTATTTTTGATATTGAAAAGTTATTAAAAAATTTGTTGTAGTGTGAGTAAGATTAGAAACTCTGATTCAAAATGTTAGCATCCTCGAAATTTTGTTCTGTATAATGCCCGTATTATTTATATATGCATTAGTAGTCTTGTGTTATATTATTTAAATATCGAAAATCTGTATTTCTGTAGAAGATGGTTCAACAGATCGTCAATAGTCTAATAATGGCACCAAGTCGCCGAAACATTGTAGGTTCGGCACTACTACGCTACAACTTCTTGGGAGAGAGGTAACAAGTGTATCTTTGGCTACTTATAAGTTTAGAGTTAGCGTGTTCTTCAAGAACAAAGCCGATTTAAAATGGCCAAAGCGAGTAAATTGGTTGATCGACTTTCTAAGCACTCTTTCTTAAAGGATTTATGATCTGATTATGTCAGTCTAATAGCTTTTCCAGCTGCTCTCACCCAATCTGACCAAATCTCAAATATGTCTAAATCTTATCACCCTTATTATGAAGTCAGTAAGTTAAACGTTAGTTTCCTGAAGTCTGTTTATTTTTCTACTCAATTAAAATGTTTTGTTAGGCGAGTTGCTACTGTATTTCCATTGTTTACAATTTCTAGACGACCTTTAAAGGTTATCACTTGCGCTACAAAAACATATTAGCATTTTTAAACGTACTTATCTTATACTAAAATAAATTTTTCCGTTGATTCCCATTGTGGGCAACTATAAAAGTTTGTTTTAAAATGTTTTATAAATATATGTATAACAATTGACACTCTGTTATCTAATCCTTATCAGCTTTGCGTTTAAATCTTGTGATAAACTTTACAAACAAAACAATGCCACTGAATCACTTAAAACTTGAGTTATGGAGCTAATACCATAATATGATCTGATTCCGAATTAATTCCTCTAAGTCGATGGCAAGCTAGTTAACACTGACAAGCTTAAGCAAGCAGCATATCTTTGCTCAAACTATATATTCGATTAGGCGTTATATGTATATAGTGTATAAATGTATATCTACGTACATGTGTGTTTTTTGTATATAAAGTACTTTCAACAATTACACAGACTGCCTTAGTCTCAAGTTATGTTTATGTGTGTGTGTGTTAGATACATAGAGCTGCCCACGTCTCGTATGAGTAACAGGCACATTTGGCATAGACAACGCGGGGCATAGTGGTCGAAATGGTTGATCTAGCTGTATTTAATTTTTAATTTTCAAAATATTCGCAAAATATAAATATATAGGAAGAAGTTTCATTTTATTTAATCTTTGTATTTAAAAAGTATTTGAAATACATTCATTTTTCTCAAGTATTATCGCAGATTGGAATTTTGCTCTAGTTTTTATGGAAGGTAGTCTGCTATTTATTTATGCTATACTTGTTCGTAGTAACAATACAATACAGTGTGTCTTTTATATTGTGTGTTTAAAGCGCGAAATTATCTTAGCATTGAATTTGGATTTTGCAAGTTGAACAGAATATATTGTGTATTTTGTGTTAAAAAATAAGATAATTATTCAAATAGGTTTATTGACTTTTTTACTCAATTATGATTACAAGCAAGTAAATGAGACTTAATATTTTACTTACTTAAATGCTATCGTGAGAACTTGTTTCAAGAATATTTTATACTCATATGAAGTATTTTGCTATCTCAATTTAAGCTTAAAATATACTTGAAATAAGAATTTTTGCTTATTTCGTCCATTTCGTCCTTATTTTTTAACAAATCATGGTCTTAATTCAAGAATTTCAGGACTTAAAATCGAAATACTTGATCTGAGATCGAAATTCTACATTTTAGGATTGTCGTTCTTCCACCCAAATCAAGTGTGGATTTCCTAGTTTTAAGTACGAAATACTCGAATTTTTTTCCTTGTGTATGAACAGGAAAACACCTAAATACTAAATGAACATATATTGACTTATTTTTTGAGGAAAATTTATAAATATGTTACTCAAACACCTATAATTGAATTGAAATGAGATAATCAATAAATAATTTTGGATAATTATGCATTGTTTCAAAATTTCAAGACCTTCTGATTGTTTCAAAACAAAAACACAAGAAATGTGTGTTTTTCAAATTACCCCCTTATGAACTTTCATGGCGGAAATCTCACAAATCATCGCTGTTGTAGATTTGGGTTCCGATTTCTGGTTTCAACAATGCATTTTTTTTTTTCTTCGATTTTATTTACAATCTGTTCGAAAACAATCAGTAAATTATATAAAATTATTTAAACGGTGACAGGAGACTAGCTGCTATATGCGAACTAGTGGTTATATAAGTACAAATAAAAAAAAAAAAGAAAATTCTGAATTAATATCTACTTAAGAGATCAAGGACATGAAATCTTTTAAGTCTTCTATAGGTTTGATTGTTATCTGTTAAATTAAGGGCTAGATTATTGCTATGTTCCAATAATCTTTCCATGTATCTATTGCTAAATTTGCTGACATCTTCTTTAACATAGCAAATGTTTAGATCCTTGTGAATTTCGGCATTTGAGACATGCCATGGAGCGTTAACAATGTTTCTCAAAGTTTTTGATTAGAAGCGCTGTAGCACTTCAAGATTAGAGGCGAGTTTACTACTATTTTCCATTCAGTTAACCATTTCTCTAGCAAACTCAACTGAGACTGCAGAAGTTGAGATGCTTCCACAGGAGATGCGCTAGATGCAATAATTGCCGTGTCATCAGCGAAAGTTGCGACGTCTACTTTACTTGAAATTGGCATATCAGATGTAAATATAGTGTACAGTACTGGAGCCAGTACGCTACCTTAAAGAACTCCTGCGTTTATAGATTGAAGCGAGGATGACTCACATTGTTCCTGGACGTAAAACCTACCACAAAAGTAGGAAAAAAAACCGTTTTTCGGGTAAAAAACCTCAAATATCTCAAAATCCTGACGTGATAGGCCAATTCTGGCCCTGGATTCGGATTCTACGCAACAAATTACTTCGAAAATTACCTATAGCTTTCCAACAACTGACATGACCCCGGTATTTGTAGGCCTGTGTTATTCAATAAAGTTGCAATCGAGAGCGAAACACTGATTATGGCGACTTTCTAACTTTTCGATACAATTTTTGTAGAACGATTTGTCTTTTGCTTCAAAATAGTCAGTCAGTCTCGCCTATTACCTCTTCATTGGCGCTGAATTTCTTTCTAGCGAGCATTCTCTTGAGATCCGAGGACAGCAAAAAGTTGCTTTGGCCCACCAGATCTGGAGAATTCGCTGGATGCGGAAATAGTTCGAGGCCCAATTCATGCAATTTAGCCATCGTTTTTACTGATTGTGACACGGTGTTTTTGGTCGATTGTGAGCTCGCGCGGCACCCACTTTACACAGAGCTTTTGCATACCCAAAATTGTCATGAACGATATGTTCAACACGTTCTTTTGATATCTTTTGAGTGTCAGCTATCTCGATCAACTTAACATTACGGTCATTCGAAATCATTTTGTGGACTTTTTTTATGTTTTCGTCCGTAACAGGCATTTTGGACGAGCACTGTGTTTATCGTCCTCGGTGCTCATATGATTTCTTCCCTGTTGTAGAGTCCAGACAATACTCATGAAGCCACTTTTTGGTACCAGAAGCATTTTTGTTCATCAAAACAATGTGTTTTTTTAGCACACAAAATTCCTTTTTATCCATTTCTTCCAAATTAACAAAAGTTGCTTTACTCAAAATGCGATATCTCAAAAACTAATATCCCGACAGTATCTTAAAAACTCGTTGATCCTATCAGATCAAATTTAATTTCTTTATGTTTTTGAGAGCCAGTAGTGCAATCCGGTCATAAGTTCTTTGAAACCTTCTTTAATGTTTTTTGTTGACTACTTTTTGGAAAGAACTAACTTTTTTAGCGATTATAATAAAAATGTGGTATTTTTTATTTGAAAGAAAGTCACATTAAGAAATCTTAGTGAGATGGCGAATTCTTCAGTAATAAAAGACTTATTTTAGATAAAATACTATTGTCAAATCTGTCACCCCCAAAACAGAAAGACTTTGCAAACCATTTAAATAAAAACCAATTGTGTCATGCTTTGTATAAGTAGCTTTTTTTAATCAACTTTCTTCTAGCACGAGTAGTTTTAGATTAATCAAGAAAAAGAACGAGATCTTAACCTTAAATCTGCAGATGCATTGGTGCCCAAAAAAAAGAAAAATCTTTGTGAGCTAAAAATGCCTATTTGTAGATACTATTTCTCATTGAAACATCCTGTAGTCGTTGATGTCCGTCCCAATGATCAATAAAAGCCATAAAATGAAAAATGAAAATAGTGTTTACACATTTTCAAATTATTATGACTTTTCGTAAATACCACATACTTTGGATAGTCTTAAATGTGATCAAATTGAAAGGTGCATTTTTGTACGTTTTCAAAATCTTTATTTATCAAAATCTAATTATTCCCCTTCAAAGTGATCCCCTTTCGCTGCAATACACTTATGCTAACGAATTTTCCAGTTATCATAGCACTTGGTAAAGTGCATCCTTCGGAATGTCCATCAGAGCCTTCTGCGATTCAGCTTTTATTATCTCAATCGAATCTGTCTCTTGAGTTTGCTGAATAGCCAGAAGCTACACGGAGCCAAATCAGGTGAATAAGCAGGTTGCGGAACGATATTTGTTGAATTTTTGGCGAAATGCTCACGAAGAACCAGTGCCGTGTGAGATTGAAAATTGAGTGTTTTTGGGACCATTAGAGATTGGACTCTTCTCAAGATCTTATAGTCAATCGTCGATTTCCAAGCACCATTTCTTTGACTTGTTTGACGTGATATTCATCAGTCGATGTTTTTGGACGATTAGATACCACATTCTTCTCAACACTCTTGCGGCCGGCCTTGAACTCGTTATACCACTTGTAAACATTCTCACATCAGACAGAGTCTGATCCCCAAAGGCTATCTGCAGCATTCTCAACGTTTCCGCAGCCGAAATGCCATTCCGCAAACAAATTTTAATACAACTTTTTGTTCAATAAATTTAGACATACAAAAAATCGCAAAATTCACTTTTAACACCTTACAAAACGAAGCGCATCTCAAACATTAATAACAGTGCTACCAAGTTACAGAAAGAAAACAATTATCGATTGGAAAAACCCTGGAAGTTTAAATTAAAAATGCACCTTTCAGTTTGATCACAGTGGTATATGTTTTTAATAATGCAAAAATTTATATATGTAATGAAGAATTTAACCCGAAAACTTTCTGCCAATGTTAGTATAGTTTTTCCCAAAGACTATTGTAGACATTTTTCGATAACAGTAGCCATAACGTCAACTTGCATTGTAAAAAAAAAAAAAAAAAATTTAATTTTTTTTTTTTTTTTTTTTTTTTTTTTTTTTTTTTTTTTAATTTTTTTTTTTTTTTTTTTTTTTTTTTTTTTTTTTTTTTTAAAATAAAAAAAACCGACAAGTTGGAATCGGAATCGAGAACAGGCAATAGAAAACCAAAATAATTCCTCCATTCAATGTTTAAGTTTTTCTTGCTATCTCTCGCGGACTTTTTTAAAGCATGTGAATATCGGTGAGATGAAGGGCCCAAAAATTGTATTGCAAGCAACTGATAAACTTGAAAAAAAAACGAAAAAGAATCAAACACTTATCAAGAAACCATGCGTTTCTAAAACGTATGTAGTATGTTAGTTAAGGACAAAAAGTGGCGTTGTTTCCTTTTCTTTTTGGGCCATTAATCAATATTTTAAAATTTGCATTAAATCCATCTAGATGGACCACTGTGCGACGGACCAAAAACAACAACAACGGCCGATCCGACAAGTTTTCATTTGCCTTAGTTTACTTCAGTTATTATTTGTTGTAGTATAGTATACTTGTATATTTGCGCAAAACAATTAAATTGAAGAAGTTGATGGCAAATTTCTAATGTTAAACTTTTGGTCTAATGTTTTTGGAACGGCTTAAGCCAAAACGAACTGTAAGCTTAGACCTAAACATACATAGACAAAGACAGAGGCACAAAAACACACACCCACACGCACTTTGAGCTGTGTGTGCACCCACCAATTGGCCCCTGAGGCTATGGCTAAAGTCTCCACTATATAGATATAGCTGTGCAGCCGGTAACTCGGGTCTTAATAGAGACAGACTTTAAAAAATAAAAAAAAAAACAAAAAACATTTGCCGCAACAGCCGTCAGCCAGTTTACTAACATAGGCCAAGTTGCTTATGTGTGTTTGTAAGTTGTCTATGTATATAGTACATATGTACATATGTGGGTTACATGGCGTGTACGCGCGTACTTACTGTGTTGTAGTTAGAGCCGTAGTTGTACTTTTTGTTGTACCAGCTTCAACCATTCATTCATGCCTACGCATTCAAATTTTGTCTGTCAAGCGTCGAGAGCTTTGTTGGGTCTTCAAGTTTGTTGTCTATCGTATTTGAAATATTGCTTATTTTGCAATTATGATACTATATATTTTTTTTAATGTTTATATTTATCGTTTTAGGTGCTACAGTTGTCTCCTGGCGAGTAAATAATCAAGAACAGTTGTTTGTTAGGTAAGTAATAATAGTAGTTAAAACATATCGCATACAAATATTAAGCATACGCCTCATGCTATGCCAACTTAATGCTCGGGAGCTTTGTTTAAGTCCAAAATGCTGCACAAGCTCTATAACAAAATGTGGGAAAACTTATGCATGTCTACGGTATGACATGCAACCAAAAAAGTTATTTACAAAGTTTGTGCAGTGTCTACAAATACTCATACTTTTGTATGAAATGTATGCTTTAAGCAATAGCTTGCTACTTTGCTACTTGGCCCCCCCCCAAAGGACGGTTTGAGCTGGACGTAGTTTGCCTTAGCCATTCCGTTTGGCGGCAAAATCTTATTGTATGACATCCAACAAAAACATGAAGCCCAGGGCAAAACGTTGCATGTGGCGTCAAACCAGCGAACCGAACCAAACACACGATGCTAGTGAAAATGCAGTTTCGTTACGTGTATTTTAGACTTGTTAATACACTGCAAAAAATTGGGGAAACATCATCAAGTTTCTTCTTGACTGGCCATAACAATGCGTGATCGGGTTACGCTCAAGGTTTAGAGGATCCCCGAGGATCCGCCACTGAACACCTTAGTTCCGAAAATATGTAAGTGATACATATAAAAAATCCGGGCCCGGGGGGAAAATGTACCGGCCCCTCTATTACACCTTTAGGTTGAATCATTGTGTTCTGTAAGTACGACAGTAATTACACCGGGCCTCTGAGAAAACCCCCTTCCCCCTTTCTCGCCGGGTCTGTCTAAAAGACTGTGCGACTTAAGAAAAATATCTCTGTGACCCATATGTGCCTTTAATACTTGATTTTGGTTGATTTTAACTTGGACCCTTGCCAAAATATATTAAAAAAATCCTTCTTATTTTCCTCTCAAACTTTGCACTCCAAGAGTTTTTGCAACAGACTAAAAATTGCATCTTTCTGACGCATATGAAGCTCTTAATTTTTTTAATCTGCACAGGAAACTTTTCAAAAGAAATTGCCTTATTTTCGGCATTTTGCAAAATCATGAAGATTGTGCCACAAAATTGAGGAGATTGCTTGTAAAAGTATCATCTTGTCAGAAATGTTGCACGGGTTGAGAAAATTTAAAGAGGCTCATTCGTTCCTGACAGAGATTTGTGTATTCCTTGGCTGTTAATTATTTTACTATTAGGCTTATTATTATAAAGGGTCATCAATCTTGAGGTTTTTTTGTTTTTTTTTTTGCAAAAAACACAAAATTTTCAAATGAATCGGAAAATCTTTATTGTTAATTGATTCTTTAGAACCATTCTTGCCATTCACTTTTTAAAGATAATCCGTAGCTCTTCCATGCGGAGGTTCCAATTTTCGATGACGCGTTTGAGCATAATCGGCGGTATCGCGCGAATAACACGGATAATGTTGGCCTCTTAATGCTTCAATCGTAGCTGGCTTATCCACAAACACTTTAGTCCTCAGCTGGCTTTTAGTCTTCCAGATTATCTTAATCGGAGATTCGCGATACAAACTATCAAAACTAAAATACTTAGATCATCAGGGAATAATTATTCAAATAGGGCTCTTCTTTAAGTTAGTGAATTCTTTAAGCACAGGAAAGTCAAATTAAAAAGAACTAATAAGTGTGAGATATTTTAAAGATCTTGAAATTTCTGAGGGTCCCAAAATTAAATAATTGTAAGGGGTGATGGGGTGTCATTTTTTTAATGCTCCCGAAATAATTTTTGTAATAATTATTTAGAACGAATTGCTCCTCCTTTAAAGGAACTTAGTTTTAAGACCAATAATTGAAAATATTTGAAATAAGTAACAGACATTTAAAGTCCTGTAAATGATTTAAAGAATTTTTGGTAAAATGTTAAAAAACAAACAAGTTTTTGAAAGAAGTTAAGGAGCTTTCAGCTATAGACAACTTTAGCAGCATTAAATATGCTGAAATCCATAGCTGGCAGTGAAAGGATATTTTCTAGAATACTTGAACCGAACTGGATGAAGATTTTGAATTGAATTTCAATAAAAAAAATGTCATGCAGTCGAAACAGTGCCCGACAGTGTAATACCCTGTACCTTTTTCTAGAAAAAATTGTATTCCTGCATACTCCTTCTAAGAACTTTCCAATTGAATTTTTTTTTTGTAAAGTTCGATATTCCGTAAATTTTTACTGATTTTGATGAATATCGAAAGTAACGTCAAAGAAAGTTTCGTGTATCTAGCTCTTGTCTCCTAGATCTTAGCGTTCATACAGACGAACGGACGGACGGACAGACGGATATGGCTCAATCGCTACCCGAGGCTATGATAGGCATTTTGGTATAAAGAACTTGGGGTCTGCCACGCCTTTTTCTGTCCGTTACATACAGTGTACAAATCTAGTGTACCCTTTGTACCTATAGGTACAGGGTATAAAGAAGGGCGATACAGAGGCGTGATCCTTGACTACTGTTGCAGTACTGGATCGTATTTCCATTCCAGACCCCATCTCTAGTAGCTATGCCGTATGTCAGTTGTATTGGGGAAGGACTTTTTTAATTGCAACTAGTTGTTGGGACGTCTGGCATCACACTACTGTATCAATTAAAAATAGTTTTATTTTTTTTTTTGGTATATCGGAGTCGCACTCTTTAGAGTAACCATTACGTCAATGAAAGTCACTTACGCCTGACTTATACGTAAGCAACTAAATTTAAACAAGGGATACTAAATGTTGTCTGTAGATTATTTTGGGAATCCAAAGAACCAAAGAAAGTTGTAAAATATCTACGCGTTAGAACGTAACACCAATGCGTAAAACTTTAGTTACAAATGACGTAACAAACTTAATGCATCCTTAAGCAGGGTATTAAAATTATAATGACCACTACAAAGAGAGGCAGAGAGTAAGAGTGTACAAGCAGCAACAACAAAAGCGGCACACATGACCATTGCCACGCTGCACTTGCAACAACCGGCTGACTGGGGGCAACAACGGTCGGCACCCCTTGCTTCAGTCCTTCATTGATGGCCGCTTTTTTGTTCGTAGCTACGATGCGCCTACGTCGCCGTCGCCGCTGTCGTCCTGTGCCGCCCAACGTCAACAAAACAATGTGCTGGTTTTTATGAATGGAGTTTTTTTTTGGCGCGCCATCTAGATCGATAAATCCCAACTACAAACTTACACAAATACGTATGTACGTTGTATTCTATGCGTGTGCCGCGCACAGTGACACCAGAATTCACAATATGTAGCGAAACTATTATTTCCAACGTTTTTTTTTTTTTCCTAACTGCTCCAGTGCGTCGGATTTGGCCTCTTGTTGCTGTTTTTTCGTTGGCGCGCGCTTTTTATACACTCTACGCTTAGGATCAAGAGTATTATAGATTTGGGCCATGTATGTAACAGGCGAATGTAGACGCATGATGGACTACAATCTATTTAATATATGAGATCAGACGGGATCCCAAAAGTACCGCGTCTCTCTAAATAACTACGGTTGTGTTGTGGAAGGGGCTAGGAAAAATGTTCAAATGTGTTGGTTGCTCACAATTCCCGAAATTACTGCCGGATCTCGAAAATCAAGTTAAAAATTATTATTAAAGTTGTTCGTAAGAAAAATTCCTAAATGCTTAAACTACTGCTGCTACTTATTGCTGGAGTCCTGATTTTCTCAACTATCAAAAATTGTTAGGTTTAAATAGGTAACAATGAAAATTAAAGCTCAATTTGATCGTTTCTAACAGTTTGATAAAAATTTTTTTGAGTCAAAGGATGAAAAAGCTCCTTAAAGTGAACACCTTAAATGTGTCACATTTTAATATTCAGAGCAATATCTATGTATATACCCTTCTTCTTTTGCTTTGACGTCCTATGCTCCAAATTGGAGTTAAAGGAACATATATATATATATATATATATATATACATATATTCTTCTTCTGTCATCCTCGACTCCCAGTGGAGCATAGGGCCTCGACCATCCTCTTGTTGCGAACTCTATTACGGGATTCACGGCAAATATCATTCCATGAGTAACTGGCAGCTTGTTATTCATGATCCATAGATCTTCTCCATTTTTTTTGCTGGCGCACCAACTCGACGACCATGTAACATATTGAAGAATCAAAATCGGGCGGGTTTGAGAAAAGCGGTAAAAATTAAATAAAACACCGGGCCCTACTAAATGCCTCATTTGGGGTAGCATCGAATTTCCTTTGCGAATCCAAGTTCTCTAAAGGGCATGTAGATAAGGAAAAAAAAGTCGTGCGCTTAAAGCCGGTCGATAGTGGCCCCGACTATTTCTTTTCTCTGCCTTTCCCACTACCCCACATAATGTCCTAAAATTTGACATACATATTTTTCGAAGCCTCTTCGCGCTTAGTGTCGAGTCCCAGCAAAATCGTTAAAAATCTTCACATTAAAAATATAAAAGATTTAATTTAATTCTTGTTACAAGGCTACAGTGCATCCCACTGTCGGATAGCGCCATGGCAATGCTCAAATGTTTTTCAACATTTGTTGCTCCTCCGATCTCCAATCCCCTACTTCCCTCACCGATTTTCTTTCTTCTTTCACTTTTTCAGTTGCTAAACTTTTTAACTACTCCTAGTCCGAACGTTGCCTGCTCCTCTTTGTGGCTTTTTTTTTGCTGCTCTTGCCTTCCTCCTTCTGTTGTTGTTAGTCCTAGTCTTATTGGCGCGCACGTTTTGTGCTTTTGGAAACCCACTAACGGCAAACGGCAAATGCTTCAAGCTCTGGAACGTTGCTTTATATACAATATTTCTCTTGCTCTCTTACTATATACGCAAAAAGCGCTGCAACTGTTCCTGGCACAAAAACTCTGCCAGTTTTTTGTTTGGGCAACGCTGCCAGCGCAAAAGGACATTGACGATGAAGTTTTTGTTGAGCTTGGCAGCTCTGTTATTACTTAAAGCCGACATTGGGGGTTTCAGTTGGGATTTAAAGACGAATTGAACAAATAACTAAGAAAAATTAAGCCAGTAGCATAAAATTAACAAAGATCTGTTTTGAGTCAAGTCCAATGGTGGAAAACTATTCAAGGAACAGAACTAAACATAAGAAGACTTGTGATGGATCATATAAAAAGATTCCTTCAAGATCCAAACCAAATAAAAAGGGGAATTTAAAAGTTTTTTGAAAATGTATTTTTAAATAGAGATTTATGGGTCGTCTTCAGATTCACAGTTCCATTTAAACGGACTGTAAGTATGTATTTGCTTTTGGAGCGAGGCTAAGAATCGTATCACCTTACCGGCTTTGGGCTAAAGCGGTTAATAAGTAATAATGACTTATAATAATAATAATAAAATTACTGTACTTGATAATACGGTTCCGTTACCACTTCAATTTTCGACTACATGTGCCAAAAAAAAAATGTTAAAAGTTGTAAAGAGTGGCCAGGCTACTTACAGTCCGATTATAATATAGCTTATTCCTTCTACCTACTCGAATCTATCTCACCTTTTCAATCTGAACTTGACACTTTGAAAACGTAAGACATAAATTACACTAGCTTTACACGAAAAATGAACCATCGTAAAAAAGTGTTTTTTAGGGTAATTTGGGGTCGAAAAACACGAAAATGACAACCTTTTTTTTTTCTTAAGCACCGTTTTCGAGATATTTTCGAAAAACATGTTTTGGGCACTTATTTCAGTTAATTTTCAATATCTCGTGTACAAAATTTTGTATCGACATGAAAGAAGATTAGATTGAAAGGTATTGATTTGCTCTTTACAGTAATATATAATTATGTACAGATTATGTCAAAATTATAGAAGTTACAAGCAAGTTCAAGAGATATTGAAAAATAACTGAAATAAGTGCTCAAAAACATGTTTTTCGAAAATATCTCGAAAACGGTGCTTAAGAAAAAAAAAAGGTTGCCATTTTCGTGTTTCTCGACCCCAAATTACCCTATAAAACACTTTTTTATGAAGGTTCACTCGATGACCCTTAAATTTGTAAACTAGTGTTATCGTTGAATTTCATATGACAAGTTTTAATTTTTGGAAAAGTCGAAAGATATGGATGCAAATCTCTTCTTTTTTTTTTTGAGTCCACAAAATTCTTGTCTACATGTTTTATATATTACCACAAATTATGGAATTATTGTAGTTTTCTTAAAAATGGGTCTTCAATTAATACATTATTAAATTGCTTGAAGATTTCATTCGATCGTCTGATAATTTTCAAATCATAAACCGCATAGATTAAATAGTATGGATTTTTATTCTGGAAAACGAGCTCAGACTATCAACGTATAGTGGACATCTTTTGGTAAAAAAAAACTGATGTTATGTTTGTAGGGCGCTGACAAAAGAAACAGGCCGCAGAATCCCTTAAGCTTTCAAAGAATTTCAATTTTGTGGATCTTTTTTTGTTTTTTATTTTTAAAAAGTTTGTCCCAGCTTATACCGATCGAATAAATTAGTTTTGAAAAGATACTTCCAAAAGATTGCAAAGATTTTACAGTTTGCGTGTTTTTCTTTTTATACCCTGTAAAAAAGTACAAAGTAACGGGCAGAAGGAGGCGTGGTATACGCCATAAAGTGTTTATATATATTCTTGATCAGCATCAACAGCTGAGTCGATATAGCCATGTTTGTCTGTCCGTAGGAGTAAAACGATCTCAGAGACTACAAGAGCTATGAAACTGAAATTTTACTAAAAGACGCGCGCAATAGTCAGGCAGAAGTTTTCCGATTTATTTCGATATCTTTTCCCGTTTCCTCGTAGTAGAATTTCGCGGTTTTCCCCCTCACTATAAAAGATAACGGATTCAAATTTATTATGGTTATACGAAACGGTTATTATTATTATACCCTATACTAAAAAATACAAAGGATACGATAAATTCGTGCAAATGTTTGTAACGGGCAGAAGGAGGCGTGGTAGACCCCATAAAGTACAAATATTCTTAATCAGCGTCACCAGCTGAGTCGATATAGCCATGTCTGTCTGTCTCTCCATCTGTCCGTATGATAATCTCAGAGACTATAAGAGCTATGGAGCTGAAATTTTTACCAAAAGGTGCGCATAATAGGCAGGCAGATCATGTTTTTCGATTTATTTCCTCGTAGAAGAATTTCGGGTCCAAATCAATAAAGGTTACACGCAATGAATAGAAAAGTAGTAGTAAAATTTAAAAAATCGAGTGAAAATTGTAAAAAAGATGGCGCACGTTAAAGTCGGGCGCGGACGACTTTGGGATAGCTTGTACCACCACATTGCAATCAAATCCGGTGTATTGCTTCAGAACTCTAAAAGATATTTATTTGCCAAATTTGGTTACGATATCTTTATAAACAAGCGAATTATCCATCTTAAAATATTGGTTTTTTTCGAGGTGCCCTGAAACACCCATATGAGAGCTATATAATGTAACCCCGATATAAAAAAAAAAAATAAACTTGTCTCCTATGGAATAATAAGGGATCTAATCTGAAAGTTTGGTTGCTCTGCCATCTCTGAGATTTAGGCGTTCATACGGACGGAAAGACGGACATCGGTATATCGACTTCTCTAGTCACCCTGATCATACTTTGGGTAACTTTGGGGGTCTCCGACGTCTCCTTCGAAAATGTATGTAACATACAGAAGGAAACATCGGAGACCCCCCAAAGTTACCTAAAGTATGATTAGGGTGAATAGAGAAGACCGTCTGTCCGTCTTTCTGCATGAACGCCTAGATCTCAGAGATGGTAAGAGCTAGAGCGACCAAATTTTCAGATTAGATACGTAATTATGTCAGTGGAGACAAGTTTATTTTACTTTTTCGATATCGGGGTTATATTATATAGCTCCCATATGGGTATTTCAGAGGACCTCGAAAAAAAACCAAAAGTTTTAGATGGATATTTAGTTTGTTTATGAAGATATCATAACCAAATTGGGCACTCCCAAGCACTGTACCAAATTTCATCAAAATCGGTTGACTATATCATATAGCTCCAATAGAGCAGATCGGCCAAAAAAAACGTTTTTTGTACAAAATTCGTGTTTGTTTGTGAATATACTGTAATCAAATTTGGCATTCGGAAGTTTTTTAGAGTGCTTAAGCACTGTACCAAATTTGATCAAAATCGATTGACTATATCATATAGTTCCCATAGGACCAAACGGTCAAAAAAACGTTTTTTGTACCAAATTCGTTGTGTTTCGTTTGTTTTTGAAGATATCGTACCCAAATTTGGCAGTCGTTTTATAGTTCCCAATCAGTGTACCAAATTTGATCAAAATCGGTTGGCTATATCATATAGTCCTCATAGGACCGATTTGTCAAAAAAAGTTTTGAAGTGATATTTGATTCGTATAGGCGACCTAAATTCTAAAAATTAACTAAATATGCAGTTGGGTAAAGTAGTTTTCAAATAAATTCCGAATATTCGACAACACTGGCAAACACTTCAAACACTCTCATATGCGGAAAACTCAATCAAAACTGCAACTTTGAAGAAATTGGAACACTCTGTCAATTCCTTGAGGAACTAACAATATTAATGACAATTGTCATGTCAAGTTGCTGCACTGCGTTTCTCATCCTACAAAGCTTATAAATGATGCACACAGAGAAACTTGATGGATGCGTCTGCAAATTAGCGGAAAAAAAACTAAAAAAAAAAATTACTTTTCAAAAAAACTTTAAAAAAAAAAGAGACAAGAAGTCTTACCGATGATCCTTTATTTGTTGTTTGCTGTTGTTGTTGTTGTGACTGTTTTTAGCCCCTGGCAATTTGCTTGGATAGTTGGTTGGTTAGTATGTTGGCTACTGTGCGGCGAAGGCAGTGACTTTTGCTGATGAAGAAGCCACACGAAACGGTTGCCATGCTAACCAACCAACCATCCAAACAAGCAACATCTTTGCCAAGGACCACAGTTGGAGCTGAGGAGCATTTGAAGCAACAAAAACTGCAGCTACAGTACATTGGCATTAAGCAGCAGACACTTTTTTTGTGTCGTCGCTCATCGTGCACAAAATTTCTTAATGTCTGCGGCAGTTTTTATGCACGGCATATTTTAGCCAGGTTTAGACAAATGCTGTCAAAGGCATCCCTAAATAATCGAATTTCTTTTCACTTGCAGCAAACTGGCCTCATTTGATGGGAAGAAGGCAATACGTGGCGGCATACCCTTTGTTTTTCGTAAGTTGTGTATCTAAAATATGCGACTTTGTCAAAATTCTAGAGCATATTTCTTTTGCCATATGCAGCACAATTTGGTCCTTGGGCATTTGGGCCTCAGCATGGGTTTGCGCGTATCACACGCTGGCATTTGGAACGTACGCCAGAACGTCTGCACAATGGTGATGTAGAGGCAATATTCTCACTGATGGATAATGATTTTACGCGCTCCATATGGAACTATCAGTAGGTGCTCTGAATAGTAGTTTTAATTGCTTACTTAGTACTTGTATGCTTTATTTTTTTTCTTCAGATTTCGCATCACCTATCGCCTGCTGCTACGCGAAAAGGAGCTACATTTTCATATTGGCGTCTTTAATCCCAGTAAAGATATGTCGTTTACCTTTAATATGCTGCTGCACACCTATCTCAAGGTGCCCGATGTGAGACGTTGTCAGATAACCGGTCTGCATGGCTGCACTTTCATAGACAAGACGCGTGAGGGTGCACTTTATCAGGAGGGCCGTGAGGTAGTCACGGTTAATGAGTGGACTGATCGCATCTATCAGCATACGCCGCAGGAGCATGTGATCACCAATGTGGTTTCTGGACGCAAGATGAGACTGCACAAATACAACTTTCCCGATACAGGTTAGCAAAGTTAAGCTATAAATGCTTGTTTTGGTTCACTTTATTATCGTAATGAAATTGAGTTCACGTTATTTTGGTGAAACTTCAAGATTTTGTTCAAACTTTTGTTTTAAGGCGCTTACGCAGCATGCGAAAATTTCGCACAAAATGACAAAACTACATATAAAAAAAAAATCCCACTATAGGCCTTTAATTGCGTAATTATTACAGACATTATCCTGTCCGAATATTGGCTTTCCTGACATGGACATTGAATTGCAAATTTTTCCATTAAATAATTTGGACTAAGATGGGGCAAAACTCTGTAATGTATTTAGTCGTTTTGGCGGCGAATTCAATAAGGGATCGTACACAACGTCTTCGCATATTGGATCTTCTGATTGAGTTACACCTATACTGTTTAAACTCCCACAATTTAATTTGTGTTACATATATATGGGGTCATCAATCTTGAGGTTTTTTTTCAATAGGGGTTTTTTTTTTATAAATCACGCGTGATTACTGTCAAGTTGCCATGTGTTTTTTATTCAGTTTTCATTGCCATTTCATCATGGAAAGACTTACATCCGAACAACGTTTACAAAAAGTACAATTATATTGAGAAAATTCGAGTTTTTTTAAACCATTTGATGGAATCAATTCGGTGAACAATTAATTTCACGCTCCGGACCGGATATCACACCGTTGGACTTTTTCCTTTGGGGCTAGGTGAAGTCTAAAGTGTTTGTGGATAAGCCAGCTACGATTGAAGCATTAGAGGCCAACATTACCCGTGTTATCCGATTATGCTCGAACGCGTCATCGAAAATTGGAACCTCCGCCTGGACGAGCTATGGCGCAGTTGAGGCCAACATTTGAAAGGGACTTTCTTTAAAAAGTGAATAGCAAGAATGGTTCTTTCTATTGATAATAAAGATTTTCCGATTCATTTGAATTTTTTTTTTTGCTTTCAAAAAAAAACCTCAAGATTGATGACCCTTTATATTTTCTATTGATAATACGTCTTTACTAAAAAGTCATCGAAATCTAGTCATCTTTCATTCGCACTAGATGTTTTCGATCTTTTAATCGTTTTTCTACAATTCAGGCGAAGACAAATCTTATGATACAAAAATCATAAAAATCTGTTCAGACATTATAATACGACGTTGTTTTATAAATATTTAAAAAGAAATTCATGTTCTGAAAACAAGGGATCGCACTTAAGAGTTATAAGTTTAAAAAAAAGCAAATCGAAAAAAATGTAAATGAAAGTACAAACCACAATACATAATATTTTTAAGACGTCTATCCAAAAAATTAAGTTTTTAAACTTAAAATAAAAATTACGGTTTAATCGTTAAATATCAATTTTTGATGAAAATATAGAATTTAAAAAATAAGGTTCCCTGAAAATAAGAATTGATTTGAAATAGTTTTTGCTTTTTCTTAGTGTTACTAACATATTTAAAGCTTATGGTCTTGACTTTAAGTGGCAGTAACTTCCCAAATAGAAGAAATAGAGCAAATATAAGCGTCATATGCAATCAGTTGCATTCCAGAACAATGAATGAAAGGAATAGGTTAAAAATTATACTACTGTGTCCAAAAAGTAAAGTGACATTTGAATTATTTAAATTGCGCGCGCCAATATTGGATTTGGAGGACCGTCTTTGTCATCCATGCCAAGTTACACGTTAAAATATTCATTAGTGGTTGAGTACGTTTCATTTTGTGAGCTGCTAAAAGTGAATTTTTCTCGATTTTCACAATGTCAAAATTGAATTTTTTGTAAAAAAGGCGTCGCGTTGAAGTGTGTGAAACAATGCTTTTTGACTACATTGACAAGACAAGATGCATAATAACTGGAGATGAGACTTGGATATATGCTTACGACCCCGAAGCAACCGATCAATCGATCGAATATCGTGCCAGTGGTGAGGCAAGACCAAAAAAACCACGCTAAAGTCGCTCAAGTCAGTCTGTTTTCTTCGATTATCGTTTTTTGGGGGGGGGGGGAAAAAAAAAAAAAATTTTTTTTTTTTTTTTTTTTTTTTTTTTTTTTGTTTTTTTTTAAAAGGGGGATTTTAATTTATTTTTTTTTTTTTTTTTTTTTTTTTTTAAAAAACAATTTTTTTCTTTTTTTTTTTAAAAAGGAGTAACCGGGCCAAGGAAGGGGGGGGGGGGGATCCTAAAAAAAATTTTTAATAATTGGTTTTTTTAAATGTGGGGGGGGACTACTTTGAAGGTGATGAAATTGACTTGGACGAATAAATTAAGATTTTTCAAAATATGTAAACGCAATGTCACCTTATTTTTTGGACACAGTAGTTTTTACAGTTTTAATAAGATATTTATATTCTATTTTTATTTCGTGGGATACCTGGTATTGATACTTCAAGGAAGATAAATTGCGTCAGTCGTTATAATACGCCCATTGCATTGTGGTGGACTTGGGCTTTCTGGCGGAAGAAAATTATTATCTTCTAAAAAAATCAACGTATCTTCATAAAATTTGACATTTAGAAGAAACTTTATATATGTGCCGAGTTTGGTCCGGATCGAACCACTATATCATATAGCTTCCATATAACCCAAAATCTGCTTGGCCATATTTCCGTCATTTGGCAGTCAATCTCAACCAAACCTCATGCTTAAAAATATTTTCAGGAGACACATACATGTGCCGAATTTAATCCGAATCGAACCACTATATCATATAGCTGCCATATAACCCGAAATCGTTTTTGACCATATCTTCGCCAAACATAAACCCATGTCCTCCAAATTCGATATTTATTTATTTAATTTAATTAATTAGAGGAGTACAACTAAGTGCAATTGACTTAATATTATAAAAAAAAAAGGTATAATTTATTTTTTAAAAGAAGATAGAGGAAATATATATTAACTAATCCGCGTCTCTAGCCCGGTGGGTGAACTTTTTAACGATATGCACCAACTCACATCAAGAACTGGCCAGACACTTGGATTTACAATATAAAGAGGAAACAAGGAAACAAGATAAAAAATTAAACATTATATCACAAAAGGAGCCAATAGATCACCGTTGACCATGTGGGTGACACATCATATAGCGTTGGTCAAGGATGCTCGTAGTGGTCAAGATGACTTAAGATAGAAAAAGTGATAGATTGAATAGACCGCTCGGAAGAGAGGAAAAAAAAAAATTTAAAAACATTTTGAATAGATATATGTACAAATATGCTATGTTTGGTTCGAATCGGTTAACTTTATCATATAGCTGATATATCGATGCTGTAGCGCACCATGCTTAAAAACAGTGCACTTGCTGAATCCGAACCCGAGGCTAAAAAATCCACAGCACGTCAGCCTCTGACATAACCTTAAAAAACACCATACACCCAGATATTTTAGGGGTTATCTTAGAAACCTCACGTGCTGGGATTTTTTGGCCTCAGATTCGGTTTCAGCGACCCCAAAAACATAGAAAAAAACTTAATATGCCCTTTGTACCATACGGTACAGGGTATAAAAATTTTGTGGTGTTTTTATTTAGGGATGTCGGAGCTCTGTCGAAGGTTCCAAAATATTAAAAATATGGGATAACATAAGGAGAGCGTGCTGTGTAATTAAAAAGGCGTGACGGTATGATTTTTTGCGTAGGACCTTTTCTTATTCAAAAGTCAGAACATAACAAAAATCACCTAATTTTTTTTAATCACTGGGATCAGAATATTTTTCAAGTTTTCTTTATTTTTATAATTGTAACCATTTTTTTTACGCAAATCAATTTAATTTAATATTAATGAATGTGAGAACCACAGCAGGCCTGAGATAAAGTTAAATCTTTTATACAATTATTATTACAATGAAATGTTTTACTCCTAGTTATTTGGAATCCCTGGATCGATCAATCGCGTGAGATGGGTGATTTCGGTGATGACGAGTTTCCTAACATGCTTTGCGTAGAGGCAGGAAATGTTACCGCACCCATAATACTGCTGCCAGGTACCGCCTACGAGGCCAGTCAAATATTGCAGGTGGGTTATATGCGTTTAACTTATTATACTCAGATATTAATCTCATACAAAACAAAACCCGCAGCAATTCAAATGTCCCAATGAATTGGCCAAAAAAAAGAACATAAAGTCTCATATGAAAGCTAAAAAATTATAGATGTGTAATAATGTATAATTAAGTGCTTAATATAATTAATAATAATTAAAGATAATAATTTCTATGTTTTCTAATTTTTTTTTATATCATGCAGATCATAATCGAGGGCAATGTCAGTCGCAAGACCAAACGGAATCGCTAGCGTTTAAAGAATCGGAACCCGCTGAGGTAAACCGATTCGTAAAAACCAGATTTGGCAAATATTTGAAGAACGTGAAGAGGCATAGCTAAGTTAGTTGCAAGTTTCAACGATTTCAACGATATTAGGCTTATAGTGTATAATACATATGTATAATTTAATATTTTGGCAATATTTGTGCAAAGATTTCATTTCGTGTAGCTTTTAAATTTACAAAAACAATCGCAATTTTTGAATAAGTTTTTCAAAATGCTATATTCTTAATGCAATTTAGGTATGGTTGTAAAACTAATCGAAATGGTTGCTCACATGGGATTGTGTTCGTTTTAAGTTCGTTTGACGAGTTTCTAGAAACTAAGACAACCATTAAGCAGAGTCAAGTTATTATAATAATCAAAAACTTTAAGGATGCAAGATGCTGGTGCAAATCTCTCTGGTTTGGTTGTGTGTATCCTGTATAGCCTTAAACATTCCATGTAATCAAAATATAAAAAAATAACATATTATATTTATATCAAATGTGCATAAACTAATTAAATGTTTTTAAGTCTTTAGCTAAGCATTTGACGAGCTCATAAGGTTAACTCAACTTTTGTGAAGTATACGATAATTTGTAGGTAATATATATTACTCTTTATTTGAAAGTATGTGTAATTCAAATTTAAAATAATATTAGTATATAATAACAATTTAAATACATAACATGACAATTTTTCAATTAATAGCGTATGAATCAAAAAATTGGATGTATTTTTAGTACAGACACTTCTAGACAAAGGAATATGTGTGAACTTTTTTTAATCAAAATGCATTTTTTCTATTTTTTTAGGACTAAATTATTATTCTACGTAAAAATACTTCATCGTCATAAAAATTGCTGAAATTTTTTACCAACTTGAAAGAAACACAAAATACACCGAATGGAAATTTCGTAGCCGAATTTGGCTTCAAAAGTTTTTTGGATAACGAATTCGATTGCATGGCGATGGTACAGGGTATCTCAAAGTCGTCCGCACCCACCCTTAACTTACGCCATCTTTACTTCCTTTCCAGTAGCATGCTCTTCGGACGATCTCCAACCAACCTAACCTAAAATATCCGCTTAGAGGCCCACACGCAGAATACAAAATTTCGCACGGAATGACAAAACTTTATGCAAAAAAAATCCCAAGGTCCAGGCCTTAATCCTGGACAACTCACTACACAGGCCCACAAAAAAAACCATGTGGAGAGAAACTTAACATACGACTCATAAGGATTTCATGCCACTGAATTCGAATCCCTACTTGCAAAACAATTTCTAGACTGTAAAGAAGGTTTCTCAATTTTTTTCAAGATTTTTTAAAATTTCGTTTTCACACCTATTACTGTAGACCTTGAACGAATTCATTTTGCATTGTTTGCAAACAGACAACCTAGAAAATTTCATGCATAAAAACGCACAAAAAAAAAAACATTTTGTGAGCTCATCAAAAGTTAATAATAATAATCAAAAGTTGTTCAGAAATAAATTCTTAATGAGACCGCAATATTTATTTATTTTTTTTTTGAAGCAGACAGACAACCTTAACGAGGTGATTTAAACGACCGCCAAACCAGTAGTCTCAACAAAAGGTAGCGCATGGTCTAAGATTTGCAATACATGGCTCACTATATTGCTCTTAAATGGAATGATTTACTTTTACCCTTAGACCAAAATCCAAACCAGTTACTTGAATAGCTTTTATGGTCTCCAAGAACTAGGTGCTCGTTCATACGGTCTTACAGACGGACGCATAGACCGTGATTACAAGCATTTTGGTTATATTTACAAATTAAGACCTATACGCAGAATGAAAAATTTCGCACGGAATGACGAAAAAAAAAAATCCCATTTAGGATATGCAATTTTTGCCAAATTTTGCGTATAGGCTTTTAAGAGAAAATGGAAATGCCCGAGGTGTGAAAATAAAATCTTGTGAAATCTCCAATATTTTCAGTTTTCATGAACTGGGTCAGAATTAAATATGATAAATACATAATATTCGTCTAGTTCTTATGAAATAAGAAGTATGTTTTGCCGGATTGCCCAACAACTAGACTTATTCCCCAACACAAGCTGTCGAATTTGGTCTAATAACACTATTTTACACGAAAAATGAATGGTTCCCTTACATTTGTAAACTAATGTAATCTTCTTCGGAAGGCTTATAAGATAATTCATTGATTGGATTGATTAACAATCGGGTGATTTTTCATTAAAAATCATAATCAAGCCAAGAGCGGCTGTATCAAAAAATATACCTCTGAAAATCATTTCGAAAGAGTAGCTACGGTCAATAACCTATGCTAGCTATCGTGTAAAGATAATCAATTTTTTCTGGGCTATTTTTAATGATATTGATAAGAGTACTGAACGCTTGGTCCTTGGCCTTTAAAATATTGCTATTTAACAACATTGGATTCCTTTCGATAGGCCCACTTCATAGGTTTGTGTGAACTCAAAAAAATATAAAAATAATTGAAATGCAATGCCCTATTCTTAAAAAATTTCACCTGTGATTTCAGGCATGAAATTTCAAAGTCAATCAAAACTGAATTCATAGCTGATTGTTACGGCTAAAGTTCAGGCCTGAACGCCTGAACGCCTTAAATTCAGTGACAAATGAATGCGTAGATTCATGGCTGCTACTGAAAATGCAGGCAAGATTTCATGACTAATTCAGGTCTGAACCGAACTGAAGGGATCCTACTTGTTTATTAGCAAGTGGTTTTTTTTTCACAAAAATTACAAATAAAAAATAAAAGGGGTCTATATATCCCATTTGGGATTTTTTTTTTATATAAAGTTTTGCCATTCCGCGCGAAATTTTTCGAACTGCGTACAGGCCCTAAGACAAAAAACAAAGGTAGCTTTACCTTCAAGAGCGCGAGGTCATTCAGTTCTTTCTCTTCGGCAGAAATCACATTGGTCACAATCTTTACATTTATACCGAAAATTTTCGCGCACTTAATAAGAAGCTGTTGAAACCCTACATTCTTGGCTGTCGAAGGCATCACCTTGCCCGAGGCATTGTCAAATTCAGTATTCTGTTGCATCTGTTGAAGAATTTTTTTAAGCTAATCGAAACTTTGACCTTTGGTGCGTTACCACTGTTAACCACTCTCACAGGTAAAGGCAGTTGTGCAATATTGCAAGCTACGTGGAAGGCGTTCGTCTTTGATTCTAAGAAGTACATTGACGTCAAGACTAAGACTGGTGGCAACCAGCAACAGTAAACGACAAAAAAGGGACAAGAAAAAGGCTAAGGAGAAAAAGAAAGCTGCACTCAAAAAGAATCAAGCCGAAGAATTAGATGCCGCTAAATGTCTCTGGAACCAAAGTTCAAGCATCACTTCGATTTTATATCCAAGTGTAGGTAGCTTAAACATGTCTACTGCAACGAGACAAAGTTCATTACCAAGTTTCAATCAAATAGTAAAAAACGTGAAGGATGTTAACTTGTACTGTAGCCATCTTGCCCAATCCTCTCAGTGCTCCTTCACGATTTTTTTGTATGCTTTCTGCATTTTTTCAGATTCTGTTCTTATAAACTTCTACCAAACACTCGAAATGTATGTGCTTCTTCAGACATGCTACAACGCCGTATAGTTATTAGGGGAGAATAAGAAAGAGTCTTGTAAGCCGCTTACTGCAAATCAATTTCCCAACAAGATCAAACGTAGTATCGATTGTAAAAAGTGACTCTCCCTAATTTCGAAACTGACATGTTTAATTGTAGACAAAGTCTTAAACTTCATCTTATTCCTATTTTCCAACAAAAGGCTCCGGTAAAGCATCTGGCTACACTGCAATTTTTCATGCGTGCGCTTATAAAGCCATCCCGTAGCCTTCGGTAGACACACGAATGCTAAGCTTCTTTTTCAAGCTTAATGCCCTTTTCTTAAATTTTTGGTATCAAATCTTTTATTTCTTTCCTACTGCATATCATGGTCAAAGGCGGTTTTGTTATGCATCGACTTTAAGCTTGGGAAGATAAAACTCGCAAACCTTATCTTCTTTTGTCTCTTTTAATGCTTTCAAAATTCTTCCAGGAGAGACCACGAAGAGGTCAACTATTACCTCAGCTAAAGCTGTTCACGGGTCACGGATACTTTCGAGAGTTCCTGTTTCGTGGGAACTGACTCAGATGATGCTGATCATACATTCTATCACTGCGAGAGATGGAACACAGAACTGGCGTCTGTTGAAGCTGTAGCCGGACATAATCGATAAAATGCTTCACAGTTTAGAAAACTGGAACACCATAAGCAGGTTTGCCGAAAAAGTTCTGATAATTAAAAAGCGACAACTTGACAACAGAGCAACAAGAGAAAATCGACGAGAATCCAGAGCTGCGAGTAACGAAGAAAGGCGAGGCCTCAACGGAGGCCGTACATTAATAACCAATGAAGAGAGACCCTACCCCCTGATGTAATAACTCAGCTCAATAGCTTCCCAGAGGTAGATATGGTCCAAAAACAAGGGGTGGAGGTTTAAGCCTGTGAAGGACGGGCTTTCACTTTCGAGACGCTGTTAGTGAATGCCTAACGCAAAAAAAAAAACTTCCAAATGCCAATTCCCACATGTAACGCGCCTCATCTTGTAGCAGAGCCAACAAGGTAATTTTTGGAGGTGCAAATATAAAAATCTTTGAAAGTTTGTAATTGTACTGTACTTGGAATCTAGCTTTGCCATTTTTGAAATCTGTTCTTCAAGAATTGAAATAATTCAGACTTAAGCTTATGAGAATCATTTTTGAGAAATTTACTAAACAATGTATTTTCTGGCAAAATTGATACATTAAAAAGGCGAAAAAAGGAAATAAACAAAGCTTCTATTGCTTTTTGAAAGCTTTTCTTGGATATGATCAAGATTTCGCAGCAAAATAATGATTTTTGATACTATACTAGGCTTTTTTTTAGCTAGAATATTTCTTTGAAAAACGTGTTCAGGATTCCCAAATGGGATTTTTTTTTATATGGTTTTGTCATTCCGTGCAAAATTTGTTTGCATTCGGCGTATACGCCTTAAAAAAAAAATTCAATTCTGTTTGTACAAATTCAAATGCGAATAAGGCCTTTTACTTTTTGTTCAGTACACGATTTCTTGCTAATTAATTTATGTATACAGTAAGTAAATTTTTTATTGTATAACCTTTAGATTTATTTTTTAATCAACTATTAATGCTTTCAAATTTGATATTTTTGCTTTCTTTCCAGTAGACATGTAGTGTGTAGCGGCACTCGTCTGGCGCAAGTTATGTCTTCTCTAGCCGAAAAATTTGATAAATAAAAAAATAAGCCGCGTTACTCATGTTGGCAATAATTTTCTCTTTATCCGTTTCTTGGCGTTTCTAAAAATTAAATAAACTTATAACAGCGATTAAATAAAATGCAATCGGAGCAGCGCCGATAGTGGGATATCCTATTGCTTAATAATAAATGCGTGCAGTTGTTTAACGATATTTTGTATAATAGACGGAGCTAAATTCCTATGGAACTAGTAATGTCAATGTTATTAAGTTTTTTACTCTTCTGAAACAGCTTTGGCCTATTTTAAATCGATTAAACAATAGAAGGCAATGTTTAAGAAAGTACTAAACAAGATTTTATTACCTTGAGTGCAACTTTATCCGGATGGCTTCCAGTGTTGACACGATGAACATGTTACGAATATTCGGCGATGCGCCTTTTTTTTCCTTATTATTTTTAATTAGATGACCTTTAGCTTTTTTGTTATAGCAATAATTTCAAATTGTACCAAAAGAAATAAACCCGATTGCCGTTTTTAAGTCTTAAGCTTTCCCTTTAGAGTAACTATATATCCTTTATGGTTTCCATATTTAGGTTTGTTTGCATAAGTTTGGATGGTTAGCTATAGCAATTTCGCCAACGCATCTTCATGATCATTTGGTATAAACACTGCACACATTTACGACTACGAGCAATCATAGTAACTCACTTCATATTTGGTGCCCCAGGCCAAACCAATTTGTAGGCAAAGCATGGCATAGAATAATCCAATAATACCTTTGTGTCTTATAATATTTTCATAAATAACTTGGCCCAAAGTGCCCATTTTCTTTCTGCTTTAAATAAGACTGCTACAAGTTATATAAAAACTCCCATTTATACTTATTTATACCCACTTGGCATTAAAATATTGTTGTTAAAGCTGCAACAACAGACAAATTCAAGTAAACGTAACAATATGCAAAGCAATATTTACACTTAAACTTAATTTATTAGAATTTTTTGCTTAAATTAATTTAATTTTTACATACAAATAAATTAGGCATTTTAAATGTAGTTGTTGGTTTTACAGCAATGCAATATACGCGCAAATTGAGCGACTTTCAGAGAGAGTTGCATATAAGTAGTATAATTAACTTTTATCATTTATGCGCAGATACATCAAGATGAAAATATATTTATATTTATAGTTTTTCATATGAAGCAAAGAAACTTACTTAGCTTGCTTTTTAGGATGAGCTTCAAGGAGAACTTTACACAGTTCCAAAAACGAACAAAGGCTAGGCTAGGCTTGGTACAATTGTTTTTAAATTTATAATAATAGTGATAATAAGATTAAAAGTGGTACGATCAAATGATATTGCAGCTAGTTTGGTGTGCAGCGTTAAGTGGCCAAATGATTAATCGATTTTTACAGCACCATAGATTTTTAGTATAAATACATAGGCGGCAAAGAAACCAATTGAACCTGTTAACAACCAAAATGTAAGCACCATTAAACCTGCGAAAACAAAGTGTATTAGTTGTAGTGTTATATAAGATTAACAGAACTCCGAATTTTAGTGTCCTACCTGTATAGCCCAAATACAGCAATGTGGGTATAAATTCTGTTATCTCCAGCTTTGTAAAGAAATAGAATATGCTGTAGAACAGTACATAAACAGCTGAGCCGCCGGAGACTATAAAACTGCGCCACCACCAGCGATAATCCTAAAACATAAGATATTTAAAAACAATTTCTAATGCACAATCTGAAGTTAACCTACCTCTCCACACAACTGGAAATAGGTCATTACAATCGAAATTTGCGCACAACTTACGACCAATATGCAAAATACCAAAAATAGAAAACCAAACAAATAATAAAACTGATTCTGCCAAATCGCCGTAAAAACGAAAAACAACTCGATGAACACGGCTCCAAAGGGCAAAATGCCAGCCATTAAAGTGCTGCAAATAGTACAAAAAAAAAAACTTATGTTTAGTCTTACGATGACGTCATGTTGATGAAACACATACCTCAAGGCGGCATTCATATACCAATGCTGTGAAGGCACCTGACGTGGTATCATATTTGTTCGCACTGGATGCTGATATGGCTGCTTGCGATAACCCAAATAAAAGCCCAGATAGACTAAGGGCACAGATATGCCAAACCAAAGCAAAAGTAGGGAAATCATTGTAGTAAATGGCACAGCGCCGCTCGAGGACTTGTCCCAGATGAAGAAATTCAAGAAGAAACCAGTGCTAAGAGGAATTTGTGTGAGTTTATGTTAGAAGTACCAAACCGTTTGTTAGCTACCCAAAAACAATGCCTGGATAAAATGTGGCGGTAAGAAATGCAGCACGTTTCCACTCACGTCCTTTCATTGTTTTATAAAGACGCGCCGCGTAATACCCAGCAATTGCGCCCATAAAAACATACATGAAAATGCCTGATGACATTAAAGCGCCACGCGAAGAAGGTGAAAGCATGCCCAACATGGCAAAAACTATAAGTAAAGTGAAATAATTACTGAGTTACAGCGTCTAGCTACACAATTATTAAAGCTTACATATAGTAATCATGGCCATGAAGAAGATTTGAATGCCACTGCCAATGACAGCAGAAAAAAGGCGTGTATTCTTGGGTGGACGGAAAACATCACCATGCACTAGCTTCCAGCCAGTCTCCTCCAAAGTATCTTCAATATTATCATCTGTATTGTAGCGTGCAATATCGCGGCGCAACGTGCGTATCATAATCATGGTAAGTATACCAGACAAGAAGAACACCACAACCAGCGAGTTTATAATGCTAAACCAATGTATTTGCACATCTCGCATGCCTAAATAGATGTCCCAGCGCGAGGCCCAGCTGACCTTCGATTCTTTCCACTCCACAGAGTAGGTAAAGTATAGCTGAGTTTCGCCAGATGGATTGACCAGCTGTGGTCGCGCGCTATCTGGAAAATTGCAGAAATCGCCTTCAAATTTGATTTCCTTGAGATTCACTGAGCCAGTCTCTACTTCGAAACCAACAACGCGGTATTTATCTCTAGAAAAAATTGAACACAGCATTAGTGCTTTGAGTAATACAAGTTATGTATAGAAATTCTTACTTGGTGTGCATGTGATAGGAAAGTATAAACTTTAGATGATTATTGATGTAAATGTTATCACCATCGACCTGGCCCAAGCGATAGCCATGCTCGTAAGTAACCTCTCCAGGATTATTTAAGTTAATTATGCGCGTAGCAACGGGCAGATTATCCACAAGTCTGCAAAACAAAAGCTTTTTTTAATAAACTTTTTTGTTTATAAAAGTGTGCACCTACAAATGCACAAAGTACTCGTGCTCTATGCGTTCCGCTACCAAAGCTGACTCATCCTTGCTCCAGGTAAGTGGTCTATCTTTTTGGTGACACAATAGCTTGCAGTTAATGTTTTCAGCCATTTGAACTTCGTAGGGTGTGTTGACAATGCGATCGCCACGCAGCACCTCGCCTAGATTTTCAGATTTAAAGATGAGCGTGCCATTTTTGGGAAAGCAAAACTTTAGTGAATAGTACTGATAAGGCAGTTGTGTGCGGCTGCTGGTCATTTTCACTGCCTTAACATCGATTTTTTGACCGCGTACAAACTCAACGGGTGCAACGCCGGGCACATAGAAACAGTGTACAGCACCCAGCCCAAGTGCCAACAGCAAAGGCAACAGCGGCCATGGCCCAGCCATGCACTATACGAAAATGTTAAATGTTTAGTTAATTTCATTTGTTAGAGCCACATGAAAAAAAAACATGAAAGCAATTGGTCCCGGCTGCAAACAATTGATTGCGTGTACCAATTTCTACTGCAAACACAAGTGTTTTTAAGCCAACACTTTGGCGCTTTGATTTACCTGCATAATGGTGTGTCACGCCTAAATTTTAGCTACTAAAGTGCTGTTAACAAAAATTTGGCAAATTTCAAACTTGTTAATATAGCAGTTCTACTTTTATTGACTACAAATTTCACTCCCACCTACATACAAAGTCTGCGTTGTTGCTGCTGCTGCTCTTCTTCTTCTTATTATTTTGTCAACATCGCGTAAAAGTAGTGTTGTATAAGACAAGTACAGCTGGGTAGCTTGCCAGCCCTGGCTTTAAGAATTGCCTAATACTTTTTTTTAGTTTAGTGTTTGTTTTCGAAGAAAATGAAATTGTAGTAGATGGAATTTCAATTAATTTTAGTGTTAAAGCCAAGAAAATGTGTCTCAAATAGTGCTTAATGCTAAATATCTCATTTAGTTTTTAGTTTGTGTTTGTGTAAAGCAAAAAGTTCTATTAATTTAGTGTACAAGTGGCGTTGTTTGCTGCGTTGTTTTTCTCTGTTTTCGTTCTCATCTCTATTACTGATTGTTGTGTTGTGGTTGTTGGTGTTCGTTCCACTTGTTAAATTGCCTGCAAGGACGTCGTGGCGGAATTGTCCTCGAAGGCGCAACAATTACAAGGCGCAACAAGGTGGGTGTAGTTGAAGTACAAAGGCAAAAATCAATAATAGTCAAAAAGTGCATACAAATCGAGTGTGTGTGTGGTATGTGGTGTGTACCCAGCAGACAAAATGCTCATCAACTCTATCGTAAAATATTGTAATACTCAACTCAAAACTCTTGCAAGCAGGCCTCATAAACGAAATAAATAAATAAATTTTGTTTAAAAATGCTAGCCATAAGCTTGCAGCGGACGAAATCTTGTCCCAGCTTTTCGTGAATAGTACTTGTTGCGGTAGCATTATGCATTTAACTTCCATCGTGAACACAAAATAAAATTAAATGCAAAGATAAAATTAACATTAACATTAAATAAACATATAATTTATGAAAATATAATTAAGTAATTCGTTAATTACACGATAGTGCAGCAATAATTACATTTTTATACCTGGTTGTTATTCCCTCCCTGTATATATTTAGTAAATTTAAATATTCTGTGATACATTACCCGACGCGACATTACTGACTTTCGACAAATGGTTAAAACAAACAAACCCAAAAAGGACGAAAAATCGAAGCTTGCAATATTTTGTTGATTTGAAGGTTTTTTTTTAAACGCTCATCTAATGCAAAATTTTGGTCTACTGGGTAGTATGTGGTGTGTATGTATGCGTGTTACAAAAAAAAATTGTATACTAAACTTTCTTTTTCTACGGCACAATTTCACAGCTGAATTCCAAACCGTAGCGTAATATGGACAACGCGCACAATGCGTCCGCGGGCGATGACAGTGACAATGATGTGGTCACCGATTTTTTAAACTCCAACTGCAGTGAGGCATCTGCGGCCTCCTCACCCACAGTCATCGTCAATGGACGACACCCACAGAATAGTACGACTTTAGCCACAATCACAGCAGCAGCTACAACAGCCAATACCACGCCCAACGTTAACAACGCCCACACCAACGCCAAACCAACCTTGAATACAACGCCGCGTGTCACTGTTGAAAGCCAAAATTATTGTATACCTGTTATAAACACACCTGCAACGCCTTTGGTATCCACAGCGTCTTCGGCCTATCAGCATAATAGCAACAACAATAATAACAATAACAACAACAACATGATACCTATCATCAACGTTACACCGCACAGTCCCGCCTCGGCCTCCAAATACAATAACATATTTGAGGATACACTCAGCCAGTTACAAAACATACGTGAGACTGTGGTTCAAATGAAAAATTCCAGTCAGCATATGCAAGAAGGTCTCTCCAATTATGGTTTACTTAATGCAGCTATACTGAGTGCTTCGTTGCCCGATTTGACTGGTGGCAATGGAGTCACTGCAGCTGCTGGTGGTACTGGACCACATTATGTCATGTGGTCCACAGCTCCACAGCACTGTTTACTCAACACAGACCGTCGCAAATCCTGGACAGCTGTGGATGATGCTAGCGCTGCGGGTGACTGCACTAACAAGAGCGTTAGTCTGTCTAGTTTAGATAGCGAGGAGCAGGAGACCATCAGAGTAACAGAACAGCGACGACGTTCGGCGCGTAATAGCACTGGCGGTAAGTCAAAATATTTCGCTATTAAACATTACTTTGTGGTTTTTTTATACCTTTATTGTTCGGCAAGGCCGTAAACCAATTGGAAAAATAAAAATATTGGCTATAATATACTCTGTACCGCACATTAGCGTTTCTAGTCAAAGATAAAGTGCAAAGGCAACAAAAAAGTGTTAATGACAAAGAATTGGTGACATCAGGAAAAGAGCTTTGGTAGCTATATGCACTGGGAAAGTTAGGTCTTACAAATAGCGCCTAATTTTTCAACATCTTGTTTAGAATTACTCTTAATGGTTTCTTTCTTTTAAACTTAATTCCGATAACAAAAATCAAACAAAAGAACTCCAACAAATTTTTATTTTCAATCCTTTAAAAAGTTGCAAAGATTCTTGCTACAACATTATAGCATTACTCATTTTATGGGCTCTGGGAATACAAATTATAAAAAAGCCAAGTTAGTTACTGTTGTAGATGAGAAATTCTACAAAAGTCTCCTTATCAGCTGATAAACTTGATTCACTCTCATATTGGCATATTTCAGGCATTTCCACACACTCTTTGAATGAAGCGGAACTGGCACGCGATTTTGAGCGCATTGCGGCTAAGCGCAGCCTGGCCACAGAGATCATAAGTCGCATACCGCTGCAAAAGAGCATATCGACGTCCTCGATTATAGCCAAGGAAGACATCAAGGCAATTGCACGCCATTTGACCGACAGTGAGGATGAGAATCAAAGCCTGTTACGTGCGCATGCTAAGATCGAAGTTTACGATAACGTTGAAAAGCGTCGAAAGCGTGGCTCTTTGTTCTTTCGCAAGAAAAAAGACAAGACCAAGATGAAGTCCATTGGTGGTCAATTGAGCGCCTGTGATGTATGCGGCACCAATATAACGCTGGCCCAGCTCAAAGAGCATCAGCTGGAGTGCAAGCTACAAGGCAAAAAAATGTCTCCAGGCTCTGGCAAGGCGCATTCAGGGCAGGACTATTATGATGGACCAGATGTGCAAGCGTCAAATGATGACACGCCCCTTATACGCGCTGAGTTCTTGAATGAGCCGCCTATTGAGGCACAAGATCTAGGTGCAGATCCTGCATTAGGCATTGTATTGAAGGAACACGATTCTTGGACACCCGGCGTTCCCAAAGAGCTGCTAAAATCATTAAAAGAGTTGCAAATAAAACGTCAGGAGCACATTTACGAGTTTATCATGACCGAAAAGCATCACTGCCAGACTTTGCTTGTCATGCAAAAGATCTTTGTAGAAAGTCTGGAACGTCACTTTCCGGCCTTTAATATACAAAGCATGTTTCCACGCCTGCAACAGCTAACCGAATTACACACCTGCTTTTTACGTCAACTCCGTCAGAAACAGCGCGAACAGCCGCTGGTGGACAGCATTGCAGATATACTTTTGGACTTCTTTTCGCTGGATCAGGCTCAGTGCTTACGTCTAGCCTATGGCGAGTTCTGCGCCAATCATCGAAGCGCTTTAGAGCAGTTCAAGCAATGCTTAAATGAACCAAATTTTGCCGAGTGGTATAAGCATTGCTTGCAAAATCCCCTGCTCAAAAAGAAGGGCATACCCGAGTGTATTTTATTTGTAACGCAACGTCTGACCAAATATCCTCTGCTGATTGAGCCGCTGCTGAAGAGCGGTCGCGACAATAAGCTAGAAACCGATAAGCTGCAGCATGCTTTGAATCTGGTCAAATCATTGTTGGTGGATGTAGATGCTTGTGTTGCAGAAAAGGAGCTGCGCGAACGTCAATTGGAAATTTATGCACGCGTCGATGCAAAATCTTTTGCAATCTACAAAAATAAACCATTTCGAAAGACGGAACTGGGCGTAGAGTCTCGTCGCCGCTTAAAATTCGAAGGCTTGGCCACATTGATGCAGGGACGAGCCAAGACTCAACTGGTGCAGGTTGTTGTACTCACCGATTGCCTTTGCTTTCTAAGTGAGAACTCGGCTCACAATAAATACACCTTCTTTACGCCGGAGCACAAGGCAGGCGTTGTGCCGCTGCAGAAGCTGCTCATACGAGAGAAAGCAGGCACAGAGTCACGCGGCATCTATATAATATCATCGAATCCGGATTTTCCCGAAATGTATGAATTAAAAGTACAAACACCGAAGGATAAACATACCTGGATACAGTCCATACGCCAAGCAGTGCTTGATTGCCCGGCCACGGACATTATAGAAGCTGAGGATTTGACTGCTGAGGAGAAGCTCCGCATTGGTGTTAATAAGCGTGAGACCATTGAGAAAATGCGTCAAAAGGACATCGAACAGGCCTTGCTTTTAGAGGAAAAACTCATGCTGCAACTAAATTTGCTCAAAGAGCAGCAGCATTTTAGCGCAGCAGCGGCCACATCCAATGGAAATGCAGGCGTCAGTGCAGCAAACTTTTTAGCTGCCTTTGGCTCTTACAAAGAGTTGGTTAATGCAGACTGCGATACAGCTGAACTGTGGAAGCGTGTGTTGAATACGGTGCAGGACATAAGTCAATTGGCAGCCACAATTTATACAGCAGCCACGGGTTTGCCCGTATCGCGCACGGTTAGCTCTGTTGGTGAAAAGCAAAGCGAGAACTATGCCTCGCCTACGCTGCCTAAGCGTGCAGAAACTTTTGCTGGTTTTGATGAAAAGCGTGGCAAGCTTGGTGGGGCTTTTCCGTGTCGCGATGCTGCTAAACTGGCTACGCTGCAGGTATTAACACCGCGTCTGCAGGAGCTGGAGGAGAAGCGAGAGCTTAAGACAACAACGACTGTGGCGGCGCCACCAGAGCAACCTATGCTGCATGCTAGTACCGTGCCTGCAGCTATGGATCCTGCTGCTCTTAAGGAACACAACTATGCCGTGCTACAGGTCTCCCATCATTTACACACACTGCTGTGCATCATCTCTCAGCAGATGACTACCATACAAAGCCTTCAATTGCAATTGGCCTTGTATCGTGAGAGTCCCCGCACTGCCTACACGCACAACGATCAGCTTGAGGAGTTGCGTAATCTGCAGGACAAGCTGCAGGAGGAGAAAACCGCCTGGTTGCGTCAAAAGGAGCAACAAGAGCAGGAACTCGTTGAGACGCGTGCCCAGCAGCTGCAGCTACAACAGCTAATTAAGGCTGAGCAGGAAGATGTGCGACAGCAGCGCGAACAGCTTTATCGCAAAATGGAACTTTTGTCCAGTCAGGGCTTACTGCTTTCGCCAAGCACACCGTTGCCTATAGCTTCGCCAACGCTGGCAGCTGCTGCAGCAAGCGCCAACACAGCAGACGAATCGCACGAAACAGATAATACTACTGCAAGTGCTGGAATAGGTACAGTGGACCGACGCAAGGAGAAATGGCGTACTGCATCTACCATATCCAAAACACCGCCTATGCTTAGCACTAACCAAGCTAACAAAGGCAATTCGGGAGCAGTTAAGCAAAAATTGCCAATGAAGTTATCCTCGCTTTCCTCCAGCACAACTACACGCATAGACAAGTCTGCAAGTTTTAACAATTCCGTACACAGCAATGCAGCAAGCAGTGGAGGAGTGCAGCAAATGCTGCCCTTAAAGTTAGCAGACAAACGACAGCCCTGCACACCAACGTCCGCATCCTTGGTGCCGCAGCACTCTAGAACTGGCAGCTCGCCGGCTATTATACAACAAACAACAGGCAATGGAACAGCAGGAATCAGCCGAACGGATTCCGCAGCTCACGGGAACTATAGTACATATGCGGCTCAACGAATGGGTCAGGGACAGGCACAGTCCCAGACACAAACGCACACGCCCACTAGCAGCCGCACAGGAGCAACAGCCGCCGTGCAACGTTCAGCAGGAGGTCAGGCGCCACGTGCCAAGCCCGAGGAGGAGGAAATTTATTTCTGACGCAAATTCACGCCAGAAGTTGAAATCTAAAGATACTCGTATTAACCCAAATTTTTCCTAACACATTCCATAATTCCCGTAATAAGTATGTGTGCGTATATGTATATTTACGTTTAATTCAAGTGTGCGTATGAATGTACTTAAATATGTGGTGTTTCCGAACTACTCAACTTAACAATCTAAAAGTGTTTATTTGGCAATACTATTATACTTTGCCAAATATTAAATAATTTAATGTTTTTAAAAAGTTTAGTTCTCTTTAGTTAGGCAGGCTCTTAAACTTTAAACTGTAACTTACTTTATTTTGTGTTCAATGACGTCATAAACTAGATTAATGTTTAATATGTACTTAAACGTATCCTAAGATGGCAATTGACTTTTAACTAGTTAACACAAAGCATCTCAAACTGTAGCAGTTCCAATTCCGCATTTCACTCAAGAATATCAAACTATATTTTGTGTGTTCATTTAGTAAACAATGCATTCCAAACTTTACTTACTCGTTTCGGTTCTCTTAAAACTGTAGGATTTAAAGTTTTTTACATTTATTAAACATACTTAATTTATTAATAACATAAACATAACTATACGTATTTTATATTTACTTTAAATGACAAATTAAAAATTAATATTTTTTGATTTTCACATTTTTTTTATATACATACATATATATCTAAATGATGCCTTTTATTAATGTACTTACTTTTATTATTTTTTTAGCTTAAAAACTCTTCCAAATGCAACTAATATGTATTAAAAAACGCTAGGCAATAACAAATGCATATGTAATTGTTAAATTTATACATGTTTATATAGTCTATTTACAAACTCTATATACATATTCATTTGATTTTAAATATACAAACGTTTATCCAAATTTCCTTGTATGTTTGCGTGTGTAGTCATGTAGTCTTAAAAAGTGCATAACAACGATTATGTATTATGTACAAGTATATGTAACATTTCATGGTATTCTATGTGTATTATTATTATGTACATTAAAAAGTTTACTCAAAATTAAGCTCGCTCCAATTACAAATAAATGTTTAAATTTATTTAAAATTACAAAGAAATATGTAGTTTTATTTCAAATAATAGAAGATTTAACAATGTAAAATATTTTTACCAACGCCGTTGGTTTTAGTTTCAAAGAAACTTTTCGATTTATAAAAAAAAATACATAGTTTTCAAGAAATGCTCACAATATGGTTCCAAAGCTGCTTAAATGAAATCACAATTAATACTGGAATTCATTTTTTCGTGGGCATTTAATTTTAGTGTGTCCTTCCTGCCGACATAGTCCACACCTGCGTGGCCGCCCTCCATTCGCTGAATCGCTACCGCGCGTCGCACTTGAGCTTGAGTTGCCATTTTTGTGTGTTCCACCACTACCCCAGGAAGCACTTCCTATAGGTGTTGATTTTAATGAAATTATAATTTGTCTTACTCTTAAAGCTTTAGCATTAAACTCACCTTGATTTTCATCCTCATCGCCCCATTTGAAAAAGCCGCAAGACTTTTCACGTGTGGGACAGGCATAGAAAGGTCGTCCCTGGTTCGGACCATCCTTGCGCACAGTAAGACTGCTAGCAGGCTTACCACATTTGCATTCTACATTGCCACTACCAGATGCTTGAGTAATTGTAACAGTGCTATTGGCGTTGGAGCGCATTGCAGTAGAAGATGGTACATTATGTGTGCTGCTAGAGCTTCCCCAAGAATTTGTAGCATTAGCATTGGTGCCCCAGCTATTATTAGATCTTTCATTTAATGTGGAACGACTATTGCCGCTGCCCCAGGAGCTTGCGGCATAACTATCGCTGCCTCCGCCATCGTTGCTGGTTCTTTCATTTATCGCTGTCGAACGAGTGTTCCCATTGCCCTTGGAACTGGAAGGATTGTTACTAGTGCCCCAGCCATCATTGCAACCACCTTCATTATTCCCTGTTGAACGATTGTAGCTGTTTCCCCTGGAGCTAGAAGCCTGATTGTTGCGGCTTCCCCAGGAGCTGGATGTTTGATTTGTGCTGCTATCAAATGATAAATTATTTCTACTTGCTGGTGTCGTGTTTAAGCCAACAACAGGCTCATCCGCCCATTGAAAGAACTTGCACTTATTTGGTTTAGGACAATTATAAAAGTTGCGCCCCTTGTTGGGCCCATCACGTCGCACAGTTTGCAGTCCAGCCGGCTGATGACAGCCGCTACAAAGCACTACAGCATCATTGCTATGTGCCTCCTCGTTGCAGTTATACTGCAAGCGCGGTCTCTTAGGCGGAGGCGTGACAGTAGCCCTTCCCTTAGTACCCCAAGCAATTGGTACTTGCTCTTCCTCAGCCCTGCGCATGCTACGCATCCACCCTGTAAGGCTATCATCCAAATTGTCCATTGTTGGTACTGTAGCAGTCGCCCTAGGTGGTGGCGGTGAATCTGGCGGTTGTCCTCCACCGCTGTTAATATTTACTAAGGCTTCAAAATCTGAATCATTATCAGCTGCAAAAGCAGCAGCTATATCATCGGTTAAACCTGCTGCCGCTGCTTCGGTTTCTGCCATTGTTGCAGCGATTAAAAGTTCTTCATCAAAGGCATCGTTGCTGTCAAAGAATTGTTCCAAAGGCTCAGTAGCTGGACCTTGACGACTTTGGGCAGCTGTAAAGAAATTGCGTATGCTACCATTTGCAGTGGTTTGTTTTTTTGTGGTCTGATTTGTCGAGCGCTTGGATTTCGGTCCACGCTTTGGCAGGCTTTGGGTTTCAGTACCATCTCCACGATTGCCGCTGGGTGGTGGCGCGGGGGCTATCTGACGGGTAGGCGGAACAGTACGCTGTCTATCTGCTACTCTTTGGCTGCTAACATCTGATACAATTGCCCCAACAGCCTTTACACTATCCATATTAATATTAAATGTGCTGCGAAATTGTCCATCGCATCGCAAGCACGTCTTATACCAGCCAAAAGGTGCATTGAACAACGTGCGATAGTAGGCGGTGTTGAACTTGAACTTGAGCATCTTATACGCAGAACCACAATGCTGGCAGCATTCCTCCAATACACTAGGCTCCTTGCACTCATCCGGCAACCACACAACATTTTTGCAATCCGGAAAATTGAGGCAACCTATGAAATGTCCAGTTTGATTTTTCTTAGGTTTTAAAGCCAAAGATGCCACCTTGCATTTGGGACACTGGAAAAGCTCCTGCAGAACTTGTGTGGGAGCACCATCAGTCTCTGAAATTGTGCCCGCTGTAGGTGTTTCGTTAATGCGTTGCGCCACCTTGGCATCCATGGCTGTGATCTTGTCAGTAATTTGTTGATAGGCATCCTTATATTTGCGTATTTGCTCGGTCAACACAAGCTTGGGATCTTTTTCACCGAGGCATATGCGCTTTAGATCAGCTTCAAATTCAGCACGCAATAGTGGCTTAGCCAGAGCTAGTTCCATAGCATCATATCCTTCATACAAGCCCATACCTATAACTCCCGGCACTAGACAGCCTTTATCCACTACACCAATATAGCCACGCTCCTTAATAGTATTAATGTGCTCTGCATGTGTAGCATCTGTACCAATGCCATGCTTATCCATTAAAGCAATTAGATCTGCTTCGGTGAGCAAAGGAGGCGCTGTTGTAGCACCTTCGTGCAATGAAATTTCAGTGGGCTCAAAAACCTGACCCTGTTCATAGTGATGTATTTGCTTAGCGTTCCATTTATCATAAACATATACGTCCAGATAGTTGCGTTCATGAATGACCAGGCCATTGGCATTGAACTTCTCGCCGGCAATATCTACGTGCACAATGGTTTCCGAACCGACGGCATCTTTGCTGATACAGGCGAGAAAGTGACGCACAACCAATTCATAGACGCGCGCCTCGTTACCCTGCAAATCTGAAAATACAATGGAAATATAAGTAACAGCAGAAGAGGATTCAGACGAAACGCTTCAGATCGCAACCACTGTGGTCTATCTAATCTTACCTGTCACCATTTTGGTGGGATGTATAGGAGGATGCGCTTGATCGGATTTGCTGCCATTGCGTGGATTGGGTCCCCATTCAATAACGCGCTGCGCAAACTCTCCCCAACTGCTGTGGCTCGTATGATGCTCTACTAGTGGCTTTAGGTCAAACTCTTTGGAAAACTGATTGGTCTCTGTGCGCGGATAACTTATAATACCTTTCGTGTATAGTTTCTCGGCAATGGTCATTGTTTCTTTTGCAGATAGCTTTAACTTTCGGGAGCCTAGTTTTTCCATTTCTACGGTGTCCAAGGGCGTGGGCCGCCATTTGTGTTTCGGCTTGACAGTAACACTTTCTACTTTAGCTCGGGGATCTGCTAGACACAGCAATAGATAATTTTCGCAAGCCTCCTTATCGAAAAGACGATTACGCGCCCAGTTAAACTCCACGGTCAACTCATCAATGGTATGCAAGACACGTATTTTCCAAAAAGGCTCCGAAACAAAAGCCTCTATTTCTTTGTACCGTTCTGCCACAAATCCCAAGGTGGGTATTTGGCAGCTACCATATGATATAAGCTTATCGGCAATTTTCTCTGGAAACAAGCGTTGCAGTCGCATGGTTTGAAAACGGGTAATGGCCGCTCCAGTGCGCAGATCCAACTCTGTACGCACATCTACTGCGTCGCTTTGGCGTTTATCGGGTTGTCCCAATTGTTGCAAAGCGCGACGTACAGCTGCCGTTGTTATCTCGGAGAAAGTGGCTCGATAAACAGTCAGATTCGGTTTCGCTGCTCGGCATACCTCGATTATTTCATAGCCTATGTTCTCGCCTTCGCGATCGCAATCCGTCCATATAATTAGACCCTGGCATCCCCGTATCTCACGTTCCAACGTACGTTTAATAGGTTTATAGTCATCGCCGACGGTCTTGCGTACGGGAGCGTCAAAAAGTGACTTTGGATCAACACTGTGCCAATTACGGTAGGACGCTAAAAATTCCAGCCGCATTAAGTGACCCGATACGGATGTCATGACCATTTTTGCATTTTGACCGCGCACCTGCGCCTCAAAATCAAAGACTTTATTGTAGACAGAGTAGCCCTCACGCTGAGGAAAACAACAATTGTCCGTAAATTGTATTTCTAAATAATGTCTGCTGGTTTCAATTACTTACGCGGCGTGCAGCGCCATTTGACAACAAACCAGCTATGGTCTTGGCCGCGTCGTGCTTTTCGGCAACATTAAGAAATTTCATATCCCTTAGTTGATTAGCGTTGTGACTCACATAGCGGGCTGAATGAAAACATTTTAACACTTTCAGCATTTATAGTTTTTAGGCAGAAAATATTGCTATTTCTTATAAAATGCGCGCCATGCAGAAGTTCATAGTGGTTTCGATAGTTTCCATTTGTAGTGAAATCGATTGCTTGTTGACTATCAAATTATTTACGAGTGTTGCAAAACAAAGAAAACACACCAACAATTTATTACACTCAATTACGTTAGATCGCAAATGGGCATATATGTATTATGATTTTAGGCACAGATAGGGAACTCATTTGGTAGATAGTTTCGAATACTTTAACAAAATATATGTGTAAATTTTTCGAAAAAACCTACCGGTTTTAATATGTGTATGTATTTGCCAATTATTCGAAAAACACCAAAGCCCATTTCCATTTTTAAACTTTAAGCGGTCATGTAATTGAGCCAATTGACCTACGACCTCTATTTAAGTTTTATTTGGTAGATAATTTTATTGGCAACAATTCTATCAGAAAGAGATGACTCTAAGTTTGATAAAAAAAGATATAATGCGAAAACCGTATCAACTTATATTGCCAGGGGAGTACCACGCTCCCCGCCAACAAGTTGAAAACTCCGTTTTAGACTTAGAACAGGGTTCAAACAATCCCTGAAAGTTCAATTAACTAAGTATTAAGTATTTTTTTCCAGCGTAACTCTTCGTTTACTGTACCAAAAGTTTTTTATACATTTTTTGAGGAAAACCAAATCTTTTGACTGTATAAAACATTTAAGTCATGTCCGAGAGACTTCACTAATGGAAAAGCGGATCAGACAGCAGTTTTAACCTTATCTTGTACTGGAAATCAGTTAACACCATTTTTAAAGATATACTGTGCCCGTAAAGAGTTAAATTTTGTAAAATAGTTTCATTTGATATGCGCATAATATGTCAAAGAGAAGCCCGGTTCCATTTGCAATATGTCGACTTTAACCAGTTGAATTGTTGCATGTTAAAAATATTTTTGCAAAGGCGTTCACATTAGAATAAGAAAAGACATCTGTCCCATCCCCATGATAATGTTGCATGAAGCAGAGCTGAAATAATACTCAAACCGGTCCTAATAGAGCATAAACGGAATTTGATTGACAGAAAACTCCATAGCTTTATCAGTTCTGATGAGGAACTAGCTCAGATGCCAATCAATTTCATCCACAAAATATTAGTTTTTGTTGTGAATTTTGTGCAGGCTACGTCATTGATGCATTGTTTCTTAAATACGACGATGATAGTTTTCAAATGAACGATATGGGCATAAACGACACGTAGTTTCAACAGGACGACGCTGGTAGTATGAACAAACAGATCTCGTAAAGTAACTTAGGGGTTGACAGCCCAAATCTTAATTTAATTTTTTTAATTAATTTATATGTATTGATTCATGTATTATAGACATTTTGACCGGAGCCGTACATGGACTACACTGTTTATTCCCACAATAGAGAACTGCAACAGGTATCTTTTTCTTATCCGCACCGGAACAATTACTGAAATATTTAATACAGGGATTTAAGTCAGCAGCCAGAATTGATTGGTTGCGAATAGGCGGTAGACAGTCAAGACTGCTGCCGTATGCGGTTAGTCCAGGTTGCATGTTACATGCAATTTCTTTTTCTTTATTATTATCCTTTTGGAGTTATGCAGTAAGCCCGAGCAAGTCGCAATCAAATCAAGCACAATATACCTGATGTGACCGCATGATCGCAAACTGCCTGAGCTGAAATGTTAAATGTGGCTTCACATACCCGTACGCATAGGAACACGCACAAACTTCTTTTGTCGATCAAGACCAGAGCTTCAATAGCGATTTGACTCTCCCAATCCCCTTTTACCAATAATAAAAATTTTTGTGTTTATGTGAAATTATTAGCAAATACGAAACTATTTACTTTATTACACTCTCTCAATAAAATTTATTTTTGTATTCACGTTTCTATTTTTTGTTTTGTTTTACCTTTTGACTTTTCATTGCGCATATTTTTTGAATTTTTTGTTTTGCAATTTTTTTTAGCATTTTTTTTTTAACTCAACATAAAATCTTAACAATTAATATTTCTTTATATATATTAGAAAGGATAGCGTGAAAAAAATATGTAAATACAAAGTACATAGTATGCTATTAATGTTTTACCAACTAGTTGGCTTTCAGTATAATTTTTGTTTCCTTTTTCATATTTTTGTTGGTGCTACATTGTTACTTGATTTTGGGCATACCTAAAAAGTTGTGTATGCATTGAATAACTTATATAAATATGTATTCTGGTTCTGTAAATTATTAGTAATAATTAGAGCATTAAATATTTGAAATAGGTTTTAATTTTTTCTGTTCTCTAACCAACAGTTTCTACCTCGGCATTATCCCTCTTGTCTATTATTCTTTTACTTTTTTATTTTATTTTATATTTTAGTTTGAAATTGTACATTAGTATACAAATAACGTTTTGGCCTAGCTTGTGGCTATGTGCCTAATATGCTTCTACATATACACGTGCAGTTAGTTAGATATAGATAACAACAAATACAATGTTTGCCTAACATAAATGAGCCATTAAAGACCTTGCCACTACTAACAACGAATAGCGCTTCATCAACGACGCCAGGAACGATCCTCAGACTCTTCGTCCTCCTCTTCATCCTCGAGACGCAATTCGGGCAGTATATCGCTACCAAGCAGGGACTCACTCTCGCTAACTGATTGGTTAAATTGCTTCGGATTCTCCAGTTTCTCCACCACATTGTTTAACGGCGACGTAGCAGCAGACGATTTTTCCATAGGTGCAGCCATTGGCCCTGCTACTGGCGTTACCACGGGTGCCCAAGATATCTTAGGGTTAACAACAAAATTAGAAATACTAAAATTTCCATGTTTATTGGTTTGCTCACCTGCAAGCGTTTGTCCTTGTATATTTTGCCTCGTAGAACCGCCTGCTCAGCGTTAAGTCGCGTTGCATATGACAGTATCAATTGGGGTATTTCACGATCCACATCATGCTTAGAAATCTCACCGAAATTCTGTTGAACATTGCAAATTAAATTATGTATATTTGTATATATACCCAGTTATGAAGGCAAAGAATATATTAGAACTATAGAACTAGTTTAGAACTATTTGTTATCAGGGATCACGATGTTAAAGGTAAAGTAAAAACAACTAAAAACGTTTCTCTCACCTTGAAGTGTCCCAGCACAAAGTCGGCCTCCTCAGCTGCAAAACCAGTCACAACAATGGCCTTCGGGCGTCGGTCGACTCGCGTTGAGCCTTCCGGAAATGTGGCGCGCTTACGTGCCGCCGCAGCGGTGCCCGGCGCTGGTACAAAGTGTGGCGGCATCTTGGATCCTGCGCCACCAAGTGCAGCACCGCTAGCGCCTAAAGTACGTTGTAGCTCCTCCAAACGCTTTTGTATGGCAGTCGTATCATTTCCCTCCTGCTGTTGGGCAAACAACTCCAGCTCAATATCAAGCAGCTCCTTCTTTTGCTGCTCTTTAGTCTTTTTGACGGGCGGCTGCTGTTGCTGTATTTGTGCCTGCATCTGATCTTGATCGGCATGTACATCCTTGCGCAGCTTGTCAATGGTTTCCTGCAACACTTTGATCGTTTCCAGTGTATGTGCTCGCTGCGGATCCGCCGGATCACATCGCTCGACCAACTCCAAAGCGGTTTTCATCTGTTTCACATAGCTCTGGAGTAACTCTTGCTTTCGTTTGCGTAAACCATTTGCCAGCTGATGCATAGCCTTTTGTTGCTCTTCCTGCTTTTTGCGTATAATGGCCGCATTAGCTGCAGGCGTTACAGCACGAGAAACCGCTCCAGGCGTACTCACATTAAGCTTTAGACGCATTGAAGCGGGCGCAGCAGTACTGGCTACTGTCGTTGCAGCATCGCCAGTGGTTGGAATAGCAGTTGCATTGTTATTGCCAGCGCCAGTCTCTGTAAGTGGTGTGGGTGTCTGACTAGCATTGCTGATCTTGGCCGAATCAGCATTAGGCGTTGGAACAGCGGGTACATTGTTTAAGTGGTACTGGCTGGCGTTTTTTCGTCCGCCTCCCATGCCTCCGCCGCTAGCTCCCATCAGATTCACATTAGACGCATCGCCACTGGTATCGTTGTGCCAGAAGACCTTGATAAAACGATTGTTAAGCACCGCCTCCGTGCTACGGTAGGCCACATTTGCCTCTGCATGTGTGGAAAATGTAACAATGGCTGCTTCTGGATCACCCTCATATGACACTTGAATATTGACAATTTTGCCAAATTTGGCAAAATGATTGTTTAGATGCGCAATAGTGTTCAATCCGCGTGGAACTTTACGAAGTTCTAGCGAACTATTGTGCTGCTGCATATTGGGATTTACGCGCGGTCCCAAACGGCTATTAATAGGCACCTTGCGCTTGCTGGGCACATCAGCTATAGCTACAGTGTCCTCCAACTCGAAACGTCTTTTGCCCATTTCGGCTACGCCACCAGCCCCACCGGCTCCAGGTGGTGCACCCACGCAGCCTCCACTGCCATCCACAACTGGTATAGGTATGAGTTGTCGCTGAAGCGGCGTAGTCACGGCAGTAGGATTAAAGGGAAATGGCATCATGGGACCGCCAGCATTACGCGCATACTCGGCTGGATTCATGCCAGGAACATTGGGACCGGCCATGGATGCACCTCCTGGCAGAGCGCCCATTAACGCATTGGGACGCACATTACCACTAAAGGGATTAATGTTGCCTGGTCCCTGCTGTGGCGGTGGTGGCTGGGTGCCTGGTGGTGGCGCGCCGCCGCGGGACCATATCTCCGGCGCGTCTGGATTGTACTCTCGCATCGTCATCATTAGTGTTGAATTATTAATGCCCTCGAAAACAACTGGATTAATGCCATGGTCCCAGGGACAGGTCTCACCCCGTACGCAGTACCCCTTCTCGTCGAAATCGCGGCAACGTTGCCGCTGATGTTCGCCTATTAGAGTTGCCATGTGTTCTACGGGTGGCGGCACCAAAGTGGGCGGCACCTGTACACGATCGGGCGAATTGGCATTTACATTGCGACGTGTGTTTCGCTCTGGTGAAATTGAGCGACTACGTGGCGAATGCGATCGTCGTGGCTTGTTGGGGAACCGTTGACGCTCATCCATATTGCCGCCGCCAATTCGTCGTCGATCAAAATTGCGTCGACCACCGCTGCCGTGATGGCGTGCATCGCTAGCACCTGGCGGGGATTTATTACGAAATTGACGCTGGTTTTTCTCACGCTCATTAATGCGACGATCCCGGGAACGTGAACGACGGAATGACCGTTCATTGGAGCGCGAACGTGAGCGTGATCTGGAGCGTAAAGAGGCGCGCCGCCGGCGACTATCGCGTGGTTGATTTTCCTTGTCTGCATAGGCACCATTGCTTCCTGTGGAACCAACTGCGTTTCCACGTAAAGGTGGACTGGCACTACGCACAAATGCGTTGTTAGGAGCGCGCTCGATATAGGGTTGATTAGCCGTTGGTTGCTGTGCTGCGGTGCTGTTGATATTGCTTTCATGCGCCGCTTTGCTGTTTACATTTTGAGAGTCTTTGGTTTTGTGCTGTAACAAATTGAAATTAGGTAAAAAAGTCATTAATTAATACAAATATGTAGAATAAATTAAAGGTGTGTTAATTTACATCGAAGGCTGGCTTGGTATGTGTCGTATTGGCATCTATGGTGTTTGAGGCACTGCTGCTGCTGATTATGCTCTTACTGCTTGTTTGTGGCTGTGTTGCATCGAGGTAAGCCGTTGCAAGCGACTCCGTTTTTAAGGCATCCTTGTTATTACTGCTGGAGCTGTTAACTTGAAGATGTGGTTGCTGCTGCTGATTGCCTGCGGGCTTTATCACATTATTATCTTTTGAAGGCGATGCTGCCTCTAGAACAGCCTCAATGTCGGCGGCGCCATCAATGGCCAGATCATGTTCTTCCAAATCCGGCACACATGTTGTACTTTTTACGGGCGCAGGCAAGTTGAGATACTCCTCAGTGGCAATAGCATCGAAAAGTCGCTCAACAAAACGTGTCGTTTCCTCTGATAGGAAGACATCGAGCTGCTCGATCATAATACGCTTGAGATCCTTATCCGATTTGTCTTTTTTTAGTAGCGCAATGACATATCTTGCTAACGCCGAGGAATCCGCATCGCAGCTGTCAAGTAAAGAATTAAATTAACATTAAAAAACTAAATACGCATAGTTTTTTGGCTAATATAACTTACAGTGGTTCGAGCACAACGCTTAACCAATCCTTGAGTTTATCCGAATTTTCTAATATCATATTAATAGAGCTCTGATGTTCGGTTCTTTGCGTTGTTGTTGCTGTTGATGCTGCTACGGAGAGCGATTCTGGGGGTTAATTTCGCAGCGCGAAGCGCACACACATGCACACGCGCCCAAAAATATATTTTTAATATGACCTTTGCTAGCTGTCTCTATACGAATATTTTTTGTTGTTTTTTACCACCACTGGTGTTGGTTCTGAGTTGGACGTTATTTCTGTGCAAAGAAGAACTACATAAATTTTTGTTTTATAATTTTTATAAAATGTATTTTATTTATTTTATTTTCTTTTAGTAAGCAGAATATGTTTCTTCTACGCTTACTATCGGCGCTGTCACACGCTACCCTTGATTATTATATTTGTTGCCCTATAACATTTAAAAGTGCTGATAATATAAACTATCTTTAGCTTTATTAAAACATTGTTGTCGCACCAATCTGATAAATTTATAAAATGAAGCACAAACTAAATTGAAGGCAAACGACACACGCATAATTTATAGTATAGTATAATTAAAACACATTAAATTGCTTGACAGCTGGCTTGAACGTGCACTAACGCCAGCAGCTCACTGCCACTCGCTCGTGTTCCAATAAGAAAGTTTCTCGATTTTACTATCGCTACTTGTGCTTCCCAGCAAACATTTAATATTCTAATGTAACAAAATACCCGATGCCTGTGATATGAAAACAATTTGAATCGGCAAATTTTATGCTTTGGTTTTGTTCACGTGGACACAAATAACGCTTACTCGCTATTGCCTGCAATTGCAAGCATACATAATATTTGTATTTATTTTATAATAGTATTATTAGTAAAACTAATGCTTAGACATTTGCTCGCTGGGTTGCGTACAAGCAACGAAACATACACATAGACACACGCACACGCACACACACACACACACACCCAATTGTCGCCCTTCTATTTTTTACCATAAGGTTGCACATATTTTAAGCACATTTTCGTATATATAAACACTAGCAGCACATACCTTATGCACTTAACTAAACTCGTATAGTGATTTTAAGTTTAAAATTAAAGTTTTTTGTAGTTTTAATTATATTTTTCACTGCACTTTTTTTCGCTGCCGTACGAAACTAAAGCGATAACGATAACAGCTGAGAGCGAGTAACGAGTATATTTCTACTACATTTACCGATTAAATTATGTACACACTGGCATGAAAGTCAGCGTGTTATTACAATTTATGAACATTTTTAAGTCTCAAAATGTGCAGCATTGGCGAAGATGATTTTGGTGATGATGGCGCCAAGCACGCTATGGTTCCCGAATCCACAGATGCAGGCACTATAGCTGGTGGCAACTGCAATAAATGTGGCACATTGTCTGATAGAATCTACAAATTGAATTGTCGTGCTGCTGAGTGTCGTGAGTGTTTTTTCGACTATGCCAGACATAAATTCCGTGGCGCCTTAGGAGCCTCCAAAGTGTTGCCAAAAAATGCAGAAGTGCTGCTCCATATGGACGGCAGTGCAGAGTCCCTGGTGCTGTTGGACATGCTTCACTATGCGCAAACACAAAACACCTTTAGGCGGTTGCATTGTAATGTTCGTGTTTTGTGCATAGATAGGGAACCTGTGACTAATGAGGTTCTAGATTTGGATGCCCTCCATAACCTCCAAACGCGTTACGCTTCCTTTGAGTTTTATGTTACGGAAATGAATGTAGCGCCGTTGTGCAAATTGCAAAGGCTTTCGGAATACAAAAAATCGCCCACAACGAAATCAAATGAACTCAGCTGCAAGCTCAACAAAATGCGCAACTTGACGTCGCGTCAGGATTACTTGCATCAGCAAGAAAAACATGTTTTAGCGGCTGCAGCTCAACAACTCCACTGTGGCTACGTATTTGAGTCTTGCATAAGCTCTACTTTGGCTACCCGACTGTTACAATCTATTGCTCTTGGTCGTGGCGGCAGCGCAGCCTTGGATGTTGCCTTGCTGGACGATAGATTGCATGGCGGCATAAAACTACTAAGACCACTTAAAGATCTGACCGATCAGGAAGTACAGTTTTACTTAAATGCACAGAACTTGATGCCGCTGCGGCAGTCTGGACAACAAGCGAGCTTGCAAAACTTGACCAGTGCCTTTGTAGAAAATCTACAGCAAAACTACGCTTCAACTGTATCCACTATTTTTCGCACAGGCGGTAAAATTGCGGCAAATCGTCCGCATAAAAAGAGTGGACAAGGTGAGCCGGCTCTTTGTGAGCATTGTCTTTCACCCTTGGACTATGCTCTTTCGGACACTTTGCTAGCTATTGAATACTCACGTGCTGTTTCTGAGGCGGGTGCAACGCTAGAAAAGTCCATTGATGCTTTGGAAGCCTGCGCTAAAGAAGAGCTTTTAGCCGCAAATAAACTCTGTCATGCGTGCCGCAACATGCAGAAAGAGCTTAGCAATGGATTATTACTTTAAAGCAAGTTGTAAAATATAGTTGTATGTATTGCATTTGTATCATGTCTACAATTTGGATAACTTAGTAATAACACGAGCTGCTGGCAATAAATGCCCATCGAATGGTTTAACATTAACCGCCAACAAAATGTCATGAAAACCATAAATTATGCAACGATTGTAATACTTAGCACGAACATTCCATTCACTAATTGAACCCGATAAAATGATGGTCTCCTTGCAGGCATTTGGCTCTTTCACATACAAATCATCGCCAGGCAGCACGCAGAACAAGCAATCATCGCAACGGTAATAAACCGGCTGAAGTAATGTGGAGCCGTGCACACTGCGGTCTACTGAAAACTGCAAGAGTTTAGACCAACTTTTTATGTTTATCAATCGCGCCACTTCATACAGCAATATAAACGGTAGCCACAGGACGCCTTGCTGTGAGCTCTCCCAGCAGTCTTGGGGATGTAACCAATGTGCCGAAACTACTTCGTTTGGCTCCAGCAACAGCGGCATATCACATGACTCCAAAGCCGCAAAAAAATAAACAGTGTCAAATTTTCGACTAGCAGTGGCTGGTGTGCGCCAAATTGACCACTCACTGAGCGCCCACAGGTCAGGCAGCACTTTCAATTTTCGGCAAAGCTCAAGAAATTGATGCGGATCTTTATGAACTTTATTCTGCCAATACAATCGTTCGAACGGTTCAAGGTATACATTGGCTGGCTGTTCGTTGCTTACATTTTTCAAACTACTGAGTGAGCGACAGAGTAGAAGGCCAGCTTCTTCAAACGTTTCGCGCAAAGCTGTTAGTCGCAGCGATATATCTCGTGTAAAACTTTGGCCAGTGGTCATTAGCTCTGGTCTATGACTAACTTGTTTGCTGTTAAGCATGTCTAGCTCCGTCTTGGTCACTCCACAACTGTGCATATACGTTAACCATTCAACAGATTCATCTGCAGCCGCACTAAAAGCTCCTCCAGGAAATACGCAATGATTGAGGGCATTTGATGTGTGTTCAGTACGTTTTACCAGTAGCAGCTGCAAAGAAATTGTGTTAATACGTTAGCAACATTTAATTATTGGCGCTACATACGCTGTAATCGTATCGTTCTTTGTTATTCTGCGCATGCTTGCCTGCTAATATTAAGCTTGCGGACGCGCGATGTTCTTGATTTTTTATATCATTTAAAGAAGTCATATTGCCAAATACGTATAATCTTAAATAATACCAACAAAAACAAATTTTTTATTAACGATTATTCAGCCAATGTGTATTTTGTACCTTGAACCGAACTGACTTTGCAATCAATTCGAGCTATTAGTATATTGCTATCGTTATCGTTCCATTACTATGAATCGTTTAATCAGCTGCAATTTGTTTTTAAATTTGTCTATTTAATAAAATAACTTGAATGTAATTAAAAACTATTAAATTATAAATTATTTGGTAACATTAATTAAACTATCAAGTTTTTTTACTTTCAACTGAAATTTTTGGTATCAGCTAAAACAATTATTATATTTCTATCGTTATCGTTTTAGAACAATAAATCGTTCAATCAGCTGGGCCTTGTTGGTTTGACTTATTTAATCAAGACATGTCCAAGCAGCTGTTGATCAAAATCCAGCCTTCGGCCAGCTTAATTCTCTTGGCCAAAGCTAATAAAAATAAAGCCACTGACACTTATTTTGATTACAATGTAAGGAAAATAAACCAGTTTTTATTAAAGCTATTAAACTTATTTTATAAACAGGCGCTGCTGTTTACACGAACTGCGAAATCAAGCTTCATGCCGGAGTCTTCCGTGTTCCCGGGTGGCGCATGTGATGTGTCTGATTTAAGTCTAGCTTGGCTAGAACACTTTCAGCGTTATGATGTAAACGCCACTAAATTGCGTAATGATTTCAAGGTACAAGCCCTAAGACCCGACATATTCGATACTCAAGATAATGGCTCCATAGATGCGTAAGGTATGCAAAATAATCATGAACGACTCTAGATTACAGTCTATTTGGATTTCAATTAGATCGCTGGCGTTGCGCTTAACAGCTATACGCGAAACTTTTGAAGAAGTCGGCGTATTGCTGTGCCGAGATCGCAAAACTCTCACTTCTACTAAGGGATATGCACAGTTTTACGAACAATTTGATGTGGCGCACTGGCAGCATGCCATACATAATGATTCCAGCAAGTTTATGAAACTGTGCGAGCAGTTGGATGTGGTTCCGGATGTATGGGCGTTGCACGAATGGGCTGCTTGGAAAACGCCTTCAACTTTTAAGAAGCGCTTTGTGACTGCCTTCTTTCTAACTACTTTACAAAATGAACCCAAAATACGCACAGAGCCCAATGAGGTCAAAGACTTTGCGGTAAGTGCCAATATTTTATCTTTACTCATGTGCTTGTGACTAACTATTAATTTAAATAATGCAGTGGCGCTCACCTGTGGACTATCTACAAGCGCACTCGCGCAAAGAGCTCTGGTTGCCACCGCCACAGTTCTATGAATTATCTCGTTTTCTAAACTTTAAATCGTTGGAAAAACTGCGGCAATTTGCGCAAAGACGAACTGCCAATGGGCTCATACTTATTCATCCAGTTCTTTATAAATGCACTGATGGCTGGGTGCAACTAATGCCAGGCGATGACATGTATCCCAAAGATCCCGATTTTAGCCCTGAAAAAATTGATACAGGCATGAGCATGGCTGAATTTCGCGCCCAGGCAACGAAATCTTTACATCGCTCCGAGCATAAGCATAAGCATCATTGTCAAGTGGCATTGAATTTTAAGCCATCTGATGGACACTTGCAGCCCTTGGATCCTAACACTTTATAAATGTAGTCAAGTTAAACTTCCAAATGCATTTATTAGTAATAATTTAAAAAAATTTATAACTAACAAAGTTGTTATGCAATCTATGCGAGTTTTGGTCGTAGTTCTGCTGTTACTCGTATGCTGATATATAACCAGGTTTAGAATAGCCAGCAGGCTCCTGTATTTTTTCCGCTACATTGTAGTTAATGCGTGGATTGTGACCATGATAGTGTGGCTGTCTCCTTGTGCAGACATCCAAGGCCTTTTCAATGTTCTTTTGGCTTCCCAATAGAAGACCCAGTTTGTTGTCAATTTGTTTGGTATTCTGCTGAATACCATGTGCAGTTTCGCTTATGTTATTTAAGCGTTGCTCTTGGTTGCGGTTTAAGGTTCGTACGCCTTCTTCCAATTGAATAACCTTGTAACTTGTAATCTTGCTCAACACATTAAGTTCTCCCAACTGTGCAGTATTTTCCTCAATTTTCTTCTGGGTCTCTTGGGACTTATGTGCAGAAATTTCAAGTTGTTTTAAGTGTTCAACGACTGACTGCTGTAATTTTTCCAAGTTAATAAGATGCTCTTGAATGCCTGTGGTAACTTCATTCACTTCGCTTTGGTATTTATTTTGATTGGCATCCACTTTAAGTAAGGTCTGTTTTATGTCCTGTTGGTCTTTCTGTAAATTTTTTAAATGGTTTTCCGTATTATTTTGATAAATAGTTATGGCAGCCGTTAGGTTTTGAACTTCTTCAACAATGACTTGAGAATTGCGCTCGGTTTCGATCTGAATATTTGTCAGTATAATTTCTAGACCCTCAATGCGATCAAGCTGTTTTTGTTGTTGCTTTGAATCTTGTTTGATGCTCTTTAAGCTACCATCTATATCATGTACTTTATGGCTTATGTCTCTTAATACCAGACTGTCCCTGTTCAAAATGCGTATTACTTCGTCAGAATCCTTGTTGTTATGGTAAGGTTCATGTACGGGAATCCTTGGGCCAACTGGATTGATTCCATACGAGTATTTCTGAAAAAAAAATTTTTATTATTTTTTTTTATTATTCATTAACACTTTATGTCTTAGTATGCTTACATCTTCGTATGTACCCCTATTGTTATGGTAGGGGTCCTGTACCGGAATTCTTGGACCACCTGGATTGGTTCCATACTGCAATTTCTGAATAAGAATAGTTGTAATATACGGCAATGTTAGTTATAATATAGTTATTATTTGTCCCTTACTCTTACTTCGTCCTGTGTTTGTCCTGCTGCAAATACAGCGCATGTAAGATATATAACCAAAAAGTTTCTCATTGTAACTTGATTGACTTGCGACTCTGTTGGACTGAGCGTGGAGCAAAGCTTAAATACGTTCTGTGTGTCCAGCACGTGTTACAATTGAGCATTGTTTATCAGCGCGGTAGCAAAAACAATCGAACATTCAGCTTTACATATTTTTGTTTTTGGTATTTTTGAAAAGTATACGGGCATGGAATTGTAATTTTCGAATCTCCGTAAGCAGCTGCAGTATAAGCTACACCGGAACATGCCACTGTATTTGATAAAGGTGTATACCATAAATTTATCCGCAAATAGTTGCCCAGATGGCATACACCTGTTTTGAAAAAATTTGATCGTTGCGCCATTGAGTGTACAAATTCGTAGCTTAAATTGGGACCCCAATATCCGATTGCCTCCTTATGCCAGTAGACTTCTTCTAATTGATCTTCCTTCATCAGAAAATCGTAGGATTGCCCTTAATGCTATTTTTCTGCATAAACTTATAACAGGATATATTGATTCCCCTTTCCTACTTCGGCAGCTTTTGTTTAACATTCCTAGACGCTCCTCTAGGAATTTTGTACCCTTAACTCTACCGAGATGCACTACCCATTATGCTCTACATGAGCCATTAAGAGTTTTATGTTCAAATTATAACGACTTGGCTCGTATCCTCTCAAGTGAACTTTCTTCTTCCAGTTTGATGAGAGCTGTTGATCTCCGGCCGCTCTTCCTGTGGGTGGGAGCGCGGCTTGTCTGAGGACACATTTGGCTGTGGGTAGGGGCATAGCTGGCCATCTGGCAAATAAAATACCCCCACCGGGTCAGGGGCAAAATACCTAATATTATTAATATTATTTATTATAAGTTTTATTTATTGTTTCTTTTTATTGTCTTTTTGTATTAATTGTATTTGGAATTTTTTTGTATTAATCAACTGTTCTATTTATATGTTGATCTTTAATAATAAATAAATAAATAAATAAACAGACAGTAAGGATTAAGTTCAAACTTTACCTGTAAGCAGTTCGATCCATATATAATGCTGGAATTAGAGTTATGGTACTTGAAGTATGGGAGGGGAAGGAAGTCATAATTCTGTCTAAAATTTCTTAAAGTAATGGCATGTGTGAAAGTGGCGCAAGTCACTGCAACAAATTTCATCCGAAGCAGAACTATGATAATTATTAAATTCAATAGCTCTTTTAGTCACTGACATCTAGTCGTCCTTTGCACGCCTAGGCGAATATGGCTCATGGTGATGCCCGATTCAGGGCTGATAAGGTCCGCAAATCATTGACCAATATAATATGGACACGTACTTTTTTTCAAAGAGTTTAAAAATGATCAGAACTATAATAATTATAACTAATATAATACTATAATACAGTATCTTTTATCATATGATGTGTCAACTAATCTTAATGTTTTTGCCATGTAATAGTCTTTATCAAAGCTATTGCCATTTTATTTGCTGCAGCTATCGGTTCAACGACATTTTGGGCGCACTAGCAGTTTGTAGTTTGTTACATAGATTGGCTATTCCATCGATAGTCACGTTTAAACATTCTTAGCTGTTAATATAGCTAGAAACAGTTTGGTACATGTAACAAACGTGCTTCATTATAATTTACATATTTATCTTGGTTATCAAGTAATTTGATTAGCTTCCTCAAATCCTACGAAGAAATGGAGTTAGCTTTTGGTGTCAACATTTGGCACATTTTATCAAAAGAAACATAAATTTTTAAAGAAATTCTTTTCGGTCTACCGATGTAGCACGATTCTGCTCTACGCGCGTCTTCTCTAGTTAGTTATGGTGCACCCTAGCAGATCCTTCTTCTTCCCTCTACCGTCTTCTTTTAACAGTCACGTTGAACAACTTTGCTTATATCTTATTTTTTCATAAACGCAACTTGACCGAACACGACAAAAGCATCAGCCACGCCGCCAAAAGGTACTTCGGGCGAGTATTACCATCTTTTGTTTAATTTGGTAAAAGTAGTAATCTTCACGTCGTTGCTAGTTCTGACAGTCGGGCAAGTAGAAGAACTATAAATAATAGTAAACTAAACTAAATTAAATCGCAAGTAAGGACAACACCTTGTCTGAATTTCCGCTCGGTATCAAAAGATTCACACCAACTTTTTTAGGGTAACTTTCACAGCTAAAAACTTAAAATTTAAATATTAATCAGTTCACGAAATGCGCGGGCTAAATATATATTAAGAATTTACGCATCACCAAAAGGAGAGAAGGCGATACTATTGGTATATCGATATCCAGTACTTGTAACGAGTTGGAAAAAGCAAAGAATAAGTATACAAAGTGTTGTAGAAGGCGCGCCATAAAATGATATAAAATAATTTAAATTACCAACTAAATTAAATAAAACCAACAGGTAAAGTTTGCGACGACAAAGGTATCGTACACATCGTGGGTATTCGTGTCTCTTTCAAAAATATTTGCGTGAGCGAATTTCTGCTTTTTTTTATTCTTCGGAAGAAATAGGATTTCGCGCAGGCGCCATCGAGGGCCCTGTTCCTCAAAGGCGTTAATCACAATCACAATAGGTACAATTATTCTGGTACAGTTCAAGATAAACTTTTTGATTTCGGGATACTGATAGTTTGTTTGGCAACTACCATGTTTTCTTCCGCAATGAGGTTAACTGAGCAATAGTTGGTATTGATGGGAACATCATCGATGTTTTATTTAAATAAAGACATGGCTGCGTAGTCTTTTTAATTATATGTATTTTATTAATATAACATGACATCATTTAATATTAAGTATACAGAAATAACTTATAAAGCATATTAATTTTTAAATTAATCAGTTTTTTTTAATGTTGTTTAAAGTGTGGATTTTAGGATCTTACATGTAAATTTTCAAACGATGCAGCGGATAAGCAATTAATAAAAGTGAAATGATCCATTTTTTTGGTCTTCAACTTGGTATCCCAAGTATCACGCTATTAATTGTAAAAAAAAACCTTTCAACTAAAATTTGTATTTAATTTTTTTTATTTTTATTTTTCACAAAGGACTTTATCAGTATAAGGTGTTATCGAAGTCATTAATAATCAAGTTAACTCTGCTCAGCAAGTACTTGACTCGGAGGATGGTTTGTAAAATATCCTAAATGACTTGTTTTCCTTGGGAGTCGAATATCGTCCTGCATGACTGTAAGATCCTGGAGATTGAGCGTTAGGCTCATACGTTGGTGCCTGTGATGTTGGAACATATTGCTTTGATGATTGCGGCGGTTGGTAGAGCGATAGAACTTCCCAGGGCATAGGTTCTTGCAAGGAAACCGCATGAACGCTTTGCTTAGTTTTGATGGGTTGGCCGTTATAAGCATAATTACTGGGCTGGGGTTGAATTTCAGGTCTTGGCTTGGGTGCTTGAGAATATGCATTGACATAGTAATGTCCAGAGTATTCTTCTAAAAAAGTATTATATTTTATTATAACAAAAGCGAAAAGTGCAAGAAAGCGTACCTTTTTGATTGGGATTATTAATAGGTTCATATATCTGAGGATATGTGTTCGGTTCTGGGTGAGGTTCAAGTTGATGTGAACGTTGGCCGCATAGTTCGAAATCCAACTCAACGCGCTTTTGCGATAGTATAAGTTCGCGCAAGACTTTTTCGATAGCATATGTATTAATAGGCTCCAAATGCCTTATGTCATGTTCCAGTTCGTTTAGACGATCCTCCTGCGTGCGATTTAGTTCACGCAGCTGCTGCTCCAAATTACCCAGCTTTATATTTGAGTCAATGCTGATGTCCCTAACAACGGACAATGTTTTGAGCTCCACTTCGATATTTACTTGTGCAGTTTCCAGACGGTTAAAGGTGCACTTTAGGTTATCCAGCTTGGGTAGCACAGTGCCTGCAACCAATTTAGTAAGATCCAAGACCTTAGCGTCAATACCACGTGCACTGTTTATCAAATGCGCCTGATAGGCGTCAATTTTTTTATCCAAATTAATAATAATGCTTAGGGACTCTCTTTGCAGGCGCTGCAGCGTCAACAGCTCGTTTAGAACTTTTTCGGACATGACATCAACTTTTCCGGAAACATTCAGCAACGACGTGCGCAATACTTCGGAGTTTGCCGCAATAAAAAGTTCATGCTTGACCAAGAGCTCATCGAGTACACCAATAGCCTTTAATTGTTCTTTTTGTTCGTTAGAGATTTCCTTGATTTCTTGCAATTTGATATTTATTTCATTCAGCTCTTTATTGGTTTCATCTAGTTCTTCTGTGTTTTTTTCCAATAATTCCTTGATTTCCTCTTGATCTTCGTGCTGATGATGATGATAATCAGGACGATTATGATGATAAGGCATATCGTTCTGCGTTTCCGCTTTGGACTCTTCCTTCGCTTCGCTCACACAAACAGCAAAAAGCAATAAAATTACTTTAACTAAATTCATCTTTCCAACCGTTTGAATTCAATCTGAATGTTTAACTGTCTTAAGGTCTCTCTAGCATGGGCTTAAATACATCTCTGCATTGGTTTTAGCAGCTGGAAGTAGACACGTGTGCCGTCATTATCCACTTATCATCCAAAAATTTTATTTTAATGTAAGCATCCGTTACTCTACCTAGTACCGTCTGGCTTGTAATTTTATAATCAGCTTGGCGTGCACGTACCACAATATTGGGCCGTGACAAAGCCGGCAAAAGAATCTTTTATTGAACAGATGATCTTTTTAATGGACAGAAACTTGATCTCTTGTTTTTTACAGAATTTTGACTTAGTCGAGCGCCTCCTGTATTATTGCCAGAGGATGTGGACCATCTTTAAAACTACAGTTCAAGTCTTGGGTTACACCCCCAATCTTAATCGAGATTAGTGTGAAATTTTAACGTTGCTTATTTGCAGTCTGTTGAGTGGGATTTTATCGTTTACCTTTAAAAGTCCTTGAAGCGAATGTTTAATTTACCTTTAATGTTGTTCACAATATTTTGAACCTATGTAGGTATCTTTGGATGAGTCGTAAGCTAAAATATTTGAAGACCTGCAGAAATTAAATTTAAAAGACGGCTCACATTAAAGCTGCCGTGGAAGAGTTTGATATATCCTCTGCTATCATATTGCAATCTAATTCAGTAGATGGCTAAAGTACTGAATTGAATATTAAATTATAAAGAAAGGAAATAGGAACATATATGGGCTGTATAATATTTTTATCAAATTAGGTACAGTGCTTCCAGCTTTAAAAATACTCCTAAAGCCGAAATTGGTTACATTATTAATATCGAATCATGTATCTTAAACTTTTGGAATTTTTTCGAGGTACTCTGAAATACCCATGCTGGAACTACATTTTATATATTCCGATATGAAAAACAAAAATACAATCTAAAAGTTTGGTTGCTCTTGTTCTTATCATCTCTGAGATCTAGGCGTTCATACAAACGGATAGACAGGCAGACAGATTTCCTGCCTGACGCATTTTGTAAAGGATCTTCTAAGAAAAGCGGCTCAAAATTTGGTTATTTGTGGCTATAACTCCAGAAGTTTCCAGCCGATTTTAACAACATCTGGGCAAAGTAAAGACAAAGGTATGTGGTGGATTTTTGGAGTAAACAGTAATAAAATACTGCCGCGGACGTTTGGGTGTTATTCACAGAAACTGTCAGTTGCAACTACCTATAGACAGACAGATATGGCTACGTCTTCTCTGCGGTTTATAAAAATGGCTTCGAAATGAAAGAGCTGGGCTGTCTTTAACGAAGTTGGTGTTTCTTTCAAAACACGTCATATGAATGCATATGCCTATACATATGGTGGAGAAGAATACAGTTCGGCCTACATTTGTCATACGTTAGGAGAAACTTGTGAATCGATACAAAACCATGTCGGCAAGTCGATTCTAATAAGTTTTGGATATAACAAGTCTCATACTTTTTGAAAATAAGTTTGAGGGTATGTCACATACATTTCCGAAAAGAATCTAAATCTCTTATTAGTGTTTATACCCTGTACCTATAGGTACAAAGGGTATACTAGATTTGTGCAATGTATGTAACGGCAAGAAGGAGGCGTGGCAGACCCCAAGTCCTTTATACCAAAATGCTTATCATAACCTCGGGTAGCGATTGAGCCCTGTCCGTCTGTCCGTCTGGCCGTCTGTATGAACACCTAGATCTCGGAGACTATAAGAGCTAGAGATACGAAACTATACCAGCTGATGCGCATATTTCCTGAGAAGATCAAGTTTGTTGAATCATGTCCATATCTTTCCCCGTTTCCCCGTAGCAGAGTTTCGCGGTTTTTGACTACACCGTTTAATATTTTAGTTTAAAGTTAGTTGAAATTTAACAGAGCGATGCATTGTGGTTGCATGCATCTGTGTGTCAAAAATAAACAAAATCGGACAAATACAACAAAAGTTATAGCCTAAAATGTACAAATTTCACTACCCCTTCCCTATAAATTGCGTCAATATTTGACTCTACGCAATTATAGTAACAAATGGACTAGAATCACAATTTTTGGTAAGCTGATTCATGTGGCTCTAATGAACCAATCTACATCAAAATTTTATCAATGCAGGCCCCCCACCCCCCGCAATCGATTTATCGTGTTTTCTCCCACACCCCTCAACACATCCCCTTAAAACTTTCCTCATATACTTTAAATAACTTCTTTGACGTAAATTTCGATTTTCATCAAAATCGGTTAAAATTTGCGGAACTTATAGGGTTAAATATCGTTTTGCACCAACAAATAAAATATTCCAATTGGAAAGTTTATAGAAAGAATATGCAGGAATAAAACTTTTTTCGAGAAAAAAAGGTACAGGGTATTACACTGTCGGGCACCGCCTCGACTGTATTACATTTTTTAATACTTCCCAGACTATAAACTGTGCACTCCCGATTGCTGGTTATTATTATTATTACGATTCGAAAATGAATGAAAAGTTTTGAAAAATCGTATATAAAACAAACAACTATAAATATATGTATGGAGGAGTATGTATTTTCAGATTTTTTTTTTTTTTTTCTTCATATTTTATTTACAATCTGTCTTTGCTGGACAATAAGTAAATGTACTAAATAATAATAAAAAAAAAAATAAAAAAATTATAAGTGAAACAGAAAGTTTCCATTAAAACCTACTGTTGTGTTGTACTTTCAGATGAGTGCGAAGTACGAGACAAAAAAGATGTTCCATCAGATGAAAATACTCAGCAGAATAATAAGAGTTTGGCCCTTGTTACGTTTTGTCTCGTGTTCGCTTTTTTGCAGAAATGTTCGCTTTTTTCGCTCGATTAGACCCATCATCTTTTACTGTATATTTAAGTATATTTTCAAAAAAAGTGGATTTGAGTACGAAAAAAACAACCGCAGTTGAGCGCATTTTGAAAATTTTTGAAGGTTTAAAATCATGTTTTCTGTCCCAAGAGAATCCCCCTAAAATCATAAAAAATTTCATTGTGAGCGATTCTTGTGAATGGTTTCTGTATTTCGTCCTATCTTACATGACAATTTTCCATGACAAACTATAAGCGTTAGAAAAAGAATCTAACAGCATTTTTGAAGCTTTGAAGGTGATTAATTCTGTTTTCAAGTCTTTGCGCAAAAGAATCGAGCACAAAATGTTTCCCTTTAAAAGTTAAAAGTATTCTCTCGAAAACCCGTAGTGAAGGCCAAGATGCTGAATGTGATCATTTTGAGAAACAAGCTTTCAACGTTTATGATCAAGCAGTCACATACTACTAGGAGAAATGGACCCATTCGTTTCAAGCAAGGAGAGAAAACTGTTTTGTGTTTAACGACCAAAAAAAAAAAATGGTGAAGGGGCGTCGGTTGTTGTGTCACTAGGTCTATCTGGTAACCCTATCTAACACGTCTAACGTTTATACTGCATGTATTATATTCGTTATACTAAATTTTATTAGATGCTATCACGTTTATTGACACACGAGGCTGCGACAAGTACGGTATCTCCTTTTGGGTAGAGAGTCTTTAAAAATGATAATGAACATTTTCAGATTATACAACCTAATTACCTAGTCCACTCAAAGTGCACTTTTCCATGCCAACTCTATTGGAATGTTAAAAGAGTTTTATTGTTTAAAATGTCGACTTGGAAAGCAAGCCTTTATTCCTTTGCTGCAGAAAATATTTTTTTTTTTATATTACATCTCAAAAATTCCATTTAATACTCGAAAAATAAACACGCAGTATACGTGAAGTTGCGGTTGAATCGTAAGGTGCAGCCGTTGTAGCCCTTTAACCAACAGAAAAAAAAAATTTGCCAACTGAAACTGCCGCTGTTGAGTTTATTGTTCCATCCACACGATTACCACGCCGAGCTCATTTTGTATCAACATCTACTGTATTTGCTGCATTTAGCTTCGGCCAATGGTAATTTTGCAACGATAAGTTTGTGGCAGATATTTGGCAACAATCCGCAAACTAATTCTTGTTTATTTCCTTAAAAGATGATGGAACCATTGACAGCAGTCTAGTTTGTTTTTATTTGTGCTCCAATAGCTTATTAGCAACCAGTTACAAAGAGGAATTCGGAAATATTATGAAAATCTGCTGCAGAGGAATTAGCCAAAAGCCTTTAATCTAAGAAGCTTTTTGTATATATTTTTAAAACTTAATTGTTTTTAAATACTTTGAATTCTTTAATGCCAATAATAATGTTTTTCATTTAAATAAATTTTGAAATACAAATGAATAAATTCGCTTAAATTGTAATTTAAAAATAGACGTCACAGGAGTTGGCGCGCGTTAAAGTAACGATTATATTATGCCGATTACTTTTATGCCTTATTAGTTTTCCTTGCAACAAAGGAGCAGCACTGGTCGTTAGAGTTAAACCGATATTTATATATTTAATGTACGAAACCAACCTGTTACTGTTATTTTAACGTTAATTTAATTTCAAAGCACTATTCAAAATTTAAATTTTCAGCATTGTAGTAACAGCAGGATTGCTTTAACCGATTACTTTTATGCCTTTTTAGTTTTCCTTGTCGCAAAGGAGCAACACTGGTTGCTTTACCGAAACAGCTGTTCGCATAAACAGCATATAAAACCAACCTGTTGCCAATATTTATTTATAATGTTACTTTCTGCATGTTAAGCAGCAAGTATTCCAGTCTAAGTTTATTTGAAATAAACGCTTTAAGACAATGTCTCAAAGCAAGAAACACAATTGGCGCGTATCAGCTTCTTTAATCGTAGTTGCGCCATGCTATTCCAAACCAAAGACCACAAATAAGCACGATTACAATGTAAGTTTTATATTTTTGAATTATATTAGATGCTTATCGTTACTATTGATGCATATTTCCAATCTGGTAAAGGTGCTTATGATTAAGCGTAGCGAACAAACAGCCGCGCAGGAGAATCATACAATCTTTCCGGGCGGCTTGCTGGACACAGACGCTGATGAAAATGTCGCCTGGTTAAATTATTTTGAACAGTTCGGCGTATCTCAAGAAGCACTACGCCAACTAATTGTGTTGCAAGAGCCCCGACCACAGTCATTAGCTTCGCAGGGCACCGGCTGCTACGATCGTTTCTTCAAAAGTTCGCAAATTTGGGCACGGTAAGAGCAAAGTTCAAATTGCGCAGATAATAGATAATGATTAGATTTATTTTGCAGTGAGATAAGCTTGCGTTTAAATGCCTTGCGTGAATGTTTTGAGGAAGTCGGTATTTTATTTTGTCGCACACGGGAGCAGCTAACAAGCCTAAATGCTAGTGGCAGCTATTTTAAGGAGGACTTTGAGCGTCGAGAATGGCAGCAACGCGTACATAAACAGCCTAGTGAATTTTTAGTTATGTGCCAGAAATTGCAGGTAGTACCTGATCTATGGTCGTTGCTTGAGTGGTCCGCCTGGGCGACCCCGTGTGTGGTGCCGAAACTGTAAGTGCGCCTTAAACAAATTACAACTTTCATACCAAACTTATTTCTTCATATTTTTTTAGATATGAGGCTGTATTTTTTGTTGTCTTTGTAGACAAACAGCCCAGTGTGTTAATCGAACCAACAGAGGTCAAGGAATATTTGGTAAAATCATATTATATAACATAAATATAGCTCTAAATCATTTTTTTTCGTAATGTTTTGTTACTTTTTAGTGGCTTACGCCACCCGAATATTTACAAATAAGCCAAACTGGAGAGGTTTTTCTAATGGGGCCTCAAAACTATGAGCTATCACGTTTTAATGGCGTCCCATCATATAAGAGTCTATTAGAGTTTGCCAGGAATCGAAGCACATTGGGCACCACATTGTTTTTACCCATTTTATATAAGTGCTCCGACACAATTGTCGGCGTACTGCCAGGTAAAACCCACATATTTTATTTATGAACTTAACTGATTTTTATTTTTTTATTTTAGGGGACGATTATTACTTGCCTGAGCCTTATTTGGTAACTGATATTATACTATTTGACGGAACTGCTGCAGAGTTTCAGGCTCGTACTAAAAATGTGCATCGTTTAGAATTCGAACGCATTTTCTACTTAAATTTTGATTCACCAAATGGACACTTACGACCAGTACAGTTAAGCGCCAATCCACACAAATTGTAAAATTTGTGCGATCCGGCTACTTTCCTAGCCTATTATGGTAAAGGGACTTGTACTATGTTTGAGTACATAATAAAATAATAATTAAGGCCATTCGTAGTATGTATAGGTACAAACTGGCTTTAAGCTAAAATGTCCTCAATTATCTATGTTAGTTGTAAGCAGACATCTATGTCTGCATGTGAATCCATTTTGGTTACCACGTTCCGGAGGCTTTGGAACCCAACTGTTACTTAAATTTTAATTTCAATGAAACTAATTTCGTTTTTATTTGATTCATTTAATATTGGCAAACATGATAACATTCTCTTTTTGAGTTAAAATTCTGCCTTATTGCTTGGTTTTCCATATCAAACAAGTTTTGATGACAAGTGCACTCCAAGTTTTTGGTAATTATTGGACCTTAAGCGTTCTTGGCGATTTCCGTAAACTAAATTCCGTCGCAAACTCAGTTGAGCAGTTTTTGGGATGCGGCTTTGGACTGGGACTGTGAATATATATTATTTATGCCCTGATTCTAGTTTGAGTTCCATTAAAATGACTTGCCTGCCAAGTGAATGGTTTGTTCATCTGTAGGAGCTGGTTTCTGCTGTTAAATTTATTCATAAAAGACTCTTACGTCAATCTTTTGAAGTATTACGATATACATATAAAGATATACTAGCATTTTAAAGTAAGCCGATTTTTAGAGTAGGTAACAAAAATAAGTTGATTAAGTGAACACAATATCTATTAATTTGATTTTGAAACTGTTTTGGTCACCGAATTGTTCGCATGCCTCAACATATACTCTTGTTTGCTGCACTGCCCATAGAATTAGCCAGCATGGAGCCCTAAGCTTCCTTGTCACTTTCTTATAGGGTTGCCCCCCACCGCCAAACCATTCAAATATAATTTAAGCTTTTTGGTGACCATTTGGTTGTTCCTTGTGACCTCTGCTTAGCGTAGATAAGATTTTTAATGGGATACACAAAGTGTGCGCTACAAATTGTTGTTTAAAATTATTGTAAGCGGATTTGTGAACCAAGTGTCAACATTAGTGGCCATCAAATTATAAGAATTTTATAGCCGAAATTTTAATTAAAAAGTATAGTTGAAGCTGCAGCTTAGGTTTGCTAGCTAGTAAAGTTGTTGAAAAGGATTTGTTTCAAATTAGTAAAGCTTAAAGTCAGCACGTCATAAATATAAACAATCAAATGCACCCCGCCTAACATCAAAAGCGCAAATCCATGCATATTCATGAAACTTCTAGGGTTACATACTACTTACTGTTGGTTGATCACTTTAAAGTCTTTAGAAATCACTTGGTGCCATGCCTTAAACCGCAAATCAGACAGCACATAATTTTATCCCATTAAGAATGCATTTAAATCACTTAAACCCCCCTCTCTATTTCTCTTGCGGACTCTATAGATACTGCCACCACCTGCCGTGTGATTTTGTGCGCTTTAAAGCCAACCCGCCCCCGTCGACTGAATACTTAAAAATCAAAAACTCAACAACCTTACCCTCACTCACAGACCCAGTGGCTGGTTGGAGTGCTGCGGCGTGTCTGCTGGGCTGTTTGTCTCTTATTGTGTTGGGTCGAAGCCGGGTTGGACCAAATGGGAGGGCTGCTGTGTGCCTGTGTGTGTCGGTAACAATTACTTCGTTTAATTTAACCTTTTGTGGGTTTTCCGGCGTTTATGGTGCACTGTGTTCATTTAATATCGATTAATTATGCTATTATGCACAAATGAATTTGTTAAATAATAACGATCTAACTCAATTAGTGTTGGAAAGTAGTTTAAATAGATTTCATTCTTATGCTGGACTTACACTGCTGCACCCAATGGCACAGTTTGGCTTCACAGCGGCACAATACATTCAGAGTTGCAGTGGCGAATCTAGAAACTGCTAGTAGGAGAGATAATTAGTTCCAAAATTGTTTTAAAAAATTTAAACTTAAATTTTTAATCTCTGTCAACTTTTGTATTAGATAGAAGTTTATTATCAAAATCTTTATGAAATTCGTATTATAAATTCATTCGAATCGTTGCAAGCATTGCAAAATATTCGATTATTTTCATTTTATTTAAAGTTCCTTGATTGAAAACAAAGAGAGCAAGAGTTTATGTTTATGCTGTTGATAATTGGAAAGCTGCTGCTCCCGACATTAACATTAGTAGCGAAAATTAGATAAGGCATGGGCCGTAGAGAGAAAATCCGTTCCCGGGGGAAAATGAACCGGCTCCTCTATTAAACGTTTAGCTTGAATCACGACAGTACGACAGGTATTACACCGGGCCCCTGAGAAAACTCCGTGCCCGGGGGGAATCCCCCCTGCCACCCACTCCTCGGGCCAATACCATTACTAATAAACTACACAGCATATTTTCCTGAAGTTGAGTTGCTGGTTCCGAATCCGAGGTCTTAAAACCCCATCACGTCAGAATCCTGAATTAACTTCTAAAAACCCCACGGAATGTTTTTTTTTGAGTTCGGATATTTTTTTGTATGCTTTGGGGACGCTGAATCAGAAAACGAGACAAAAATCCCCCACGTATATGAAGTTTGCTTTTTTAACAAGGGTCATCAATGTTGAGGTTGTTTTTCAATAGGGTTTTTTTTTTTTATAAATCACGCGAGATTACTGTCAAGTTGCCGTGTGTTTTTTATTCAGTTTTCATTGCCATTTCATCATGGAAAGACTTACACCTGATCAACGTTTACAATTTGAACAATACTATTACGAAAATTCGCGGACTGTAAAGAATGTTTTTCGCGCGCTGAGGCCGTTTTATGCAACCAATTCGGTAAACAATTAATTTCACGCTCCGGACCGGTGAATTGGCCACCAAGATCGTGTGATATCACACCGTTAAACTTTTTCCCTTGGGGCTACGTGAAGTTCTAAGTGTTTGTGGATAAGCTAGCTACGATGGAAGCGGGCTACGATGTTATCGAAAATTGGAACCACCGCATGGACGAGCTACGGCGCAGTTGCGGCGAACATTTGAAAGCGATTATCTTTAAAAAGTGAATGGCAAGAATGGTTCTTTCTATTGATTTTCCGATTCATTTGAAATTTTTGTGTTTTTTTTTTGCATTAAAAAAAACCTCAAGATTGATGACCCTTTATAACAAAACCTCAAAACAGCCCCTAAAAAATCTTTGCGTTCATATGGGATGAATCTAGGATATTACTTTGAGTAAAAAAAGTATCATTCTGGGCAACCCTATATTTTTCCAGAAAGAAATATCAATTTGGAAAAGTCTGTTGTTACATTTTTGGGATCACTTTAATAGTATCATAATTATGTAACAGTGCCAAGCCGATTAATCTGGTAGCCCTAAGACATTTTGTCGAACGGAAGGAATAGCGTAGAAAAGGCGGTTCGGACTTAGCAACACATAGAACAAAATTGCAGAATTTAGATACTTTGAACCGATATAATATTTAAACGAATGTTTGCAGAAAAACATTTTATCAATAAGAAATATCTGGAAAAATCTTTAACTCTTGAAACCATATAAAGAAATGCAACAGTTGACGGAGGCCTTCTAAATATTTCCAAGGGTTTTGAGGTTAAATGAAACTTCGTTAACTGAACTGCTGAACAAGTTTTCTTTAATGAAGCTTTCATACCAAAACGTCAAGGTTTTTAGACGAAAATCTGTTTTCCTGCAAGGTACAAAAGTTTGTACAAGCCGCAAATAAATATGACATAGAGATGGAAAACTTTTAAATCGTCCGAAGTTACCGAAATTATGATCAGGCTGACTAGGGGACATGTTCGTCTATATCTCAAAGATGGTAAAAGCTAGAGCAACCTAAATTCCTTATTATGTTACGGGAAACAAGTTTATTAAATTTTTTGATGTTGCTAGTTTGTTGTATATAGCTCAGAGAACCTCGAAATAAAAACAAAAGTTTTAGATGCATAATTCGTTTGTTTATAAAGATAACGTAAACAAATTCGGCAATGAAAAGTTTTTATGAATTACACTAGCATTTAATAAACCCAGGGTTGAGCTTGAAGAAATTATATTTATAACCATTTATTTTAGAGGGTGCGTGTACCATATTATAAAGACCAAATAAAGAACTATGCACAATTGTATCAAAATCAGTTAATATATTTTTTTCCCGCCGTTTTTGTAAATTATTGTGAATTGCGGCAGAAGTTGGCACAGTACCATAAATTCGCCCAATGTAAACTTAGCAGAAGTTGTTTTTGACGAACATTTTCAAACATCTGAACACATCATCCACAGCAACTTTTTGTGCTGAAAATTTAAAATACAGCGTGTTTTTTTTAGAGGTTCGCAACTTTGAGTTGGCAACACTGCTTTATCTGACAACCCATTTAACAGCTGATAGTTGCTTTTTGTTGAGTTTGGTTTGACATTTCATTATGGAGCAACGCTTCCGAGTTGTTGAAATTTTTTATCAAAATAATAGTTCCGCTCGTCAAACTTATTAAAATTTTTTTTTTCGATTAAGCCCATTTTTGATTGTATGGGTACGTAAATTAGCACCATTACATCCACAGAAAATTCCTGTCACTTGTCTACATCGATAAACCAGAGATTATTGAACACCTGGAAATCAACATTCGAAGAGGTTTTGGCGAAATAGGGCCGCAAATGCTGCAGAAAGTTTGCCGTGGCTGCCATAGGGCCGAAATCAAATTTAAACATTAATGTCATAAAATTTTCTATCTAATAAAGCCCGTTTCGTTGATATTAAAAATATATTTCTTTGTTTTATTATGATTTAAACTTGTGAAACTCTAAAAAAAACACCCTGTATATATGTGATCGGATCTGTGAAAATAGCGTTGAAGCCGTAAACGTTGAATAAGTGCTGGAAAGTACTAGGTTAGGTTAGGTTAAAGTGGTTGCCTGTCTTGGAACAGCCCAGACGCACGTAGGCACAATGAGGCCCTTTGTGATACCACAGGTAACGCTGTTTGAGAGCTGACCAGGAATGTCTTTATAACTGCGTATACAGGCATTCATGGTCAGCACCCGGTCAGCTCTGAAAAAGAACAGGCACGACTATTCAACTGTAACCATATTATTGCTGAACCAGCCTGAAAGTTCAGTGAACCTGGCAATATCCCTGGGACAGAGATTTGAGAGGTCAGTAAGGCCGCTCAGAAAAGGGGACCCTAGGGTCCTTAATCTTCTTCTTGATAGGGAGGGGCACTGACACATAAAGTGTAAAACGGTTTCCTCCTCCTCTTCGGATCCGCAGCCGCGGCAGAAGTCGTTGAAGGGGACGCGCATTCTTTCGGCATGCCTGCCCATAAGGCAGTGTCCTGTTAGAATGGACGCAGTGGTCGATAGGTAGTTGCGACTTAATGTGAGCAACTTTCGGGTTTTGTTGCCGTCCATGTTTGGCCAGGTAAGTCTTGAGGTGCGACAGGAATCCTCATTGGACCAAGCAGTGCGGGCACTTGCCAAAAATTTCTGTTTGATGGCCAGCTTGACTGTGGCGAGGGGTGTGCCGATGTCTATACAGTTATAAATGACGGGCAGAGAGGTGCCTTGTTTGGCCAGTTCATCCGCCACACAGTTTCCCGGTATGTCCCTATGTCCGGGTACCCAAACGAGGTGTACCCTAGAGAGCAGGGATAACTGTTTTAGGGCGAGTTGGCAAACGTGCACGATTTTAGAGTTGGCGTTGAAACCTGTGAGGTATTTGATTGCAGCTTGACTATCCGAGAAGATAGTAGTGCTAGTTGCAAAGTTTCCACCCTCCTTTAGCGATTTCGCAGCATAGTAGATGGCAAGGACTTCAGCCTGAAAGACGCTGCAGTCGTCTGGTAGTCTGAGGGACACCCTCCAGTTGAGCTTGTCCGAGGATATACCGCTGCCGACCCTACCATTTAGTTTGGATCCGTCGGTATATATCTCGGTGGAACTCTCGGAGGTGATTAGATTGAGACTCCATTCCTCCCTGCTCGGGATAGATAAGTCAAAACCCCTGTGCAGACTTGGGTATTTATTGACGTAGTCAATGCAGTTGTGGAAAGTACTAGCTGAAATAAATTTCGTCCCTACAGGTGCCTTCTTAATTGTAACAACGCTATCTTCGCTTCCTGCACATTTTAATTAATTGTTACCATGACTTGTGGGTTCACCAAGAGATGTGTCTGAATGTCTGATTGTCTGTAAAGCGGCTCATAAATTAGAAAATAAATTAAAATATATGCAAAATATGACAAACGTGTTGCAGTGTAGCTGACTGTTCCATCTACCATGAGTTATGAGCGCCAACAAAGCTGCTTAAAATGTAATAAGTCCTACGCTCATATACTACTACAGTTGGCAAATTAGCCAAGCAGCAAACTGACTGGGACAGGAGCAGACGACAGGTGGGGTGTGCGCTGTGGCATGGGAGCGGCCTAGCTTGATTTATGCCGCAGTGGCATCTTGAAAGACATGATCCAGGGACTTAACAACACCCACACTGTAATTGAATTTTAAGTTAATTTTACTTTCCGGCATCCATGGCGCATAATGCTGATTTACGGTTTGGACTGATAAGTAAGATGAGCGTTGACACAAGTGTATTAATTGCCAGCCGCCGGGTAAGTCCGTAAAAATGTATATCACGTAGTTTTTTCCTTTTGTCAATGCTACTGACTACGAAGACAGCCAATTATAGTGATTATTGGCCAGTCTTTCACTGGAAGAGTGAGATACAATGCAGACGACAGTGCTGCAAATGACATGAATACCAAATTTGTAACGATAAAAAGTTGACAATAATCAATAGGACATCTAGTTACAAATAATTGGCAAATCACAATGGCAGCCAAATCGCCAAACCGTCTTCCCACGGGTATAACTTAAATACACTTGTAACTTATATTATGTATCTAAAAGTCGTAGAGCCGTAGCCGCACTCCTTTGCTCCACGGTGGCAAAGAGATTTATTTTTATTGTGCGCATTGTTTGCACTCGATTTTAGCTTTGACTCCCACTGGTTTGCGGGCGTCTAAATGAGTATTACCGCAATAAATCGCCGCAATTCATTTAAGGGCAAACCACCAGGCTTGCCAACCCTTAAATCAACGTACAAACTGTTGATGAACTCAAGCCACCCACTAAACACCCTCACATGCTGGCCGGCTGCCCACCCGTCGACAGCGTCGTACTGTGAACCTGTTCTGGCATTTTCAACTTTCATGTCAATTTTCACTGGGGAAATGTGAGTCGTGCTCCAGCCACACTTTACTACCCAACTGTAGTTGGTACTCAATTGTCGCCAGCTTGTACTTTCCTGTCGTACAAATTGCATCAATTGACTCCCATGTTCAACATAATGGCAATCTTCTAGATGTGTTTGAGTAGGGGGCACAGACAGCAAGACTAATGTGCTACACGATTTTCTAATGACTTCTTTATTTTGTGGCTTTTATTTATGTTGTGTGTTTGGTTTCGTTGTAAACTGTTAATACCTTTAAAAAATCTTGCAAATAGTTTAGGTCAACTATGATGAGCGTGAGAATTGACAGCAATATTGTTCATATTGAGGGCGCTCGTGAACACCCTTTGGTATTGCAGACTGTTGCAAACTGTTTAAGGTAAATACAAGTCGAGTTATTTTAAAAACATTATACACAAACACTAAGAAAAAAAACCCATTGTACTCATTTTGCCAAAAGAGAGTAAATAATATCTGCTCCAAATTGAGGTTTTTGGGCGTATTTAAGGAAGGTAGAATAGGGACAGAAATTCTACTTTTTTGTTGCCTTTCAGACTCAGCCCAATAAAAGCTTTTAAAGTTCAAAACCCCGCATTTATATTTATATGCTCTTCTCGCATATTTGTGAATTCCGTTCGCTTCCACCCATTTGACTCTTACAATATCCGCTGGATTCCCGGCGTGATCGTCACCGATATAGGCAAGTCTGTCTGTTCGTTTTTATGTTCCATAATATGCACATTAACAAAGGAGGCGTGGCAGATCCTTTAAAATATATACATATATAATTGATCACCATGAATTGCCAAGTCGATATAGCCTGTCAAAAAGGATTTGAGAACTATAAGAGCTAAAGAGATTATGCGCCTTATATGCAGGAACATCAAGTTTGTCGAGTCAAGTCGATATCTTGCCTCGTTCCTCCCAAAGAGAATTACATGCATCCACGCTATAAAACAGCTGGGTCCAAATTTATCACTATTTATGCTGTGTTTGCACTGCACTTGACAAATTAGGTGCCAGAAACAAGCTCACAGTTAGATGGGTTCCACTGGAAATGAGCTAGCAGACAAACTAGCAAGTACAGGTGCAGCAACACCGCTAATCAGACCTGAACCATACTGTGGGATTGGCAACCACTGGGTAAGGGACCTATTAAGGAAAGAGGAAGAAAACAAACGTCTGCTTCACTGGGCACTGATACTAGGACATAAGCAGTCAAAAACTCTCCTCTTTAACTACAACTGTAAGAGGTTCAAACTCATGATAACTCACGGGAATAATACCGTGAGGATCCTGACAGGCCTCTTGACGGGACACTGTAGGCTCCGCAGCCACTTAAATAAAATTGGCATAGCGGATAGTGGGCCTTTGTCGCTTCTTATGGAGGAAGAAACTTCAGTGAATCTACTATGTGAATGCATAGCACTCGTCAACAAAAGAAACAAGCTTCTAGGGATGTACGTTATCTCACCGGAGAGCATTGTTACCATAAATCCAAACAAAATACTGAAGTATATGCAGGCCATTGGACTTTTGGGAGAGCTCTAAGCCGTGAAGGGGTTACAATAGGTCCACTTGGGTCGCAGTACATATTACTCCCATTACAATACAAATAATAATATGCTGTGTTTGTAAGAATGGTAGAACCGGATAAAAACTATAAAAGTTATATGTAAAAATATGTCTATAAAACTACAGTCATCAACCCGGTTTGGGGACTCATGTAGACTAAAACATAATAGTTGTATTTGCTTACCACTTCCAGCCCCGCAACAGTTTTTTTCTTTCGATTTAGTCTGAAACTTTTTCATGTAAAAGTTACAACTCGCCTCATACTTTCATTTTTTCATTTCCCATCCGTGGATGCAAATTTTATAAGATCGGCAAAATGACTTTTAAACCCCTTTGCCTAGAATATTCTTTAAAAACGAGCTGTTTCTAAAATCTGTAATGGGATCATCTATAAATTACGTGACGCTGATTTTCGTCAAAATAGACCCCCCTCCCCCTTGTGACACAGTGTGACATTTCAAGACGATGGGAGAGCTCTCTAAACTTATTTAATCATCTTAAGTCGACATTCCAGCTAAAACGTTCTCTTTGTGATGTTACCTGGCTGACGGTTAGACTTTGCATAATCAGGTGTGAATTTCAGCGGTAACTTGCGTTGGTTACATTGTTGCATGCTGCATTCTTTATTTTTATATCCTGTACCATGGTACAAAGGGTAAATTAAAGTTTGTGCAAGCCGAAAATGTATGTAACATACAGAAGAAGACGTCGGAGTCCCACCAAAGTTACCTAAAGTATGATCAGGATGACTAGAGAAGTCGATATACCCATGTCCGTCTGTATGTATGAACGCCCAGAGATAGTAACAGCTAGAGCAACCAAAGTTTCAGATTAGATCCCTTATTATTTCATAGGAGACAAGTTTGTTTAATTTTTCCATTTCGGGGTTACATTATATAGCTCCCATAGGGGTGTTTAAGAGGCCCTCAAAAAAAACAAAAAGTTTTAGATGTTTATGAAGATATCGTAACCAAATTTGGCACTCGGAAGTTTTTTAGAGTTTCCAAGCACTTTCCCAAATTTGATCAAAATCGGTTGACTATATCATATAGCTCCCATAGGACCAATCGGCCAAAAATGGTTTTTGTACAAAATTCGTTATATTTAGTTTGTTCTGTACCAAAGATCAAAATCGGTTGATTGTACATATCATATAGCCCCCATAGGACGGATCGGTCAAAAACGATTTTTTGGTGCAAAATTCGTCTGTTTTTCGCTTCTTTTTGAAAATATCGTAACATTTGACAAATAAATATCTTTTTGCAATGTGGTGGTACAGGGTATCCTAAAGTCGTTAGAACTCGACTTTAACGTACGCCATCTTTCAATATGCATAAAAGGGATCAAGGAACAGAAACACTTTGTATGACAATCGGAACTATGCATGTTTATAATCCGTGTATAATCTTAGTTAGAAGCAAATCTTGGTTCAAAGATATTTTAAATACAAGTTTGATTAAAAAGAAGAGGAAATTTCTTATTAAAATTGATTTTTGCGCTTATCATTTCTCTCCTACATCAATGTCAAATTTCGTGATTACCTTCAAAAGTTTCAGAGTCACTCTTATTTGTACTTGTAACAAATCTTTTTTAATGATTAATTGAGGAAAATGTGTTTTCACCAAAATGTTGTAGAAAAGTTGAAAAAGGCTTTGACGATCAGGAGCAAGAAAATTGGATAAATTTTGATGAATGTTTTAGAAGCGTATGAATGAAGCAAATTTGGGACGTTCAAGATCGTCACCTAATATAAAGCTCGGTGCTGCGTATCGAAGGACCCCAAACACATGATTTTCAGTTTTTCTATTTTGCATATTATGAATTTTGTGTTAAAAAAATTGTATAATCGATAGTCAGAAAACGGGGAAAAAATTCATTATTTCAAAATTTCTGATTTTTTTTATTGTTGCTAAAGGCCTATACGCAGTTCGAAAAATTCCGCGTGAAATATACCCCTTAATTAAAAAAAATGAATTTTTTAAGCTAAGACAACTTTTGGCCGGGCTTACGAACAGACCTGTGCTGTCGACAGTCCACATCAAATAAACCCTTGATTTGCGGCTATTCAATAGTTGACCATTGCCAGTTTTGCTAATTATATATAAGCTCCATTTGGAATCTATCCGTTTTACAAAAACGACGACTTTGAGATACCTTGTACCATCTCATTGCAATCAAATCCGGTATACTGCTTAAGTACTCCAAAAACAATTTGTTTACGACATTCATAAGCAAACAAAAAATAAACGGATTTTGTACCAAAAGCTTTTATTTGACCGATCGGTCATTTTCATAAAACTTGGTTCTGTTCAAAAACTTTTAAACGAAAAATTTGCTTACGATATGTTTATAAACAACCGGACTAGCCATCTTTCATCATTATATTTTCGAGGTGCTCTGAAACACTCCTATGGAAGCTATATAATATAACTCTTATATCAAAATAGTAATAAGGGAATTAATCTTAAAGAGTCTTCGGGGGAGGCTGTAACCCCTAGAGAACGCATCGCAGGTGGCGGATAGCGAACGCCTCCCAGATATGGGTGCTAGAAGGGAAATGCAATACCTCCCGCGAACCAAACAGTCGGAAGATGGAAAACTACCTAAAAAATCAGCGTTTGCGAGCTGGCAACTGCATACTTATGGAACCAGGTTGCGAGTGGAGTTGTGCGCTAGGGCAGGAGTGCGCAATAGAGATGGCGGCGGAAGTACTTTAAAATAAGTCACCGGCGGCGCTCAGGCTTTTCAAAAGAGTTACTATCCCACATGTGTCTGTCTGGAGGCTAGAGTTGGCAGCCCTAACACCAGACTCGGGGGTGCGGCAGCCCAATCAACTACTCGCCTTAAATTTTTTCTGATTACTGAAGTCAAAACAAATAGAAGAAATCCACCCGACAACCTAATGACGACCTTTGGCATGAAATTACGGACACGAGTGGCCCTATGCTCCTTATAGGAGTGACAGGATGTAATATAATCTGAAAGTGTGGTTGTTCTAGCTTATAGCATCTCTAAGATCTGGGCGTTCATACAGACGGACAGACAAACAACGGACATGGGTATATAGACTTCTCTAGTCACCCTGTATATCTCTTTGGGGGTCTCCGACCTCTCCTTCTGTATATAATATATTGTATCTACATTTTCGACTTGCATATAAGTTAATATACAATTTGTGGCATAAGGTACAGGTAGACTTACCCCCTCTCCGGGTCTCACCGGGCGAACACGAATTTCTCCGGTCTTCGTTTTTTAGGAGAAAAGAGGGACGAGGTGGCCTCTTCTTTTTCATCTTCTGCGACTAACGCCGCCAAAAGACGGTTGTCAATGTTGCCATGCACTCGACACCATCAAATGTCAACTAGAGATGCACTCTCTAAATCTGAATCAGTTGAAATTCATTGATTGTCAGTAAAATTCACTTAACTTCGGGCGAGAAGTCAGGATGAGGTGATACCCTAAGTACAGGGTATAAAAAGTTCATAATTACACCAAATTTTATATTAATAAGTTGAGAAATGAAGGCGTGTCTAAGAAAATGGGTTTACTAGACTAGGAGAGATAGCCGAAGTGTTTTTTGATTGGGGCTCAAGCTATTTTACATTCCAAAATTGGTGGCAGTCCAAAGTGGAGGGAGTCTGAAATTGTTACAGTTTTTGGATATATCTTTTGAAGTTTTCATTTGATCTTTAATTTTTGTTGCTGCATACTCTTTGCTTTAAGGTGAATAATTTTTGGTTTTGATGAGTGGTACTGCGAAATTCTTCTAAAATGGGTAAAATTTGGTATCATAAGCTCATGTTTTCTAAGATCTATGCGTCATTATAGGACAGATGAATATGGTTTAATCGCTTTCCTGAGGTTATGAAAAGCATTTTGGTATAAGAAAGTGACTGTCTGTGTACTTAGGTCTGTTAAATATGTTCTTGACCCTATGGGCCTATCAATCTCTTTTGGTTTCAAAAACATCTCAATGCGCTCAACTACCAGTTGGTAATTTTAAAGAAGAATTGAAGAATTTTTTTTTCATTTTCATTTCGCAAACCAATTTCCGTTTATATTTTATCATGGTATTAATATTGGAACTACTAAGTAGTATAAAGAATAAGCCCAAAGAAAAAATTCACCAAAATGATTGTTTACATAAACAAACAAAATCTAAATTGATGCAAAAGCAAAAAAAAAGGAATGCCAACAATTTGCCAGGTAGCGTGTTTGTTTTTCATAAAACTGAAATTCTTTAATTGTATGTGTAAGGTACATAAAAACATACTATATGTATGTAGTATGTATGTATCCCATACCAGCGTATAACTGGTATATAAACTGACTGGAAGTGTTTGGTTTCCCACAAAACATAATCGAAAGCCAGGAGCAGATGAAAATGCTGAAAAGGGGCGTTGCTGTTTTCGCAAAATATGAATTATGCGCTTGCTCCAACCAACCCACTTGTTGTTGTCGCGTTGTCTGCTTGTTGCTGCTCCCACTCTTCTCGTTCTCAGTTCCCAGAAGTTCCCAGTCACCTCATTTGCTCCACTTTAAGCACCAAGGTGTGCGACGTCACAAGCGCCATTATTGCGCTTTAGCATTCGGCGGTGTTCTCATTGTCCATGCATGGAACATGGGCCTGTTGCTGCCCGCACTTTACACCTCGCTTGCAATTCGCTTCCAGTCTTGGACCTGCGCAAAAGCAACGATGGGAACTTTTTTGGGAGCATCGCCGTTGCTGTTGCCGTTGCATTGCATTGGATTGGGGTAGGTGACGGTGTCTGGGGGTGCTTTAGGAGTAGCTGTAGGAGACGAGCGGTAGCATTATGTTGTCACGGATTTCAATTGCATTCCATTGAAAAGAGACACACACATGCCCAAACATGCACAATCATGATCGTACATGTGTTTGTTATGTGCAAAGTTGCATTTTCGTTAGCGTCGGTGTCGGCGTCGGCGGCGACGACATTTTTCTCTTGGTTCTGCAAAATTGTGACCTTGTAACTTTTTCTTTTTAATTGTGATTGTGAATGCACTTTTTTGTTTTTGTTTTGTATTGGCTGCTTCTGTGTATTGTGATTTGAAATATTGTAGTTCCAATCGAACTTTAAATTGCTAAAATAAACCACAAAAAAAAATTGGTATCAGACAGTGGACAACTGTCCTATGGCGTGTCTGGTTTTTGTTAGAAAAATGCTATTTAATGGCATAAGAGATAAGGATTTGGATATTTGTCAGTACAGTATATGTATGTATGTATGTATATGTGTATTTTTTTTAACTTCAACTGCATAAATAGATTGATATGGTTGTTTACAAACAGCGGTTTAGTTTTTTAGCACCCCACAAGCACAAAATAATAATAATAGTAGTGTTGGGAAAATTGCAATATAACCCTTAGTCTTAGCTGGTCGAATTCCATCGATAAAATTAATTATCTCGGATAGTGCATCAAGATTCTATGACTGCCGAATAGGGATGCTCTCTTCTGGCAAGAGCGGCACACTCCGTAAGATCATAGGAGCAAAGGGGCTGCTCTCTTGTTAGTATAATTGAGAAGATCGCTTTTTCAAGTTCATCGCCAGCTCTAGAACTGATTATGTGCCCTTTGCCAATTACTTCGCCTGACCTTCTAAGCAGCATACGAATTAAGTTAATGTCTTACCCTCGGATGCCAACAGAACTATAGGCCTTGGTAGTGCGGACCTAAGATTCCTGGTAGCCTACTTATGTGGGCACCATACTGTAAGTTACCACTTACATAAAATGGGTCTATCGGACGCTTTTGTTTCGAAGACTATGAGACGAGCAAAAACATCTTGTGTGACTGTCCAGCAATAGTGTGGGAAAGAGTCACACATTTGGGAGCTGAACGGATTACCCCGTTGCAGCTACGTCGAAACCCAACGAAAGACTTACTTCTCTTCATAAGGAAGGCAGATGGTCTTTTTTACTAATAATGGATACGGAACAATAGATCTTCAGGTTACAGTGCCCACTCTCTATGTGAGAGAGCCCAAAAAAAAAAAAAACATCCTAAGCATTGTTGCTTTTATCTTGAGCCTAATAATTATGTGGAGCGGTGTTATTTCCATATGGACTTCCAGTGCTGCGGTAGGACAGCTTCTTATGGCACCTTTCGTACATACACTGGCTAGTCCAGGTACCTTCTTAAAATTATTTTGTATATATGTAGGTAACCCGATCGCCCCATGCGATAGCTTCATAGGTGAGCATTCGCCTTATGACCATAAGGTAGAGCCAGCGTATAAAATTATGTACACCCCAGTAGATATTAGCTATTTTCACATCACTTTTGGGCAAGAATGCTCTACTTATCGTAGTTAATAGTCTGGGTCGTGCATAAATGCCAATTTTTATATTATTTTACGTTGTTGCTGGAAACTTTGCCCTTTTGCCATTATGCATTTATACCCGGAAAAGTGAAACCCCACTAAGAGCAACCTGAAGTTTTGTCTTATTGGTAGGCACGCCAATAGATTGGGAGTGCCTTATTTTGACTACTGCAGGAGTTGTCAGGATGTAGAAGAAGAGGAAACAGTGGAGCATCTCCTGTGTGGATGCATGGCACTATGCAGGAGGAGACTGAATACACTGGGATCCGAACTTATAGGGAATGCTACTGAATTATCGGGAATCAGCATAAATAAGATTTATTCGTTCATTCATCAACAGGTTGGTTCAGAGAGGATACAGGAGATTAAGGAGTGGCATCACAACGGGCTTTTTGCAGGCTTAGGTGTGTCGGAAGACAACCATTTCTACCTACCTACGGTATACAGATCTGGGCTATGGCGGCTTGGTCATATCGCTTCTGTATACAAAAGTATTTAAAGTAAGACCTTGCATCTTAGGGACCGTACCCAAATTGCGTTACCCACTTTTCATAAGTTTTGAAACCCTCCCCCCCTCGGTGACCAACCGTAGTATATGAAAAAGCTCCCTGAAGCACATCCATGGCCAAATCTGGCCTTTAGATATTTTCATAAGATATATTAAAAAAAAGCGAATTTGTTTTGTTTTTCAAAACAACAAAAGTTTTTCTTGTTTGTCTAGTAAAGGGGTTACGTGACGTTACGTATACGCAGCTCGAAAAATTGCGCGCGGAATGACAAAACTTCTTATAAAAAAAAATCCCATTTGGGATATCCCATTTGGGATTTTTTTTATATGAAGTTTTGTCATTCCGCGCGAAATATTTCGAACGGCGTATAGGCCTTAAGCTGCCAAAATTTTTTTTTTTGGTAGAAAATAGAAAAAACTATATTTGACCGATCCCAGACTGTTTTCCCACATTTCCACAGCCCTGCCTGCAAAACATGCTCAGTGTAGGCCTTGTAATTCCTTAAGCACGTTTTAAATAGAGATAAACATCATAGTTGTGCCTTCTGCGATTTCCTGAGCTCCACTTCGTTCATATTGCCATAAGGTATAAACACATGACGATGACTGAAAAGCTCTCAAGTTACTTCCGGAACTTCAATTAACTAGCACACGCATATGTTGAAATTTTAAAGTAAATGATTTATTCGCAGAATTCAAAACATTCTATATGTATGATTTAGCTGATATCTTTGTCCTTGCTGCCTCCTCCCACAAAATTAAACCAAAAGATTTAACTTAAGAAGCAGATAGCCAACAAAAACTTGTAGAACCCTTTTCAAAACTTAAAAAACATTCTTCGTTCGTTTTCTTCCACTGTTCAAGGGGAACTGAGTGGGGTATTTCAATTTACGTGCATTATATGCCAATATTCCTTACCCCAATATGTTTTAGAATATGTGCGTCTCATGTTTCTAGAGCAGAGCTAGAGCGGCTGTAACATTTAAGAAACCATAAATTTGACAGCAATAACGGATAAAGTATGTTTATTTCGATATTAAGCTAAGCAATAGGTCCACATCTACTATGTTGAAAGGGGTAGCACACAAAAAAATCATGGCCAAGCAGTTTAGTTCAAGCAATAGCGAAGTGCGTATACACTGACCAACTAACTACAACTGACAGGGAGATATGCTAAATCCAACAATGGTTCCCCGAAAAAATTATTATGTTATGTAAATTTATCAGTGTCTTGGGCGTATTCGTGAAATACAGTTTGAGGGGGTCTATATTGGGTGGCTGTTTGAAGAAAAAGTCGATATTTTGTTGCTCATTGGGCTCACAAGAGTCGCTATCATGCTAATTATTCGAATAGGGGAATTTCGTGACTTTTTTAAGGGCTTTATCTTTGCATTTTCAACAGATAGCATTCTAGAAAACAAGCTGATGACTAATATAGTCTAAGCGTATGCCGCAAAATTCTTCTACGTCATACTGTATTTGAATTTATCCCAAACGATGACAAAAGCCACACAAGTACGGACTTAAAAAATCAAATAAAAGAATTTTAGTAAGAACTTTTTTTTCAATTCCGCATAACAATGAACAATAAACTTGTGCTTCAGCTCAAGTAGATTGTCTTTGGTATAAAAGTCCGATCGATTTAAGCCCAAAGTTATTTCTGGATTGCTACGTTTAGTATTGTATAAGCGCAATACTTATATCAGAGGTGGGCACGAAAAATAACGGAAAGAGCACTACAACAACATCAAGAAAAAAGGTCGAAAAAAGGATGCTCGAGTAGGGCCATAAAAATCGCACACTGTGTGTATTTTGTTTTTGTAATATTCTGCGAGTCGAGCGAAGGCACACATTGTGTGTATTTTGTTTTTGTAAGTTGCTGCGAGTCGAGCGAAGGCACACATTGTGTGTATTTTGTTTTTGTAAACTCGGCGCGTCGCCGGCAATCTGCTTGTGCGTGAAACACTGAACGAAATTTTGGGATACATTCAAAGACATGTATGTTAATTTAGGCATTCTTTTATTAAATTGTGAAAATCTACATTTTTTTCACTTATAGATGTACGCAGTAAATCTAAAAGGTTAACATCAGTAATTTTATTTCTATATACATTTTTTATGTGATTTACATGTGAAAATGCAGATTCACAAACATAAGTGCTTGCAAAACTGCACTGCAACTTGAGCATTGATGTTTTGAGAACGGGGTATTTTCCTTCCGGAACTTTTCTCCAAAAGTCATCCCCAGATTCTCTTAATGCAATTAATTCAAAATCCGACTGTAAATCGCAGAGTTCCATTTGGTATTTCGAATCTTGCGTATTAATATCTATATCTAACGGGCTTAGATATACATTGATTAGTTTCTTAATGTTGTCGAAATCGTTGAAGCGTTCTTCAAACACGTTTTTCATCCGTTGAATGTACACAAAATATTGCGCAAAGTTAAGCCTCGGATGTAGTGTCGCAAGTTCGCGGCAGCAGGAAAATGATTTAAACAATTGTTGCTTAAATCACTTTGCAGAATGTCCATTTTCTTTTTAAATCCATCGATTGCTGACAGCATTTGTATTATTGACTGCTTTGGTGTTTGCAGCTGAGTATTTAAAATATTTAAAAACTTCATAAAGTCCGTTAAAAATGCCGCTTCGGATAGAAAATTGATGTCCTCCAATTTGGTAACCAAACCTTCCGAGTTTTTACGTCAGTTTTAAGGAAAATTTTTATTTCTTCTCTAAGAGAGAAGAACCTATCCAGACACTCTCCTCTGCTGAGCCAACGAACTTCGGTGTAGTATTTTAAGTCACCATATTGCGCGTTAAGTTCGTGTAAAAGAGCCTGAAACTTGCGGTGTGTCAAGGCGTTGTGTCCTCCTTTTATTTTGCCAACTATTTGCACCACGCTTTCCATCGTCTCGTTCAGCTCCAATGTTTTGGCACATAGCGCCTCTTGGTGTAGAAGGCAGTGGTAAAGGGAACTTCAATTTGTCGTGACTTAAACTGCCCGTTAAGCCCTCTGATGTTGCCGCGCATGCTTCTTGCTCCATCGGTGCAAATCGAGCTAAGTTTTCCAAATCCACCGATTTCCCGGACAGATATTTCAATTGCTCGAAATATGTCTTCCCCTGTGGTATTTGCGTATAACGGAACTAGGTTTAGTAGGTCCTCCTCAACATTGAAGTCCGAGTCAATGTATTTAATAAATATTAGGACTTGCGCTACATCATTGATATCGGTACTTTCATCAACCGCCAATGAGTAGTATCGGCATTGTCTTATTTTATTTAATAATTTATTTTTCAATTGTTGGCTAAGTGTGTTTATGCGTCTCGTTACTGTTCGCCGCGATAGTGGCACTTGCGATACCATTTCACACATTTCATTAGCTTTATTGCCGAAACACTTCAGCATATCAATGCAAGTTGATTTAAAAAACTCCCGTCCTGAAGTGGCTTTTGCGCTTTGGCCAGATTGTAGCTGACAATAAAGGAAGCATGCAGAAGATTTTTGAAGAGTCTTCCACTTTTTTATTGCAGCTTGGCAAAGCGATAGCTTTAGCTTAGGAATAAGCTGCTGCCTTTCTTCTATGCTTAGTTTTCCATATGATTTTTATGGAAATTACAAAAATGCCGTTTTATATTATACTTTTTTTGTTAGATATTACTATGTTACAAATAAGGCACTGAAAAACACCCAGTTTATAATTTTTGGTGAAAAAATTTTTTTCCATTTCTTGAATTATCTTATCACTCATTTTGATGTGAACTCGGTTATGACTTTTTTAGACTGTGACAAAAATAAGTGCGTGCAGTATTTAAATAATTTTCGTACATACTAAAATGAAACTCTTTACCTGAGCAGGTAAAAGGGTAAGGGGCGTAAAAACTTATAAGTAACCAAAATAATTGCAAAACGCCCTTTATTACCTGGTAATGATGATGAACACGTGCAGGATTGTTTTATTATCATAGGACTTCCCAAAAAATATATATTCCATTCATATATTTGTTACCTGCAGCTTTTAAATTAAGATGCAAATTTATTTTATTACCAGTGGATTTCCCGAAAGCCTAAAAAATCTTTCGGTCTTATAGTTGCCAAATTAACTATATTTCTGTGCTCAGTGTACTTGTGCGAATTTTTCGTCCGCGAGCACCAATAAAAACTACCGTTACGGTCTAAAAGGGATGCTCAGTAGGGCCATAAAACTCGCACACTGTGTGTATTTTGTTTTTGTAATATTCTGCGAGTCGAGCGAAGGCACACATTGTGTGTATTTTGTTTTTGTAAGTTGCTGCGAGTCGAGCGAAGGCACACATTGTGTGTATTTTGTTTTTGTAAACTCGGCGCGTCGCCGACGATCTGCTTGTGCGTGTACACTGACAAAATTTTGCAACACATTCAAAGAAACAGAAAAGTCATATGAGTTTATATGACAATTTTAATTTACCAAAAAAATTACTGGGTCTTACAGTTGCCAAATTAACTATATTTCTGTGCTCAGTGTACTTGTGCGAATTTTTCGTCGCGAGCACCAATAAAAACTACCGTTACGGTCTAAAAAGGTCGAAAAAAGGATGCTCGAGTAGGGCCATAAAAGCGCACACTGTGTGTATTTTGTTTTTGTAACATTCTCGGTTTTTTGCGTGTGCGTCTGGCAGGCGCCACTTACAAGACCTAACGGAAAGAGCACTCGGTGCAAAAATGTCCAAGGCGTTTTTTGTACTGAGTGCTCTTTCCGTTATGTCTTTTCTGTGGCGAAAGATAGGCGCACAAGCAAAAAGTGCTCTTTCCGTTATTTTTCGTGCCCACCTCTGCTTATATGTTTTCAATTCAATCCCAAAGTTTGCTTGGTTCTTGAAATTCGCTCAGTTTTTATAAATACCAAATTTAAAGTCGAAATATCTATGTTTAATATTTATTTAAGTTGGATATATCATTGCTTTAAATTTTCATATTACGCCTGCTCCGGAATTTGCTTTTCCGATACAAACATGCAGCATATCGTAAAATATATTCTTACATAGTTTTTTAACGTCTACGGTTTGAATTGATTTTGTTCGGGTCTGGAACAGATCCAACAACCGGGAGTTATGAATAAGCTACTCGAATCAATTACTACACTACATTTTGGCGTGACGTTACGTTTCTCCAACAAAATATGAGCAAAGAAAAGCAAAAGTTACGATTTCGAAGTTTACGTAAACGTTACGTTTTTCCAACAAAATATGAGCAAAGAGAAGTAAAAGGCAAGTTTATAAAAAGTTTTTTTTTGCGTAGCATTTATGTAATACTACTTTTTGACGTGACGTTACGTTACGTTTTTCCAACAAAATATAAACAAAAAAAAGCAAAAGGCAAGTTTTTGAAAACTAGCACTAAATTTTGGCGTGACGTTACGTTTTTCCAACAAAATAAGGTCAATTTGGCGAAACGTTACGTTTTTCCAACAAAATATGAGCAATGAAAAGCAAAAGGCAAGTTTTTAAAAAGTTTTTTTTTGCGTAGCAATTATGTAATACTACATTTTGACGTGACGTTACGTTAAGTTTTTCCAACAAAATATGATCAAAGAAAAGCAAAAGGCAAGTTTTTGAAAAGTAGCACTAAATTTTGGCGTGACGTTACGTTTTTCCAACAATATATGAGCAAAGAAAAGCAAACGGCAAGTTTTTGAAGCTTTTTTTGCGTAGCAATTATGTAACACTAAATTATGGCGTGATGTTACGATTTTCCAACAAAATATGATCAAAGAAAAGCAAAAGGCAAGTTTTTGAAAAGTAGCACTTAATTTTGGCGTGACGTTACGTTTTTCCAACTAAATGTGGGCAAAGAAAAGCAAAAAGCAAGTATTTGAAGTTTTTTTTGCGTAGCAATTATGTAACACTACATTTTGACGTGACGTTACGTTTTTCCAACAAAATATGAGCAATGAAAAGCAAAAGGCAAGTTTTTAAAAAGTTTTTTTTTACGTAGCAATTATGTAACACTATATTTAGTAAAAAAATAATAACAATCGGTCTTACCGATTAAAAGACATAAGCAAAAATACGTTTGTCGTGACGTTACGAAAAATAAAAGTGGGTTTTGCGTTGGATAAAAAAATCACTAGTCTCTGCGATTTGGGAAAGTCTTTTGGTATTTTTTAGTATGATTTGAAAAAATGTTTGTTAATTTTGAAAGTTATTATATATATATTTTTTATTAGCCTTAGTATCTGGGGTAACTTAACATGAACTTTTAGCTTTACTTTATATATTTTGGGGCAGATTCCCCGACATCTTACATTTGTTGTGTGAAAATCTTTAAATTTTTTTATCATGTCTGTACTGGAATTCGATTACGACTTGTTAATTTAACACTGCCACAAAATCGACAAGAAGGAATCGGATTGAAATCCAGAAAAGAAATTCTTTTCTTGCAAACGCACAAAATCTTACAATAATAACTTTGAATTTAAATTAAAATTAAAACTGCTTTTTTATTTTAATATTTATTTTTTTTTTTGTCAAAAGTTTAAATTCATTTCAAAATCCTTTTTTTTATATATATCATTAATAAAGATTGAAATATAAAAAAAATTACATATTACAACACAAAAATAAGCTTAACTAGTTAACTACGCCGCAGTTCGGTCGTTCAGGCCTGAAATATTCAACCCTGAATTCTGGCATTAAAAGGAAGCGAACGCTCATGGCTTTGTAAGAGAAACAAGAGAAACAATACAAAAATGTACAAGCAAGGCAAAAAAGAATAAGCAAAGAGAAATAAGAAAAGTCAATTGCATTTGACTTTACATTAGTATTGGTGTTTGCGTTTGTGTGCGTAGCTATTTCAGACGTTTTCTTTTATTACACAAAGAAAAAGGTTTTTGTGCCAAAGCTGCCTAATTGTAAGGCTGCACCCATGCCACTGTAGTTTGTAATATTAAATGTATGAAGAATATTTGTTGAAGTGTATTAATTACTTACCTGTAATTTCAGACCTCATTTTTAAAAATAAATCAGCACTGAACTCATGTCAGATTTCTTAAAAAATTCACCTGTGATTTCAGACATGACTTTTGAAAATAAATCAGCACTGAATTAATGTCCGCTTTTTAAATATATACACTCATGATTTCAGGCTTGACTGTTCAAAGTCAATTAACACTGAATTCATATCTGACATGCATGTGTTAAATTCAGTGACGAATGAATGCGTAGGTACATGGCTGGTACTGAACATTCAGACATGATTTCATGACTAATTCAGGCCTGAGCCGAACTGAAGGGTAGTTACAAATTTTTTATTTTTTGAGTTTCGAATTATATGTGATCATACTTTTAAGGTTTTTTGAAGCTAAGAAGATTTCTTTAAATACATTGCTTTTAAGTTTTAAAACACGTTCATTTCATAAGAAGTTAAAGGAAAAGGAAGTGCCTATTAAAAAAAAGCAAAGGGAAAAAATAGTTGTGAAGTAACAAGTTACTTAAAAAAAACTTTATATTTAATGAATTTGAATCATTTCTTGATACGAATAATTTATTTATATGCAACATACATATGTTCAGATAAGTCAAATCTACAAGGCTTGTTTTTAATGCGTGTCAATCTTTATGATACACTCTTAATACTTCATACCACGCGTAGAGTATTAAAAAAAAAAGATACATTGCATGGGCGAAGGGTAAGACTTGCTCAAAACTCTTTAACACTTGATTTAACTTTTTGACTATGTCATGGACCGAGAGCGCGCGGAACTTGGGCTCAAAATTGCGACGTGTGCGCGGCATATGAATATGAATTGAAATGGCTTTAGATAGGGATCAGACACAGACATAAAACGTTCTGTGCAGTGAAAGGAGCAGCAGAACCGTAAAATCTTACAAATTTGACAAGGACAAGTTGTGCTTTCCATCTTTTTATTTTTATACACTTTATAAGAGTGGGATACATAAAAGCAAATTGTTGTTAAAAAATTTGTAAAGAAATAATAAAGTACAAAGTAAGAAAATGTTCTTTTCATAATGAGCACAACAGTCCACCAATAAGCCGCACTTGAGCCAAATGAGTTACAAAAAAAAAAAAAAAACTATTGAAAAAATATTTCGATTGAATTTTCAAGTGGTCAAAAAGCATTTTAATGGAATTCTACGTATGCTTTAAATTTCAGACATAAAACGCTATAATGCCATAAGGAATTTAAAGCAGATTAAGCGTATCAAATTTAACACCAGCAAAGTTTTCTTTTCTTTTTTTTTATATCATTTTTTTTTGTTTTTTTTTCTTTTGCAGCTCAAAAATGTTGGATATAAATTATATGGCATTTGCCACGTGTCGTTGATTGTACAACAACAGTCAAAGTGTGAAAAATTCCGGCATTCGAGGACTCTAATATGGATAACACGCCCAGCCTTGTCTGCCAGTCGATGCGTAAAATATTTTTTCTTGCTCAAGAAAAAAAAAAAAAAATTTAATTCGTGCGGAAATTCAGTCAATTTAAAAGGAGCTCTGCAGTGCACAAACACACTCACATTCACTCACACACTCACACTCCCACACACACACACATGAGCACATTCAAAGTCTTAACGCAACACGCCCCCCTTTTGGCAGGGTTCATTGTATCCTTTTGCAGCACTGGTTGCCAATGTTGCTTAATCCGTTTTATTGTGGTAATAAAACTACAATACAAATTGTTTGAATGAGATTGAACAACATTTGAATTGAGCATGAAATGATGCCGGTTCCCCCTGCCGCTGATTTCCGCTTAAGTTCTGTCCATTTGCCAATAGCCTACCAATTGGTATTGTTGTTGTTGGCATTCGATGTTCTCGATATTTATAGATTTGAGACTTTGTAGCTTTAAGTTCTAGGAAACAAAAAAAAAAAATGAGAAAAACTGTAGCATACTTTGAAGTGCTACTTTGTGAGCTCTGCTTGGATAAATTACATAAAGCCTGTTTTACCATATATTACCATTTATTACTAACTAGTTTATTTAAAGCTGAACAAGAGTCATAACAGATATAAATAATAGCAGAAGCGGTATTTGGCTTAAGTAGTTATAATAATACACTATTAACCTTGCGTAGATAATATCGGAAAAAATTAGCACGCTTAGGCCGCGCGTACACAGAGCGCTGATACGCGCTTATATGACATGAAATTATACAGGCCTACAAATAACGGGTTCATGTCAGTTGTTGGAAAGCTAAGGGTCGTTTCCGAAGTAATTTGCTGCGTAGAATCCGAATCCGGGGCCAGAATTGGCGCACACTCCAGTTACATCATTTAGTACCACTCTTACCCTTTAATTTAAATTTTTCAAGCGATCATTTACGATTTTTTTTCTCAAAGTTGTGGTTACTCAAAGTCCCTCGACGTCATTAGCATTTGCATTAAGCCTTTGAGGCAATAACACAGGCCAACTGGTTTAGGTGTTGAGAAGCTAAGGGTCATTTCCGAAGTAATTTGCTGCGTACAATCCGAATCCGGGGGCAGAATTGGCCCATCACGTCTGGATTTTGAGATATTTAAAAAAAAAACCGTTTTTCGGGTTCATAACCTCTAATATTTCAAAATCCTGACGTGATAGGCCAATTCTGGCCCCGGATTCGGCTCTGTGTACGCGCGGCCTTAGAGCCCATAGATAACACTAGTTTATCTATAATATTTTCGACCATTTTAAAAATTAAAAATTTTCTGTTTGCTTTTTATTAACGAAAAAAATTAAAAATTCTTTACTTTTAAGCTGAAAGAGTATTCTTTTACGAACATTTCGAATCTAAGATCTTTGAAATCGGGTAAGAACTGAAGATGCTATGTAGCCATATGGAACGTACGCTATCGAAACATTTAACATCTAACATCTTTTGTCGAAGATGTTGCTTATGAATTACCCGTTCCGTAAATTTCAATATCATTCCAATATCTTATGGAAATGTTCCTATTTTATTGCGTCCCGATAAGAAAGTATGCGATTATTTTTCTGTGCACCTCTATATATGGGGGTCAAGAACTTCTACTGCTGGTGACTATATTTTAATGTAGCACCCATCTAATTGAACAAATAGCTTATAAGCTACACATACATTTCTTAAATTATGAATTTAATAATATTTTTAAACCAGTGGCTTTTAGGCATTGGTGAGGTCCAACGCACTCAAAACACTTTAGCACAACACCAACAAAACAACAAACAGCTCGTGGAGCTGCATATACATATGTATGTATATGTATATTTGTGTGTATGTGCGAGTCAGTACCAGCTCGTCGTCCGCATTATTATTTACTCATAAAAAGATTGATATTTTGATTTTAAATAACATTTTTCACAAATTTTCATAATTAGCTTATTTGACCACCAGCCAGCCTTTCAAAATGGCAGCAAGATGGTAGATGTTAGATGTTGTCAGTGTGAATCGCTATTTCACATCTTCAAAAAATCCCATGCGTTCCGCTTAAATGTGTTCAGTGTGAAAAGGCTATAAGACCGAAAAAATCCTAAAATACTTCATAAAATAACAGCAAAAATATCTTGATATAACCCTCTAGTATGCCTGTTGGCAATTGTTCTCCAGTACGTACTTACATCGTTGGTCACTTGTAGGTACCTACTTTGCAAGCCCTTGGCAATACGGCAAGGTAAACGATCGACGAACGAAATTTGATAAGCAACAAACGCATAACGAATAAAGAAAGCAAAAAAGAATACGCCTTTGGTCAATGCAGGAATGTAAAATAAAGGCGATTTTTGTGCCTTTTCTGTGTTCAGTGTATTCGCTGCGACTGTAATTTACACAAACAAATGTATAGTATGACAAGTCCTGTTGTTTGTTGTTTTCAATAGTGCCAGTATATACCCAGGATGTTCTTTATTATATACCTATATAAGTTCCTATAAGTCCTACAAAGACTAGAGGGCCGTAAATCGTAATCTATTTTTCGTTCCAAGTTTCGTCTACTGATAAGGGGTACTTTTATTCTTTTCATTTGTATCGGCTTCGTTAATCGTTTTGGTTTAAGGCGAGCGGCTGGTTAGGCCACCGTGACCCGATCCTGATGTTGGGGCTGCCAACTGACCTTCAGGCAGGCCAGAGCCTCGTTTGTTTTAAACAGGATCCACCACGTGAAGGGTGAGGTTGACATTTAGATGCTGTGTGTCCCTTGCATCCCAAAGATTTTTTATTAATTTTGTTAAATTTCTCAATAAATATATCTATACTAAGCTTTAGACAAGACCAAATATTGTGATAGCATGACCATAGATTCTGAAATTAAGATTGAAAATTCTTAGCTTCCTAAAATTTTACTAGCTTTTTATTTATGAAGTACATTTAGTTTAGTTCTTAAAAAAATAACAATTAAAGGATTCGAAGAAAGGTAACCTCGAGGCACATATGGGTTTGGCTGGATTATACATTTTGTATAAAAGCATATGAAGTATAATACATTTTCAAATTTCTGACTAGATTCTTATTACTTTTAAGTCATTAAACTCATTCATTTTGTTAGAAAGATAACGCTAGTTAGGTACAAAATCAGGGCCGCTGGAGCTGTGAATCAGCCTGAGCAAATATTATTGTTCGAATATTCGATAATAAAATCGATTTTATTGTGAAGTGAAGTGTTTTGTGAATTAAGCTGCTTTTTGTTATAAAATTATTGGTAAGGAAGTGAAATTTGTTTACAATATGCGTTTACATAGCAGTATACTATACTAGCAGTATGTAATACTACCTTGTTCAAAAAGTTTCCGGAATTTATTCAGAAAATTGTAAATGCAAGATTATTCATTAAAATCGATATTGCCCCCTTCAAAGTACTCCCCATCGATTGCAAAGCACTTATGCCAGCGCTTGATCCAATCCTCGAAACATTTTTTAAAATCGGTTTGCGGTATGGCCGCCAGAGCCATCTTCGATTTTTCGATGACCTCTCGGTTTCTTGAGTCAACGGATAACAATTGCATCTGTGCGACGGTGCGTTATCATGGTACAAGATCCACGAGTTGTTTGCCCACAAATCCATTCTTTTTTGGCGAATTGCTTCACGTAAACGTCTTATAGCGCCCAAATAATACTCCTTGTTGACGGTCTGGCCTTGTGGAAGAAATTCATGATACTCAACACCCTTGTAATCCATGAAAACTCTGAGCATCGTCTTCTTTTCCGACTGAAAACGACGTGGTTTTTCGGTCGTGGTCTATTCGGTGCACGCCGTTCACTCGCTTGATGTCTGGATTGCGTGTTATATTCATAAATCCTCGTTTTGTCACTAGTAATGATCCGTTTGATGAATGTTGGGTCGGACTCAGACTTGGAAATCATGTCTTTTGCGGCGTCGACGCGGTCCCTTTATTGCATGAAATTGGAAAAATCGAATGCCCGCATAATTGCAGATGTAGGCAATACGGCGTAACTTTTACAAATGTCAAGCTATCAAGCTCCAAATTTAATAAAATGTCAATGACAGATTTAATACAAGAAGAAAAAAAAGAGACATCAAATCGGGTGACTGAGAGCGCCACACGGTGATGATTCCGTGAACTTTTTGAACAAGGTAGTATAGGGTGGGCCATCTGTTAGATTTTTTGTCAATTGCATTTTATTCGTATATTTGCCCACAAAATTTTGCAAATGTGTATATCAAATGCAAGTTGGAAATTGCTCATTTATGTATTATATGAAAAACAATTTCGCCCAAATAACCGCCGCGGCTGTAATCGTTAATTTCGATGAGTTTTTTTTGCCTAAAACTGATCGGGCTGTTTTCCCATCCATTGAACAAATAGGTAACGCTGATAATGGTCCGTGGGCCTTTGGTGGTGTCGTCCATAAAAGCTGACCCTCATTGTATGTAGCGTGTGAGTGAAAGTAAGAGATCAAAGGCTTTTCTGTTAGAAAAGCTTCCGTGGCATTGCTTTGTAAATGTGAATGAGATAGATATATTTTTTTATTGACGTTCATAAATAAATAAGTTTTATAGTTAATAATTCATTTTATTACAGTTTAATTTTTAATAAGTTGTCGATTGCCAATAATTTTTGCTCGCGACCAACCTTACTCGTTGACAGCAATCTTTGCAATGACAATAAGAGCCCCAAACGAGAGAGCGAGCGTTCGGGCAACATCACCTTATAATTAAACCAGGACCTAGACACGATTCCTTTGATTATATCGATGAACCAGCTTGCACAGCTCTAACTCTAAAAGCAGTGGCGGATCCACGGGGGTGGTTTTAGGGTCCGGACCCTCCGCCCCAAAAAAAATGGGTTGAAAGTCTTTTGCGATTTCTGATATATGTATATACACTTCAAAGTAAAGAACCCCCCCAAGACCAAATCCTAGATCCGCACCTGTCTATGCGCTCGTATCAATTGACTTTGAAGATCCCATACAGACATGGGTCTGGCAAGTCCAAATTAATAAACAATAACATTCAACAATTTCAAACTACAGCACCAAGTTAGTCATTTAATAGTCTTTTTTATAAGATTTAATAAGATTATTGAATTTAATCGGCTTACGTGACTAATTCTTTGGTCCTACAAACAAATTACACTTGTTTTAAGCACTTAGTAATACCCAACCCCTAAGATACATTCCTTTTTTAAGAATATTATAATTAAACTTTTTTAAAATTGCATTGGCCACAATGCCATTAAGGAAGCCCAAACAGAAGTTCTTTCGTACAACTAAAATTCATAAATACATATATCCCTTTACTTCATTTAAGTCGTTCAACGTTTTTATTTGCTTTTGTGTTCATGCCTAGTCCCTGAACCGTTCTTTGCTTGTATACTTTTATGATAAACATTTATTATTATTTTTATGCGCGTCCCTGGGAGTTTGACTTTTCTCGACAGCCAATTTGGTGTTGATATCTCGGAGCATGATTTAGTTTAAATAGCACAAAGTATTCCAAGCCCAGCATGCTTGGGTGAGGCAAAGGGATCGATCCCCCAGTAAGTGCAATTTATCTATGGCAAGTGGAAAAAATTACACGTGACTGCAGTGGCCAAAGTCAGCTTCATCCTTGGTCGGTCAACAAAAAAAGGTTAACAAAAACGAAGCAACCACTGTACAAATATGTTGACCATCCGCCACCCCACTCCACCCACATGTGTGAACAAATATTTTTTAGAGGGTGTCGCAACACTTTATGCGGGTTGTGTCACAGCCGGCTACGTGTCATTTGGCCTATCTCGTCGTGCAAATCTTTCCAGCCAGAAACAGAGCAGCTCACCCGACTGTCCGTCACATGGTTACAATTTCCATAATCGCTGGTTAAACAAGGCCGCACACGCTTGGTCAAGCTTGGTCAAACCTCAAGCAGCAGTTCTATGGAGCAACCACAACCCGTTTATGATGTGCACACATTCCCTTTATGAGCCTAAGCCTTTGGCATGGATGAGACCGTGTGGGCTTGTGGGGGGAATGTGTTTGAATTATGTTTTACATATTTTTATTCACTTAACACATTTTCATATGGAGTAGCCATATGAGCTTGGGTTTAATCAAATTATGGCTTATCTTGTTGCTACCGACTTAACGGCGGTCAAAACGCAAATAGCCATAAACATTGAGATTATAAGCTGAAGGTACAGCCTGGTCAGCCTGGTTAGCCCAAACATTTCCTGTGTTTTTTATTTTTTACAGATTTATGTGACCTGGTTTTGGGTTTTATTAGAGACCTTTAATGGACTTCTATTATGTCACATAAATTGGCACTTAAAGTGTAATTAATTGGAAATCTTTATGAGTTTCCACTTCGAGTAATATTTGTAACTAATTAAAAAAGGATTAAGGATTGCGTTAAAGAACGTAAAATTTTAAAATTAAATCTATCACAATACAATATTTGTGCTAATAGATGATTAAAAGATGCTACACTATAAACTATCGAAGGCATGTAGGTGATTTCTTAAGAAATAGAACGGATTTGGGCAAAACCAAAAGATTCTCAAAGATATGGGTAGAAGCCTTTCCACCCTCAGCACCAGAAACCTAAGTTCTAATACCTGGTTCCAGATATTATACCATTTAAGAAAACGAAAAAGACCTTACAACCTTTATACCAAAATAAACAGGACAAAAAAAGGGGATTCGATTTAGTCATGTCCACCTGTTCGTATTGCCTGATTCTCGAAGACCAAAAAAGCTGGGAACAAGGTGCATCTTATGGTCTCAACAGTTAAATTCTTCGGTGAAAAGAATTGAGATTAGGGCCCGACGAGACTCACCAGTGGGTCCGTAAGAAAAGATTATGTTTAGAGACAAAATGGCTTTTTCGTAAAAAATGACCTCAGTTCTCGTAAATATATTTTCACGTATCTGCAGTTCAAAGTTAGTATTTGCTTTTCCACCTTATAACGTGTAATGCCGCCCACAATAGACACAAACTGGCTTAATCAGCATATCCTTTCATGTACTATATAAAGAGTTTAAGTTTGGTCCACTTGTCCTTAGTCTGTCGCCCTCTCTTGCGTTCCCCGTATCTCCCACTGTCTCTTCAGTAGGGTTAAACTCGGAAACACAAATTGCTCTTAAGTGATTTTCAACTGGCAAGTTCCGGTGCGGTTAATGGGTGATGGCTGATGTTTGGTCGGGGTTCGTTGTTGACGAAACAATGCGCACTTAACAAACCCAAAACGAATCAGTACACCTTTTGACACATGGTAAAGAGCACGAACCGCTCTATCTATAAGCCAAGTCAACCACACATCGAAGGCTTGCAATTAAATTTGGCCAACCCCAACGGGGCGGCCTGTGGAGGTGCTGTTAGGGCAAAATATTTACATGAAATGAGGGTCATTAAGTTGTACGGTTCAGTTGCCCAGTTGCCAGTTTCTTGATGTGTTTGTATTGTTGTTGTTGTTATTGTGAATGTGTGCTAATCTCTTAATGCGTTTAGCGGACATTTCTATTTGCCTAATGAATTGTTACCAAATACATTCATTCATTCTCTTTTCGCATTCATTTATTCATTTAGCCAGTTCCATTGCTGGGTCATTTATTGGCGGTTGTCTTTTGACTTCTGCCTAAGATTTAGTTCAGTTCGAAGCCAAAGTGGTTCAACCGAGAGTTGTCTAATTAGGTTGATTGTATTGTATGTGGTATGATGATGTTGATGGTCAGGGTCAAGCTGAGACAAGTGTGGGTTTATCTTGTAAAGAATTTGGCACTGACTAAGTACACAAAGGAACTGCTAAAGAAACATATTTTGGAAGTTGATTTGGTTTTGTTGTGGCTCAGTTCTAAACAGCACTAAGGCCCTTTTCTATAAACTTGGTTTGTAGCTAAATAACTAAACTCAATCAGAAACAAGTTCTTTGCAAGACTCAAAGGTCTGAAAGAAAGTGTCAGTTTAACTGCGCCTGTTTAACGCATATCCTCTACTTTTGAACGCTTCTCGACAGTTTCTGTAATCCTCACAACTGCCCCCAGAAACTCTAACTCTGGCTTATTGCGGCCATAGAATTTCTTAATAAAGTTACTTTTGTCGTGCATTCTTCCGTAGGTTACTTTTTAAACTCAATTTCCTGTCCTTTGTTTTTTAACTCGACATTGTTGTACCCTTTAAGTAAATAAATGAGACTATCCTGCATATTAACCTCTTTCCATTTAATCGGTAACCTTGGTCATATCATGCAGGAGTCAGCTTACATTGTGGCAAGTCGTGTGATTGTCAAAGAGCTTCTGCAACATACATACATATGCTGGTCCCCGATGCTGCTAGCCCGAAGGAATGTACCCATTGCCGTGCTACCATTGTTCTGTCAATTCTCTTCGTCCGCAACTAACCATAAAAGGTAAGATAATACTTTGAGGGTAAGGTGCATGAGGCGGATGGTAATTAGGGGATAATGGCTGTGGGCATGTCCGGTTACATTCCGCGATTTTCCAGAGTTTATAAACAGAGTTTATAATTTGGATTTATCATATTGTCTTTGGCATTGGAGTATATGTTTTCTTATGTATTTCGAAGCCCTGGTTTCGAATCCGCTATCAGAATTGGCCCAACGAGTTTTGTATTTATCCTTAACTCAAAAGACAAGGCATTTTCGAAGTTTTCTCAGAAACTCGTAGTGCTGGGTGCTAGGGTTACGAAGAGGGTATGTTATGACCGTCAATAGCGTAGTGGCAGCGTACTCGCTTTGTAACCCGATGGTCGGTGGTTCAATTCCCCGCAGAGTCATTGGTGCAGTTTCCTAGCACTGGCTTCGCCAGCAGAAATACTTTATTTTCCCAAGAAAATCTCTATTAATTAAAGACACCGCCGTTCGGATTCGGCTATTAACTGTAGGTCCCTGTTCTCTTCGAATAGTTATTAAAAGAGATTCTCATGCTCCACCTAAGGGCGACTGACAAAATGGTCAAGTCAGGGAATTATTATTATGTTATAACAATATGGAAGGATCTTGACTTCGTTCACGCAATGATTCTCAAGGGAAATCCCTTGATTTCCGAGAGTACGGATTACTGTACTCCGCAGGAGCACTTTATCATCAAATTCAAAACCCATATCCCAACTAGAGAGGAGTGAAGTTAAGGCGTACCAGGCCCAGCTGGCTCAATAAAGATTTTCACGGATGGTTCCAAGATAAACGACCGTGTAGGTGGAGGCGTCTACATTGAGGAGTTCAGCGTCAGGACAGCTTTCCGACTCCCGGATCACTGCAGTGTCTTTCAGGTAGAAGTCATTGCAATCCTGGAGGCTCTGACAATAAGAAACTTACGACTACGAAATATGAACATATGTAATACAATTATCTGATATGTATCTACTCGGACAGCCAGGCGGCTATTAAGTCCCTCGCTTCGTTGATATCGTGCATGAAGTCAGTGAACAACTGCCGCTTGTCTCTGGAGGAGATGGCTGAGCAATTTTCAATCAACCTCATATGGATGCCATGACATTGGGATATCGGGGGCAACTGTATTACGGATGAACTGGCTAGACAAGGAACTACCAGCATCCTCCTTCAAAACAGAGAGGGCGTGGGTATACCCATGGCCAGCTGCAAACTTAGACTACGAAGCTACTTCGCTTTCTTTGCAAACCATACGTACAATAGAATCGGATATCGAATACGTGTAGGATCTCTCGGCAAACATGGCCGACATACTGCGAAAAAACAATACAGAAGAACTAAAGAACTTTGCCGTTTAAATAGAGCCCAATGCTCGGCCGTCATCCGTGCTATTACCAGACATTGGCTGGTGGGAGTCCATGCATCCAGGCTTAACGCTCCCCACCCTTCTGTACAAGCTGTGGCGATGAGGAGGAGCTGGATACAGTGGAGCACCTTTTCTGTAACTGCCCTGGACTGTGCCAGACAAGGTTTCGCTTTCTAAAGTCCCACTTCCTCGATGATTTATCTCAGCTCTCGGAGCAGAGTCCAAAATGCCTTCGTGAGTTGGGACGTTAAGTCCCAAGTGCCGCTAAAACCTAACCTATAACACTGCTACACAAAAATCATCGATTTCCATTTTCTGAATTTTTGGGTAATTCATTGTTCTATTTTTCCATTCCATGCATTTAGCGAGCGTCCTAAACCAAAAAGAAAAATATCGTACGAATAACTTTTCCCAAATGACCATCTAAAAACTACTGCTAATTATTATTCTTATTTCGTTCTGTTTGACTTTTAATAGACCAGAACAGAGTTCAAAATGTTTCTATTAAATTGATAATTTATGGGACCAGTTGTTCCTTAAAATAAAGGTGGATATAGTTTATATTTAAAACTATCTTACTTTTTTCTAAAATTAAGATAGTAAGTACAAAAAATTGACAACGCAGGCGAAGTTCGGAAAAAAGTGAATTAAACAATACCAATTCGAGTGTTCGTGAAAAGAAATTTTTTAAAATTTTGCCGAGCTTTAGAACTTGGTAATTGATTTCCCGTTTACATGAGTTGTTTTTGTTCTCAAGTGAAACTATTTGTTCCTCTAGTCCAGCTGCCAATTCAGTTTTATCTTTGATAATATTTAAAAGCAGTTCGAACATTTCAATTTCAAAATGGAGTCAATGGAGCTTCCGGCACGCTTCAGTGCGCATCCACCAGAAAAGTAGCCAAATAACTTGGTCCACCAAATAATGGTTACTCATATGCCATGTCCATTGTTTCGACCATATATCTGAGTATCTTTTCATTGCAGCCGCAACATATCTATAAACAATAATTTTATTGCTCGTCCGCGACTGTATCAGTTTTTAGCTGGCACTGGGGGGGGAGCAAGGATGATATGAGCGATATGCAGCCATTGGTTACGGCATAAATTACAATAAAAATGAATTGATATGCGTGTTAATAAAGCGCAGGGTGAGCCTTTGAAGGGCCCCCGTTCACTGACGGAGGCTTTAGCCAAGCTAAACAGGAAAAACATTTTAGTTTGGTTCAGCCACCACGAAATGGCAACATTTCGATTTTACGCTTTTATGATTTCTCGATGTGCCGGCAGAGAGTTAGACAATGGCAGATGAATCTTGCGTCTGTCTGTGTGTTGGTTCCGTTCTGGAATGGGTTTCAACCAAGGGTTAATTAATAAGTTCAGCAAGTTACGATTGGGAATGTGAAAGCAATGAATGTTTGTATGCCAAATATTTGTCCAGGCATAAATTAAGCTCACGTCGCATAATCAGATGCAGGTACAGTCAACGCTCATGCCAATAGCAACGATAACAAAGCTGTGCAGTCCTGCATAGCATTGTGCGTGTGTGTGTGTGTGTGTGTGCCTGCGTGTACAATGTTCAATTAAAATGTTTGTTGCATTCGGTTGGTATTGACTTTTTAATGCATGTAATTCAATATTAATTAAATTATCATATTCCCTGGCATTTTGTTTATATAATAAATGAATTAAAGCAGTTAATGTTAATGCTGAAATCGGCATTTTGTGGTAACAATCCAAGCAATTTGTCATACACTATACCTAAGGGGAAAAGGGTATATTAAGTTTGGGGGAGCAAAAAAATTAGTGTCATTATTTGTTACACCTGGAAGTTAAATCAATAGAATGATAAAGGAATCGAAAAGAAACTTAAAGATAGTTCAGTCTTTAGTTACATTAAGTTTCTTAATGTTGCGACAAAGTGACTGCTGCTCTAGAAATGAAATGATAAAAAAGGTCCACAAAAAAGTGATGTGAACCTTACATGTTAGCCCTGCTATGCCCATTAAAAGAGATATTTTGTATGTTATCTCGGAACCCTGGATTTTTTTAAACTCGTACTCCCAGACTCTAAATGGATCTATTATGGGATATTTTGAGGTTATGTTGCAAAATATAAAAAAAAAGGAAGATAGAGTTTTTGGGTTCGGAGGTCGGACCATGTGTACTCTATTTTTTTTTGTGGTCGTTGAATTCAAGCTCAATGTCCTTGTTTTTTGGACCCTTAAATCTGAAGTCCAAAAACCTCTAGCACGTCAAGGTTCTCCCAAATAAACTCAGGAATCACTATTAAACGAGGTATTTTGCGGGCTAGCTCGGAGCCATGACGTGCTAGGGTTGTTGGATCTCGGATTTAGATTCAGCAACCCAAAAAGCATATTAAAACGATCGTTGAAAACTATTAAACGTATTTCAATCTTTTCTTGTTGACAGACAGGCTTCCATCAATATACCCCATAATGTGATAGTCCGGCTAAGCTGTATCGGTATCTACACATAATTACCCGGTTCTGGGTACTCGGTGAACGAGTACTTCTTTAAAAAATACTTCTTCAGGTTAGGTGTTATGTTAAAAATTACAGCAATAAACAGAACCAAGGTAGAACTATAGCACAGCATCCGTTTGTCACATCTTCTAAGCACTCTTGTCAAAGTACCTACGACCCCAAACGAACATATGATCCCCTGCGGCTCCACAAAAACAGGACAAGGATAGTGGGATGGTGACAGGGGTTGTAATGAAGCTCTACACCATGGGCCTAATGGCCTGGAGGATGCATGTGGCACATCGCTACTTCTGTCGTAGCTGCCGAGATGAGAAAGAGATAACAGCCATCTAAAAACTGGCATGTGGCTGCCCTGCAACACCACTTAGAAAACGTACCCAGTATCTACGCCTCTCAAATGTGTCCATAGCGCACCTGACTCTTTTTATCACATCTTCAAAATAGCTCGCTAGTTATTTCAAACGCTAACGGCCCTCTAGTCCATGTAGGACTTATAGGAACTAATATATATGTATACCACCCAACTACATCAACCTCCACCACCCCTCTGCACAATTCTTTTTACTTCTTTTCCCTTTCAGTGGTACGATGATGCGCTATCTCACACGGCACTGGTTCTTCGTAAGCATTTCGCCAAAAACTCTGGCTATTTAGCAAACACAAGAGACCGCTCTGAGGACTCCTTTTTGAATCGTTTGAGATACTTAAAGCTGAATAGCAGAAGGCTCTGAAGGCCATTCCGAAGGAGGACTCTACCAAGTGCTATAATTAGTGAAAAATTCGTTGGCATAAGTCTATTGCAGCGGAAGTGGATTACTTTGAAGGGGTTGAAATAGATTTAGATAAATAAATAAAGATTTTAAAAAAATAAGCAAATACACCTTTCAATTGGACCACAGTAATAACAGTTGATCACACTTTTTAACCTACTACCATATGCTACAATCTCGACACACAGCTACTGCGGGTATAAATATATTCATAAATCCATTTAAAACCGATTGATAACTTTGGGTCTAATTTACAAAAATTTCAATATCTTTTGGTTCCGTTGAAAATACTTTCTTCTTCTTTATAACTGAAAATAACAACCCGTTAGCAGGTTTCGGCCTAATTTAAAACATCTCTTCATATGTCTCTGCTTTGCACCCACTCCGTGATACAAAAGGTAGCTGGTGAGCTTACTACCTGGTTCTCCTAACAGTGGCATTGTTTAACGCTATACCTGGCTTCCACAATACCCGCATTAAAAACCGCCCCGCTGGAGGTTCTTTATCCATTCGAGCAACATGACCGAGCCAGTGGATGTAATACTACAGTGATCAGACTTATAAGTAAATATCTTTTATTATTTGAAACCACTTCTGTATCCTGAGCCGTTTTTCATTGTTTATCCCCAAAACTCTAGTCATTCCTAACTCTTTTATTACCCATCTCTTGGTGGTTGAGAGCTTCCAGAGTAATTTGCCCATTTGCCAGAAAGGAGATTCCACATAGCACACCCCACCGCAATTTTCAATGTTTGCCCCCGTAACGTAGGACTTTAAGACGTGCAAGCAACTTATCGATTCCAACTCGGAACTTCTTGAGGATACAGTGCATTTAATAGTCGATAGGTTCGAATATTACCGGTTCACTTGTGTTTTTTTTTACTTAAATTTATTGCCAAATCAGCACAAAGTTTTGCGCAAAACTATTGTTGTTATCTGACATAAAAATTTAAATATATTTATTTATTTTGAATATAATTTTTTAAAATAAAAACAATTTCAATTTAATTGTAACCTCATTAAAAGCGTAGCTAATACTCGCAATATGGCGCGTGCATTTCGTTGCTTTTCCAAGTAGACGAGCTTAAAAAAAAAAAATTAAAATTCTATACATATATAAACTATATAGTTATATATTTGTGCAACAGTAATCAGTTTTTATTTTTCCGCTCCCGGTTCAACGACCGACCCCAGAGTGCTGACATGTACGCTTTCCAAGCATTTAGCTTCGTTTTGCAATCGCATCGAGTCAAGTCGTCTTTTTTTTTTGTTGTTTTTTATTTCTAATCAGCAAAAATCGACTCTACGAAAAATGCAAGTCCGAGGTGCTAATTAACAAGCAGCTGATAATTTGGCTGGGATTGTTATTCACGGGAAAGCGGCTCTTCCGTTATATGAATTTTGTCTGATGCACGCGTCTCGTTCAAGGGGAGCTGGGATTGGATTTCTTTGGATATCCAATCGGTAATGTTTATATCAAAACTTTCTAGCGCCAATAATTGGAGTGGAGTGCTTTGTTTGTACACATGTTTCTTCTTTGTTTATGCCACAGGTCTGTAAACATTTATAAACTCTAAATTATTATTCATAATGTTCCCACGCTTGTACAGACGTTTCGATTGCAATTGAGAAGCCTGAGAAATGATAAACTGGGTTCTAATGACAAAACATAGATCAAAACAAGTCTAGTTTGTAAAATGTTAATATGATTTATATTGATAAAATGGTTGAAAATGTGCAGCAGTTAAATATCGAATTAATGTGAGCATAGTGTAAAAGGATATCTTAAAACGAGCAAATTCTGTAAGTTCTGATTACAAATTTAACAACTGTTTTGAGATTTTACGTTTCGGGTCTGCGATATTCTGTAGGGCCTTCTATTTTGCTTAGGGTATGCCGCGTTTTCACAGGGATAGCAAGCAAAAAAGTCCAATGATGATAGTTTTTTTCAATACAGCGACTGCCAAAAATCCTGTAGGCAGATGCAGTTATCGATAATTTTTCCCCAATGACTTAAATTTTCGTCTTTTTAAATTTCGAGACAAAAATTCTAACCGGAACAGAATTTATTCCTTGTATTATATTATATTAATATAAATTTCGATATATCGATACATCGATGTTTCCCACCAAACACCCATTTGATGAGTTCAGAAGTGCTAGAGAAACATCTCTGTTGGCCAACATCGATATATAGAGATTTTAAACTTCGATTATCGATGTTTTCTCCAGCACTACTGAAAAGGGCAATATAAAATGGTCTGTCTATCTGTCTGCCCGTCTGCATGAGCTCCCATACAAAAAGCTGGGATAACCAAACTTGAGATTTTCAATCCAAATACTTTCCAAGCGCAATGTAAATGTATGGAAAATAAAAAATTCTTTCGATTGATAGCAAACACCATTAGAATAGCTCTTCTTCTAGGAAATCTAGTAGGAAGTTCAATAATAAGATCAAGAAGCTTTGGCATTCTGATGCAAGCTGTTGTTCAGTAGATTGATAGCCAAGTGGTTGGCATGTGCTTCGAGCTGGTATAAGTTGCCATGCTAATGGTTGGCATCATTAGGACCCTGTAAATAATAAAGCACCACACATGCCAATCGGCGTTTTCTCAGGCTTTTGGCCTGGAAAATTTTGTAAATGTTTAGTCTCAGACTTCGATATCCTTATCTGCATTCCATAGGTCCAATTTGGCATCTTCTTCTTCTTTGTTCCATTAACTCCTAGTGGAGCATAGAGCCTCAACAATTCCTCTGAACCGTATCCTATTGGGTGCTGCCGTGCAGATGTCGTTCCATGAGTAGCGCGCAGACGTAAGCTCGGCATCAATAGTCCTTCTCCATGTTCTTGTTGGAGCGCCCGGCCGGCGGCTGCCTTATGGATTCCATTTTAGGGCTTGTTTAGCGATGCATGAGTTGGGCTTGCGAAGCGTATGACCGATCCATTGCCATTTTCGTTTTTTAATTACGATCTCGACGTTTTCAATGCCTGCCTTTCTCCATTATTCTGTGTTAGAAATGCGTTCTGACCACCAAATACTGAAGATGCGTCTCAAGCATTTGTTTATGAAAACCTGGATGCGTGACTGAATAGATCTTGTATATTTCCATGTTTCACACTACATACAAAAGTACAGATTTGACGTTTGAGTTAATTATTTGAATTTTTGTTTTGGTGCGTAGTTGGTTGGATCTCCAAATGTTCTGTAACTGCCCGAATGTGGACTTTGCTTTATTTTTGCGGGCCAATTTGTAATTACACTACCCAGATATGTGCAGGATTGTACAGCACTTATGCCTGTATTCTCTACATCCATAAGAGGATCTGCAATAGCACAGTATCCACTGGACATAACAACCGTCTTAGAAGTGTTTATTTCCAAACCTGCTACCCGAGCGTTACGATTAAGGCTATTTAGGTTATGTTGGAGATCTCTGCTGCTATGACTCAGGAGACAAACATCATCTGCATATTCTAAATCGTCTAGTTGAAGAAAAGGCGTCCACTGGATACCACGGCGACCATCTAGCAAATTTCTTAAAATTTTATCTAGAGCCAGAATAAAGAGCACCGGTGAGAGCCTTGACGAACTCCTGTGATCACGTCGAACGCTTCAGATAACACTCCGTCATGCAAAATTCTGCATTTAAAATCATTGTACATGGGCTCGATTATGTTTAGTATTTTTGGGGGCATAGCTCTACGACGTAAAGTAGCCCATAGGTACCATGTGTTCAGGCTATCAAATGCTTTTTTTAAAGATCTAAATCGTTACATTGTTTGAACACGATTCGGACAGTATTGTTCTGGTCCGCCTAAAGCCATATTGAGTCTAACGAAGTTGATTTTCAATGGCCGTTGAGATACGAGATAATAAGATTGAGGTGTGTATTTTACTGGGCACGGGGAGCAGCATACTCTTTACCGACCTTCTTCTTCTTCTCCCAAACCCTTAGTTACCTCTTTTCGGACTCGCTCATGCTCCACCTGAGGTGTGGGTATGCGATCTCAGCATTCGTCTGCAGGCATTCCGATCCTGGATCATGTCATCGACTCATTCGTTGCTGCTGTTTTAGCATCTGAAAAAGGTGAGGTTTTTGGCACTTGTGTATGGATATTCGTTAGCTATGGACTTTCCTTTTACACCGGCGGTTGTCTCCAGACCCGGTAACCAATCGTATACACTGACCTTTGGAAGATCTTTAAGATGTTAAAAATGTGCCTCAGGCTCAATGTGATGGTAAGTATGCCTGAGTAACCTGTTTTTTTTAATTTTTATGCTTATGAGCTGGTATAGGTATTAAGTTGATCGTCGGTGTTAGTATTATTATTGGTGTCTCAGCTGGGCTACCCTGGGTTTCGATCTATGGCACACAGTCTAGCTGACCAGAAATTCCACTCTTATGAATTAGTCAAAAAATTGAGCGATTCGTGGATGGCCTCAAAAGATTCATCGTTTTTTCGAGACGGTATCCAACAACTACCAGAAAGATTGGAAAAAGTAGTCGCTAACGACGGGCAGTACTTTGAATAAAATAATATATACAGTGAATTTCATAACTATAGGACAGTCGCAAATTTTAGTTTCAAGTGCAAATATAACGGTTTATAAGTAGGATCAGCAAAGCTTCCTTTACAAAACAACACCTAGTATGGAGCTTTAATACCGTAACGTATTGCACGTTGCTCACACGGTGTTCGCAATAGCTAGCATGGATATGCCACTCGCAGTTTAAGCGTTTCAAACAAGGACAGTAGTCTTATAAAAATTAAAGGATGCAAAATATATTTTATTTTAATTTAAATCACTTTGATCGTTTTATGATATAACGCCGCAAGGTTTGACTTTAGTTTAGAAGAGAGTCCGATTATAGCCAAAAACGACTTGGGGCTCAGAATGGTCAAAATTGATAAAAAGTCATATAAAAGATAACAAACTATATGGAACTTCTTAAAAACATTGAAAATAAGTAAAAAAATAAAGTAAAGAAAATCACAGGCTTCACTAGGCGCGTCCTATTAAAATATAGGGTTTCGCCGTATTTTATAATGGAATGGTATCAAACTGCTCGAAAAGACATGTTAGTATTCCCGCTACCATTTAAGATGAGTTTAATTATCATCAGGATGAGGGTCGAGGGTGTAACAGGCTTTATATGCGCCCCGCACAAAAACCAAGCCGCTTCTAAATTTCGCTAGAAAAATTTGTGAATCCTTTGCCAAATCCCTCCAAAAGTAATTATACCACCAGGACTACTCGAACTCAATGTTTCTTATTGGAAAATATAAGAACAATCAACCTTATAAGGAAAATCTTAAAAAACATGCACAAAAAATTCCAAAATCACGCCTATAAAACATGAGTTACAACAACGAAGCCAAGCGAGCATTTTTAATGGTCCAAGATTCCGACACCAACATATATCTTGAGTGGGCACTTCTGAGGATTTGCCAAATTGTAGTTTGGACATTTATGGTCCACTAATGGTACCAACTCGATCAAGGAACGGAAGAATATGATGAATTTCTTAAGATTATTCGTTTTAAGCGCCGAAACCTTACTAATAATCTTTTAATTACGTTTTATATATTTTCAATGTTTTTAAAGAAGTTCCAAATAAAGTTATGTTATCTTTTATATGACTTTTATCAATTTGACCATTCGAGCCCCAAGTCGTTTTGGCTATAATACGGACTCTCTTCAAACTAAAAGCAAACCTCGGCGTATACATAAAACGATCAAAAGGATTAAAATTAAAATAAAATATATTTTGCCATCCTACACTTAATTTCCTTAAAAAGACTACTGTCCTATAGTTAGAAACGCTTAAAACTGCATCAAAAATGGCAAATCCATGCATAAGCTATTGCGAAACACCGTGTGAAGCAACAGTGCAATAACGTTACGGTAAGTTAAAAGCTCTAATACTAGGTAGTTGTTTTTGTAAAAGGAAGCTTTGCTGGATCCTACTTATAAACCGTTATATTTGCACTTGAAACTAAAATTTGCGACTGTCCTATAGTTATGAAATTCACTGTATATTACACCGGCGGAAGCAAGGTTGTACACCTAGGATGTTTACTATTGCTCTTCCCCGTACCGTTTCGGGAATAAACATCTGAGCTAGATTTTAATGGGATTAAGTAACAGTTCCCAAATTTAGTCGGACTATGGTACTATGTAATTCGTCTACTGGGTTAGAGTCCAGATGCCAAAATGATTTTAGGTCAAGTTTGTTTTATTAGAGCTCTCTCTAATGGTCATCGAGATCGTGTTCATAAAGACACGGCTATATACATATGTATATACTATGTGTGCTTATAATTTTTTTAAAGGATTATAAGTTCTGGTACCCTTGCTCATGCAAGTTTCAGACCATGCAAAGAAAAGAGCTAGCAAGAAATAGTGGAGTGCAAGCACAAACAGGTTCAAAGTATGGCATTGCCAGACCAAACAAATATTACGAGAAGAGAAGAGATACAAAAAGAGAACGAATCGGCGAGACAGAATTGAGGTAAAGCCACGACTCGGTTCCTATAGATTGAACAGTTGAGCAAGAATTCCCTTAGGATTCACCTGAGCAAAATGGGCATCACGGCATCAAACATATGTAGATTCTGTAATATCGCGGAGGGATCCTTCAAACATACATATACATTGTGTATATGTAAATAAATCCTTCAACACCAATTACATTAGTAGTTCAGATCTGTTTTAAAAACATATTGACAACGCTTTATACTAATACTTTCATAGTCTGCCACAACACCATATGCTCAAAAGGCCTTTACCTTGCTAGAAACACTCCGATCTTTCGCCCAAAGATTTCCATAAGTGGCTGCAACTTGAGCCTTGCGACATTTGCTCGGTTCAAGTGCATATTAAACAATAATTATTGAATTTTAATGCAGATTGCAGTCGGTTGAAACATTTGTGACCAGCCTGCGGCAGCTTCAGTATGAACGCACAAGTGAAAGTGGAAACTGAAGTGGTTATTGCCACAGCTCCTCTTATGGACTGGGGGGTAGCTAGCAGTCAAACAAAATTTATAGACACGTCAGAGTGACAATGACAATCGTTCGAAAGTGGCTTATGGGTCTGGTTTTGGTTCTGGTCTATGCTCTAAGAGCGGGCGTTAGCCTTAACATAATCAGTGCCAATGGCCGCAGTGGGCAACGGGGGCGTACCCGGCATTCAAGTCGTCATCGTCATCGTCATCTCGACAACGTAGTCTCTGTTATTATCTGCACACCGTTTGATTATGCTGCGTACTTTTTTATGCCTGCACTGCGACGTGTTGACGGCAACTGCGTTGATGAGGCTAGCCGGGAACAAGATTTCAGCGGTGGATGGGCGGGAAGGTTTTTTATGCCTCAAGTGGACGAGCGACGACACGCTTAAGTGGCCAAAAGCAGTTCCCAACCCCTCGCCGGGGTTTGTCTTAATTCAATCGATAGTTCACACATGTAATCGCATGCCAAGCTGATTGGGGGCTTCCTGCTTTATAGACTAGATAGGTTTTTTTTTTTTTGTACTACTTTACTTTGTTTGCATGCACAACACGTAGAGACGACATTGAACGGTCTGTGGGAAAGGGGCTGCTCGTAGGCTTTGTTAGAGGAATGAGTGGGCAAGGGGAAGTTGTTTGTGCTGGTTTTCCAATTGTGCGATTTGACTTTAACCTTAAATCGTTAACACATCAGCGTCATCTCTCACTCACTCAGACCCTGCACAGCTAGACAAACTTATTTGTGTCGTCATTGTCGCTTGGCGCTCATTAGCTTAATGAACACACTCATACACACACTCTCTCTCTCTCCCTCTCTCTCTCTCTCATATGATAGTTTGGAACCAAGATTAAACACACAAACCTTTCACTGAAATCGCCCTGGAAAGCTCATTAGTTGTCGCTTTGTTTTGTCTAGGTTCGACAAAGTTGTTCAAAATATGCTCGTAAATCTAATTTTGGCAGGAAGAAAAAAGAAAATTTATCGTTAAACGGGACAAGTGCCAAGAAGTTTGGAACAAGCTTATCAATCATTGATATGTATAAAAGCGCTAAATGCTTGGGCACTAAAATGTCTAATCACTAGGTTGAGTATTTAAACGAAAAATAAAAGAAAATATTTAAAAAATTGCTTGTAAGTTTTTGTAACGGCTCAATCAGATAAACTTTTACTAAAGCTACTAACTTTTAGTATATTTTTAAAGGAGAACTGGTACTGGGACTGTTATATTTTGGGACATCCCGACTAAAATATAAACTGCAAATAGAGAATAGAATAGAGAAAAATTACTGCAGTGGCCTGAGGGTGTTATCCTTCACTTTGGTGGCTCTAGCTTGTTTTTAATGCAACAAAGTGCAACATAGGTTCAGTCTATTGGGGTATCTTTCCATTCAAAAAATATACTATATCAATTAAGCGCGCGTGCCACCTACCACGCGTTAAATACGTTTCCATCTAGCCCGAATTTCCAAATGTTTAGAAAACAGTCAACAATTTTTCTGATCGAATATCTCTATTTTAGTTATATTTTCATAAAGTGCATACCTCAAAAAAAAATTTGATAGCAACCCTGAAATATTGATATGCATGCAAACTCTGATCAATAACTAGTTTCTTGTTTCTGCAAAAAGCACGAAACTTAACATTAAATTCAAAATAACCAAACATGGTTTCGGGTGGATAGAAAATTTAAATAAAATATGAAAAAAAAAATTATGATTAAGATTAGTAAATTTTAAAAAGCAGTTATTTGTGTTGTTCATGTGTTGGCTTTAGAAATAAAAGACTTAACCCAATTACGAGTGTTCTGTGGACTAAAAACTTGTTTTTGCCTAATAAAAAGCCTAAAAAGTCAATTCGCGGCGCCTTAGGATTATTCTATGGACAATTCTAAGCAACTTTGCCGAAGAATCCATAGGTCTATCTTGAATTTCGAGCCGGTAGATTTTTGAAAATATGGGTTTTCCCTATAAGGACTAAATGGTACATTTTAATTCAACACTTCGATTTTTATACCAAAACTTGTCATCTTTTTATGTGTATATGGGCGGTTTTGGGGGTCAAGGAATTAATATTTGATGTTTATTTTTAACTATGAGTGCCGCCAGAGGGCGTTTCATGCATATTTTGAAATTTATTTGCTTCTTTTTTGAGAAAAATTACGATTTTCTTGGGATAATTGAAAAATATTTGACAATCCAAATTTTTATTAGCCCAAAATAGGGGGCGCCGCGAATCGGTACAAAAATTGACCCACCCTAACCTACATATATACCAAAATATTCTTTTCACTGTGTTCTTTAACATATATTATTAACACTCTTTGCCCAAAATTTCCGAACATTTCATGATTTTTTGGGAGAGTTTTAGTTCAGCCCCGTCACAACAAAAGGGATCAGAACTGCTTTTAGGCTGGACTACAAAAGCAATTACTTGCCACAACGTAAGCGTTGATAAAAAACTAATAAATTTATAATTTTACTCGCTATGTTTATAAAAATCTAATGAGAACTTACTTCTACAGATATGTTAGAAAACCTAAAAAATCTTTTTTTCATATTTGCGAGCGTGCAATCCAAAGTTATGATATTTCAAAAAAAAAAAAATGCGTATACGTAATGAAGCGATGATCGATCGAAAGTCATGAAAATGTTATCTTACTTTTATTACCAAATACACAAAATATCAACTCTGTACAAAAAAGCTTTTTCCAAAAATTCGATTCGCACTTTACCCTCTAAAATACTATTTTGCAACATCTCCGGTACAAATGGTGTAACTATAATGATCTGTATAACGACAAATTTGAATGTAAAATTATGGATCTGTGGGGTTGAAAAAAATCAAAGCGTAACAAGCTTTTTGTATAAAGATCCAGCCACAATAGTTACTATTTTTGAAAGGACTATAAAAAAAAAATAGCTTAAATAAAATATAGCTAAAAATAAAAACTTCGAAATAATAGTTACATTTTAATTTTTTTTAATTTTATTGTATAAATTAAAAATAAGTATTGCTATTCTACAATTTTTATTTTATATATTCAAAAAAAAAAAATAAAAAATTAATTTGATGTATATTTTAATACCTTTCCACCGATGTACATATCCTTTGAAAAAAAAGTTTTTAGGAGAAAACTATAATATAATGCAGTGATGGGCAGTCTCTCATAACTCGCAAGGATAGGGCTCCAAAATCTACCGCAGCGCAGTAGGCCCATGCACGGTCCAAGCGTGTGAAATCTCTCTCTCGTTTTTGCTTGATTTGTTTGTTTGTATGAGTTTTGACCACCACTGATCTATTGCGAAAAAAAAATGTGTACACTCGCATGTAACTAGATTCTACAACTAATCATAGCTTAACGCCATATTTATCTCACCAAGTCTAGCTTAAGCTATCAAGTCGAGCAGAGAGCGACGAGTTTTATTTATTTATTTTTCGCACCGCCCTACTCTCACTTACACTAGACCAAAGCTGGGCAAAAAGAGAACGGCCGAAAAATGAGAGTGTGTTAGTGAGCTAGCTATACATACACTGCGCAAATGAGTTGTGTTGCAAAATGTTGTTGCATTTATTTTTTATGTTTATTGTTATTTGCATCTGGCTATTGTTTTTTGTCACAGTTTTTAATTTGTGGTAATTATATATAGTTATATTATACAGACTGTGAAAATATTTTTATTGCATTTATTTATATTTGAAAATGTTGATTCATACATGTTTAAAGATTTTTGTTTTATTTAAAGAAAAATAAGTGTTGAAATCTTAACAACAAATATAACATCACAAAATGCCAAACGAGGATTAAACGAGGAAAAACGTCACGATTATTTTTTTAGCCGCCTTAGAGGCCTAGCGGAAAGGAGTCTGTCACTGTATTTGTAGTGTGCCTCCCAATCTTGTCTTCTACTGTATGCAGATTAAGGCCACGGAGCTGGGTCGAGTTTCGCACGTATCAGGGTATTGTTTATATGGTTAAAAGTAAATTATTTTCAGAACAAGAACGGACTAAGAACATATGAACAAAGACTCTTGCAAGGGGAAATGGGGGGATTCCCCCCGGGACCGGAGTTTTCTCAGGGGCTCGGTGTAATTACTGTCGTTAAACGTTTTCCGAAATTTGCTGTACTGTCCGAAAAATGCTGTCTCGATGCATTGTCTTTTTCGAGTGAAAAGTTCGTCGTACTTGCAGAACACAATGATTGAAGCTAAAGGTGTAATAGAGGGACCGGTACATTTTCCCCCCCGGGCTCGGATTTTCTCTCTACGGCCCTGGGCCTATGCTTTCCATCTCTTTTACTTATTCATGATTTAATGGGACTTTTGCTCCCTCGTCAGAGCTATGTGTTGCTACGGCAACCGAGAACAAAATCCTCAACATCAATTGTTGAAAATAGATTTATGGACATGTTCAATGCGGGGACAATTAGCTATTTCCTTAAGATACGACTCTGTAGTACCTGGATACGTTGACAGCTTGTCTTTGCTGCGATACCCCAAATCCGCTGACCATAGAGTCAGATCTTGGCGACACACGACACACTGGGCGTACACTGCTCTCTTTACTCTAAGTGCCAGAGTGCTATTCCTGCTTAGCAGCCACCGCATTGGCTGCATATCATACTGCTTGCGAGTAGCTTTTATGTGTGGCTTATCCAGCGTGATGTCAAGGTATTTTACTTGATTTGGCTGCTCTGGGATCACATCGTCCTTTTTAGGAGGAAGCACGGGTTGGACGTCTTCCTTGAGTTTACCTTTAAGTTCCATCTACTGCACCAATTAGCCAGTGTGTCGAGATACATTTGGAGGCAGTTAGCCACCTCAAGGCGAAAATTCGAGCTGTATAGAAGCCTCCATGTGATCAACGTCAGGGGTGGGTAGATCGGCAGTGAAAAGCGAGTAGAGCAGCGGACCAAGAACGCTACCTTGCGGGACTTCAACATTCATTGGGCCTTGGGAAGAATAGGTTGCATGTATCTTGACCTTATTTAATTTAATTTTGAATTAATAAAATGCATTCATTGCTAATATTACCGTGACAACTGTCACAGCGACGCTTTCTATCATTTATTTCTCTCAGTGCAGGATTTCACAAAATAAAAACACAATTCTGTATATTTTGAGTCAAGAAGTGTATTACAATAATGAGCTCATTTATGTGATGCACACTTTGAGTACATACTTCTTAAATAAAGATTTTCAGTGCATTGATTAATATGTTTTTTTATTAAAAAAAAATGTAAGGAAGCTCTTATTGAATCACTTTTTATATGACTTACCAAATTTAGTCGCATATAAGCTTCAACAAATTTTTCTTTTCTTTCTTATCCTTTTGAAAGAAAGAAAAAAAAGTTTTAAAACTTCAGATATTTTTAGCAGCTAATTAGCAATAATCACGCCATCTAATTGAATAAAACTTTATATTAATATAAAGATATTTTTCATGACGTTTCATCAATTTTAAACTCCACATTTCGTCACTCTTAGTAAATGTCTTCATCGCTCCTAATTCCCACCCGTTTGATACCATTTAAACTCACACATTCAAAACTTAATCTAAGTATATTTTGGCTCTTGGCATAGTCTTCAATACTCACACGGTTTGTAGTTGCCCGCTGTGATGTCTTGAGCAGCTTCTACTATTTTTTTTTGGTCCTATCGCTGGCTGGCATCATCATGCAGGACCAAGCCGCCCCATAAAGACACCAAAGGCAAAAACACACTTGTGCCCATTTTTATTCTACCACTTCTTTATTTTTCTTTGCCTTTTTTTTCTTTTAGCTCTACTGTCCATTGTCTTGCATTTTTATTGATGGGCTGCTGTGCTGTTTTTTACGACTTCCATGCTAAACCATCCAAGTCCCCAACCCACGGCAGAATCAAAGCAACTTCTATGCCGGCCTGGTCAGTGACAGCGTCATTCATACGCCGTGCATTTGTTGTCCCAGAGGCGATTTTCATACTTCCGTTGGCAATGTATCTTTATCGTTTTATACCGCTTCCGTGCGCTCGTTTGGTACGTTTTTTGGATGCTTCGGTCGGTTCAGCGCCTTGGGTTTGGCGCGGCGACGCATAATTTCCGTAATGACCAATGATATAAATGGAACTCATTTGCCAGCGCATTCGTAGCCTGTGCCCTCGCTTCCCTTTCCACGGGTGCCTGGTCAATGCCGTAAATCGCCCTCTGTCGACTCCTTTAACGTTTGTAATAATAAATTAAATCACATTTCGGTACGCTTTTTTTTTGTAGCCTGCTTTTGGGGGCAACTCTGCCTTGTGGGTAGTGCTAGTGTTCACTTCATTGGCTTTGCCCTACTATTATAGTAAGTAGTACGAGCAGAAAGCATATTCCGAACATATTCCATTTGCTTCCGTTAACTTCAATGTCAATTCCGGGCATTACAAATTGCTTGAATTTGATTTGATTTTGACTTAAAAGCTTTCGGACCATCATTGTTGGGCCGGGTCGGGGTCTCTGCGCATTATTACTCTCTGTTGGAGATAAAGAAGCAGAACAAGAAAACTATAACTGTGCTGCAGCAACCTTCGTCAGAAGGTTGAGCTGACCTGCCGCCAGCCAACAAACCAAAATCCGTAACCACGACCAGGTAGCTATATGTATATACCTAATAAGTTGGGCGACACTACAGGTGCATCGTTTTATATACTCTTTACTTGGCATAAAGTATTATGAGTTAGTCAAGTACTTTGTAACTCGTTACAGAAAGTCATTTACGGTCTTTACGTTTATGTAGATATTAAAAAAGTGAATAATTTTGGAGTGCAGATTCTGGGGCGTAAGCGCTGAAACGGAGGTCAAGTGAAACGCTTTGGTTGTGACAATCGCGGTTGTATTGCGACTTATGAAACTTACCTGCTGTGTGCGGAACATGGAACACTTGCACTCCTTTAGAAAAGACAATTTGTTATTTACTAATTTTGTAACTTATAAAGTATACTCTATCCCATTTGAGGCTAACACATTTTTCCAGCCCAACTTTTCAAATAAACTCAAAAGCCCTAGTCCAGGACAGCTCTTTCCAATAGATAAAAATCGAGTGAACCTTCATAAAAAGTGTTTTTTAGGGTAATTTGGGGTCGAGAAACACGAAAATGGCAACCTTTTTTTTTTTTAGCACCGTTTTCGAGATATTTTCGAAAAACATGTTTTTGGCCACTTATTTCAGTTATTTTTCAATATCTCGTGAACAAAATTGAAAATTGGTCAAAAATTTTTTTCGACTTCGGTTGCTTGTAACTTCTATAATTTTGACTTAATCTGTAGATAATTATATATCACTGTAAATAGCAAATCAATACCTTTCGATCTAATCGTCTTTCATGTCGATACAAAATTTTGTTTGCTTATCGATAACTAAAACATTTCGATTGTCGTGCAACTATACGAAATTTCGAAAAAAAGAATTAAAAAATAATTATTATTTTAAACCCGAAAATTCTTAAAATAAGAATCTTCAAACTTTAAATAAGCCCTGAAAGAATTCCCAATCATAATAAAAACATTAATTTACAATTTTCAAAAATCTTGAAACAATATTTACTTGACTAATATTAAGAATAATTTGTTTTTCATTAATAGAATAGATGGACTGCTTTTGAGAGCAAAAAAATCTTAAAGAGAATGCTTGTCTCAAGATTAAAATAAGACTGGAAAAAAACTCTAATCTCAACCAAAACCATATTTTGTCCTATTTCAAAATGCGATTTTGGTGGCTCATTTTAAGAATAAATTATATTTTTTTGTCTTGAGACCATAGATTAGGAATCTTACTTTAAGATTTTTAATATAAAGGGTGTTTTTTTAACAGCGCCCGGATTTCCGAAAGGAAAATCTCTGAAACCAGTTGTCACTTTTGACAAATTTAAATTTCATTTTATTCAGTAAGGCCAAACAATTCATCATGGAAAGATTTACATCACAGCAACGTCTTCAAATCTTGGAGATTTATAACCAAAATCAGTTTTTTTGTTGTGAAAACTTGTAGAGCTCTTCGTACATTTTATGGATCGAATAGCTTCTTGATCATGTTCGAGCTCATTTGACATTAAACGATGTCCGACCACCAACCAAAATGTGAACAGCATGGTCCGCAGAAAATATAGGCACCAACTGCCCACCACGGTCATGTGATTGGACCCCTTTAGATTAATTTCTTTGGGGATACGTCAAGTCTTTGGTTTATGAAGACAAGCTAGCAACAATTGACGACTTGGAAACCAACATTAAACGTGTCATTACATTAATTTTTCTATGTTTTATTTAAGTTTGAAGTCCGAAAGCGCGTAAAAAAACACCCTTTATAATAATATTTAAAATTTTTGATTATGCTTCAAAAGAATAAAATGTAAGATTGCTAAAAATGGATTTTTAAGAATATTTTCCTTATTAAAGATATTTAGTCAGAATTCTACGAATTTAAGTTAAATTTTTAGAAATTTTGGTCTTGTTTTAGAATAAAAAATTCGTTCTTGTTTTAGTTAGAATGTTATTATGCGTAAAAGCGTAATTAAATTTTTTTTTGACTTAACTCAGAAGTTATTTTTATATTAGTAAGTATACAGTATTTATTTCATTGAAAAATTTTGGGTCATAAATAAGAATGTTTTCCTTATTAAAGATATTTAATCATAATTTTACGAATTTATGTTAAATTTTTTGAAATTTAGGTCTTGTTTTAAAAAAATTCGTTCTTGTTTTAAGTTTAAAATGTTATAACGCTTAAAAGCGTTATTAAAAAGTTTATGTCTTAATTTTGTATCTTATTTTTATAGTATTTATTTTATTTATAAATTTTGGGTCATGCCAAAAGCGTGCTGTTGTACGGATCTGCATTGTGGTTTGTTACTACCGCAATTACACAAAAACTGCAAATCTATGTGAACAGATGCCTCCGGCAGATACTAAGAATTTGGTGGCCAAGAACGATACGTAATGGTGAAAATAACTGTATACATAATAGTGAATTATGGGCTTTCTCCTTGCGAAGAGGCTCTTCAAATCCGCTATGCGTGACGTATTTTTTTGTTTTTTATTTGATCTCATGTAAGCTTAAGAAACATAACGATGTTAACTTCTTGTCAAATACAACCCTCCTGGACTTGATTATGCCCCTAAAGCTTTTCCGTGTCGGCCGTAACATACGGCATACCAATTTTCGATAAAAGTGCTAAAGTTGCTAGTTTACTATTTAAAGAATTTTTTTTGTCAGTAGCCAATACTGGGGTACATATATATTGTAGGTGATCGGTTTAACTGAAGCCAACCAAAACTGCTTGAACTAGATAGTTTCAAATCATTTAATCTCTATTAATTTTATTTTAAATACTTTGTATAAGTTTAGGCTCTACTCAGAAGAGGGACCCTGATAGGGGTATTCATCAAATAGTTAAGTTTCATAATTACGAATTAATTAAAAAACGGAATAATTTTAATAAAAAATAAAAAATTACGTAAGCTATTATATTAAGAAAGATACTTAGTTACTAGAACATCTATATTCAATTCGTTCTAATTTCTCTACTTTATGTTTTCGATTCATATTTCAATAAGATACTTAACTAGATGTGTATGGTACCTGCAAAGAAAGCTAAATGCTTTAAATTATGAGCTTTTTAAAAGCAAGTAAATCATCCAATTTTAATTCAGTATTTAGAGGTAGTTCGCAACAAAATCAACATGGATATAACAAGAAAAATTGGGAAAAATTTTTTAGGAGCGAAAGAAAGAGACCTAGAATCCTATTAGAAAATAGTTACGATAGAAAGCCCCTAGGAAGATTGTACGTCTCTTATAGTGATTTTCTTAGCTACACTCAGAAAAAAGAACCGATCTTAACGGAGAGAAAAGAGAAGTGGCGGTGGCGTGGTTGTGGCTCTCGATACTCCCGAACTCCATTTTTCCGAAGAATCTAAGCTTTTTATATTTTTTTTTGAAACTACGGAGCCCTTTAGAGAATCCCGGGTCCGGGTAGAATCTCACTTTTTCTTAAAATCTCTCTGAGAATGATCAAATCAGCATTTCAGTCTTAAAAGCTGTCTAAGATCAGGCGCAATTGTTCTTAAAATCATTCTAAGCATTCCCAAATTGAGAATTTCGGTCTTTGAAACAAGGCTTTTGAAACAAGAATTGCACTCTTAATAATAAAAAACGCTTTTGGCTTACTTTTGATTTTTGCCTTAAAGGCAAAGCACTCGCATTTGAGCTTTAAATGCTTGATTTTTTTCTCAGTGTAGTCATATACTTTTCACTTCTAATGAAGATATTGTTGCAGACAAAATGAAATTAACTAGATTATATTATTTACTATTTTTATGTAGAATAGATGTTTAGCTGTAATAACTTTCTTTTAAGAAACTTTCTTTTAAGAAAGTTATCCAATTTTTTTAATTTTATTTAAAAATTTTATTAGTAATAATTATTGAGTAGAATTTGATAATAAATAGCAAAGAATGTAGCTCAATTAATATAATTGTTGAGGACAGGTGCGGATCTAGAATTTGGTCTTGGGGGGTTCTACACTTCGAAGTGTCTATATATCAGAGCTCTGAAAAGAATTGCAGCCAATTTTTCCAACTTTTGGGGGTGGAGTCGGGACTCGAAAACCCCCAAGGATCCGCCACTGGTTGAGGATACGGAGTCAAATAAGTCAGCCCAAATGGAGTCATTTCTGGTAATCGTTTAAGTTTGCAACTGAATTTTGTTTATATAAATAAAGAGTATTCAAAGTTCAGCGCCCATCGAAATCGCTTTCGTATCTTTTTACTTTTGGCTCATGTACGTTTTGGGTCTTTGGGTTCTTATGGTTATTATTATTGTTATTATATGGTATACTACATATATATATAGTACATATATTATATACATTTTCATAGTGCATTTTGTTTGGTGTTCTCTTACTGCCGAATTAGCATATTTCCATTGCTTTTGTGGCTTATGTAAAGAGTCAAAAGAAACAAAATTAAGGCAAGAAGTAGATGAGTAATGGGCACACTTATATATAGGTGGGTATGTATAAAACAGCAATGTAGAACAGTATACGGTCACAGATGAATGAGATATATGCATTTCCTAGAATGCATTTTTAAAGATCAACTGAAATACATTGGTTGATAAAAAGGCTTCAAGTGATAAGCAGTATAGAGTAGTTTTCTATGGAAACGAGAATAAGCTGATAAGGATCTAATTTTTATTCCAGATAATAAAGTTATTTAATCAAACAGAAACAAAATTAGTGCTGAAAACAAGACATTTAGTGTTAGGTAAGTAAATTATTAAAAAAAAGAGGAGAATGGGGCACAATTTTGATTGCAATTAAATGCCTGCATGATGAGTTGAAATTATTTTAAAAATAACGAAAATTTCCCAAATTGAAAATTCCTTATATATAGGAACTAACACCCGTAAAGGCTTTATAATGCACGGGCACACTACTATGATCAAGTAAAAAGTATTAACGGCAATTGTAGGTAAAGGAATATTTTTTCTTTAAAATAAAGTATATTCCCTTGCTATATATTTTTTCAAACCCTTAATGACTTCTTTTAATTCAATTGTAACTCTTAAATCACTTCCAAATGGCAACACTGGAGTCCTTTCAAATCTTCGGTGCTGTACTGCTATGATATTTGGGGTACGATTTTTAAAACTTTTGACTACTAAAGATTATAAGAGGGCACTTTAGATGTTTTTGGAACCAACCGAGAGTTATCTCAGCGCAGGCAAAACATTTGTTGTAAGACGGAGTGTATCGATCTAGATGAAAGGGGATATGGTATAAGCAGCAATATTCTTAATTGTCAATCGAAGATATTAAAGAGGAGAGATAACTTTATCTACCTACTGAATATGAAAGTTCGCTTTTAGACTCAGGATCTGTCGCCAAGCAATTTCTTTAAAAATTCAGCCATTGCGAATTTTTTTAAGTAGAATGTTTCCATTTACTATTTATTTGACGACTCGGCAACTCTAACTCTTAGCCACTATCTTTTTACACTGTTTTTATAGAAAGCATCAATAAAAAAACAGAAATGACATTGTGACATTTATCACATAAGGATTTAAAAACTTATCTTTTCTTACTTAACGATATTCACAAGGACCTAAACACATGTTAGGTCGGTGATCAACTGAACTATCATAAAAACTCATTATCGAAAAATTTACTAGATATCTAGACGTCTTACGGGATATTGTATATGTATAAGATGTTCCTCATACCATTTAAGTTACAAATAAGTAGGACTAAAAGTGATATTAAAATGTTATAGTAGGTATTTGTAAATCTGGCTTTATGGCAGTTCATGCCCAATGATGGCTCCAGCTGCACCCTGGATTGGCGGCAATAACACATGAGATAAAAACAATATATAAAAAAAATGAATTTTGAAACTTAAAAAGCGAACCAAGGCGTGATTCTGTCAAAAATTTGATAAAAATTTACGTGCGGAAGGTTTATATGTAAAAGCCTTTTATAAATTTAGTGGCATTGAAAAACCAGACATTACAAAATAAATAAAAGGTTATACATATCTTCATGTTGGAGTTAGGGAACAAATTAAAAAAATTTCAAACGTAATGCAAATGCCAAAAAATTTGGATGTTAATATATCGTAGATGGCTTGCCATTGTTTCACAGTTTGCCTTCTCAATTATGGCCAATTTGAATAAGAATAAATAACGTAGAAATTTCACCCCTGATTTCAGGCATGACTTTTCAAAGTCCATCAGCACTGAATTCATAGATGACTGTTTAGGCCTGAACGCCCAGGACATGCATGTGTTAAATACAGTGACAAATGAATGCTTAAATTCATAGCTGATTCAGGCATGATTGCATGACTAGTTCAGGCCTGAGCCGAGCTGAAGGGATACTATACATCCCCCATTACAAAAAAGCAAAAAAAACTTGTTTCCTGTTACATAATAAGCAATCTAATCTAATATATAAGGTACATAACTTTTGAATTTTTCACGTATTTTTCTTTTTGCATAGCTTTGACGCATGTACGTACACACATATGTTACATGTGTCGATCCATTGTTGCCAAATCGAACACCAAATCAGGGTTAAAGGGGTTTAATACCGAATATTTTTTGTATCGAATCCGCTTTTAGCTCTTACATGCGCCGATTTCATGACGAAATCTGAGACTTCCTGCTGGCCGCTTACGAACAACAAATAAAATTCAATAAAAACAAAATGGTGCCACTTGATGGTGGCATTAAGTGCATATACATAAATACAAATGTAAATACATAAGGAAAAACAAATGCAAGAAAAAGTCTTGCGCAACTGCGTCTTTATATAAAACCGAGCCCTTTACAGATACAACAAACATTAGTTTTCAAAAAGCAAAAACAAAAGCGAATTCATTCGAGTTCTGTGGAAGGCAGGAAACTCATATAATCTGGTGGTGCACAACAAACAAACCCGAAAAATATAATCGCAATGGGTGAAAACAAAACGCCAAAATGAAAACAAACAACTTGAGATTTTTTTATTTTTTTTTTTTTTTGGGTGGCGCATATTAAAAAACCTAAGCTTTTATTAATGAACTCGTGGTTATATAAGCACTATATACATACATGTATATAAAAGAGTATATTTGTATATTGTGGACTGGCAGCCACTTCACCGAATTACGCCTGTCCGGTGCTGGCTGGGTCTCGGTCTTGGTCTGGATATGCTACTTACTGTAAACAAAAGTTGGTTGCGCCTGCGCAATGTTGTGTTCAAGATTGTAATCCAATGCTGCCCCTGGAAGCCGTCATCTGCAACGACAACTCCGGGCAAGTGGCAAATGTTTATTGACACAATTCTGGTCGTTACTGTTCGGCACCCAAAGTCATTTTATTTGTTTATATGGACGTATCAAGTTTTTGATATGTTGCTGGTGGTCTCTTTATCAATGCCGCTGGACATTATGTTGTTCATGCAGCTGTGATCTTGGACCACACATTTACCAGAAATGAAATCATAATTACCATCTTAACGATCGGCATTTAGCTAGAGCTATATAGAGTCTTTCAAAAACATTCTTAACAATATTGCTATAAAAAAAACCCTAGGATTAACATTGTTGACTGGAGCAACAAATAACAAAAAGAGGAAAATCTTTAGTATTTGTCCTACATGAAAATCGAGGATTGTTTTAATAAATCCTCAAAAGCGCTCTTGAGATTTATAACACACCCAAGTTATCGATTAAATGTTCTTCTTTATCAGTTATGGTAATACAAATTGTCCCCAAATCCAATATTTCTAATAGTGAAACTTATCCAAAGTCATTTATGTTACGCCATTTATAACTCAAAAACGGCTGAAACGTTTTTTATTAACTTTAAAATTGTATCCCACCCGAATAGCGGACTAGCTATTAAAACATCGGAAAAGGCAACCGGATAAGTGTGAAAATCATGGAAACTAACCTTATTTTATTTTTCCCCTCGAAAACATAGTGTTTCCGACGTCATTGTGAATCACAAAACATACCATTGACTTAGTAAAAGATAAATTCTTGTGTATCACTTAAGGTCACAAAGACGAACCTACCTGCTATTCAACAGAATTGCGAAACTCATTGGATCTGCCTGGTTTGCCAGCGCACAATTCACAACTGAATATTGGCCATAAGGTTATCTGAATTATTAATGTGAAAGTCCAAAGGTAAGACAAGACCTATTCTTAGAGTTCAATGCGTCTTTCATTTGCCATAAAGATTTCGGTATATGTAGGTAGGTTAGGTTAGTTTAGGACGGCAGTTGGGACTTGGCGTCCCAACTCACCAAGGCCAAGAATAGGCCCGTTGTGATACCGCTGGGTGGACCATACACCACCCTTCCCCACCCAGGAGGGTCCTATATGATCTTAAAATCAGTACCATCCGGCGACCTTAATAAACCTCGAGAGGCTTTTTGGACTCTTTTCAGAGAGCTCCGAAAGGTCAGTAAAGAAGTAAGACTTATGAAAGCGGATCCTTGTTCTGCACAGCCCAGGGCAGTAACAGAAAAGCAGCTCCACCATCTCTAGCTCCTCCTCATTACCGCAGCTTCTGCAGAAATTGTGATGAGGAGCGTTAAGCCTGGATGCATGGATTCCCACCAGCCAGTGTCCGGTAATAACTTTGATTACGGTCGAGCCTTAAGCTCTATTAAAACAGCAAAGTTCCTTATATTTCAGCTATCGACTTGAAACTCGAAAATACTTTTTATGACATTCATTCATTAGGTGCCCATGACAACCGGGTTTCGGCCGATCTCAACAGCTCTCACTGCTTCGCGCGCGCCTTCTCCAATTAGTAATACCAAGGGAAGATAGGTTCTCCTCTACGACTCCATCGGACTCGTGGCAGTCCCCTTCGTTTTCCTTCGTCGGCGCAGACGTTATATTTTGATGCGCCGGACAACTTCCATATCATCGTAGTGCTCATACAGTTCGTGGTTCATCCGGTTTCGATAGTCGTCCCCAACACGAACGGGACCGAAGATTTTACGAAGTATTTTTCTCTCGAATACCCCAAGAGTGGCTGCATCCGTTCGCGACATAACCTATGCTTTTGCGCCGTAAAAGACCACGGGCAAGATGAGTGTCTTGAGGAGCGTTAGTTTAGTTGGTCGAGAGAGGCCTCTGCTACAAATCTGCTTACTGAGAGCATAGTAACACGTATTGGCAAGTGTGATTCTTCGATTAATTACCGGGCTGATATCAGTGCCAAGGTACGTGAATTCTTTGACAACTTTAAAAGTATAGTGGTCCGCTACAACATGGAATTCTGGGCGCCGTGTATCCCTGTTCGTAGACAGCATATACTTCGTCTTGCACTCGGTCACCACCAGACCCACTTTGCAGCAGTAACATCTCTGTTACAAAGTATGGAAGGAGCTGGACACTTTTGTAGAAAATAGTGACACTATAATTAAGAGGGTCGCCTTGTCTGAAACTTCAAACGGTTTTGAAAGCTTCGGAGAGGTTCGTTTTTACCTTGACAGAGCTGATGGTGCCGCTCATTGTCATTCTGCAAAGACGAATCAGCTTCGCAGGAATTCTGAACTCAGATATGCTGGTATATAGGTGATCCCTTATCGTGCTATCGAATGCAGCTTTGTTATCGATAAAGAGATGATGGGTGTCGATCTGTTTTCCTTGGGTCTCTTCAGGATTTGGCGTATTTTAAAGACCTGGTCTATGGTGGACTTACCAGGTCTGCAGCCGCACTGATAAGGTCCGATCAGTGTGTTTGAGATGTATGAGATGGCAAAAAGCCTGATTCCCTGGTCGTGAAGGACAAAGGACACTGAGATTCCAATCGTTTTGTGATATTAATAAAACTAAATTCCTTCGCGCAAGTGGGTAGAGCCCCATAGTAAATAGAAAAATAATGTTGTTTTAAGGCTAAAAATGTTATTGGGAAAAAAAATAACATGAAACAACCTACTGGCGCCATCTAGCAGCAAACAGGATAATAAGGATGACGTCAAAAAACTGATTGATGTATGGTTTGATGAGTTCTCTGTATCTGATAAAATAAGCTTCAAAGATAGAGCGCGAGTAGAGTCTGGCCAGACAAGGTAAGAGGACATCATGGATTCTACCAAAGACAATATAAACGCAGTTCTTATATGGAATGACGTTAAAAAAATAAATACACACATTTATTCAAAATTATATTCGAATCAAATAAATAAACATTTAAAACAAATTTTTATTATTAATTTTTATTCAAATCAAAAAATATAGTTAAATTGCGATATTTCAATATAATATTTTTAGTTAAAAAAAATGAGCTATTTCTCCAATATGTCCTTAGAAAAAACCTTAAATTAAAAAAAATAAATATTTTACCTTTAATTTTTCTCAGTTTTGCTGAGAACTAAGAATAATCACGTTTTATTAATTGTGCTCGTGAATTAACGGAAAAACCCAAAAATATCATTAAATCCTTTTAAAGGAGGTTACACTTTTTAGAAGAAGTATTCGTCTTAGGAACGCCGGGCAGGAGCTGGATACATACATACATAGATCACAGAGGAGACAGGAAACAAAGGTCAGGCGAGAAGAGCAAGAAAGAAACACTATGTTTAGAACACAGCTTAGGGAAGACTTAGACTTTGCAGAAGTCAGGCTACAAGAGCAAGTGGTTAATATTATGCAAAAATCGCATCTTAGAGAAAACTTACAGATTAGAAATGCATATCAGGAGAGGGATATAAGGCGACAAGAGCAAGTTATGAACACTATACTTAGAACGCAGCACAGAGAAGACATAGAGTTTGCAGAGTAGGAACAAACAATGAAGATGTAAGGTGAGAAGAGCAAGTAAGTAACACTATGCATTGAGCACAACTCAGAGAAAACTTACAGTTTAGGATTGCAGAGCAGGAACGTGATACTCTTCGTAGACGTAGGCTAAGATTGAATGTATTGGTAAGAAGATTACAACAGGTGTCCCACACTTTATATAGATCAGCAAAGAGACAAAACATGGAAATGGAATATTAGAAAGAGAAATAGATAAAATGAATTGGTAAACTTCATCTCTTCATTATTTATTTTCTTCTAAATCTATTTCCTTCGTTTCAGCAGCAGAAGACCCGGAGTTACTTAATAGATAAAATTCCAGTAGAGAATTTAGATGTGCAAAGAGTAGCTATTGCGCCAGGTGAGGGACAGCGATTGTGATTCAGAGGAGTTGTCTTTTTCCACCATTTATGCGGAAACACTTGCAAAAGCATAGTTTCTCTCAAGACATAACAGCTCGAACAGCACTTGCTGAAGGTGATATTGACAGCTTAATTTGTCAGGATAAAGGCTATAGAGTTTTAAAGTATATAAAGTATATTTCTTTATGGATATAAAGAAATGTACAGGGGATATAATGGTCTGGATGATCTAAATTAAATAAAGTAGACCGTATGGAGGTTGGCGTGCGCACATTAATATTAACTTACGAGACTTTTAAAATGATTTAGAACTGTGGAAAAGTTAAGTTACTTCTCGAGGCTACAGAGGATATTCCAGTATAGACTTTCCGAGTCTAGTCAATCCGATTGTCTATTTGTAAATCTTGTAAAATTTGTAATTAAACATTCATTGATTATGAGTACATATAGTAAACAATATAATATTAAATAAATATGTATATATTAAGTGAATTCCCTAAAAAATGTTACTTACGATTATTTATAATATTTACTTAACTTTAAAAGATATAATCAAGATACTTGAAGATTTGTTCGTCGAAAGTGACCGAATTTAATACGGGCTAAGGTGGGGCAATGTAATTTGTTTCCGCAATTTATCATTTTGCATATAATTCCATCACAACGTTATTGAATTAGCTGTTGTTATAATTAATATTAAATTTGAAACTTCTTTACATTGATTCTGCAATGCAACCGTAGAAGAGTGCAAGTGACTGTTTTTCGAAGTTTCTTAATTGTAATATCGACGTCGATTTTTTTCGCGAAGTGTATCTATTTCCCTTGATTCATTTGAGTTTGGAAAATGAACTCTAAGAATAAAAACCAATTTTTACCCGACTACGGGGAAGCAAAAAAAAGAAAGTCTTGAATTGTATATTTGAAAGTATGAATGAATGTTCATCTGTTCCCATGTACCTTCTAAGCCGCTTATCACAATTGACATATGAGGTAGTTTTGGAGGCGTTTTGGTAGTACGCTGGTTATAGGCTATGTAACGTCACTTAAAATTGAACATGGCGTCCTCTGAAACACATAGAATCATCAACTAGTATAATGATGCTACGTTAGGTATAAAAAAAGGGCATATTAAAATAGCACATTTCTAAACTATGTAGTATATTGCTGGATTTCGCAGATTCGCTTTGTTGGACCTAATTAAAATAAATATTAGTTGTTTAATTCAAAATTTAAATGTTTTCAAAATTCACGGCGCTATATATTTACTTGCATTTTACCTATAAAATACGCAAAGGGTAAGATTTCTCGGTCATCCATTGCTGCACCTACAAAAAACTCGTATTTGTAGTTCCTTTTCTAAAAGAGATAATAATGGAAAAATAAATAATTTTTTCATTGTTTAAAAACTTAGAATTTAATTAATTTAATATATTATATTTTAATGTGAAAAATCTGTGAAAGGACATTCAAAAGATACATATGCGTTTAAGTAAAGAGTGGCACACGATAATGTTGTAACTTTAAAAGTTAAGACAAAATTTACATGTCTTTCGAAAAAACTCCAAAATAACTATTTTTACTGAAGGTTACATATATTAAAAATTTTTTAATTTAAAATATTTAGTTAAGAACGCCAATAACATAAATATGAACAAAAAAAATCAGCAATGCAGGACATGTAACGCGTGTTTTTTTTAGAGGTTCACAACTTTGAGTTGGCAACACTGCTTTATCTGACAATCCATTTAACAGCTGATAGTTTCTTTTTGTTGAGTTTGGTTTAAAATTTCATTATGGATAGACTTATACCAGAGCAACGCTTGCAAATTGTTCAAAATTTTTTTTCAAAAAAATTTTGCTGTTCGTCAAACTTATTTAAAATTCAAAATTTTTTTTTTCCGATTAAACCCATTCTTGGTTGAATGGGTACGTAAATAAGCAGAATTGTCGCATTTAGAGTGAGGATAACACTAGTTTACAAATTTATGGGTCATTGAGTGAACCATCGTAGAAAAGTGTTTTTAGGGTAATTTGGGCTCGAGAAACACGAAAATGGAAACCTTTTTTTTTCTTAAGCACCGTTTTCGAGATATTTTCGAAAAACATGCTTTTGGTCACTTATTTCAGTTATTCGTCAATATCTCGTGAGCCAAATTTTGCATCGAACTTAACGCAATAAGTTGATTTCAAGAAACTCCATATTCCGTTGGTCCCCCAGGTCTCCAGACCTTACTGCGCCTGATTTTTTTCTTTGGGGATATTGCAAACGTTGATACAGATGTCTGTCCGTCTGAAATAATTACTAAACGCTATAAAAATTAAAGAGATTATAGGGTGTATCATAGTCAAGATAAGCGATAAGATGTAAGCGAGCCAAAGGGTTTTTTGAAATTGCAAAAAAACGTATTTTGAAAAAAATACAACTGTCTTTGGGAAAGATTTGAAAGTTTTTTAAATGTGGAAATTAGACCACACGACTTGCCAAAACTTAGACTTATTTATAATCAACAACTTTAATAAGCTTTTATAAACTCAATTAAAGTTGTGAATAAATGTTGTGTAAAAAAGATAAATAAAAATAGTTATATGTATTATAAAAGAAAAATATTCAAAAATAATTAAATTAAAGAGTTGAAAGCATTTTTCACAACTTAAGTTGTAAATTAAAAAAAAGGGTAACAGTTTTTATTTTTTTTTAATTTTGCGAAATTTTCAAAAATACATTTATTTTTATGATTTTCCTTATTTCGAAATCGCCAATCCAGCCTGTTGAGCTGGAGATACGAGGTACTTAACCTACAAAATAAAAACGAAAATTTTGGATTCGCTTCAACACGCGGTCAAAACAAAACTACGAGTCCGATTCGGCTGAAACTTCGACCTTAGCCGTCTACAAGAATGTACTACACGATAGTAAATTTCTGGCGATAGTAGCGCCATCGGGCGGTGAGGCTTAGTACTTATCGGACCACCCTCGTATCTTTGATGGGTCACAACGGGTTACCCATCAGCAGCCCAAGATTTGGTCATCATCATAATATTATTTTTATTTGCAAGCAAGTGGAATATATTCGTTAAATTTTTTTATATAGAAGCCAATATTGTCGTGTCTCAGTGTTAAAAAGTTTTTGAAAATTGACATCAATAAAAAATTGTTAATAAAAATTTATGTAATGTAACGCGATGTAATGTAACGCTAGATACTAAGTCTAATATACAAAAAAGCGAGAAATGGTTTTTTGATTAAATAAATCGTGAAATTAAGTTTCATTATTTAAAAAAAAATGTTCTACCAAAAGACTTAGTAAAATTACGATTTTGTAATTCAAGACAAAACCCACTGTTATTTTTTGTAACGTAACGCCATGCTTAAATCTTTTAATCGATTAGACGATACCATTTTTACTAAATATAGTATTACTTCCTAGAAATTTGTATATTTCGCTTTTTTTTGGCATATCTTGTAAAACAAACGTAACATCACGCCAAAATGAAAATGGCTATATATATATATATTGTTAAATATGTATGATAGTTTTGAATTTCAATGTCCATTTAAAAATGCTGTTTATCGTTATAGTTACACATATCGGAAAAACTATACAAGTGTATAAATACTATATTGTATAAGCGCCGCTACTCTCACCAAGCAGTCCAAGCAGTTTTCTTAGTGCCCTATTGGCAAAATAGAAAAACTGTCGTGAGGCGGCAAATCGCGTTCTCTAACTAACTAAAATTTCCATCTTCAAGTCTTACGTACTATAGGTACTATTGTATGGCTGCGAAACGTGGTTTGTAACTGAGCAGTTACAACAAAAGCTGCGTGGTTTCGTCAATCGCTGTCTTCGCAGATTTCTAAAAATCTTCTGGCCTAACCGCATATCCAATGACGAGCTACGAATTAGAACGAATATCCCAGATATCAACATTGAAACTTGAAGACGCAAATTCGGATGGATTGGTCACACTCTGCATAAATCTCAAGATGATATTGCTAATATGGCATTACAAAACAACCCCCAAGGAAGCAGACGAAGCAGTCACCCAGAGACAACATGGTGACGCTCAACATTAAATGAAATTAATGGATAGCTTGCTAAAGAAAGAAACAGGATCGGAAATACCAGAAACATTAGCGAGCTTCGTGAAGTCGCGGCGAATAGACGACAATGGAAACTACTTATAGATAGCCTGTACCCAATATAAAGGCAGCTCGAAATCACCGACGTCGAGCAGGGCTTAATAATTATAATTGTTAAACAAACAAGACGATATCGGAATCAAAATCTATAACATTTTTTAAGTACTGATTTAAATTTGTTTCTTCATATTATTTATGTCTTATACATACTATATTTTCTGAATTTTCTTCAGAAAGGTATGTTTTTGCTAAAGGCCCATACGCAGCATGCGAAAATTCCGCACGAAATGTCAAAACTTCATATAAAAAAAAAAATTCCCTTTTTTGGGATAGTTTTGACATTTCGTAAGGAATTTTCGCATGCTGCGTATGGGCCTTAATAAACATAAGTACAGGGAACGCTAACACGCAATCGTACACCTGTGCTTTAGTATTTGCAATACTTGGTATTTGGAGGGCTTGGTATTTGAACTGCTTGCTTTTGTGCAAACTGCTTGTTAAGCCTTTTGAAGCTTTGTATTCGTTTGGCTTAAAATAAAATAGTACAGAATTAGTTTTATATTATTTTTTTATTACGCTTTTTTTTTTTTGTAATTTATTTTAGTTGTGTGTTATTATTTATAACTATAACTAAGCACACTTAAAGGCTACTCACAATTTTTGTTCCGTTTCCAAACTAATTTTTGTTTTCAATTAGAGATATACAATATTGTAGAGATAGAGACAGCGAATTTTGCTTAGATTTATAAAAAATCTATATTTACATTTAATATTAGGCAATTTTGTCTTATTGATATTATTAGGATGCTCTGTCAGTTGTTGTTTTTTATATTGTATGCTTAAATATATAACAAATAGTTTAAATATTTATACAATTTATGCAAGTGCTTGTAAACATAGTACAACCTTTAGTTTGATTTTATTGTATTGGATGCTGTATGGAAACAGAGTTAAATAATAAAAAAAAAACAAAATCATTTAAAACTATTAATTAAAGATGCCTTCAAAATTGTAGAACCAAAGCTGTGCTCTATTTTTTTGCTGAACTTTTTGCTGTTCCTATATAGATTACTAATGCATGTATACACGATATTTGCATTGCTTAATACTAGAAAAACTAAATCTAGAACTAATCAACAAATAAGCGTGTGTTTCTAACTCGTAATATTTTATTTTGAATACAATGTATTCGCGACCTATCCATCCATCGATGATCGATCCGAATATTATAATCAAAAGCGGCAAACGTGTTTGTTACAATATATTTCTATTTAATATTTAATTATTTTATTTGTTTAGTTTAGATTTTAAATTTATAATCGTTTTGGTTTTGGTTAGGTGTGTGCGAATTATCAGCAAAAGGTTCAATAGTTCTCTTACAACTCATACGCTCTCCAGATCTCTTGCTATGTATAGTACACATAGTTCCATGTATGACATACATATATAATACAACGATCGATTTACATTGTTACTGATATACTATGGTACACTTAACAAGAACTTAAACTTAATTTAAAAGTTTATTGTCACAATTTAAACGAAATGATTAAATAAAAAAATAAAAAATAAACTCATGATATTATGAGGAACGTGGGCGATAAATAAATGCTTGAAAATACCTTAACTAGTATCTCTGTCTAGAACCACTTTAAAGCTCCTTGGAAGATTTCTTCTCAATTGGCCACTTGTTGTGGCGGTTGCTGTGTATAGCGATTTGGTGGCCACTGTGCATGCGAGGAACGATGTTGCTGCAGTTGGGTCTGCTGCTGCTGCTGTTAGCTGCTGTTGATGACTGCTGGGTAGAGTATCTCGAGAGGAGGCTGCTGCCAGCTGACGTCAGAGATAAAACTCTGGTGAACTTTGGCTATCTGTGCCACTGTTTCCAGTGGCAGCAGCACGCTGCAGACGCTGAGCCAACGCATCGCGCTCCTGGCACACACGCGAGTACTCCAGCTTAAGTCTATGCAAATCCTGATTCAGCTGACGATTGGCCTTCTCCAACTCATGACGCTGATGCAGACGCTTAGAGCGACAATTCTGCGCATATCCGCGATTCTTAAGCGTGCGTCGTTTCTGCTTCAGACGCACTACTTCCTCGCGTGGACAGCCATGTAGACGCTTGTTCAACTCCCGCACTGTTAGTGTCGTCAGCATGTCATCATTGAGACAGTCCTCCAGCGTGGCATTGCTATAGGCGCCGGAGCAGGTGCGCGGCGAGTTGTTGGAGGAGCGTGTGGAACACACAGACATGGGTCGGCATATGGGCTGATGCGCTGCACTGTTCTCTGTGATGCCACAAGTGAAGTTGAGGGTTGGTGGGTTGCCGCTGGAGCCGCTGCTGCTGCTGCTTCCCGCGCTGCCGCCCACTTGTGTGGGCGTGGGTGTGGTCACATAGTGTGCCGTATGCATATTCAGTGGTGTCAGTGCGTGCTCCAGGCTGTGAAAATGATGATGATGATGCTGCGCCTGCATGTGGAACTGTGTATGATGATTATGGCTTTGTATAAACGCATGTCCATGATGATGTGCCGCAGCTGCTGCGGCTGCCGCTGGATGCATAACATACTCCCGCTGGCGCTCCCATTCCTCGGCCTCTTCTTGCGAGCCGGGACAAGCAAGTGGACGTAAATCCAAAGGCTGTGGCTCAGCGCGCATGGAGTTCGGCAGCCACATCATCTCCTGCGAGAGGCCAGCGCTAGCAACCGTAGCGTTTGGTGTGCGCGCATGGGAGGAGTGATAATGGTGAGCGGCTACCGCCGCAGTCTGTGCGGGACAGCTGCTGCTACCTGTAGGTGAGCCTACGACTGGTGGAGTCTCGGGCGGTGTGGAGGGCACACCGCCGGGCATGGCGGATGTAGTGTTGACCAATATGGCCTGGCCGGCCATGGGTCCATGTGTGTAGAGCTCTGGTGGTGGTGACAGTGGCTGCAGTCGGCGATCATCCATATGCCATTGACCGGTAAAGGGTCGCATCTTGATGAGTGGCGATGCATCGGCAACAGCTTCGGGCACGTTTACGGATACGACGGGCAGCGGTAAAGGTTGGGTTTCATCATCCGCTGTAACCGGCGGCTCACCATGCACCGTCGTCCATTTGCCCGTTGAGCCGGTCGGTTGTAGTGGGCTATGATCCTCGCGCTTAACACCAACGGTCGTGCCCGGCGTGGCGCCATCTTCTAAATGTTCCAGTACAAATTCTTGCACATACGTATCGGCAAGGTTGGGATCTTCCATTTTCATTGGAGCGCGTTAGATTTTTGCATGCAACGGCGGCAAGCAGTTAATGACTCGGTTTTTTATAGGGGACTCTGAGATTTAGTAATCGTAAATTAGTAAAGGTCTGGTCAGGGGCTCAATCACACACTCACTAGCACTAGCTCAAGGATTGATTTGCTGTTTGATTGATTTTTATTATAGGTATATACTCTCAGCTTATAGTTTTCACAAAACACACTCTCTCTTTTTCTTGTGCTTTATATTTTGGATTTTCAATTTTATTTGAATTTTTTATGAAATTCTCTGCGTTTGGCGCGCCCGCATTGCCGCTCACTGCGTCCAATTTCAAAGAGTTAACGGTTACGACTGACTGAAGGGTGGCCCTGGCCGTTATTCAGCCGCAGAATGGCCGCACAATTTTATATGTATGGAATCGCTGCTTCTGCTTCATCTTCTGCTGCTGCGCCAACTTTCGTGGCGACGACGACGGCGACAGAAGCAGCTCCACGTTGGCAGCTTGAACGCCATTCGTTGGCTTCGTTGTCTATGTGTCTCTCCTTCGTTCACGAAGCTATCGCTCTGTATATGTGTGAGCACTGGGTGTGTGCACTGGAAAGCTTACACTTGTCAACAGCAACAGCCACAAGAACAACAACAACAACTGATGGCACCCTTTGCCTTTGGCTTTGCCGGCTTTGCTCTCATTACGGCGAACGAACATAAAAGCTTCTCTTCTAGTTGAGCACAGTGGGACGCAACATAGCCAAAAGGGCTTAAAGTTGCGCAATTATAGAATAAAAACTATATTTTTTTAAGTTATTTTTGTTTACAAGGCAATCAGGTGACCATAAAAAATGTGACCACTTTAAAACTGTGTCATTTCGCAAAGGCTATTACTATTTGTTCGAAAAATGCATGGCTTGAATAGTATGTGTGATCTTATTTAATTCAACTTTTGGAAAAAAACTCTCAGAAAAATAAACGTAGCTTTGTAACTCTGCCTCGAAGTGCTCCCATAAACGGTATTTTAGTGTTTTTAATTGCTAAAGTGTCCGCTTTTAATAAGCTAAATATTTTTAATTATAGAACTAGCCGTCTCCAGGACCGTATACTTGATAAATATATACATGAATGATTTTTGGCAAATGGTTGTTTCTGCTAAATGCTCTTAGTTGTTATTATCATTTTTAATTTATTATTTTCCTTGCCAATTAAGTACAATGCAATAAATTTTAAATTGGCGCTCTTTGTCCTATCATTATATGCCTAAAAAAAGTATTTAAATATAAGTTAAAAAGCTCCTCACATATCTTTATGCTCTTTTGTTTCTAGGCTTCGCTGATCTAGGAAGAGCTTGCTTCCTGGACTTGCTACGCATATGCTACATACTGAAATTTTCGGGAAATATTCGCAACATAAACTTGTAAAATACAGGCGCTTATGTTTTCAAAAGGGATCAGCTTAAATTTTACTCAGTTTGAGCTTTATGGTTCTAATAAAGTTTCGATCTACTTAGCAGAGAACCTTATGTGTCAACATTTATTTATATAGCTTAAAAAGATGAAAATAAGTAAAATGGTACCAATAATAGTTTACGATATGTATTCTCTGTATCTTATTTAACCGAGTTGGGACGGCAGCAAGTTTCTCAGAGCCTTCTATTATAATGAGTCCCTTATTTGATATTCCAATCCATTTGCCCTTATTACGCTCATGCTTCTTAAAGTATTGAAAAATCAAATATACAGAATTATAGTTTAACGTATTCTTCCTGTAGATGCAGTGATTTGCTCATTACATAAAAGATTAATAAGTATGTTTTATATATAATATAAGTTTAGTACAGTAAAAATAGACAAAAAAAATGGGGTTGACCAGGAAAAAATTGATTGCTGGACTTCAAAAAGTCTAAAACCAAAATGGTGACCTCCTACCCCCGTGGGGTTTTCCGTTATTTTGACAATTGTGTCGGCCCATTTATCTCGTATTCTATGAGTCGTACATAAAAACTTTAAAGGCAAAAAATGTTCAAAATTGAATTTAAAATTTTATTTGTACTGGAAGGTATACCCAGAAGTTCATATTTTAGAAGGTAGAGCGCGGCAAAGTTACTACAATGCAGTTTTTCGTATTTTTACCCACCTCCTTGCCCTTTTTTGTTTTTGGCGTGTATCAAAAATTTGTAGATCTCAAAAAAGTACACAAGACTGGTTTTTAAATCATGTAAGTATCTCCAATAGTTTCCACGGTATGACGCCTTAAAATCTTCCCGTGCCTTGAAAAACATGCAAGTAAGTACTTTTAAGTCATCTAATCTGTCCGCGTACCTACTGCCTGCTGCCACCAGAGAGATGTGCAGTTCGTTCTCAAGAACTCTAGTATGCGCACGAAATATGTATACTGCATGGCACGGTGGTATGCTGCATGATGGGCGCATTCCCTTTTGCTCGAATGCTGATAGTTTAAGTGAAAATTATTATTGTTTTGTTTTTTTATAAAAAGGACGAGTTAGTACTTGTGTACTTTTGGTTCTATCGAATTGAGCAAAAATCTTTGTTATGAGGCTTTACTTTTTACCTGCAACTTTTATGCCAAAAATACCATATTCTATTGCTTGTCTGCTATTTTGCTCCACTGTGCGCACAGCGCTCTGGAGCATAGAAAGCTTTGCCATTGCTCTCTATTCATAAGCGTCGGCTTTGGGATTGACTTCTTCTTCTTTTTGCTTTATGCTCGATGCTGTTATGTTGGTGGTTGTTGTAGTTTATTTATTGTTGTTGTTGCTGCTGCCGCTCTTCAAGAGGCGTTTTTCAATTGCCATAGTATAGAGCGCATAAAAAATGGCTCAAATGCGCACCTTATGCTGCCAGGGCTCCGCCCATTTTGCTTTTTGCTGTTGGCTTTATTGCTCTCTCTGTGTGTGTGTGTGCGTGAGTGTGTTTGTGTGTGTGCGCATATTTATGAGCAGCAGCTAGCATAGAAATTCCTATATAAGCAGATGAGTGTATATAAAAGCTTAAGCTTTCCAGTTACTGGCCGTTATTTGGTTGGCGCGCTCACATTGGAAGTCATGGTCCAGCTTCCTGTGGGGAATCGCTATGTATACATAGATGTATGAAAGGACTGTTGGTCCATGCATCCATTGTTCCATTTTCCAGCGCATAAGTCAATGAAAGATATTTTAGCGTTGATAAGCTGATCGATTTGTTTTGCTCGTATATAAAACTTTCTATATATAGCTAGCCCCGGTCTTTTTATGTGTTTGGTTTGGTTTGTGTAAAGGATTTTGGTTGCACAGGTGCATGATGCTGATACAGCAAAAATTCTGAATGCTCGGACCCCTGAACTCCTAGAAGCCTGGACATGAATGTTGAACATTTTCCTCTTTTTTTCTTGTCTTTTGTTTAATTTAATTTGATTTTTGTACAAATGTTTTTGGCTGGGCAGCTCACACAATTTTATGATGTAATGTGTTTTTGCAGGGAATATACACATACATACATAGATAGAAGTTAATACATATGTATAGATTGGATTTAACTTTGTAATATTCTCTTTGACATATTGTGCAACAAGTTTTGTAAAAGTATTATGAACGGACAAGAAAATGTAATGCCAAGTAATAAGCAATATGTTAAAGTTTTCTAGTTTAGAAGACATTCATAGAAGAAACTAAGACAAAGTTAGTTAGCACATAAGTAATATGCACATATGTGTTCCAAATCGGTGTACTAAGGTACTGCAGAATGACAGAGAAGATCGATCGTAGGGATTTCGCTGCAGAATTTGTAGTTTTATAGACTTTTAATAATCATAATTCCACGTCGAACTTTGATTATATGTCCTTCCCAATGAGATAGTTTGTTGAGGAGCTTTCCACTTGAGCGTGGGGCTAAATAGCAGTACTTCTTAGTAGTTTTAAAAAAAAATAATACAAGGACTAAAACCAGTTGTTCGAGTCAAGAATGGGGTTCTTCCCCTCTTATGTCATTCAGCTGCTTTTGACCCGATTTTCCGTAGCACCTCAATTACATATTAAATATAATTTTTGGTCAGCCTGAAGGCCTACGTTGCTCTGGCTACAAACCTTTTATAATTTAGAATTATATAAATAAATAAAATAATTATTTTTGGTCCTGCATCTAGGCGAATGATTTCGCTAGATACCACTGTTCTAAAGGAATTTGACTTAATCATAATTTATAAATCCGTAGCTAGGATACTTTTTTGTGAAGTGCGTATTAGTTTCTGTATTAATTTCTGTTGCCATCTATTCCAAAATAAGCGAATCATCCATAACGTAATAATAGTATAATAATGGTTACTTTTTACATATTGTTGGAAAAATAAGAGTATTAGCATTTTTTTATGTTCATTTAAAGCTTCGTCAGCTTTGTTTCCAATGTCCATGTTCGGTTAACATTTCTTTATAGTCAGCTTTTCACGTTAATTTGTAGGCTTAATATCACTTCTGAGGCTCAAATATCTTTTCCACACTTTTGACTTGACAGCAGAAAATTTTAATAAATATAAATTTAAAATGTTTTTTTTTTTTTTAAATGGTAATTCTTTAAAAACCGTTTTATTAAACTAAGACAATCAAAATATTAAATTTTTTCTTTATCACCCTATAAAATTCGCCAGTATAATTTTTCAAATTTAAGTCAAATATAATGACTTCACAATTATCAAACGTTAAATCTGTTCTCTTGTATGGATGCGAAACTTGATTTACAACAGAGAGTCTAAACCATAAGATTCAATTCTTATTAACAACTGTCTGCGAAGAATCTTGAAAATCTGGTGGTACCGTATGTTATATCAATCGAATATCTCCACAAAAGATCCAAAAAGATACCCATCGCCAATGAAATTAAACTTAGGAAATGGCGGTGGTTGGGCCATACCCTTCGTAAACAGCCAAACGAAATATGCAGACAAGCACTGGACTGGAATCCATAAGGAAGCAGACGCAAAGGGCGGCCAAAAACAACTTGGCGAAGAACTCCGCAAAGAGAAGTTGAAGATAGCGGAAAGACCTGGGGTGAACTAAAAGCTCTAGCTCACAACCGGGATCAAAGGAAAATATTCGCGATGGCCCTATGCTCCTCTAGGAGTAACAGGGCATAAGAAGAAGAAGAAGGCGATTATAAATCATAGCCTAAAACTCAATTTATATATACGCTGTACTGTTGCCCCAGATTGTCATATTTTGGCCAATAATATGGCAATTCCATAATAATTTTTTTTGAGTGATGAATTTTTACACACGTGTTCCAAAAGGATTAAACTAAAGTTTGAGACTCCTCAGAGCAAAAATGGAAAAAATTTAAAAAAAGCGAAAAAAACATTTTTTAACTAAGGCATATACGCAGAATGAAAAATTCGCACGGAATGACAAAACTTCATATTGGATATCCCGAAAGGGATTTTTTTTTTTAAAAGAAGTTTTGTCATTTCTTACGAAATTTTTCATTCTGCGTAAGCCTTCATTTTAAAAAACGGTTAATTGGTATTAGACCATATTTCACAAAAAGGTAGATATGAGCTCCAGAAAAATTGAAAAAATAGCCTTATCCTAAAATATTGAATGGTTTTGGAGTTATAGCCCTAATCAGTTTCAGCTTTCCAAGAAAATGACAGAAAGACAACACCAACAATCCATCTGGTTTTTAAAAGTTTTCCTTACCTTCAAAAAAAAAAACCTAATTATAATACAATTTTTTTGTGTAAAATCATATTCAAAAGTAATTTGGTCCTAGTTTGGACTTTTTTTTGGGTGACTTTTGCCCAAAATATGGCCACGCGGGCCCCTTGTGCGCTGTATCCAAAACAGTGCTGGGCAGTCTCTCAATTTACATAACTCGCGAGGCTATTGCACCAAAATCTGCTGCAGCGCAGTAAGCTCATGCACGGTGAATTTCTCTCTCGTTTATGCTTAATTGCGGTTCTTTCTCTCTCGTGCGCTTCTGCTTGCTGCGCTGTTTACTCACACAAAGAAATGTTTGTTTGTAAGAGTTTTGCCCACCACTGATCCAAAGGTAGGAAAACGAAACTTGGTCAGAAGATTTTCAATTTATTTTATTTATGTTTTTGATATTGTCCCTCTTGTCCATACAACATTTTTAGATTACGCTAAAGCAAAAAATACGCCTTACTTTAAGGTACAGGATATAAAGGCGTGATAATTTCAAGCCAATCCCACGTTTAATCCATCAAATATGGGCTTTGTAGATCTGTCTCTAGATAAGATAGTTCGCTTAAATATAATTACAACTGTAAGAATTTAGATGCAGTGCTTCAAAAGTACAGCGCATATTAGAGTCGGTATTTCCCGACTATATTAGGTACTTATCCCTTGATGATACTTCTTAAAAATCAAGCCTAGAATCAGATTTCAGAAAAACAATAGAATATATTTATTTTTTCAATTTAATTTTTTGATTGAATACTGTTTATAAATATGGCGAACGTTAAAGTTTGGTACGGTCATCCAAAGAATACCCTGTACCCGAGCCAAAGATTTCATGTTTTGCGGCTAAGACTCTACCAAACTCAGAATGTCACTGCGACTGGGTCTGAAGCCAACTTAAAACTTGGAGGCACTTTGAGAATTCTGCGATTGGCAGAATCGAACTTTGACCTTTAAAACACTATATTGCAATTATCTCAAATATTTATGATCCGATTATAATGGTTTTTGGTATTAAGGCTCAAGCATGCAAAAATTCCACACGAAACGTCAAATCTTCATATAAAAACAAAAATTCCCTTTTTTGGGGGAAAAAAAATTCACTTTTTTGGGGTTTTTTTTTAATGCTGCGTATGGGCCTTTAATCAGAAGATTTTTTATTTCCCTCATTTCGCCCTCACAAACTAAAGGCGTATAGCGCTTCAATATCTTATGTTTGTGGAGGGGGTCTGAGTTCAAATCTGTCTATAGTCTTTAAGGTTTAGGCGTTCATACAACCTCCTTCTCTATTGTAACGACCTCGTAATCGTATTGAAAGCGCTTTTTTTTAAGTTGAAACTCGTTGAGCACAAAAATAGGGATATAGGGATAAAAATGGGATATCCCACTTGGAATTTTTTTTATATGAAGTTTTCTTATTCCGCGCGAAAATTTTCGATCTGCGTATGGGCCTTAAGTAACAACAAGTTTGCTATCCTATTTTTGTGCTCAACGAGTTTCAACTTTGAAAAATAGCTTTTTGAGATATCCCACTTGGGATTTTTTTTTCATATGAAGTTTTTTCATTCCGCGCGAAATTTTTCGAACTGCGTATTGACCTTTAATGAAGAATTCGTTAAACTGTAGAAAACTTAATTTTTAGAAGTAGCAGCTTGAGAAAAATTGCTGAGCCTTTAGAAATTTTTATTGACTTAATGGAGATATCGTAATCGTATCGAAAACGCAATTTTATGAAGCTTATGGAGAATTACTAAGTTTAAAATTTTGGTTGTAAGGGGGTATACGCAGTTGGCGCGGAATGACAAAATTTCATATAAAAAAAATTCCCTTTTGGGATATCCCATATGGGATTTTATTTTATATGAAGTTTTGTCATTCCGCGCGAAATTTTTCTAGCTGCGTATAGGCCTTAAGTACTGCAATTACTAATAAATAGTTATGCAGTTCTTGAAAATTCAAAAATAGCTAAGACTTTGTTTTCAGCTTATAATTCGCAACTTGTTTAAGCATTAGCTGCCTTAAATCATAACTTTGTTTAAACCATCTGAATAAACTTTGAGTTGAGCAACATTTATTATTATTATATTTTGTATTATATAATTTGTATTCCTTAAGTTTAGTCATATAATACAGTAAGGTGTTTATCATAAATTTTTGGTAGAGTAATAATAGGAACTTCTTACTTGGTATAAATCTTTAAAGTTTTGATCCATGGTATAATTACTGATTATATTAAATATGTGACGGTTTCAATAAGTATTATAACCACACCTCGAGATGTTCATTCATAAATATTAAAATTCAAAATATATATTTTTTTTTTCCAATTATATTTATTTGCAATCTATCCCTTAGACAATAAGTGAATGATTTGGAAAATATAAATTAACAGTAGAAATAGTTAAACTCCAATGAATAATAACTATATTATTATTAATCTTCGTGCTGTATCGGTATCATCCAAGTGTCCTATTGCCAAAGCATTGGAATGATTATGTAGCCTTTCCACGTAACTAGTGCTTAGTCTTCGTTTTTCGTCTTTAACGTATGGAATACGTAGGTCTTTATAAATTTGCTCATTAGACACAAACCAGGGGCGTCTACGATTAGTCTTAGCGTCTTGGACTGATGCCGTTGAATTTTGAATTGAATATCCGCCTATTTGCGGTCTATTATCACAGTACACTTAAGTCGAGCCCACACGCTCTCTATTTTACACAAAATAATATTTTTAGCAAAACTATATTTTGGGAAAACAGCGTTAAACTTAAGTCTAACAATTAAACAGATTTAATAATTTAATAAGGTTTACTGCCCTTTTACGGCGATACGCTCACCCAGATTGTTAAATCCTGGTAGCAAAACTTGGCGTGGCTCGTTCACGAAAACGTATAAACTCCGACGCGGTCGCACCCGGTGCGCTACTAATTAAATATATCCTTATATCCGTCCTTTGCGACAATTATATATTTGGTTACTCGAAAACGCCTTTAAATCTGCGGCACTGATTTTAATACTTTTCTCACTAGAGATCTTTCTTTTTCCTAAGACTCTCTCAGACTGTTCACTTCACAAACTCACGAAGACTGCCCCGATTTGGCTGCAGATGCGCCTTATATTGGCCTCGATCGGCGCCAAATCCTTAAATTCCCGCCTAAACGTATACTAATAACTCTTATATGGCACTCTGCTATCTATCCTAATAGAAAAGACAGAGTCCGCCGTACCTAACATTATCTCTATCACCTAATCTACATGTACACCTATGCACTACTACCAATAACCTACGCACTAATACAAAACAATAATTAGCGCGCCCAGCTTAAAGGCCGTTATATCTTAACTAGTGTTGGTGAGAGTTGGCGCGCTTTCACCGCTACTCTCACCAAGCAGTTCAAGCAGTTTAGCTATTGCCCTATTGGCAAATTCGGAACAATGTTGTGAGGCGGCAAATTGCCTCCTCACACTCCAAAATTGGATGGTCACACTAATTATACATTATATATTTTTTTTGGTAGAAGGTCGCAGTTAAGTTTAGAGAACAAAGTCCGGCTTTACAAAGCCATTAGCTGTCCAATTATGGGGCACAGCAAGTCACTCAAACATTGAAATAATTCAACGGCATCAGTCCAAGACTCTAAGACTAATCGTAGACGCCCCTGGTTTGTGTCTAATGAGCAAATTTATAAAGACCTACGTATTCCATACGTTAAAGACGAAAAACGAAGACTAAGCACTAGTTACGTGGAAAGGCTACATAATCATTCCAATGCTTTGGCAATAGGACAGACACTTGGATGATACCGATACAGCACGAAGATTAATAATAATATAGTTATTATTCATTGGAGTTTAACTATTTCTACTGTTAATTTATAATTTCCAAATCATTCACTTATTGTCTAAGGGATAGATTGCAAATAAATATAATTGGAATAAAAAAATATATATTTTGAATTTTAAAATTTATGAATGAACATCTCGAGGTGTGGTTATAATACTTATTGAAACCGTCACATATTTAATATAATCAGTAATTATACCATGGATCAAAACTTTAAAGATTTATACCAAGTAAGAAGTTCCTATTATTACTCTACCAAAAATTTATGATAAACACCTTACAGTATTGTATGACTAAACTTAAGGAATACAAATTATATAATACAAAATATAATAATAATAAATGTTGCTCAACTCAAAGTTTATTCAGATGGTTTAAACAAAGTTATGATTTAAGGCAGCTAATGCTTAAACAAGTTGCGAATTATAAGCTGAAAACAAAGTCTTAGCTATTTTTGCATTTTCAAGAACTGCATAACTATTTATTAGTAATTGCAGTACTTAAGGCCTATACGCAGCTAGAAAAATTTCGCGCGGAATGACAAAACTTCATATAAAATAAAATCCCATATGGGATATCCCAAAAGGGATTTTTTTTTATATGAAATTTTGTCATTCCGCGCCAACTGCGTATACCCCCTTACAACCAAAATTTTAAACTTAGTAATTCTCCATAAGCTTCATAAAATTGCGTTTTCGATACGATTACGATATCTCCATTAAGTCAATAAAAATTTCTAAAGGCTCAGCAATTTTTCTCAAGCTGCTACTTCTAAAAATTAAGTTTTCTACAGTTTAACGAATTCTTCATTAAAGGTCAATACGCAGTTGGAAAAATTTCGCGCGGAATGAAAAAACTTCATATGAAAAAAAAATCCCAAGTGGGATATCCCAAAAAGCTATTTTTCAAAGTTGAAACTCGTTGAGCACAAAAATAGGATAGCAAACTTGTTGTTACTTAAGGCCCATACGCAGATCGAAAATTTTCGCGCGGAATAAGAAAACTTCATATAAAAAAAAATTCCAAGTGGGATATCCCATTTTTATCCCTATATCCCTATTTTTGTGCTCAACGAGTTTCAACTTAAAAAAAAGCGCTTTCAATACGATTACGAGGTCGTTACAATAGAGAAGGAGGTTGTATGAACACCTAAACCTTAAAGACTATAGACAGATTTGAACTCACACCCCCTCCACAAACATAAGATATTGAAGCGCTATACGCCTTTAGTTTGTGAGGTTTGCCTTTATTCATGTTATATCCTGAGTATACTTAAAAACATAAAAGAAAAAAAAAAAACAAATTAAACTGATTCAATGATAAAAGTTGCAACTCTCTTTTTTATCTCTATATCTGAATGTTGCCTTTTACATAAGTACAAAATTGGCCACCATGGACATCCAAAAGCCCCATTTTCAATCCGTTTAGAAATATTAAAAAACTACTTATTTATACGGAAAACCCAAAGGCACTCTCGCTTTGGCAACTAAGCTTGTTTAGTTTTGCCAGCCACAAAACTGACCACAAAACTTTCGCCACGGCATTGACTCCCACCCCTTAGCAGCCATATCAGTTTGTGTCACCATCATGGTACTATAGAGGCCTAACCAAAGCCACAAAAATAAAGCGGGGAACAAAAGAAAAACCTTCCCAACCAGCAGGAAACATAAAACAAAATCAAATCAACTGCCGCCTCGAATTGTTACGCAGAGTTCGAAGAGTTCTGCCCAAGTTGGTTAAGGGGCGTCTCGTCTCCCGTAGGGGTTGATGCCAGATGATTCTATTTCTGTTGGTATTGCCGCAGCAATCGAAGCTTGTAAAAATTAAATTGAACACAATCGAATTATCCTGTGCATGCTCCATTTGTTTTTTTGTTTTGTCTTGATTTGGAAGCGTGTACGGGGGGTTTTCAGAGGGGTCGCAAATCTCAGCTCTTTCTGATTTACTACCAAAAAAAATAAAAATAAAAACGTGTAGTTGTTTTTTTTTTCTTTAAAATTATGCATATAAAATTGAGGCTGGCCAAAAGTCAATATATGTACAAGGAACAGACAACAGCACTTAAGTATATTAAAAAAACTCACACACACAAGCAAAAGGGTTAAAGGTGTGCAAATATTTGCACGTGGCCAATTAAAATAATAATCAACGCATCCAACAGAGACCGACAGAGCTCGGTTCAGAGCAATATGGCTGAAAGTGCCAGCTTGGCAAGGATTCCAAGGGCAGAGTGGAACAGGTAGACCTGTGTGGTAGTGAAGCAACGGATGGAAGACAAAGGCAAGTTTGCCATTTGCCAGCGCAAAGTTTGCCAGTACTATTTGCATTTAGCCCTCATGCCTAAAAGTACACTGCAAAAAATTCAAAATACTCTTTTCTAAGCCATGAGAACATGAGTGTGGAGAGTGTGGATTTTCACAAAAACGAATGGAAAAAATTATACATTTTGAAAGTCCGATTTTATAAGTCCAAAAATTCTTGGCTTTAAGCCAACTATTATCTGCCCTGAAAACAGTTCCTTCGAAAGAAAGTATGGTGCCTGGTGATGACTATCTTTCCGACCCAAAGCGGATATATTACAATATTCAATATTGCATGTTAAATACCATTTATTGTGATGAAAAATAGAATAATCAATAGTTATAAAATGGAAAATAATGCTTTTTTTCAAAAATATATAAGAGAAAATTATCCGCATCCATAACAGTCTTCATAGAGTGCTAATGCTTCCTCTGATGTATACTAAATGGGACACTCCAGGCTAGATGTGGGATACTAACGATAGTGCCACCACTTGATAGTTTAGACTTCGATAGTCGAAACTATCGATACTATCGATAGTACTATCGAACAAAGTGAAATATGGCACACAAAAAAGGCACATTCTTTAAATAAGTACCATAGAGCAAGTGGCGAAAATTCTAACACTTACAAAAAGAGTAAACGTTTTGTTTAGACATTGTAAAATGAGATCCTTTTAAAATTACATTTTAAAAAACCAAAAACTGTCCATTTAACAATCAGCAATCACAAAAAAATTATCTTTCAAGTAGCTTGTTTTTGTGGCAGATGACTAACATGTTGACCTTTCTAGGTTTCAGTCGAGTCCTTATGACTGGCCAAATAATGTGGAATATCAAATATTGCTGCTAGCTAATTTTTAGAGATCTTTTTTTCTGTTACAACTCGAATTTTATGAAATTCGAAATTTCGGAACCAAGCTCGTCTACTATCCGGAAACGCTAGACGTCTGCGGCAATCAATAAGGCTAATGCGGCATCGATTTTTGGTTTTTTATGCGAAGAATTTTCATAAATATTTGATTTACTTAAATAATTTTTTATGGTTCCCATCGCATTTGGTGATTTTGGACGTGTTACCATTGGTTTTGTATTCTTTGTGACATGTTGCACAATTTTTTGTCCGCCGATTTGTCAACAAAGTTTTTTCATACAAAAGTATACTATCGATATATCGAACAAAACCATCGATAGTACCCGTAAAATGAAACTATCGATAGTGCCAACGATAGTATCCCACCTCTTCTCCAGGCCTGATAATAAGCTGCCAATTCGGAAAGCATGGCACAAATATATTTTTTAAGACAATTACACTAGTTTACACGAAAAATAAACCTTCATTAAAAAAAGTTTTTTAGGATAATTTTGGGTCGAGAAATACATAAATTTTTTTTTCTTAAGAACCGTTTTCGAGATTTTTTCGAAAAACATGTTTTTGGGCACTTTTTAGTTATTCGTCAATATCTTATGAACAAAATTATCGACGTAAAAGACGATCGAAAGGTATTGATGTGCTCTTTACAGTGATGTACAATATGTACTTACAGATTAGGTAAAAACTATGGAAGTTACAAGCAACAGAAGTCGAAAAAAATGTTCGAGCATTTTTCAAAATTACAAATTTGCATTTTGAAATAGAAAATTCTAACCTTCGTCAATAGAATAACTGAAAAAAGTATCCAAAAATATGTTTTCGAAAAATCTCGAAAACTGTTCTTAAGAATAAAAAAAATGTATGTAATTTTCGTGTTTCTCGACCCAAAATAATCCTTAAAAACACTTTTTTTCTAAGGTTCACTCAACGACCCTTAAATTTGTAAACTAGTGTTATCGATCACCTCAGCGAGCTTTTATTGATTGAAAAAATTAAAAATTAGATAATTTTAAAAGTTTAAATCTTATTATTTGCCAGAATTATGGTATATCAGTATTAATTTTTTGTATCCTTCATTTATTTCAATTCTTATGTTAAGATAAAAATAAAAAAATGTATGATCGTAGGGAAAATATGACATATAATACATTGGCAAGCATTAATGTTTGCGGTCATAATCCAAACAAAAAGCTAAGTTTTGGATGATTGAGTTGATCATTATAGAATTTGCGTACAATCAGCTGTTCCTTAAAAGCTGTTGTCTTACGTTTTCAACCGGTTCGAGACAAAAGTCGACAATATTTTCTGTGGAACAGATTTTGATTTTTTTTATTGATTACAAAAAAAATATCTTCACTTTATCGTAATTATGGTACCTCCAGTTGAAAAAAATTTAATCAATTATTATATTAAATTGGATAAGGTGTACAAATAAGTTCCCGCCGAATTCTATGAAAAATTGGGAAGTTATTGTGAAAGAACCGTACGTAAAGTTTTTTTCAAAGTATTTGTCTCTGTTTATTTTCATCTTTCTTACAACATTTGGAAAAACTGTTTTATCTTTTAAGACTATCCACGAATCGAAATAATTTTTGGTATCTTCTTAAAAAGAATTATAAAGCGCTGTTTAAACAGACCATATGATATCGAACGAATCAAGTGATAATCGAATGGGAAATATCTGGGGAAAAGACTAGGACTTTTCTATAAAGTGTTTCCAAATAGGTTTTTTTCAATATCTCTCAGCTACAGTTCATATGTAAATTTTTTAATAAGTTGAAAATAGAATTTTCGTAGTTTTAAAAAGGAAGAAGGAACTGTAGAAATTTTGGGTATTTTTGTCAAAAGTTATGCAATTTGTACAAGCAATAAAAATTGAGTTTCAGAAATCGAAAAAAGTTGCCGACCCCACATACAAATGGTTTTTGAACAAAACTATATATTAAAATTTAATACTTTTAAGAAAAATTTGTACTTTTTTTTGATAATATTTTGCGTTCCCCCACTTTGTTCTGTTTCCGTGGCGAGTATTTGGCAAAACCATTCCTAAAAATTAAGTTTGTTTTGGGGAATGGACAGACTAAGGAGCTCTAGGACTAGTAGAAAACACAATAGATCCTTAGGGTCGCAGTGAAGCTGTGCGCACAGCTTTATCATTATCAACCAAATAATTTTTCTCAGTGTATGCCTGATTTGTTTTTTTTTTTTTTCAATTATTTGTCTGGCTCATTTGCAACTAATACGACGCTTAGCTTTAAATGCTACTCAACTCGACTCGACTCGACTTGTTCTCTTTTTTTTTTCTTGTCTACTGTTTGATTATGCCAACTGATTGTTGTGCCCCAAGTTTGTTGTTGATTTAGCTTGGATTTTATATGTATATATATATAAAGAATTCGTGTTGTACATAGGTATATCTGTATATGTATGTAGGCTACAACAAATATTTGCAAACATTTGCGTGCTGCAAGTTGCGCCTCACTGTCGAGGTTTCTCTCATCTGTAAAAAGCTTTTCAATTGCAGTTCAATTGATTTTTTGTATCCCGCATATTACACGCGTTGACAATGTTTATTACGTCGGATTAGGCAGCATTAAGAGCACATACATCCATATAGTTGTTTCTCGTCTGGCATGTGGATGCGATTGATTGTGCACCCTCTCCAGGAGGTTGTCATCCAACCCCTCTACCAACGATATCCTTCCTGGCTGCTGGCAATTGAAGTGCACTTTAAACATGAAGTAAATCGTGTTTTATCACAAAATAATTTCTGGTAAATCAACAGAAAATCAATTGACGTTGTCATGCTTCTGGTTATTTACATATATGTACATATGTATAATATGTTTGGGACAGCCAGCGGGGCGCCTGTTATATAGGCTATGAAAATTTTCAGTCAATATTAGGGAATTATGAGCACAGTGTGTGTGCAAGATGATTCGGAGACAGTTTAAACTAAAAACAAATGCATTTTTCAGTTCATAGATTTCAGTCCATTTTAGCGTTGCGAAACTATAGGGCTACCTATATGGATTTCAATACGCTGAATCCAAATTCCAGACCCAAAAACCCAAGCCCAAGGGTTTTAGATAACCTTTAAAAACACCATCGATTTATTTTTTGCATCGATGGTCACTGTATATTCTTGGGGTTGTTGAAACTGAATCTGAGGCCCGAGATCCCCTACCACTTCAGACTTCTGCATTTCCAAAATTCCTCGTCTTTGAGGTTTTGTCAGAGTCCTTGACGTGCAGGGTTTTTTCTGATCTAAAATTCGCATTCAGAGACCCCAAAAACCTGTAATTAAATGGTCTGAACTCCGACCATGTTTCTTTGTGGCTTTGTTATATGATAATAACCAATTTTCCAAAGATGTTTTAGATATGTTTTGGGGGTCGCTGAATCTGAAGCCGGGGTTCAAAAATCCGCAGCTTGTCAGGTTTTTGAGATAACGTCCAAAATACCTCGTTTAAGACTGAGATGACTTGGGTGTAGGGCTCTTTTAGACGTCGGACTCGGATTCTCTCTTTCTCTCAATTCCTGTTATCCCCAGTGGGACATAGGGCTTCTAGCCTTGGGGTGTAAAGGGGGTTTTATAGAAGCTGAGGTAGCTGTTATCAGCAATCTTATTCCTCAATCTCTAGTCTCACCTCCCAGTGGTACACCCTGATAACCTGAGCAACCGTACTGAAGATGAGGTAAACAACCCGCATGGGAGAAACGGTCAGGGCTAACGAGAGAGGGAGCTTCGGGAGGTGCTTCTTTGTCATATATGATTTTAAGGTCCCCCAAAGCTCTGATACGTCTGTCTCTTAGTGAGCGGCTGCAAAAGGCGTCTGTTCCTCAGGTTAGAGGCGGCCTACTATTATAGATTATCTGATTATCTATTAGGTGGAGCTTACCAGATCTTCTTTAGGCTAGTAACCTTTAGAAGTTCTCCACTTTACTCGAACTATTTGCAAACTGAAATTTTAAACATGAGTGTACACCCGTGCGGAAACCAAGTCTCCAAGTGGTACCCACATTCCACTTACTACGGCAGCATACACCTCGGATTTGGAAGTGCAAAATTCATGTTCAAATGGAAATGAAATTGGATTCGGATTCAGCGGATTAAAAATTCAGTCACATGTAAAGTTCACGCCAGTTTCATTCTATTCGTTCAATCCATTTGTAAAGTAACGCCAATCGTATTTTTGCTTATATCCTCTAACCAATTTTTTATTAAATACAAACCTACTTAACTTCTCCGTCTTATTTCTGGACATGAATGGTACGCCTGTAATTTGATCATGACTTTAACCTGAGCACCGTTGAAAATGCGAATTTTGCTGTGAAAATGGAAATGCTTATAATTTTACAATTTAAGCTTCCCATATAGGCAAATCAACCTGTAGGGACGCTGTATTCTCAGGGCCGTCGAGAGAAAAGTTCGAACTCGGACGTGACTATCGTTGATTTCAGAACAATGTAAATATTTAATGCTATTTTGAAGTCTGCAGGCCATTTACGAATCTCCGGGTCCGGGAATGTTGAGTCCAGAAGTCGTAGATGTCTAGTCTTTAAGACGTAGCTGTGCTCCAGTAAGATGGCAATCGTTCCTGACAATAAAAAAAATATTGTTTTGAACTCTCTAGCGGAGCCATCCTATAAAATCATCTTTTTTCAAAAGCAGCAAGAGCTCTAGTCACATCTTGCTTTATGGGAAGAACAAAGACACAAATTTGACACTTTTGTAAGGAATGGTCCCATACCAAAATACTCTGACCTTGCACAACACTTTTAGGAAGTTAAATTAAGTCTTAAAAAAACCCAAGTATTTCTTGGGTTCCGTCTTCCGTCGTGATTGACCTTGCTTAGTCACTTGGAAATCTTAAGATCCTTCCTTCACACAAGGCAATTTCTCGGTTCCTATAACGTCTACAGATTCAATTGATCAAGAACTTAGGCTAATTTTTTGACCAACTGGGTAAAATGCAGATTTAAAGCAAATCTGAGTAAGCTGGGTATCACATACTGGGTGAGGATTACGACCTTGATTGACGGCTGATATATCCATATACAACAGATATCATATTCATTTTCAATACTCGCCCGAGCATCAGTTTAATTCCAAATTGAAAGGGTCTAAGAGAGCAGCTCCACTAAAAGATTCTTACTTCCAGCCACTGTCTTATGACTCAATAAACCTTAATCAACAATGATTCGTTTGGCACGCAGTATGTGTTCCGAGGTCCAAAGAACTTGTAAAATATTTGCTAGCCATTTATCAACCTAACCGTAGTCCGTAGTCGTTGTGTTAAGTAAACAGTCGCAGTCGGTGTAATCCAAGCCATAACGAGCCACCATTTATACAGTTTACACCTTCACCTCGAGGCGGCGACCAGCAATGGAAGATGCTCTGTGCCCGGTCAATGAAACGGAAGTCAACACATTGACAGCAAATATTTCAATTATTTGGCTGTCCTTTATTTATGGAATCGAGTGTGTGCGAATCTTTTTTTTTCCAAAGGGTGGGTCTATCGAATGTCTTTGTGTTGTTTACAAATCGTTTGCCATAATTTATTTCGATTTAGTTTGTTTTGCTACCAATGAATGATAAATTGTTAGCCCTGATAAGCAGCTGAAGAGAGAAGTTAGTAGCGGGGAGAGGGTTCATTACCCAGCAATTACGAATAACACTCACTTTAAATTGAGGGTTGCAATTGGTGCCAGTGTCACCCTTGGGTTAAACGAAAGGTCAGGTATACGCTGTCAAATGTCAAGGCATCTTGAGTGACAGACAGTTAGTTGACAGTTGGTGACGCCCTCAAATGTGTTGTATGGATAATATGGTTAATTTGAATGCATAAAGGGTGAGCCTTTAGACGGTAGACTTGTTGATTGTTTTGGTCTTAGTTGGGGGTAGCATAAAAAGGTGAAAGGCAACAAGAGCACTGGCTTAAATCCAGTCTTCACTTATGATTTCTAACCTCTTAGTTACTGCTGCGTTCTCTGTTGTAAAAATGTATACTGTCTGAGAATACGATATTTTTCTGACACCAAGAAAAGGGACTTTTAGATTTACAAATGCCTTAAGGGCTTGCTACTCTTTTCCCTGCTGCGACATATGTACTTATACGTGGAAAGTTTGGTAAGTCGGCAACTTTTTGAAATTCCTGCGTTGCAACTCTGAAGGCAAAGATAGCAAAACAATGTTATGGGCTTTGAAAAATCCAAGCGAAGAATCAATATGCAACCAACAATATATGTAAATATTATGGAGACTCTGCAACATCAATTTAAATTGCTAATTGCTAAGATATGGCTTCCATTTTAGGAAGAAAGAGACTATTTCATTCAAAAAGTTGGCTTTGCAGCCCTCGTACCATACGCCAAGACCGATTTTTTTTTTATTGTTGAGGAATCAGAAATTCTTAATTTGAGAATGATTTTCAGAAGTGCTCCCAAAGAGCATTTCATACTCATTGTGGGAAAGTTTATTTATAATGCTGAGCTAAAGAGTATTTTTTTTTTTTAATTTTAGGACAATATTCCTTAAGATCCTAGAGTAAACCTGTTTTGAGCAAATTTGAATTAAGATTGGCGCTCATATTAGCAAGCTGCGAGAGGACAAACGAGTTTAAGATGTGTAAGATCTTTCCAAGATACCGAAGTTCCCGCCCGGTCTCGAAATTACTGCCGCTTTGAGATATTTAGCCGCGCTCCGCAAATTTATTTTCCTGCTTGGGTTCCTCAAAAAGTGGTGGGACACTGCGAACAGAAGATCTTTTGTTCCTGACCCATAAATTAATGCATAATACTTTCCGCATGAATAGCAGTAGGTCTTTTGTAGATATTGACCGAAGATGGAAAGGACTGATCCGTTTCTTTCCCATCTGACAGGCTCTGTTCCACACCAGCGCTGGGCAATCACAGAGAATATGTCTGGTGGTTTCATCGTGTTCGTGACAGAGTCTACACTCTGACGAATCCGATAGGCCCACTTTCTGTAGATGGTATTTTACAATGTGGTGCCGAGATAGGTATGCTCAGGAGGTTTAAGTCCGCTCTGCCAAGCCCTTTTGTCTTGATCATATCCAGAGGTTTTACAAACGCATTTGCTTGTCGCAGCCCCGGTAAGAAGAGCCAGTACCTCCCATGTTCTCCTGCAGCCCATTTGTTCACCATGGTCTTGATTGTGGACCAACCAGTACCAGAGAAAGGTGCTGGAGATGTAGTCGGGGTGAGGGCACCCTGTCGTGCTAGATTATCAGCGCTCGCGTTTCCATCCACTCCTGAGTGTCCAGGCACCCAACATAGCACGACTCTGTTTAGGGACGACAGGAGTTGGAGGTTATTATGGCATTCTTTAACCATCCTAGAGGAGATGCTCCATGATGATAATGCCCTGATAGCAGCTTGGCTATATGAATAAATAAAAATGTTTGCTCCCCTAGTTGCCTTGTGAAGGATACTGTGGGTGCAGATCTCTATGGCATGAATCTTTTTCTCTCTGCTTGAAAGACGCTGGGCCAAATACCCATTGCAGTAGAGATTCTGGTGTTGGGTCCAGCGACTCCAACACCTACACCCTGTTCAGTTTTGGACCCATCCGTGAACTATTGTTGCCACCGGAGGTTTCCACAGCGGCTGCCTTCAGTCTCCCGATTTGGGAAAAGAGATATAGATTTCTTGTTGTGAAATATTTTCGTGATCTTAAGATCTGATCTAGCGCAGAGCGATACTTCAGAAAGGGAATCCATAAGTGCGGCATATCCAGTGTCACTTGTTAAGAGTCCAGATGTGATCTGGATACGAAGTAGACATTGCATGGCTGACTTTTTGATGAAAATGTGCAGTGGTGTAGGTCCAAGGACTCGAGAGTGATTGGCATAGGAACTCATATGTGCTGCCGAAGAATTTCCTTCAAGCAAACAGAGCTCTAGTAGCTTTGGAGAGCACTTGCTCTAAATGGGAGTTCATATTTACCCGTCACTATGATAGCCAGGTCATCTGCGTAGCCGATGACTTTGTAACCAAGCAGTGTCAGCTTTTCAGGCTGAAAAAATGGGTTGAAAGTCTTTTGCGAGTTGTGATATATATACATTTCGATGTGAAGAGCCCGCCCCCAAGATTAAATCCGCACCTGAGTTCATCGATTACGAGAGACAATAGCAGGGAAGATAACACACCTCCTTGTGGACAACCTTTTACAGCTCTTATGCTGATTTTTGTACCATCTAGAGATGAAGTTATTTCCTTCTGTCGAAGCATGGATTCGATCCATGGTCGTGGTTCTATGTGTCTACGTTCCAACGCTCTAGAGATAGAACCGAAGTCAGCGTTGTCGAGAGCTCCCTCGACATCCAGGAAGGCACACAAAGCTATGTTCTTGGAGTCAAAAGCGTTATCAATCTTTCTGACTAGGTGGTGTAAGGCAACCTTTGTTGACTTTCCCTTGGAGTAGGTAATTTGCTTCGGAAATTAAAAAGAAATAAAAATTTCGGATCCGTTTTGATTTCACATGCTAGTGGTTTAAGCCCAAGTGCTTTATTGCAAGAAACATCGAAACGAATTGGCAAAAAAGATTCAAAAGTATGCGTATTTTAAACTTTTTTAAACATTCTTTGGTTTTATTAGAAAACATTTATGCCCAGTTCAAGTTAGTTATTTATTTATAATTATTTTAAATACATTTATTTGATTCAACCCAAAAAATTGTGGATAATCTTAATAAATAAAAAATTGGGTAACTGAATTTGCAATAAAAGTCCCTTAGCTGTTTATCGAAAAGTGTAAATATACCCGTATAGGAAGTTATCGATTACAACATACATATGTGGAATTGGGTGCACTAGCGGCTGCTTAACTTTTGAAGAACTTAGTTATTTACCTTCTTGCAATAGTAGCCTCATAGAAAACGCATTAAACTATATCGCTCAAACAAGTTACATAGAAAATTATATCGTTTCTCAAAAATTCTTAAATTGCAGAATATTGTTTTATAAATGAATTTTATAAACAAGAACAAGTTTGATTGGTGTAACTTTCAGCTAATTGGATCCAAATTAAAAGTTTTTCGAAAAACTTGACTCTCCTTTCTACTTTGAGAGTTAAATCTAAGATTCTAGTTAAAGAACTTTCTAAATTTAAGAAAAAGTTACTTTTTATCTTTTGTCATCTTATAATCTAACGATTTATAAATACTACAGCACTAAAGGATGACATACAAATACAAATCCATTGCATATTGTCCATATTAATAAAATACTAATAAATTTATTCGAATTGCCATAAATTATATTCAGCCTTGGACACTCTCTCCCAGGATAAAGTTTACTTTGTGATGTGTGCATGTGTTACCTCTGGCATGTGTCGGTCCCCGGTCCTAGATGGGGAACTAATAACGGCTTGCCCCCAACGGTATGCTATGTTTTTTTTTTGTTTTTTTTTTTTTGTCTCTGCTACTGTCCCATAAATATTTGCGCAATAAATTTTTTAATCTTGTCGCTTTAATCGCACAAATGACGCTGCTTTTTTTATGCGTACACACAAACACACACACACAGAAACAAAGTGACACACAGATATAGATTATGTGTGAGTATGTGTGTGTGTGTATGTCTGTAAGTTGCCCCCTTGGCATCAAAATCAATTTCACTATCGTTTGCCAGCAGTTGACCAAAAGCGGCAAAGTCAAAGGCAATGGAAAAACTTTTTTACTTATACCCTACAACATCGGGTATATGCTAGTATGTGGATTTTTTGAATGTGTTAGCTATGTGGAACTGTATGTGTTCGACGCTGAAGTCTCGAGATATTTCACAAGTGAAAACTGCAAAAAGTAGAAATATAAAAAAAATTTTAGGTTCACGATTAAATATACAGATTACTTTTTGAGATAAGACGCAATTATTAGTTCCTTGGTATTTTAACAACACTCCTCGGGAGAGGCTGTAAGTCCTAGAGGAAGCGTCGCAGGTGGCAGATAGCGAATGCATTTTAGATATGGGTGGTAGGAGAGAAATCAAATACCTCCTCCTCACAGGAGTATAACGAAACAATATATATATCGGCGAAAATAAGTGAAACGGTAGTGTGGTAAAGCTACTAGCCAATAGCAAACACGCCAAAATTTTATTGCAAAGCTCCGATTATTTATCGATAACTGAATATTTGATCATTGACAAGATATATCTCCTGAGCGATTAACGATATTGACGCAAATTTTATTTTTTTTTTTATAGATAAAATATTCAGTTAAAAAAATGTTTGTATTTTTTTTTAGATTTTTTTTTAATTTGTTAGAAATCTTTTTTTAAATTTTAAAATTCAAAAGTGATCTTCCACTTAAAAAAAAAAATTTTGATGATATTTGAACTTAATTTAAAATAAATATAAATTAAATTTTATTGTATTTTTTATACCCTGTACCGTATGGTACAAAGGGTATATTGTGTTTGTGCAAGCCGAAAATGTATGTAACGTACAGAAGGAGACGTCGGAGACCCCCCAAAGTTACCTAAAGTATGATCAGTGTGACTCGAGAAGTCGATATACCTATGTCCGTCTGTCTGTCTGTCCGTCTGTCCGTATGAACGCCTAGATCTCAGAGATGGTAAGAGCTAGAGCAACCAAACTTTCAGATAAGATCCCTTGTTAATCCATAGGAGACAAGTTTGTTTTATTTTTTTGATATCGGGATTACATAATATAGCTCCCATAGGGGTGTTTCAGAGGACCTCGAAAAAAAGCAAAAGTTTTAGATGGATAATTCGTTTGTTTATGAAGATATCATAACCAAATCTAGCAGTCGGAAGTTTTTTAGAGATCCCCAGCACTGTAGCAAATTTTATCAAAATCGGTTGACTATATCATATAGCTCCCATAGGATCGATCGGTTAAAAAAATGTTTTTTGTACAAAATTCGTTGTGTTTCGTTTGGTTTTGAAGATATCGGAACCAAATTTGGCAGTCTTAAGTTTTTTTATAGTTCCCAATCAGTGTACTAAATTCGATCAAAATCGGTTGACTATATCATATAGTCCCCATAGGACCGATCGGTCAAAAAAATTTTTTTGTGCAAAATTCCACTGATTTCTTTTTTTTTATGAAAATATCGTAACCAAATTTGCCGAATAAAATATCTTTTGGAGGTTTTAAGCAATGTGTCGGACTTAATTGCAATGTGGTGGTACAGGGTATCCCAAAGTCGTCTGCGCCCGACTTTAACGTACGCCATTTTTTTTTTTTTTTTTAATATAGTTTATTTACAATCTATCCCTAAGACAATAAGTAAATGATTTGGAAATTATAAATTAACAGTAGAAAAAGTTAAACTCCAATGAGTAGTAACTATTACTTTACAAGTGCTGTAAGCTTAATTTTAATATATACCACATAGATGATATTTTGAATATATTTTCTTCACAAATCTGCAAAAACAAATTATTAGGGCAGAAATTGCAGAAGTGCCCGACTAAAGGCGTGAGCAACCCTTATAATGATGCAACATTGAATTTTGCCGTCTTATAAAGGGCGATTCAATAATAGCATCCTAATTTTTTTTTAAGCCAAACATTATAATTAAGGAAAATGTTTGTTAAAGTCGTTAGTTTTGTTCGCGTCATTTATGGTTTAAAGATAATTTCCTTCCAATGTTGCTCACTACAAAATGGTTCATTCTGAGAGTCTAATTTTCGACCACTCTCTTCGGCCGGTATTCCGCGAATAGCACGGTTTTTGTTTGTTTCCAAATCTTAAATTACTTTGGGTTTATCGACGTAAACAAGAGATTTCACATATCCCCACTGAAAGTAATGCTGTGTTATGAGATCTCATGATCTCGGAGACCAATAAACAGAAACTCTTCCAGCGATGATGCTTTTCTGGTTGTATGGCAAGTAGCGTCCACCTATTGAGACCATAAATCAGCTACAACAAATATCCTGAGTTTTTGGATCAACTTGTTGCAAGTACCATAAGCCGAAAATAAAACTTAAACCAAGTTCACCCGGCTTCAATTTTTGAGCGAGCTGTAATTTATACATTTTTAAACCAAGATCACGCTTCAGAGATACCAAAAGCTTGAGAGCGGAGGAAAGTTTATTGATTACGGTCTTCACGAATACTATCTGCTATTGCAGCTATATTTTTATTACTTCGGGCTGTACGCATTTTCCAACAATTATAAGGTCACACAAAAAAAAGAGAGCGCTGGTTCAACTTTTGTATGGTAGCTAAAGGTATGATATAGTGAGCTAATTTTGATCAAACTTCACACAAATGTTTAGACTAAATTTTTTTTTTAAATATGGCGGCCAAATTTTTGTTGTTTTTTTTTTAGACCACACACTTGTGCACCAGTTTTCTGCGCATCCAGACTCGCGTACTTCTTTGCGCCACCTTGTAATATTCATTGAACCATTGGCTTGATGGATGAATATCTAATAGTGTAAAACTGGCTCGTAATTTGGCTATGGTTTCACAAATAATACACGATTAAGACGACCAAAAAGCTAGGTGAGAGGCTCCATACAAATTCCTAATTGATAACTGATTTTTTAAAATTAAGTTTCGACAAACAGTAAACCTTTTCCGGGCTTTGATCTATTGATGATGAAATGCCAATGAAACCTTCAAAACTAGGCCCAACTTATTGTGACAAGTTCTATGAAGAATTATCGGTAACTCTTTTAGGTAGGAAATAACTTTTTATGCATTTTTCGATGTTGAAGCGGAATAAATCAGATCTTGACGCAGAAAATCAAGCAAAAATCCATAAGAATCCGTTGATCATACATTTTATCCTAACAATCATTTTTCATACTCCAGCTTGTATAAAACAATAACCCAGAGCACATAATCAAGATTGTTGCTTTTGTGGAATTGTCTAGAGTAAATAATTCTATACAGATTTACAACGTACTTTAGTGTATTCCTTGGTCGACTTGTTCGATGTAGCCAACTAGTTTTTTTATTTGTTTTTATGCTGCTGGCACAAGCCGGCGCGACAGTTCGCACAACTTCCTGTTCTGGGATTAGGGTGACGGGGGAAGTCGTTTTCAATAAAAAAAAAATATCAAACATATTTGTAACGGTCAAAAGGAAACACACACACATCACAAGGACACACACAACTGCAGCTGAGTGCAAAAATATTTATGGGACTGGCTGCATTTTATGCGTAGTCCAACACTCAATTACCATAAAGCCAAATCACATCCAGAATTGTTGCTATCTCCCCCCGCAAGTACCTAGAGTTTTTTGCATATAAAACACATAAAACGAACATGTCTATGGCTACTTGGCCGCGAGTGTCTTGACCGGAACAAATTTCCATATGTGCTCGTTTCCTTATTTGATTTGGTTTTACTTTTTGGCTGGGTTACACTCTTATTATAAGAAGTGGAGAAGTCGTTGGGATTTGATTTTGGTCTATTGATTTGTCTTGTTACGATGTGTGTGACAAAATGTGCGAGATATTAAATTTTATGTCAGCCCTAACCTCAAATGTTTGTATCTAACCTCAAATAATGAAGCATTAACACTTTGAAAAAACTGCGGTTTATTATTTAAATTAGACGTAGTATTGAAGTAAAAATTGATGTGGAAATATAAAAAAATGTTATTCAACGTAAGAAAGGTATGAAAATCGTAGAAAGTAAGTTTACTTTTACTGGGATGGTGCCATTTGATCTTCTCGTCTGTGTGCTTAAAATGTTAATAAGCACTACATAGAAGAAATTGTTAAAAAAAAAGGTGAGATATGGTTGGAAAATTTGAGAAACCAATGGAGAACTTTTTTGTTCTTACCTGTAAAACAGCCCACTTTTATTTAGTATAAATTTATTAAAGAACAAGAAAGTTCACAATACATAACTTAACCCCCTTCTGGTGTTGAAAAAGGGGACCAAAGATGATGGGACAAGGCTGGGCAGGATGTTACAGCGTGGTTAATATCTAGGTCGGTGTTGCTACTTGGGGGCAGATGTTGCTGCGGGTTGGGTCTAAATAGTGGTCGTTATGGTGTTATTTGTGCGACCGAGTCGGATTCTAGCATGTTGCAGTTGATCAAATCTAGACATAGATAGGTATAGAATTAAAGATCGCGAGTTCATAAGCTGCAGGTGTAATAGCTGAGATTAAGTCCGATCTGATTGCATATATAGTACCTGGACTGGTTAAAAGGATTTAAATGGCTTTGTGGCAATTATTTCTGATGAAAATACTGTTAAGTTGAGGGGAAGAAGACGGGGTGTAAAAATTTTGTTCCTGATGTGACAGAATACGCATTAATATTATCTCTTTGGGATCGTTAGTATAAATAAATTTATAGCTGATGGTTTTAAAATTAAGAAAAGGTTAGGTTAAGCCCGATGTAAAGCCGCACGGATGTCTTTTCTAACACTTCTCCTGGACAGCATTCTTAAAAGGAGTGCCAGCCTGTTGCTGCGATCTAGCTTGCAATCCTCCTCGAACAGATAGACTCTAGCTTCGCTAGGTTGTAAAGGAAGTAATTTCCCAGGTACTTTTTTCTGCGTCTACTTAGAGCTTCACAGGAAGCAGAAGAAGTGCTCTACTGACTCTACCTCTTCATCATATTTGCAGCTTCTACAAAAGTCATTGTTCTGTGCATACATTCTGATCGCGTGTGCTCCGACAAGCCAGTGTCCGGTGATCGCCCTTACCACTGCCGAACAATGTGAACGGTTAAGTCCACAGAGCCCAGTGGAGCGTTTTGGGTCAACTTGTGTCTATATTTGGCGGCTGATTTTACAATGGGGTGTATTGTTCCACAGCCTTTGTGCGTGAGAACTTAATTTTTCCCTTGTCCGTAGCTTAAAATTGGCCATCGGCATACGGATATCTTCCTTATCTAGGAGGAGGGTAGTGGTCGTGCCATGTCTGGCCAATTCGTCTGCTATTTCATTGCCTGTTATATTTTGGTGCCCTGGCACCCAAATGAGGCTTATAACAAACTGCTGTGCCATCTCTTGAATAGATTTGCGACTGTTGTTGACTGTCAACGAGTTGGAGGACAACGCTCATAGTGACTTTATGGCTGCCTGGCTAACGGAGTACATGTTTATCGCACCGGTTTCCAGGCTGGTATTGCGTAAGCAGATTAGAGCCTCGTTTATGGCAAGGATCTCCGCTTGAAAAACGCTGCAGTGGTGCGGAAGTTGCAAAGACTGCCGAATGTTTAGTTGCTCTGAGAAGACCCGCCACCAACCTGGTTGTTGAGCTTGGAGCCATCCGGGAAGAAATTTATGCAGTCTCTTTGACTTGGTTGAGTTTCCATTCACGATTCCCTAAAAGTAGTTCTTATAGCATAGTTGTGCCGTTTTCTGTACCTTATTTAGTACTTTCAGTTTTGACTTAATGGTTAGGGCTGGCCACGATGTAGATGTAGGTCTTATTATGGCTGTGTAAAGCCATCGAACTATTTGAGGGGACATACCCCATTTGAGTCCTATTGTTTTCTTACTGGCAAATAGTGCTGTATTAGCTTTGTGTACTCTGTCTGCGGTATTAAGATTCCAGCTTGGTTTCTTATCTAGTGCAAGCCCCAAGTTTCTTGCACAATCACTGAAGGACAAGACGGAATCGTTTATGCAGCCCTATGCACGGCCTATGCACGCGAGCATAGGGATTAGCGACGTCGACACACGTCATGTGTTATACACAAAACGCATGAATGTGTGCGTGCTTTTTGTACTGAAATTTTCTCTGCCGCAGAGACGTATTGCGACGCTGACATTGCTCGACGTCAACAACAACAACAGGAGCCGAAGCCACGCACCATCAACTGCGTGTCTGTTGCTTAGCAACGTACGTCACTGCGGCAGAGAAAACTTCAATACATACGCAAAAAAAAAATGTGAATGTATTTTGTGCCGACCACTGCCTTATAGCCATGATGAGGAATGGCTAACAAGCCACCAAACTATAGAAGAGCTGAGTTAAAAGCTGCTAGTTCCAAAGCAAAAAAAGACTAAAGAAAGAAAAAGTGTTTGGAAAACTTCTGAGAAGTTACTTTGTTTATTGTAGAGTTAAAGAATAAGTCTATAGATTCTGATATTTATAGTAGTGCTGGAGTGCTTATATACTATTTATAGTAGTGCTGGAGTGCTTATATACTATTTTGTGAGATCTAATTAAGTTATTCAGCGATGAATGAAACAAGTTAATAAGAATTTTGCATGTTAAAAAGATGATCGTTTTTAATAATATAGTCCCCTTAATTATATCATCAACTCCTTTTGTCCCGAATGGAACATAGGGCCTCATGGGGTGTCAGGGGTTTTTATAAATGTGAGGAAGCAGCTATCAGCTTTCTATAACCTTAATTCCTACTCTCACCCCCACGTGGTACTCCCTGGTAACGCGGGCAACCATAGCTGAAGCCGAGGTATCCAGCCTGCGTGGGAGGCATGGTCAGGGCTAACGAGAGGGGAAGCTTCGGGGGGCTACTTTGACAAATACAATTTAAAGCCTCCCGAAGTTCGCAGCGAGAGGCTGCGAAAGGCATTTGTTCTTCAGGTTAGAAGCGGCTTTATGTTATTGAGTATCTGGTCATCTTATCCGTAGAGCTCACCAGATCTTCCTTTTCCTTCATATATAAAAATATGAATTTAATCAAGCGAGGAATACAATCTGCAAGTGGTACCCCCAGAAATGTTGAAAATCCAGCTGCTACGGCAGCATGCACGTCGGATTTAGAGGTGCAGAATTTGCGTTTACATGGAAATAGTTCTACAACTGAAACCCCTTTATTATCCAGAAAGCATAAAAATTAAATTACCAATTAAGTTCTTAATCATCTAAAATTTTTATTCAAATTTTACAGTTCCAAAATATTACAAATCGTTTTTTTTCAGTGAAGAGACTTGAGACCTCAAGTATAAAAACACGTCGTAAAATTTGGCCAAAAATAAAAGAAAAACTTTTCGAAATGAATCTTCTGTCTTCTATTATACATATATGTATATATATAATCCCCTAAATTGACTACATTTTTTTTCAGTCGCCCCTAAGTGGAGCATGGGCATCTCTGTTAATAACTGTTTGAAGAGAACAGGGGCCTACAATTTATAGCCGAATCCGAGAGGCGGTTTTTCTTCTATTAAATGGTATTACATAGATTTTTTTTTTAATTTCCATACTGACATTTTAATGTTAATCTCTCTTTGGAAACCTTGTCAGAGGAAATTTATAATTTTTACAATTTTCTTTATAGCAAAAATTTAAATTATATATATATTTTGCAAAAATGTGCTCTAAATCAAAATCGAAATGGGACTTCAATTTAGAAGACGCGGAAACACCTGCAGAAGAGGCGCCCATAATTCTGGATCCACCACTCTTTGTGCCCTGTAACCTGGAAGAACTGCGTGAACCTGGCATGAAGCGCACCTATGCCGAGGCTTGCGTTCGGCGCGATAAGCTAAGCGCCCAAGATGAGATCAGCATATCGAGTATTATATCGGCGTTGATTCGACCCATTGAGCCCTCAGACGATATGTATCGTGAGTGCAAATGGGATATCAATCCAAAGGAGCTACTCAAAGTAAAGCACGCCATAATCTTTCGGGAGCAGCTATTTATTTCCAAGTTGCGCAATACTAATTGCAAGTTGAACGAAGATCTCAAGATCTTTTTCGAGCGCGAACTGCTGCAGATTGGCAAGTTTTGTCTGAACGTCGAAGAATCCTTTGATGGCTATGTTGTCTACAGCAGCAGCAAGATGCGCAAGGGTAAGGGCATCATTGAATGTGGTCACGAACTGAAGGGCAAATACGATGACAAGTTCCTGCTGCTTTGTGAAAAACGCATGGAATTCGACTATGTGGATCATGCACGTGTGGAAAAGACGCTCGAAGTGCGCAATCATGCGGATTTGTATCTTACGGCCGTACGTGAAACAAAGATTAATGAGGAGACACAAACATTTAAGGCGCGCGTAGACATTAAGGATCGTGATCATGTCTTTGTGCTGGATGGCGGCATAATGGTGCTCATGCGTCATTTGGTATGCAATAATTTTGTGGGTAATTTCGAATACTACACCATGAATCTCTATGGACGCGTTTTGCGCTGTAATCTGGTGGTACACAAGGAGCGCAAGCAGGTGCGCATCTTCTATCGCACCTATAAAAATGCCATACGGATTGTCACTCAACAATGCTTCAACGATGAGCTGCAGGATGTGGCGGAGACCTATATGACGCCAGAGGGACGCATTATATTGCACTATTGGCGTGGCTACACCTATCTGTTGCATGCCGCCTGTGCTCCAGTCAAGGATAAGCTGCCCGTTTCACCCAAGCTAGAGCTTATGTGGCGACAATGCCCCGTGTTCTCTTCGTATTATAAAAAACAAAAGGCGCTTAACTATGAGAATGCTACCAAATATCTAAGTGAACAACCGGCGCTGGCCGATCTTATGCAGGATTATGTGCTTAATCTGCTGCGCTATAAGCCCGACAATGTGCTGGAGTTTTCAATTATGTTCTTTCAAAATATGGCCAAAATGTCTTAACCCTGAGGCGGCGTTGCCTGGGAACAGCTGTGAGGCTACCAACCCAAGCAACATGTTTACAACTGTCAAACAAGTAACTTCAAATTTTTCGTCCACTTTAGTCAGTTTATAGTCATAGCTCCGAAAGCACACAATCCCTAATAAAAAAAAGATTTCATTATTTAAATTGTATTTAGTTCGTTTAAAGTTTTTTTAATTCTGTGTAAAAGATTTTGAAAATGGAGTGCAAGGACAAAAGCAATACCGATGAGATAGGGCAGGGCGATTGCGCGAAAGTGGCCATTGAATTGAATCCTAGGCCGGAATGTCCAGCACAGCCGATTTGTCCATCCAAGGAACAGCCAGTGGAGAGCCGTAGAACATATGCGCCAGCCGCTGCCGTATTGGAAAAGGTGCCAACCTGTGCGCGGGCACAACAAGTAATACACGACACAGTGGTAGCGCCTATGCAGGAAAAGCAGTTACTTGTCGGTGAATTGCAGGCTCAATTGGGTGAGCAACAGCAGCAGCTGATGGATATGCGTCAGGAGCAGCATGAGCAGTCCCGCAAGCCCATCAAACCATTGGATGTTCAGTTTTCTGTAAGTATTGTAAATAAGACCTAAGAAGCAGGCATTGATTTGTTTGACTACTCTACCCAAGCGCCCTATTAATGCCGATGCGGATAATCTGCAAAATCCGCCCTGCTATTTGCCACAAGCTGGTGATGAACTGCAACACAAGGCGCAACAAACCATGGGACCCATTGGACCCTGGGCCACTGGCAAGGTAGACTGGAGTCCCATGGCTGGTCTGACTGGCACTCGTCCTGTAGTGGATCGTTACTCCATAACACGCTTTAGTCCCAACGAGTGGCGTGCCAGAAACCTTAAGACAGTGCAATTTGTTAACGACATAATGGACAGGGCGGACAGAAATCGTTTCAGTGCCAGCACAGAGTTTCAGCGGTTTACGTCGTTGGTCACTAAGACCCAGAATGAAACTACGGATAAAGTGCGTGAGCGCGTTAAGCTCATAGGCAAGTGGAAAGATACTTTGGAGAATGCTATTAGAGCCATGGCCGATGAGATTGCAACCATGGAGGAGCAACGCATACGACTGCGCAAGTCTCTTGTCATCTTAGGCGTACCCGAGTCTATAGTCAAGGAATGCATTGGTCTACGCGCTGGTCGACCTGAAACAGAGCTGGTACGTGACCAGACCGAAGAGGAGCTGGTTAATGAGCTGGCGCTGCTTGCTGAAATACGCCGCTTATTGAAAAAGACACTGGAAGATTTTGAGGCACAGCAGGTGGAGAATCGCACGGCACGTCAGCGACTGGAGTACGATTGGAGCGACAAGAAGGAAGCCTATGAGATCGATACCATTAATTTGGGTCTGAACAATAGATCCAATACTATTATGTTTCACCCAGGTGCTGTGCGCCAGCCGCCCGAGCAAGCCTCTGAGCAGTACTGGGAGCACTTTAGCTTTGAAACCTTAGAAGAGTGTGAGCGTACTCGTTCGAAATCTGTCGCCTTACGCAATACTCTCAATTCCATACTTATGAATACGGCACGTGACATACGCACACAGGCAGACTTGGTGGAGAAGACTCTTACCGCGCGCATTAACTGCACCATGGAGGCAGTGCAGCGCTTCGAGAATGATTTACGCAATGTGCTACAGAATCTAGCCGATACGGAGACGCGCATCACGAAATTGCATGGTCACATACGCAGCTTTGATGCGGCCATGAAAGTGGCACAGACTCGCATGGACAATCGCAGCTTCAGACCGAATGTGGAGAGCTGCCGCGATAAGGCACAGCAAGATCTTATCGATGAGGTAGGCATTATACAATCCAGTGTGTCTGCCATGCTGTTCGAGTTGGGTGAGGCGGAGAAGATCAAAGCAGACCTGGTGAATGCACGCAGCAAGCTGGAGCGTGAGATCATGCTGAAGCGTCGCACCTTGTGGAGTGATCGTGAACGTTGCATGGTGCTACGTTCGCATTATCCCTCCGCGAATGCTTTAAGCGGCTCGGCAGATTTTTAAGTGGAAACCAAAGATGTCCCAGGATTGTTCAAATTTGCAGTATAGAAATTAAATGTTTCCTTTTGAATGTACTTTTATATATAAAAATGTCAGTTCGTAGTTCAATAAAAACTAATAAAAGAGAAGCGAGTCTTTTTAGTTGAAGATGAAACCCAACTGCTCCATTTCTTTGAGCACGCCGCTCTGTGAGCACTGATTTTGCAGCATGTCCAGCCACAACGTGTAGGAGTAATCCTCATGTGCGCCGCCATAACTAAAGGTGGTAGAGGAATACAGTGAGTGTTGGTTGAAAGGCTTAGTATTGACAAACTTACCGCTTTGGCAGGTGCTCGGGCAGGATGTGCTTGTGCAGGGAGCTCATGTCGCTGCCATGTATAAAGAGCTTCTCTCGCATGGCTGTATTAAGAAAAGGTTTAAAAATCTTGAACGCGGCACTAAAGAGCCAGTTCTGGTTGACAATATGCAAGGCGGCTGTGCGTATGGGCATGGAAGTCTGCGGTAATCAAGAATAAAATTAGTTCAAAATGTTAGTGGCGACCTACGTACCATCAATCTATACATACCACCAATAAGGCAATCATTTTCTGCGCCACGCTGGGACTCAAGTGCAACAAGTGCTCAAAGGCCAAGTCTTTAAGATCGAATATGCCCACACCGCCCATGATTTGGGAAATCGGTTCCAGTGAGCCCAGCTCCTGTAGCACAATTGTGGCACGAAAGATATCATCGACGGTTACCTGATTTGGACGCCACAGACCAAAGCGATAGATGAGTATACGATGACCATGCTGATCTCTATAAGGAGTTACTGACAAAATCTCCGCATCGCCTATATGACGCAAATCCAGCGGACGCACCTTCTCGTAGAAGTTTTTGTTTTGTTCGCGGAATTTATTGTAGCTGCAGAGCTGTAATAGTTTACGGAGTCAATTTTAGCTGAGATCTTCATGGTGCATATCTTCTAAAGTAAAGATTTACCAATCTGTAGCTGTTTTCGATTTTCCAGTAGCGTGCGCGTAAAAACTTTTCCAGATACTTGTCGTCATTGCGATGTGGCTGACATTCGTTTTGTTCTGAAAAAAATATCGTTTAAGATAAGTTTTCAATACAATTGCTAAATGCTTACCCAATATATAGCTACGGAATTGTTCAATAATTTTCTGTTTCGTTTCCTCGCATTCGCCTTGTTCCTTGGCTACTTTCCTTATATGCTCAGGTATTTCCTCCTCGGTTATATGCAGTTTATGCTCAATTGCGGGCATGGCAACTCTATTAACGGTGGCCTAGAATCAAAAACAGAAAAAATTAAAATTAATTACCCTCCGTGGGTAAACAAACAAAAATTTCTGATACGAAATATTTTTGTGATATCCAAATCTTATTCACAGTGTGTTTTTTGACTGAGCAGTTCGTTTTTCAAAATTTTTACAAAACTTTGAGATTATAATAAATCTTCTAAGATTATGGTAAAAACAATTTTTAGTCATTGGTTAAGCAGAGAGAAAAAGACAAGCTCTAGCTATCACAACGACATAAGCAAAATATACACTGACTACGCAGTTTTAGTTCTAGGCTACAAAAGCAGCGCCAGACATAGATGGATGAGTGATAATACTTGGCAGATTGTTGACGAAAGGCGTCAAGCAAAAATTGCAACGCTTAGCCATGGCAGTAATCAGTCAACCTTGACTGCCAACCTTACCGAACAATACAAGGTTCTCTCGACGAGATAAGCGAAAATGGGCTGACACCTTTGATAGAGAAGCAGAATCGGCAGTGAGAGTACACGACATTAGAAAGCTATACTCCATCACTAGAGAACAGTCGGAATCAAGGTGTCGTAACAAAAAACCAATTCGGGCGAAGGATGGACTGCTTCTCGCAAATAAAGACGAGCAACTACGACGTTGGGTTGAGCATTTTTGCGAAGTTCTTAGCAATCCGTTGGGCTTAGAATAGCTCGAAGAGCATCCAGAGACACCAACCGAGGTACTCATCTCCATGGTGTTAACATTGGTTCGCCGACGAAAAACGAAAATCTAGCTATTATTCGGGCATTTAAGAACAACAAAGCCGCTGGGAGTGATAATGTCCATGCTGAGTTTTTAAAGTATGTTCCTTAAACAACAGCGAATATCTGGTCGAGAGATCTGGAGAACTGAAACACATTTCGAGAAGCTGGAACGGAGGGATTCTTGCTAAGATTCCCAAGAAAGGTAACGAATCAGACTGCAACAACTATAAAGGAATAACACTTCTCTCGGTTTCGCGTAAAATTTAAACGTCGTTGATTATGAACCGCTTCGCGCTTGCTGTGGAAGGTACGCTTCGGGAAAACCAATTCGGTTTTCGACAAAGCCGCTCCTGTACGGACTTGATAAGCACAGTTTGCATCATCTTTGAGCAATTTTCGTTGACTTTAAGAAAGCGTTTTATAGCCTGAAGCGTCTTTTTCTGTGAAGCACCTTACTCAAGCGAGACATGCCAAGTAAGATTATCAACCTTATCAAAGCCACGTACACTAATTTCACCTTTGGGGCAGCCATTCTGGTCTATTTTCTGATCCATTTTCAATTAAAACTGGAGCTAGACAAGGATGCGTGCTATCGCCTTTACATTCGGGTTGGCTTTAGACGAGGTACTCTGATCTTCACTCACGGGGCGCAAAGGCATACAATGGAGCCCGCTTAGTCAGTTGGAAGATCTTAAACACGTTGATAATCTCTGTTTATTTTGTCATAAGTACTCCGATCTTCAGGACAGTCTCAAAAGAATTAGCAACTGCTCGCGTAAATTTGTACTAGAAATGAATACATCAAAAACCAAAATTATGTGCAGCGGATACGGCGCAACTATGGATCCCGACATTACATAAAATAATATTATAAAAGGATGGAAGGCGTTCGATGCTTTGTGTATCTATTCGGGCAATTTGTTAACCCCCCCGGTGACCAACTGTAGTATATGCCAAAGGCACAGAGCTCCACGTAGGAGTCAAGAATATAAGTAGTAGTAGTAGTAGCAGAGTCTAAATACCGATTTTGGTCTCTATGACTTGAATTAAAGAAAACAATTTTAAATATTGTGCAGTTTTTAGGGGAGAATATTTTGATACAATTTGTGGTATCTAGGTCTCATGCTCTCAAATCTGAATGTTTAGACAGACAGCCTCTTATTCTGAGGCTATGATAAACATTTTTGGTAGAAAGAATTTATGGCCTACCATGTCTCCTACTACCTGTTACATATATTGCACAAATCTAGTAAGCTCTTGACCCAATGAGTGCAAGGTATAAAACAGTGCCTTTTTTCTCGAAAAAATTTTATTCCTGCATATTTCTTCTAAAAACTTTCCAATTGGAATATTTTTTTTGTACCGATTTTGATCAAAATCGAAAAGAAAGCTACTTAAAGTATATGCGGTAAGTTTCAAGATGATATGTTGAGGGGTGTAGGAGAAAACACGATAAATCGATTGCGGGGGTCTGGGGGGCCGCAAACTTGGATGTGGATTTGTTCATTAGAGCCACATGAATCAGCTTACTCATTTGTGGTTCTAGATCACTTATTACCAAATATTGACGCAGAGGTGAAATTTGTACAATTTTGACTATTACTTTTGTTGCATTTGTCCGATGTAGCTCATTTTTTACTCACAGATGCATGTTACCACGACGCATCGCTCTGTTAAATTTCAGATGAAAATATTAAATGGTGTGGGTAAAAGCCGTGAAAATCTGCTGCGCGGGAACGGGGAAGATATTGATATGATTCAACAAACTTCATCTTCTCAGGAAATATGCGCACCAGCTGGTAAAGTTTCGTATCTCTAGCTCTTATAGTCTCCGAAATCTAGGTGTTCATGCAGACGGACGGACGGACAGACGGACATGGCTCAATCGCTACCCGAGGTTATGATAAGCATTTTGGTAAAAAGGACTTGAGGTCTGCCACGCCTCCTTCTGTCCGTTACATATATTACACAAATCTAGTATTCCCTTTGAACCTATATATACAGAGTATAAAAACATAGCTCATTTACTCTATACTTCATGAAAATGTTTTAATAATTTTCCCAAAATTTATAATAGAAAATTAATTTACTTATGTTATCAATCAATATTGATTAGTTAGTTTATCAAACAATTATTATTATCAACCAATTATGATTACTGCTATATTAAATTAAAAGTCCAAATGTTTACACGGTATAAATTTTTACTTTAATCTTTTGTTATTTTAAAAAATGTTCCCGCTCTTTTTATAGGCACCAGTTGCATATATAGAGCATAAAAAGTAAGAGTATGAAATATGGTTATATTGATTATAATGATTATAAATATAACACATTTTGTGTTAATGATTAATGATCTGGTTTCTTACCAGATCTTTGGTTTTGCATGCTGCGTATGAGCCTTTAGCACAAAAAACTGACCCCAAATCGGCCTTTAAATAAAAATGGTGCTGTTACATTCATAGCTTAAAAATATGGCGTACGTTAAAGTCGGGCGCAGACGACTTTGGGATACCCTGTACCACCAGATTGCAATTAATTCCGACACATTGCTTAAAACCTCCAAAAGATATTTTATTCGGCAAATTTGGTTACGATGTTTTCATAAAAAAAAAAGAAACCAAAAAATTTTTTTGACCGATCGGTCCTATGGGGATTATATGATATAGTCAACCGATTATGATAAAATTTAGTACACTGATTGGGAACTATAAAATACTTTCGACTGCCAAATTGGTTCCGATATTTTCAAAACCAAACAAAACACAACGAATTTTGTAAAAAGAGCAATTTTTTGACCGATCGTTCCTATGGGAGCTATATGATATAGTCAACCGATTTTGATCAAACTTTGTGCAGTGCTTGGGTACTCTAAGAAACTTCTTAATGCCAAATTTGCTAACAATATCTTTACAAACAAACGAAACGCAACGAATTTTTTACAAAAAACGATTTTTTGACCGATTGGTCCTATGGGAGCTATATGATATAGTCAATAGATTTTGATCAAATTTGGAACAGTGCTTGGGTACTCTAAAAAACTTTCGATTTCCAGATTTGGTTATGATATCTTCATAAACAAACGAATTATCCATCTAAAACTTTTGCTTTTTTTCGAGGTCCTCTGAAACACCCCTATGGGAGCTATATAATGTAATCCCGATATCAAAAAAATAAAAGAAACTTGTCTCCTATGGATTAATAAGGGATCTAGTGTGAAAGTTTGGTTGCTCTAGCTCTTACAATCTCTGAGATCTAGGCGTTCATACGGACAGACGGACATGGGTATATCGACTTCTCGAGTCACACTGATCATACTTTAGGTAACATTGGGGGATCTCCGACGTCTCCTTCTGTACGTTACATACATTTTCGGCTTGCACAAACACAATATACCCTTTGTACCATACGGTACAGGGTATAAAAATATCCTAAAAATTTGAGTTTTTAAAGTTAACGACTTATTTAAAAAAAAAAAAAAATGGCGTACGTTATAGTCGGGCGCGGACGACTTTGAGATACCCTGTACCACCACATTGCTAAAAGATATTTATATGTCAAATTTGGTTACGATATTTTCATAAACAAGCGAAAAAAGACGAATTTTGCACCAGTACAGTGCTTGGGAACAATAAAAAACTTTCGAATGTGAGAATTGATTACGATCTTATGGCCCCCATGGGACACATCGGTCAAAAAAACTTTTTTTGTACAAAATTCCCTGTATTTCGTTTGTTTACGAAGATATACAAACGAAATACAGGGAATTTTGTACAAAAAAAGTTTTTTTGACCGATGTGTCCCATGGGGGCCATAAGATATAGGCAACCGATTTTGATAAAATTTGGTACCTTGCTCTAAAACACTACCGAGTGCCAAATTTGGTTATGATATATTCATAAATAAACGAGTTATGCATCAAAAACATTTTTTTTTTTTTTGAGGTCCTCTGAAACACCCCTATGGGAGCTATATAATATCCGGGGTTATATTCATTATATATTATTATTTTATATCAAAAAATCAAATAAACTTCTCTCCCGTAGGATAATAAGGGATCTTATCTGAAAGTTTAGTTTAGTTGCTCTAGTTCTTCATACAGACGGACAGACAGACATGGGTATATCGACTCCTTTAGTCACCCTGATCATACCTTGGGTCATATCTTTGGGGGGTCTCCAACGTGTCCTTCTTAATGTGACATACTTTTTCGGCTTTCACAAACTTAATATACCCTTTGTACCATACGATACAGGCAGGCGCAACGCGAGAGGGAGTTAGGGAAGGGGGGATTCCCCGGGGCACGGAGTTTTTTTAGCGGCCCGGTGTAATAGCTGTCGTAATTAAATGTTTCAAGCTAAAGGTGCAATAGAGGGGCTGGTATATTTCCCCCCGGGCCCGGTTTTTCTCTCTATGACCCTGGGTACAGGGCATAATAACAAACTGTCAAGAAAGCTGTTACAAAAACGCACTTTTTGACAAACTTTAATAGTGGTTTACAGAGCTACTAGTTCAAAGGTTTTGATCTAGAGAACTGATTATTATCTGGTTCACACAAACCCAATAATTAACAGCACACTCTAATTAAGTATTTAATATAATTATTGGGTTCACGTGCTTCAAACATTTAACGTAGTTAGAGTTCAGGGGCGTATCCAGAAATAATTTGTAGGGGTGCGCATTTCATTCTGAGTACGATTTCTGTTTTGTTTTGTATGAACACAGCCGTAACTCAAAAGAACCAGTTCTGCATTTCTTAGTAGAATCAGTTATATCGGGGTGTTCGAACCCCTAGTTAGTTTTTCATTATTCTTCCCATAGCAATGTTTTTATTTTATATTTATCACTGTTTAGTGTTCAGTGTTTTTATTGAGTTCAACTTGAAGTATTACTTTGTACTAGATGTGCTCTCAACTGGCTTAGCATTGACAATGACAGATGCCAAATCTCAAACAACTGCACTTAGTCACTTTTCACTCGCATCAAACTAGAATTTCAACAATAACATTATTGTTTTTTTTTTTTTTTTTGTATTTGATGATGCACAATATGATCAAAAAAATCCAATTCAGTTCATTGTAAAATAATCTTTTAGTCAAGTTTACCATTTCTCGTTAACTTTTGGAACTATGGTAATTGCAACTTTTTGTACTGCGCAACCATGCACTACGACTTCAAGTTTCAAACTGTGTTCCAAAAGTAATCAGCCAAATGTGCTGAATCCCATGCAAAATATTATACGATTTATTTATTGAATATGTGAGAATATTGTATTATAAAAAAAAGAAAGAAACATTAAAAAACCAACAAATGCGTTGATCCCAGTCAGGCAGCAAAAAAGAGATAGCAGTCAAATTCATTATACATACATATGTACTTATATATAAAACATAAGTATATACAAGATAATCACCCTGAGCATTTGTAGCTTTAATATTCGGACGCTTGATAAGCGCCATGTCGTCTAATCGGGTCACTCGTCATACAGTGGGCAAAAGTGCAGTAGTTCCAGATAAGCAAGGGCTTCAAGCCCCGCTGAAAGCACGTACTTAATTTGCATTTTTTGTTCCACTCTGAAATAGAATCTTACATAAAGCCAAACAAGATCAAAGTGCATACTTGACCATATTTGCATTGAATATTAGAAGCATTTTTTTTTTGCTTTGGGGCAAGCTAAATGTTAAGTTAACAGACTTGGTTACTAATTGCTTTTAGCAGGTACAGTAAACGCTCGTAGTATGCATTTTAAAGAGAATTTCTCAAAGTGGCACCCATTGTGTAGATTTGTGCAATGTGCGTAAGAGACAGGAAGAAACATGGCGAATTCTGCGCTGATAACACTCAAATGATCAGCATTGATGGTCCAGCCTTCACCCAATTTAACGAAAAAAAAAATATAATGATGATGACGACATTGAGATACCCTCAATTACGGCATTGAAAGGCCAAACAAATATTTTCACAAAGTTAAACTCTAACAGGTTTCAGCTCTACGATTTACGAATTAGTTTAAATAATTTTTCATAAGGCAGTCGCACGCTAGGAAATATGAGGAATTCCTAAAACGCAAATAAAATTGCGCAGAAGAGAGAAAAATTCCATAATTTAACATTTGTTTTGCAAGTTTTTACTGTTGAGTAAAAATATGTTGAAAAAATGCATTGTTTATAGACTAAGTTGTGAGAGAAGTAGTAAAAAATATATTTTTAAGCAGTTTAAATATTATTCAGCCGTGCTCCAGAAAACGAACACGAAAAGAACATTCGGTTTCGTTTTGATTTCACATGTTTGATGATGACTTATCATTTTATTAAAACGAAAAAACCAAACCGAACAATATTATTCGGATTGGTTTATGTGTGCTTCAGAAAACGAATTTTTTTTTTGTCGATATTTCCCTTATTTTTTCGATAAAAACTCTAGTTGTGTTGGCGCGAAATTATTAAAAAAAAATTACAAAAAAATATTTCTTTAGCAACAATGTATATTGAGATTTAACACGACTTAACCCGTCGAACTTATCGTCATGTGTTCGTGCAGATTATGTGCGCATACACGAACATTAAAATTAATTTTGGCTTTTATTTTTCTGGTTGAGCCAGAATATAAATAATTAAAGTTGGCGTACGTTAAAGTCGGGCGTGCACGACTTTGGGATACCCTGTACCACCACATTGCAATCAAATCCGATGTATTGCTTACGAACTCCAAAAGATATTTCTTTACCAAATTCGGTTACGATGTTTTTATAAACAAACCAAAAAAGGTAAATTTTGCACCAAACACGTTTTTTTGAGCGATTGGGGTCTGTACGATATAATCAAACGATTTTGATGATACAGTGCTGGGGAATTTGGTTACGATATCTTCGTAAACAAACGAAACAAAACCAAGTCTGCACCAAACACGGGTGTTTGACCGATCGGTTCTATGGGAGTTATATGATATAGTCAAACAGTCAGGCAGACGGACAGACGAGTATGGGTATATCGACTTCTCTCCTCACCTTGATCATACTTTAGGTAACTTTGTGAGGTCTCTGACGACTCCTTCTATATGTTACATACATTTTCGGCTTGCACAAACTTAATATACCAGGGTATAAAAATAATTGTAAATAAATACATAACTTGAATTTGGCATAAATATAATCTAAGAATATTTAAAAAATGATTTCAGTATAAAATTGGTGCGTTTTCGAATCTATTTCACCGATTTAATTAGTCTTGCAACAAAACAATGGACAATTGAGAAATAGGTAAAATAGGTGCAAAGCACACCTAATTCTGTTTTTACACCGTGTAAAAGAAGACATGAAGTAAATCCTTAAGCTGATATGAAAATAAATAAAAAGCGGGTATTCCCTATATAAAATTCTAAAAGATGAGGCTAATAAAAATGTTTTTCTTTAAAATTTCAATCAAATCACTTTTTTTACTCGTGCTAATTCGAATGAAATTGTGTAAAAAAAATTTTCTACATCGTGTGATTTCAATATATATATATATGTTCCCCTAACTCCTATTTGGAGCATAGGATGTTATTTCAAAACCGCATAAAAAAGACAGTTTAAAACAGAATTGGGTGTATGCGTATTTTAAATTGAAATAAATTTTTAAATATTCTTTGATTGTAGTCGATTTTTTATTTAGATGTTATTGGTAACTTTATTTTTAATTTTCAATAATTTTCATTTTTCTGATTCAGGTCAAAAAATAGCTTGCATACATACACACATACATTGCCATAACAATAACTGATAAGCGCGACAGTGTTGATGAATTGCACAAAATAAATTTCGCTTGTAATAAAAATAGCTATGTAAATCATGGCTTATTGAGTAAGCAAATAAGGAAATAAATAAATTCTGGCAATATTTACGAATTTTCAAAAAAAGTCGCTCATTTGTTTAGAGCAATGGATATAAGAGTATTCACCGAAAAGAGTAGGGGTAATATAAAGATTTAACGAAAAGAGTAAGGGATATGTGTAGAATTTATAGACAACAAAAATCGTGAGCATACAAAATCGAAAATGAATAAAATTTATTACTTTTGATTGCGTAAAATTGGGAGCACGGCTGATTACTATCTATTTATATATGTTAAATAATTAATTCGCAACAAAAATTTTCTAAAAGTTGCAATAAGGCACACAGTCAGCTCTAAATACCTTTTGAACCAATTTCAAATTCGACATTTTTTCGGATTTTGAAAAGGTTTTCCCAGCAAATTATATGAGCGAGTTTACAAACCAGGTTGCATATTATAAGTAATTTTCTTAGCGGGCTTGCAAACCGGTTAGGGAATTGCTTTAGTTAGTCTACAAACCACCAGATCAACATTATTTCCTTCTGATCATATCTGTCTTTCTTCCCGCTTTAGTTGGCCACACTGTTAAATAAAGGAAAAGATAAATTTTCATAATGGCAGTTCGAAAATATAGGTTCGCGCGGAATGATCAGAAAAGCTTTTTTATAACGTTGGTAAAAATAAATCCCAAATGGGATAATCCCATAAATGGACATAGTAAGTTCTTAAGTCTTGTACTAAGATTTTTTGGTATTCGTTGACACCCATAGATATTTGTTTACTAAATCTTTTGCTGAAAAAAAAATGATGCTTTTTTACTTATAAATTGGATATGAACCACTTTGCCCGATAATTTTGTGTTTTTAAAATATTAAATAAATATCCTTTCATATATATGTATAATTTTTTTAACATTGTTGTATCAAATTTTTTCGTTTTATATATACCTATACTCTGGGCCGTAGAGAAAAATCTTGGCCCGGGGGGGAAATGTACCGGCCCCTCTATAACACCTTTAGCTTTAATCACGACAGTACGACAGTAACTACACTGGGCTGCTGAGAAAACTCCGGGCCCGGGGGAGAATAGAATCCCCCCTCCCTCCCTTCAGCCAACCATACCTCACGACGAGCCTGCCAATACTATATAAAGGAAGGACTAAAAGAATTTAAAGCACATATTTAAGAGAAAGTTTTCTATTTTTTTCTAAGAATAATATGGCTTAAAAATAAATAAAAAGTAAAAGGACTTTAATTTAAATTAAGCCGTAACTCGATTAGTTTTAAACGTAAAATTTTCCGAAACATTTTTTTACCTATGCTTATCGATTTACAAGCAAAACTATGTTCCTGAAAATTAAGTAAGGTTTTCAAAATACATTGGAGCTAGACTCATTTTCCTAATTGTAGACTTTTTCAAAATTTTTGCAAGTTTGTAAATAAAAAATGTACATTATAATAATAATAATTCCATGACTTGACTATTTTGTCAGTCGCCTCTAGGTGGATCATGGGGATCTCTATTAATAACTATTCAAAGAGAACAGGGACCTATAGTTTATAGCCGAATCCGAAAGGCGGTTTCTTGAATTGATAGAGATTTTCTTGGTCTTTTGCTAGCTATGCCAGTGCTAGGCAAGTGAACCAGTGCTACTGCGGGGAATCTAACCACCGACCATCGGGTTGCAAAGCGAGTACGGCTACCATTACGCTACCGATAGCCAAAAATGTAGATTAAACTTCACCATTACCACTAAACCAGTAAAAGATTAACTTATATACTTGAACTCCAAACCTTATGCAAAAACTTATTCTTTGGATTTTCAAGTGGGGGATTTTATAAATTTAACGTCTGTTCTGTATGTCTCTGGAGTCCTTCACAAGGGAACTAAGGGAGAAAATATTTGTATTTATTCAGATAGCCAAGATGCTATCAGGGCATTATCATCATGGAGCATCTTCTCGAGGATGGTTAAAGAATGCTACAATTACCTCCAACTTCTGTCTTTCCTAAACAGAGTTGTGCTATGTTGGGTACATGGAAACTCAGGAGTGGAAGGAAACGCTGATGATCTAGCACGACCCCGACTACATCTCCTGCGCCTTTCTATGGTATTGGTTGGTCCACAATTAAGACCATGGTAAAGAAATGGGCTGCAGGTGAATATAGGAGATACTGGCTCTCCTTACCGGGGCTGCGACAAACAAAAGCGCTTGTCAAACCTTTGGATATGATCAAGACAAAAGGTCTTGGCAGAGCGGATTTAAAACTCCTGGTAGCATACCTATCATCTGGGCACCACACTATAAGATACCATCTACAGAAAATGGGTCTATCGGATTCTGCAGGGTGTAGACTCTGTCTCAAGGGCGATGAAACCACTAGACATATTCTCTGTGACTGCCCAGCACTGGTATGGGACCGAGCCTGTCACATGGAAAAGGAACGGATTAGTCCCTTTCATCTTAGGTCAATACCTAATGCTATTCATGCGGTAATTGGAATGTCTTTTGCAGTAATTTATGGGTATGGTACAAAAGATCTTCTAGTGGCAGTGCCCTACCTCTTTGTAAAAAACCATACGAGGGAAAAAAAAATGTCTTTGGACAAAACCATTAGATTGGTCTTTTTAAGCCCCTCTTCTTGTTCTTGTTTATAAGTATAGGTTCTGCATGCTTTATGCCTATATACATTGAAGTAGCCCCTGCTAAGTGTCATTCTTTACGAGCACTTAACACCAACTACAACTAATTAGTTAATATTGTTTGGGCTCCGGCTCAGCCTGCTGGCGAAGCTCTAGCTCTTCACGCCGACTTCGAACAGAGTTCAAAGATTACAACGCTTTGAGGGCGGCTACTAATGAGGTCTTATTTATTATTTAAGATATAATTGCGGATACAATGTTTTATTAAATGCACTACACTATTAAGTATTATTAATTCCAGAATTAAAGCAGTTCTAGGGTAAGCTCTTATAGTCAGGTTTTTGATCGATTTGCTTCCTACTTTTTGTCAAGTAACTTGATTTCAGCAAATCGGTTGACTTTTCGAAATGCAGGAATTTATAATTCTTGTCATAAAGAGAGAGGGGCAAATTTCGTTGTTTGTATAAACAGATTATGACATTTAAAACCAGAAAAAAAAATGGCGTACGTTAAAGTCGGGCGCAGACGACTTTGGGATACCCTGTACCACCACATTGCAATTAAGTCCGACACATTGCTTAAAACCTCCAAAAGATATTTTATTCGGCAAATTAAAAAAAAAGAAATCAGTCGAATTTTGCACCAAACAATTTTTTTGACCGATCGGTCCTATGGGGACTATATGATATAGTCAACCGATTTTGATCAAATTTAGTACACTGATTGGGAACTATAAAAAACTTCCGACTGCCAAATTTGGTTCCGATATCTTCAAAACCAAACGAAACGCAATGAATTTTGTAAAAAAAAGCGTTTTTTTGACCGACTGTTCCTATGGGAGCTATATAATATAGTCAACCGATTTTGATCAAATTTGCTACAGTGCTTGGGTACTCTAAAAGACTTCTTAATGCCAAATTTGCCAACAATATCTTTACAAACAAACGAAACTCAACGAATTTTGTACAAAAAACGATTTTTTGACCGATTGGTCCTATGGGAGCTATATGATATAGTCAACCGATTTTGATCAAATTTGGAACAGTGCTTGGAAGCTCTAAAAAACTTCTTAATGCCAAATTTGGTTACGGTATCTTCACAAACAAACGAATCACAACGAATTTCGTAAAAAAAAACATTTTTTCGACCGATCGATCCTATGGGAGCTATATGATATAGTCAACCGATTTTGATAAAATTTGGTACAGTGCTGGGGGTCTCTAAAAAACTTCCGGTTGCCAAATTTGGTTATGATATCTTCATAAACAAACGAATTATCCATCTAAAGCTTTTGCTTTTTTTCGAGGTCCTCTGAAACACCCCTATGGGAGCTATATAATGTAACCCCGATATCAAAAAAATAAAATAAACTTGTCTCCTATGGATTAATAAGGGATCTTATCTGAAAGTTTGGTTGCTCTACCTCTTACCATCTCTGAGATCTAGGCGTTCATACGGACAGACGGACAGACGGACATGGGTATATCGACTTCTCGAGTCACACTGATCATACTTTAGGTAACTTTGGGGGGTCTCCGACGTCTCCTTCTGTACGTTACATACATTTTCGGCTTGCACAAACACAATATACCCTTTGTACCATACGGTACAGGGTATAAAAACACAAATACCTTCTTATTATTAGGCAAATGAGCTGCATATATAGCTTAAATGCATAATTTATATTAAACTATTATATTTTTTTATCATTAGCTGGACAATAGTTCCAGAAACAGACTTTATAATATATTATCTGAACTGTTTTTTGTTTTCCTCTGATTGTAACACAACACTTACAAAGCACAGCGATAAAAAATATGATATATTGGAACAGTACTTGGAACAATTGTGAATGCGACGTCTCTGAAGCACGCGTCAAAACTGAGCTACCGATCGTCTAGAACTAAACATTAAATTCTCCCCTTTAGCAGAGCTGATGCTGCCAGAGCAGTCGGAGCAAAAAACCCGTATCCGAGCAAAAAAAAAAAAAGGCATAATTGTATTTATGTATGTATTTGTATATACTTGAATTAAAAGTTGCAAGCGAGAGTGTCAAAATGAAATGGAGCTGAACTTGAAAGCAACAATTGAACGCGTTCTGTATGCAGTAGTGCGGCATGGAACTGAGATCAGCTGGCAGTGTTAGACAAGTTCTGCAGAGTCTGGTTAAGACTGTTAGGCAAGTTCAATGTGCTGTGCCGCACTCGTGGGTGGCCGTTTGGTAACTGACCTACACGCATGACGCCATAGCAGTTCTTTTGGGTTACTAGCACTTTGCGGAAAAATAGAGATACAAATAAACATATGTAGCTTAAGAAGATTTTTGTAAAACATCAAGTCCATAAAAGGAAACTAGTTTTTACTTGATCTTGCCATCATCTGAGATGCCATAAGCTTCCTTTGTTTACAACTTGAACTTGTATCTGCCCCGCTCTAAAAAAATGTTCAGCATGTAACTGCCAGGGGCTTCGGGGGCATTGGGCTGGGTATTTGCCGTTCTAGATGCTTGTGACGCCGTTGTGCAAGGTCAAGCACAATCAGCTCCGCAAAACCAGTTTTGCAAATAATTAGTAACTAAACAGCTGCATCGCTGTTAAGTATTCACCCATCACAATTTTTTTTTGTTAAACTTAATTAGCATAAGATTAAGCAATAATAAATTTATTTGAAATGCATTTTTTTTTTTACATCTACAACAAATTAGGCTCCACAGAGTGCATGAGGACAATTTTTTTACCAATTTTGCATATGCACTTTTATTGGGGATTACGTATAACTCTTTTTACCATTTTGGCTAAGGGCCTATAAGCCGAATGAAAAATTTCACACGGAATGACAAAACTTCATATAAAAAAAAATCACGTTTTGGATATCCCATTCCAAACGAAATTTTTCATTCTGCCTATAGGCCTTAATTCGATTCGTTATATCGAATGGGAGACAGAGACACTATTTTTTCATACTTACTTAATTTGAAGTAAAACTCTTTTCAAAATTTTGGCTCATTCGGCCCCGAATTCAGCGATCAACGCACAACACAAAATTTAAATTTAATTTTACATGGAGCATTTTTGAAAGTTCAGCTAAGGATTTGAAGAAACTCAATTCAAAGTGTATTTGGGAAAAATAGTAGAGACATGTTTTTACTCGCCAACATTAATACTCATTCTAAATTGTGATGGCAACTAATAAGGCCATTAATAGAATGACGTACGATGTATATTATGTTATAGTGTACTACTTGCTGCTCATGGCTGAACCTATTGTTTTTTTTTTAATTTAACATTATATTGTGTACCAGTAATAATAGTACAGTGAACGAAGGCTCAAAAAAGGCGTTAATTGGAAAAAAATACTTAATGGATGAAACTTTCAGGGATCGTTAGGGACCTTGTTCTAAGTCTAAAGCCGAGTTTTCGTATTTGTGGGAATGGGGCGTGGCACCGCCCCTTTCAATATATGTTGGTACGGTTTTTGCATGATAACTTTTTTTCTATCTCACTTGAAGTCATGAGTCGATATTATTGCGAATAAAATTATTAGTTGAATGTTGGAAATGGTGTTTGGTGTTTTTCGAATAATTTACAAATATCTCAAAACAGGTAAGTATTTCGAATAATTTACAAATATCTCAATTTTATCCATAGATTTACTGAACTATATGAAAACAGTTATATAATATTATTTTTTCCACAAAAACTTATTTTCATGTGAATTGTACTATTTTTTGCTTATTTGGGTTTTCCCAAAACGAAAATTAAATCATTTTTGAAAGCACTCTCTACCCACACTATTAGGTCACATTTGTTTAAATAGATTGACAAAGTACATGCATTGTTGCTAAATGCAAGTTCAATATTAAGACATTATGCCTAAATGAAACTCATTTTAATACAAGGTTTTTTGAAATATTGCTTTTTAGGCGGTATATTTTAATTTTTAAACTTGAATTGTCAATTTCACCACTTGGAAGAACTATATGTGTGTAGACACTGGCAAATTTGAAACAGCTGCAGTATAATTTTTTTTTTATTAATATAAGTATTTTTTAATCAAGTCTCTTAAATTATAACTATGTTATGCTTTAACAAAAATTACACTTCAGCCAAGACTTGGTAATGCAATATGGGCCCAAAATAGTATGCTCTTCAATACAAAACAGACTTGGAAAATAACGTTCATTTCAAATTTTATGCATAAATGGTGAATTTCAGTCATTTAAAAATAGTACAGATGTGTAGACACTGGCAAAATTTGTATCAACTGCTGCATTATACAGCAATAACATATTCAATGCACTTAAAGTTAGCCGTTTTTTCTTAAATAATAAAATAAAATTGAATGTCTGCAAAAATTAATTGCTGCAAACGTTACTTACATAAAATACAAGTTATTATTTACATAAAAGAAAAAGTGCTACTCCACTACATCAATTTTTATTTAAAAACATCGTTGATAAAAACTATCGAAATTGCGATTTGATTCTATCGATAAGTCGGTATCGCATCAGCATCGAACAGTGGCTGTAGTACTTGTGAGGCGAAAATTATACATATATTTGAGAGCTCGTTGCTTAAAACTTAAAGTTATTCGTGTTTCCTGTTCTAAGTTTGTGTTAAAGTGCAATTTGTATATAATTTTTAAGTAGCGCCATTAACGTCGCACGCACTTTATAAAATAGCGCAGTGCGGCGTCTGTCTCTCAAATTTTCGCTCCAGTGCTACAGCAACGCGTTGGTTTTCAGTCATTGAGAACTTTTTGCCAAGGCTTGCAACTACTTAATAAGGTGTGTACAGTGTCTCAAATGTTTGTTAGTTATAATTTGCGATTGTTAATAAACGCACAAGTGACAAGAAAAATACGCGTATTTGTATATTTTCATTGGAAAATCATTTTCGCCAGCGGCGTCTCATGTGCAAATTAAAAATGGCGATACCGATGCCGACAAAAAGAAAATTTCTATACACGCGAGTTATGTATACTAGGCGCGTTTTTTTTTCCATAAAAATAATACATGCATATTTAAAGTGCGCAACGAATAATATATTTGATTTATTTAAATAAAATGTGCTTGCAGTCGCAATGCAATTTATGTTGTAGCCAAGCCGGTAAATCCGGTGCATACACAAAATTTTTATTTTATATTTTACTCCATGTTTATGTACACTGTACCTGCAACTATTTTGTAAAAAAAAAGTCAATAGCTAAAAAATGTGGCAAATTTCCAGTTAAAAACATTTACTAAGTTGTTTAGTATGTCTGTTGTTTTTTTTTTTTGTTATTTATGCGGCCGGCTTATGTACATATGCGTGTATGTACATATATATGCCAAGCACAGGGTTGTTATACATCTGTATTGTTGTTTGAGTGCGCGCCAAAACACGCTGCCTTGAAAAATGTGATTAATCGTTGGGACTTGGCTTTGCGCTGCTAGTATATTGATCGTTTTTTGTACAGTCTACATAGTTATAGTTTTTTTTTAAACAATCTTATAATATTATGTTGCCATCATTCGCAGCTACACAAAGGCAACAGCAGCAAAGACATGGAGAACGGCAAAGGTAAAAATGGCAGCCTTACAATCGAGCAAATGTATCAGAAGAAATCGCAGCTTGAGCATATTTTGCTGCGTCCCGATTCCTATATTGGTTCTGTGGAGTATACCAAAGAGCTGATGTGGGTTTACGACAATGAAAATAATCGTATGGTACAGCGGGAAATCTCATTTGTGCCGGGCCTCTATAAGATATTCGACGAGATATTGGTCAATGCGGCTGATAATAAGCAGCGGGACAAAACAATGAACACCATTAAAATTGATATTGATCAGGAAAAAAATATTGTATCGATTTGGAATAATGGTCAAGGTATTCCGGTTACCATGCACAAGGAGCAAAATATGTATGTGCCAACCATGATATTTGGTTATTTGTTAACTTCATCTAACTACAACGATGAAGAGAAGAAAGTTACTGGCGGTCGTAATGGCTATGGTGCCAAGTTGTGCAACATTTTCTCAACTAGCTTTACCGTGGAGACGGGCACCAGGCAGTACAGGCGCAGCTTTAAGCAAACATGGGGAGCCAACATGTCCAAAACAGGCGAACCCATGGTTTGTAGTCTTGAAATTTTCTGTGTTGTCATATTGTATTTTATTGACATTGGTGTCATTTACAGATTAAAGACTTTAACGGCACGGACTTTACAAAAATCGTATTTAGTCCCGATTTGGCAAAATTTAAAATGGAAAAACTCGATGATGACATTGTGGCATTAATGGCACGTCGTGCTTTTGATGTGGCTGCTTCTACGAAAGGCGTGACTGTCTTTTTAAATGGTACCAAACTGGCCATTAAGAATTTTAAGGATTACATAGATTTGTATGTAAAGAACAGGGATGATGAAGCTGGTCAACCTATTAAGTTGGTCTATGAAGCCTGTGGCGATCGCTGGGAGGTTGCCTGTTGCCCATCTGATCGTGGCTTTCAGCAAGTGTCATTTGTTAATTCCATTGCGACAACCAAGGGTGGGCGTCATGTCGATCATGTGGTAGATAATGTCATTAAACAACTTATAGAAGTGCTCAAAAAGAAAAACAAGGGTAAGTAAAATATATATATATTTTAGCCATATTTTAAAGTATTAATATTTTACTTGTTTTTAAGGTGGTATAAGCATCAAGCCCTTTCAAGTGCGCAACCATTTATGGATCTTTGTTAATTGCTTGATTGAGAATCCCACTTTTGATTCCCAAACCAAGGAAAACATGACTCTGCAAGCCAAAAGCTTTGGCTCAAAGTGTGCGTTATCCGAAAAGTTTATTAATCAAGTGTCCAAGTCAGGAATTGTTGAATCCGTGCTTGCTTGGGCCAAGTACAAAGCACAGAATGACATCGCCAAGACGGGCGGCAAGAAATCATCGAAAATAAAGGGCATACCCAAATTGGAAGACGCTAACGAGGCTGGTACTAAGAACTCTATTATGTGTACACTTATTTTAACCGAGGGAGACTCAGCCAAGTCTCTTGCTGTCTCTGGCCTCGGCGTCATTGGCCGAAATTACTATGGCGTCTTTCCTCTGCGTGGTAAGCTGTTGAACGTGCGCGAGGCAACATTTAAGCAGCTTACGGAGAACGCTGAAATTAATAATTTGTGTAAAATTATTGGTCTGCAATACAAGAAGAAATATCTTACCATTGATGATTTAAAAACGCTGCGTTATGGCAAGGTCATGATAATGACGGATCAGGATCAGGACGGTTCTCATATTAAGGGCTTGTTGATCAATTTTATTCATACTAATTGGCCAGAACTTTTGCGTCTGCCCTTCCTCGAGGAGTTTATTACGCCTCTGGTTAAGGCGACGAAGAAAAACGAAGAGCTCGCCTTCTATTCATTACCTGAATTTGAAGAATGGAAGAATGATACGCCTAATCAACATACCTACAATATTAAATACTATAAGGGTCTCGGTACTTCAACCTCAAAGGAGGCTAAAGAGTACTTCCAGGATATGGAGCGACATCGAATATTGTTTAAATACGATGGTCAGGTCGATGATGATAACATTATGATGGCTTTTTCCAAGAAACATGTTGAGTCGCGCAAAACTTGGCTTACCAATCACATGGATGAAGTGAGACGTCGAAAACAGTTGGGTCTGCCCGAGCGTTATCTTTATACCAAAGGCACCAAGGAAGTGACATATTCTGATTTTATAAATTTGGAATTGGTGTTGTTCTCCAATGCAGACAACGAACGCTCTATACCCTGTCTCGTGGATGGTCTTAAGCCTGGACAACGCAAGGTCATGTTCACCTGCTTCAAGCGTAACGATAAACGGGAGGTCAAGGTAGCCCAACTGTCTGGCTCCGTGGCAGAGCAATCGGCTTATCACCACGGCGAGGTTTCCTTGCAAATGACCATTGTGAATTTAGCACAAAATTTTGTTGGCTCGAACAATATAAATTTGCTGGAGCCCCGCGGTCAATTCGGTACTCGTTTGACAGGCGGCAAAGATTGTGCAAGCGCTCGTTACATTTTCACGCTCATGTCCCCATTGACAAGACTTATTTACAATCCACTTGATGATCCCCTACTTCAGTATCAAGTTGATGATGGACAGAAAATCGAGCCGATGTGGTATATGCCAGTTATACCGATGGTGCTAGTTAACGGTGCTGAAGGCATTGGAACTGGCTGGTCCACCAAGATTGCCAATCATAATCCACGAGATATTATTAGAAACTTGCGGCGGATGTTAAACGATGAGGAACCACTGCCCATGAATCCATGGTACAAAAACTTCCACGGAGGAATGGAATATGTTTCCGATGGACGTTACATTTGCTCAGGAAACATACAAATTCTTACGAATAACCGCATTGAAATTACTGAGTTGCCCGTTGGCGTCTGGACTCAAAACTACAAGGAGAATGTGCTTGAGCCATTGTCGAATGGTTCCGAAAAAGTCAAGGCCATCATTTCCGATTATCGCGAGTTCCACACTGATACAACAGTTCGTTTTGTGATCAGCTTTACTCCAGGCGAGTTTGAACGCCTGCGTGCCGAGGATGGTGGATTTTATCGTGTGTTCAAACTCAGCACATCCATTTCGACAAATCAAATGCACATGTTCGATGAGAACAATTGCTTACGTCGCTATCCCACAGCTGTGGATATAATGCGTGAGTTCTTTAAGCTGCGAATGGAATACTATGGACGTCGTAAGGATTATTTGGTAGGTCAGTTGACCGCACAGTCTGACCGTTTGACCGATCAGGCTCGATTTATTCTGGAGAAGTGTGAGAGAAAATTGGTTGTGGAGAATAAACAGCGTAAGGCTATGATTGATGAGCTGTTGAAGCGCGGCTATAGACCAGATCCTGTCAAGGAGTGGCAGCGCCGTATTAAAATTGATGATGCCGAGGCTGATGCGGAGGCTGACGAAGAAGAAGAGGAAGAGGAAATGGGTGCAACCACGTCTGGCAAAAAGGTTAAAAAAGAAGCCGTCGATCCTGAGAAGGCCTTCCAAAAGCTCTCTGATGTAAAGAAATTTGATTACCTACTTGGAATGTCAATGTGGATGTTAACGGAAGAGCGCAAGAACGAGCTGCTCAAGCAACGTGATCAGAAGCTTTCCGAACTTGAAAATCTGAAAGCCAAGACAGTGCAACTTTTATGGCTCGACGATTTGGATGATCTTCAAAAGAAGCTTGACGAGGTTGAAGATAAGGAACGTGCCGACGAGCTGGGCATTAATCTTAAACAAGCCAAGGCTTTAAAGGGTCAAAAGCAGCCGGCTGCAAAGGGGAGGGGCAAAAAGAATGTCGCAAACAACAACGACATTTTCCCCGATCCGATTGGCGAAAAAGTCCAATTTAAGGTTACTGACGAAATTATAAAGAAGGTGCAAGCAGCAGCCAAAGTAACCAAAGAGGCCAAGGAGCCTAAGGCCAAAGGCACGAAAGTGAAGACTGAAAACCAAGAAGGTGGCGAAGAGATCGATGAGTTTGATGCTCTTGTTGAAGGCGGTACAAAGACCTCGCCAAAGACAAAGAAAGCGGCCGGTGCAAAGGAGCCTGGTGTGAAAAAAGAACCAGCTGCCAAAAAGCCTCGCCAAAAGAAGGAAAATGATGGTCTAAAGCAGATGAAAATTAGTTTCAGTAAAAGCAAGAAGCCAGCTGGCACTGATGAGGAAGATGAAGATGACATAATAAGTGTCGAACCACGCGCCGATAGGCCGGGTCGCCGCGCGGCGTCCAAGAAAATCAATTACTCATTCCTTAATGATTCCGATGAAGAAGGAGAGAAAAACGTTGATGAGTTTCAGCCTGCATCTGATGCTGATGATGTGGAGGAGATTGATGACACTCCTATCAAACGACCGGCCAAGCGTATTCGTGACGATGATAGCAGTGGCGGCGTTTCCAAACCCAAAAAAGCACCAGCGAAGAAAACTCGTGTTCTCGATAGTAGCGACGATGATGCTGAGATTATCGAAGATGATGATGATTCCGATTTTGAAGCATAAGGAAATGCAACAAAAAGTTTTACTTTGTGAGTTCAATGATTCTCTTTTATGGGCTCGCCCGTCGTGTTTTTCTCAAGAGCGATCTAATACCCAACGTAGTGTCGATGGGGAGTGGTGTAAACTTTACTTTTAAAATGGAAAGAAAAAGAAAACAAATGTATTACATACTTCTATAGAGAAAAGTATTTATGTGTAAACCGAGTAAAACAGTGCAGTTTTAATAGAAAATAAAAAAATATACATTTTTGAATTTGTGCTGTTGGAAGTATCCAACATCATCCCTACAGTGTAATTTAATTTAAATGTTTTAAAAAAATTTTGATTTTCATTGTATTGTAAGTAAAAAGCATCAAAAACTTCAAAACATTCTTACAGTTCACCATTAACTAAACATCTCTTAGTGTTTTTTATATATTACTATATGATAATCCCAATAGTTTTTTTATTGTAAATAAATTGTATTTAACAAGAAACATTTGTATGAATTAATGCATTGGTTAGAAGTAAAAGTAAGTATATGATGTATGGTGGTGGGTTTTAAAGTTTGTAAAAATTATATGTTACCGATCCCTTTGCAAATTTTGTTTACCCCAGTACCTATTGTTCAACGGCCCTCAGGGGTATTCTAGCTTTATGTGTTCTTTGGGAAAGGCGGAAGGATGCGCTGCTGACCAAAAACTTTGAGCCATATCCGTATTGAACACTGACATATGAGAGACCACCCGCAAACTATGAAAGCTTTTTGGAGCTATGGCTAGTACGCTGCAAGTATTGAAAACTCAAATCCTCGACACATCTAAACAAAATTTGTCGCAATTACTTTTTTTTTAAAGAACACATCCCAATCCCGAATGTCATCACGATTCAATTTTTTTTTTTAAATTTGTTGCGTGAAAAAATCACGATCAAGCATGTAAGCCCAGATTTAAAATTTAACATTGAGCCGGTTGTGGTATTTCGTTTTAAAAAACAGTTGGACTTTTTTCATATCATTTAAAGTTTATTACATTGATGGAACGAGTGAAATTCATATGACATGTAAATGACCCAATGCTTAACTTAGTGTTAGAAATATCTAATCAAGTTTTTCGAGGAATACCTTGAAAAGTATTCTTAACGTTCTCATTGGCAAACTCTTGTCTGCTTAGAGCTTCACGCAGGGCATAACGGCAGCTCTTCACATCGTAGTCGGGCTTAAATGGTTCCTCGCTATGCATCAAGCCCAACTGCTTAAGGTAAAAGTCGACAACGCGCGATTCTTGCTCAGTTTTTATGGCATAGTCAAAGGCGGCTTGATACAGAGCTACTGCCAAATCAAGAGCTGCCTTGGATGATTTGGCCAAATGTGCGCACTTGAGCGTAGTAAAAACAAGCAGCAATAAATGGTTGTCTTCATTGAATTGCTGCATATACAAAATTAAAAAGTTGTTAAAGGAAATACTATATATAAACAACTTGCAAAACTTACATTAATTATATCATGCAGAGCTTGTAGCTTATTACTCGCCTCCAAAGATTCAAACTGCTGTAATGTGAAAGGTTTTTGGCCTAAGCAAAACTCTTCCGCGCTGATTTTGTTGCCGTTGTCGGTGGACGTGACAGTGTCGTTGAAAATCTGTCAAAATAAGAACAAATAAAATATGCTGTCAATAATTTGTTTTTTTTTTTTTTGGTATTGGCTTACCGCAGTTTTGTAAGCAGGCATGGTAACGTAGGCAGTCTCGTCAGCGGCATTGGCATACTCTTCGTCGTCTTCTTCTGCCTCCTCGGTGGTATCATTGGCATGCTCATGATCATAGTCTCCCTCCTCTTCGTCGTCCTGTTCCTCTTCGCCATATTCAGAGCTGTATTCACCCTGATTTTCATCCCCATCAGCATCATCCTCTCTGCCGCTCTCAGTCTCATCCTCATCCTCAGAGTGATCTTCCTCAAAGTCTTGCAAGGCCTCTGGATGCTTAGCCGATGCCATTTCGGTCTTAATCTGTTGGCAGCCCTCTTTGCCAAAACAATTTCCATCCAAGTTGAAGCTTTTTAATTTTTCCTTGTTTTTCATGGCTGCTGTCAGCAGTAGGCCGCCATCAGAGTTAATGTCATTAAAACCAAGATCTACAACTTCCAAGTGCTCGTTATTGTCCATCAAGACCTCACCGATAGCATAGGCGCCATTGGTTTTCAACAGACAATCGCCAAAGTTGATTTCTCGAAGTCTAAAAAACAAATTTTCTTTTTATAAGATTGACTCTTGAGGTCATAATACTACAATATATCTTACAGCGGAATGTGTGGTAAAATATCTGCAATGCTTGAGGCTCCCTTAACGGACAAGGTATTATCGTTCATGTTAAGCACCCTTAGATATGGATTTTGTTTGAATCCTTTGGCTAGTGCAGCAATACCCACGTGATAAATGGAATTCTGGGGCATGCTTATTTCCTCTAGGGTTTTGAGGGTTTCAAATACTTGGGACAAAGCCTTCGCTCCAACATTCTCCAAACGATTGCGTCCAGCTACAAAAACGCGAAGCTGCAATGGTGAGCCAGCTTTTTTGGCATTGGCATATAAATCCAACAGTGCCTGTGATAACATGCGCCCACCCTCAGGGCCCAATCCACAGTTGTTCAAATGTAGCTCCTGCAGCGTAAAACATACGCTTGAGCGCAAAAATTCTTCCAATCCAGTCATACCATTTGGACCCAGTGCGTTGTCACTCAAGTCCAGAACATTAAGCTTAGCGCCAGCTGCAATCAAGCCATTGCCAAGATGTTTCAATGCTTGTGGAATTTCCGTTTTCAAGCGACGTGTAAACATATTTTTCCAAAACGCTTTACGAAACTCTGGATGCTTCTGAAGCGCCTCGCCAATGGCCTGTGCTGCCTCAACACCCAATGTGTTGCCATCCAACTTAAGATAATGTACATTTTTTTGGTTGTTCAAAGCCTGCACAACATCTTTTACTGCACCGTGAAATATGGAAATTAACATAAAGTTATGAAATTAATTCCGCTGACGCCGGTTTGTGCGCTTACCATCTTCGGCGGTGTCCCACGTTAAGGTCTTGTCCTGAAATGCAACACCCTCCTCATCAGTTGCAGACAATTGTGCCGCCATCGACGCGAAATTAAAATTAGCCATAGACATTGTGCAATGATTTAAATAAATAAATAGCAAAGATAAAAATTAAAAGCAACGCTAACACTGTACTTTTTGCGCGGCATGCGAAAATTCTGATGCTATTTTGCTGCTATCGATAGCTACCACAATGAATGCACTTTTTAGTATCGATTAAAATTAAAAAGAGTAATAAATTATTAAAAAGTACAAAATTAATTTTTAAATTTAATATTTTAACAAATTTTTTCACTGCGCATTACATCATAATTGGTTATGACGTAAAAATATATTTAAATTTAAAAAGTTCGCTCATTAGCTATCGATATAAATGTATATCAGTGTAAAATATTTTCCAACACTACATTGAACACACAGCTGCTTTTCTGCACTAGGCAGCCAAGTTGTTGAACAACAAAAATAAACAATAAAATGTACATATACGCGGTACATTATTAATGGAAAACAAAAAATAAGCAGCAACATGCATAAGAAATTACGCAAAATGTTGCCCTTGCTACGTCCTGTGCATTTACTTGCTGCCCTCTGCGTCATCATCATAACCTGCGCTGGCTATTGGTTGCTTTGGTCTGAAATAGAAATAAGTGGTGTGTATTTGTAATGTATGTACATATGTGTATGAGGCATATACTAACAACTATCATTATTCTAAATCTAAAGGGTTTAAGCCGCTTTCAAAACTGTCAGCAGGCACACCAACGGCAGAAACTGTGCTGGCAGGCGCTGTTGCTCATCCAACATTGGATAATTTTGATTATGAAGAACAATTGGTGGTGCTTTATAACCGAGTGCCAAAAACTGGCTCTACCAGTTTCGTCAATATTGCTTATGATCTCTGCAAATTAAACAAATTCCATGTCTTGCATATCAATGTGACGGCAAATATGCATGTTCTTTCACTGCCAAACCAGGTATGTAACACTTATAGTACTTACTGCTGCTTTGCAGGCTTACGTGACTCCCAAGCAAGTTGAACTCACGCCTATAGAATTTGTGATATACATATAAAGTTATTCTCACAACGCATACTTAGTGGTGGTGAAACTCAAATCAAAAGAAGAACATTGCTCTTCAATGGACATAGAATCCAAATGCTCGATTAGATGTTAGTTTTTAAGGCCATCCCAGCCATCTTCGGTAATTTGATTGACCGGCTGAGGAGCATCAAGGCACAATAGATCCTTAGGATCCAGTAAAATCGTATTAAATATTATTTTTATTTATTATTACTTTTGTAACTAACTAAACTTACTTATTCTTATATCTTAATAGATTAGTTTAGTGCGCAACATAACCAAGTGGCATGAAATAAAGCCGGCACTTTATCACGGGCACATGGCCTATTTGGATTTTTCCAAGTAAGTTTAAAGTCTTGTCTGTAAGCAATGTAAAATTTAACAATGTATATTCAGATTTCAAATCGCCCACAAGCCCATATATATTAATTTAGTGCGTAAACCTTTGGATCGGCTTGTCTCATATTATTATTTTCTACGTTACGGAGATAATTATCGACCCAATTTAGTACGGAAAAAAGCGGGCAACAAAATTGTAAGTTCAAAGAATTTATTTTTTCACACAATTTCACTTACTTTCAAAACCATTAACAGACTTTTGATGAATGCGTGGTTCAAAAACAAGCCGACTGTGATCCCAAAAATATGTGGCTACAAATACCCTTCTTTTGCGGTCATGCTGCCGAGTGCTGGTAGGTCTATTTTAAAATCTATTTTAAATTCAAATCATAACACACATGGCTCTATAGGGAACCCGGCAGCGATTGGGCTTTAAAGCAAGCCAAGCGAAATTTGGTGAATGAATACTTTCTAGTCGGGGTTACTGAACAGATGTTTGAGTTTGTGGATCTGCTTGAACGTTCGCTGCCCAGGTAATCAAATACTATTCCAAAGTGTTATAAATAAATTTTAAATGTATAGTTTTTGTTACAGAATCTTTCGCGGTTTTCGTGAACATTATCAAAACTCAAATAAATCTCATTTACGTGTTACCTCCTCAAAAATACCGCCCAGCGACACAACCGTACAAACCATAATGAAATCAAAGATATGGCAAATGGAAAACAATCTGTATGAATTTGCTCTGGCACAATTCGAATTCAACAAGAAGAAGCTTATGCAACCAGATAATAAACATTTGCAAAAGTTTATGTATGAAAAAATAAGACCAAAATGATTGCATTGGCAAAGTGAGCCACGTTCTCGTGGTCGCACTAAAAAAAACAACAGGATTCGTAAATATCGTGTGTAGATTTTTATATGTATTATAATTAATTAATTTATCTGTATATAGAACCTTTTGACTTGATACGTACTTAAAACGAAATAATCAACCAACTTGTGAATGACACTAAAGACTTAGAATTGAATATCGTTGACATATTATTGACTTTATATATATTTAGTATAAGTAGTCTTAGCTTTGTATCTACATCACTAATTTATAACGTTTTTTGTTAATGTAAGTCATGTATAGCAACAATTGTTACTAAGTTATCCTACTTACTATTTAAAGCACAATTTTCCAATTTTTCGTTTATTGAAATGTACTTTTTATACTCGACAATACAAACTACAGCGTAATTGAATAAGTTAGTTGTAAGATTATAAGCTTAATGTTAAAGTTAAACATATTTTAAAATGTGCATCACAAAAGATCGTAACTGTTATACGTTCTACATATAATACTAACGCTTATTTCCTGGCAGCTTGTCTCTAAATATCAAATTGTTCAAGCAATGTAAATAGATAAGATATATTCTATACGTAAATGTATGTTTATAAACATTTTAAATTTTATCAGCCACCTTTTTATTCCAAGTGATGAATTTCTAAGTTTATTAGTCTTGAAAATGTTTTTGTAGTTCCATGTTTTGTTTAACCCTAGACCTTTATAGAAAAATATCGATAGTGTTTACAGATCTTGCGCACATCTCAGATTGGTTTCGCAGTGAAAAGTTACGCGCCGCTGAAAGACAATGTTTCTTTACATCGCATTTTAAAGTTTGTGTTGTAATATGTAATTTTTGAACGTTCAAATATGCTTTAACTTTGTGTATTTATATGTTTTTATAAAAACTAGACCAACATGCATATACCCTCTTAAAGAGTATAATAAAAAGAAACGTAAGAAATTAAAAATGAAATGTTTTTCAAATTAAGACACTTAATTAATTGCCTAAGCTTCGAAGCAAAACGCATGAGTTTGCATTATCCGTCAGTTGTACATTTGAACGAAGACACGCAAGTCGTATTTCTAAGTACAGACGGTAATTACAGGTGCTGAAATATTAATGATCTAGAAGACGTAAACGTTAGAGCGCGCATTTGAACTTCAAAAGTTATTAAATATGTATTATACTTATATTATATAGTATATACATAAGTGTCAATTCAGACACAATTGTGGTTTTTGTTAGAGATAAAACGAGTTATGGCCGCTTTGAATTATATGCATACACATTGGTCAGGGCGATTAAGACTCAAAGCTAAGTGTGTGTCTTAAAGTTCAACTATAATGTAGCAGTGGCAGCAATAGAATTTTCAATCGTACACTGTGAAAAATACTCGGGTATTCAAAAGAGTGATTGTGGACAATAATAAATACTACAGTAAAAAAAGAGTAAATAATGCATTTATTTTAAATTAAGTAAAAATGTTCAGATTGCCATTTTCATTAAATTTTAGTGAAAATGCACTCTCACATTTTTTTGTTACTTAACTTCACTGAGATTCAATGCCTTTACTATAGGCCAGTGAATTCAAATCACTTATGTATAAAAATGAAATTCGAATATAAAATGGTTTAGGCAGCAAAACGGTTTGCGTAAATTTAAAAAAGAAGAATTATAAATGAAAAGGCATTAAAAAATAATGAAAAATTTCCTTCATATTGTGTCCTAAAAAATTAAAAAAAAGCTTAACTATAGTTTCTATATAATTTGTTTCAAAAAGTTCGTTACATTTTATCTAAGAAATGCTTACAGCTTACTCAGAAAGTATAATTATAGCCTTTTCAAACTGCTGGGGGCATGCTCTATGTAGCTTTGCTGACACAAGTGCAATCCTAAGCACTCGTTTTGTATGCACTTATAATTATCCCGCAAGTTTTTGTAACAATGTTACTTTGTACATAGCAAGTACATAAAAACGGGTATAAAATAGTTTGCCAAACTGCATTATATTTTTAGTATTTCAAAGTTTTACTTACTAAATAGACTTGTCAAAGTGCAGGCTGCTCATGTCATTTTATATGAAATGAATTGTGAATTTAATTTAAGTTAAATTGTATTAATACATCAAATTCAAAGACTTATTCTACCAAGTGTTAAACAAACAAAATCAACATCTATACATAGTCTTTCTTGGATTAGCCGTACGCCATACATTTCGGGTAAGTTCTTTCTACACAGCGTATACTTAATTTATATATACTTAACATATATAAATATATGTATGTCTAAAAATAATTAAATACTATTTTGCTTATCATGTGTAAACTTTCACTTTGAAAGATACTAACAGTTGCAAGCTTAAATACATTGCACTTAACAGCTCTTTAACATTCGCTGTTATTTGGCAGAATATTAACATTAGGGTGGCTTGGTTTTTACACAATACATAATAATTTTGAATCAAATATGTCGGTGACTCTAAAATTGAAACATCATGCAAATTTTCAAACGATATTAAGTATTTAAAGATTTTTTTATACTTTTTAAATTTGAAAAATTTTATATGCATTTTTATCTCACAAAAATATGCCAACCAAACAAGATCAGACTGGTAGCTTAATTATTTTCCTAGACTAGAGTTTGCTCAGAAGAGTTGACATTAAGCAAGGGTAACAACTTGGTATTCTTTGTGCCAAGCTGTCTAGATCTACCAAATCGATCAGCTATTTGGATTGAATTTTGGCCAGAATCAATCGCTTTTCGAGTCGATAATAATATTTTATAATTATATTTACGCCAATAGCTTCACAATAGCTTTGCCTAGCACTGGCATCGCTAGCTCAAAGACGCTATTTGCCCAAGAAAATCTCTATTAATTCAAGAAAATTATTATTTAAATTACAAAATTTAATCCAATATTTTATAATTTAGTTATTTGATGAATCTGAGGAATTTTGGACGGATAAAATTTCCAATTTGATTAAGCATTAAGGACCAAGTTTTAAAGGTTCCAAACTGAAGTTGAAAATGCTCATAAAAACATTTGCGATAAAATTTAAATAAATTAACTTTATGGACACAAAGCTTTTATATTTTCATAACTTTTAAATTTGTTATCAATATTTTTATCTCAGAAATTAATAATTTCCAAAGTCGTATTTTACTTAAAAAAATGCCCTGCACTTCGAGTTTTGCCCTTTAAATTGCAATTTAATTTTTTATGGAAAAAAGTTAAACAGTGAATTCTTGCCGAAGAACTGTCTAATTTAATTTTTGCATGCTGCGTATGGGACTTTATATGAATTTTCATAAACTTTGACCATTCCGAGCCCCATGCCGTTATTGGCTACTCAACGGTCTCTCTCCTCTAAACTAAAAGTCATACCTTGCGGCGTTTTATCATATAACGATTAAAAAGTGATTCAAAATCAAAATAAAATATATTTATGCCAACCTTACACTTAATTTCCTTATAAAAGAATACTATCCTATAGTTATGAAACGCTTAAAATTGCAGAAAGTGTCGCATGTCAATGAATTACCTACCTATTACGATAAATCGTGTGAAGCAATAATGCAAAGAACTAACGGGAAATCGAAAGTTCAAATAAAAGACAGCTATTGTGGCAAATAAAGCTTTTGTGGATCACCCCCACAAAAAAAGATATTTACAATTGAACATAAAACTTCAAGGTGTCCTATAGTTTTTAAAACCGCTGTATATGAACTTTATATATGGTATAGATATCTATATATGGTATACTAGATAAGGTCGGATGTGGTTGTTCGTTTTTTTGGACTGCTATAGACTAAACTTCTTTAATTGTTGTGCATGTTATCTTCCGACTGTTAATGTTGGCGAAATTTTTTTGACCCACCTTAATGCGTATAACCAACCGAAAAGCAAAACTCTTTTAAAATTTTGGTCAACAAAATGAATGAAATTTATCTGTGCAAAGGGGAATCACTTACATGTACAAATAATTCATCGCACTTACTCTGCTCTTTGACTAAACGCATATTTAATAAAAAGTCTTCCCTCAGGCTTCTATGGTTTTGGAGTTGTCAAAATTTTATACAGACTGAGGTGCGTCTTTACAAGCTATTTATCCTAAATATTAGATACTAAAGGGTCATCAATCTTGAGGTTTTTTTTAAATAGGTTTTGAGTACTGTCAAGTTGCCATGTGTTTTTTATTCAGTTTTCATTGCCATTTCATCATGGAATGACTTACACCCGAACAACGTTTACAAATCGTAAAATTATATTACGAAAATTGGTGTTCTGCAAAGAATGTTTTTCGCGCGTTTAGGCTTATTCGGTGAACAATTAATTTCACGCTCCGGACCGGTGAATTGGCCACCAAGATCGTGTGATATCGCACCGTTAGACTTTTTCCTTTAGGGCAACGTGAAGTCTAAAGTGTTTTTGGATAAGCCAGCTACGATTGAAGCATTAGAGGCCAACATTACCCGTGTTATTCGAACGCGTCATCGAAAATTGGAACATCCTCATGGACGAGCAGGGCCAACTTTGAAAGGGACTATTAAAAAGGAAGAAGTTCTAATTTTGCATGAAAAAAACCCAAATTTACGACTTTACATACATGTATTATACTTCTCCTTTTGGCATATATTTGGACTAACTTAATGAATTCTTTAACTTTTTTTGTCAAAATACTTTTGCTGACCATTGTAAATAAAACATCTTTGAATGTTAGCCCAATGTTAACGGCCATCTGTTAATGTTGAAAGAGATTATTGCTAAAGCGCTTAGTTCCATGCCGCTCTCATTTAATTTAAAAGCGCGTGTTTTCAATTCTGTTTTGAATTTTTGCTTAATTGCATTGCGCCCGTTCATTGCACTTACTCTTTACCGCTTATAATTATCTGCATGTCTTCTTTGTGCCTTACAACATTACAAATTCAATGCCCACGTCTGTACTTGTTCAAGCAAAAACACCAATACATAATAACTGCTTGTTGCTGCGCTGCACAGTGGTCGCTAAGGCCAATCTAGCGGCGAAAAAACTAATATCGTATAAAATAATTATTTAATTAATTATAGTTTGCAAAAATTACTGTAATTAATACTTTTTTAATGACCATCTAAACCCCTTTCGCCACGAAACTCCATTAAAAAAATGTGATACGGTCGAAGCGGTGCCAGATAGATACTCTGTTTTTATAAACCAGTTGAATTTTTTTTCTGTGCTCAACGATATTTATACCTATAAGTTTCGTAAATTTCTTCCGATTTTGATAAGAATCGAAAGTTTCGTCAAAAAATATTTAAAGTATATGGGCTAAATTTTAAGTTTATATGTTGAGGGGTGTGGGAGAAAACATGGTAAATCGATTGACAGGGGCGGTGGGACCCAAATTTTTAAAATTTAGATGTGGGATTGTTTATGGGTCACATGAATAATCATACCAAAATTTATGATTCCAGGTAATTTTTCACCTTCATTACATAGAGTCTAATATTGATGCAGTTTATAGGCAAAGGCGGGTGAAAATAGTAAATTTTTGGAATATAACATTTGTTGCGTCGTCCGATTTTGTTCATTTGTGACACACAGATTGTACTAGGGGGTACGGAAATATGCTAAGGAAATATGTACCATCTGGTAAAGTTTTATGTCTCTAGTATGAGGGAGTTGGGGTCTGCCACGCCTCCTTGTGTCCGTTACATATGTACATTGCACAAATCTAGTTTATCCTTTGTATCTATAAGTACAGGTTATAATCATCGTGAGAATAGCCGTTTTAGGGTTGCCCACACCTTAAAAATCAGTGTTAAAGGTATAAAAAGACTGTGCAAATTCATATAAAAAAACGAAGGAAGGCGTGACATACCCCCAAAAGTATATGTATACTATGTAAGTATAGCCATGTCTTTCTAGCGAAAGAAAAAAAATAAATAAAAAAATTTACCAACCTAACTCCATCAAATTTGACAATTCCAAAGATTTTAGGTATGTGGTGAGTTTTTGTCCAAACCGGACAACTTTATGCAAATGATCCGAAATCGTGTTTGTTCAAATCTCCGTCATTTAACAATCTATCTCCAGAAAATTCGGCACTTGGAAATAGCTTAGGTAGATAAACTATATATTTATATGCCGATAGAAAATCAATTGTTCTATTTCAGTGCCAGACCAGAAGTATTATCCTCCGAGAAAATTTTTTACTTCTATATCCGACTCCATGTTTGAATCATGTGCTCATAAAGCACAAGTTGACAATTAAACCTCTTTGACTCTTTCAATCTTTCAACAAATTTGCCATATAGATGGCATTTAAAAAAAAAAGCACGTCAAGTGCCTAAAAAGTAATCTATTGTTAAAAAGAGCCACATTGTGGCAGACAAATCTCCTTTGTTGGACATAAATGTATAACAAAAATTTACCCAGACCCTTGACTTCGAAAAGTATGGAGCTCTTGCCCAAAAGAGTGTTGAAAAAAGTGGTAAAATCTAAGAGTCACCCATGGAGCTAGCACTCTTTTTTTTCTATTTAGTTATTATATTATAATAATTTTTATGTATAATAATCTATCTATCTAACTATATAAATAAAAGAGTAGCCTTAAAAATAGTTTGGATTTCATAAGTTGACAATGCGCCTACAGATTTTATCCAAAACACTCGCAAAAAAAAACAAAAAAGATATCTAATTCGATTTTTAATACTTAAAAAAAAAAACTATTTTAGCAAACCGGCAGTGTCGCGTCACTTTGACATTTTATTATTCATTTGCTATTAATCACAACGTGGTGCGTGCAAAAATTGAATTTTACGTGTTTTGTGATTGTGAAGGGTTGGTAAAATACTAAAAGAACATCTTGGTCTTAGGTGGGGGGGCGCAGCCTCCTAGTTATATATAAATAAAATAAAATTCTTTATTCTAGTGTGTTAGATAACTAAAAAGCTGTTTGAAAAATACATATTATTTAAGTTCAAGAAAAGCAAATATATATAGTACTGATAAATATCTAAAACTTTATCTTTTATGCTTTTAAATGGCATTTTTCTTACACAAACTTTTTTTGAACAAAACCAAACAAAACAACTTGACAACAGCTGATTGCTGTTGCTTACGTTGTTAGTCGGGTATTTTCAGGTCTGGTTACTTTTAATACTCGGTCGGGCATTTTTACTTTTTTGCCCCTTTATTAAGGCTGCCACGTCGTTACTTGGACATTCGTTCCTTTGGGCATTTAAGCCAGACAAAGTGAACACATTTTACTCGAATTAAAAGCTACACTCCATCAATAGCTAAAAAGTGTTCTTCAAATTAAATCAAGCTGCAAGCTTTTATAATCATTTTACCATTAAAAACCATACGTATTAAATACCTACAATCTTTAAAAAACTAAAATTATTATCAAAAATAAACTAAAATTGTGTTTTCATGTTTTAAAATTGCGATTTCTTCCACTAGATAGTCCAAATCGCCCCACTGTGCGCTGTTTGCAGTTGTCAGTTTTTGTCCCTATTCCATTCCTTTTTCTCTTGCATTTTCAATTTAATCTTGCAAAAAAAAGGTCATTGTAACGCAGAGCGTGTGCTTAAAACAGGAAACCGGAGCAAAAATTGCATAAAATTATGAAAATTGCATTTAAAGTCGATTAAAGTCACTGACATTGACCTATTTACAAAGTTGTGTGTTACTTGTATGTCGCATTTTCACTTTTTTTTTTTTGTTAATAAAAGCAAAGCAAAGATATTCAAGACGAATCCAAGCCAAGAAACTTTTGTGTCCTGTAAAAAATAAAAAATAAAATTCGTTTTTTGAACTTTTCAATTGAACTTTGCCGCAAAATGACAATTCTAAGCCAATCGCCGGCGAAGATTACGACGCCGTCCACTAAACTCCTTGGTAAGTATTTACAAATACTTTTGCTTTATGCACAGTACGAAAAGAAGCGTTCTACAAAGAAACCAAATTTTACGAAAAAAAAATTTGAACTTAATCTGTTCAAAACAATTTCAAAACATTTTGCATTCTCAGATCTCAATTATCATAATATCCTTTTGGAATTGTGATGTACTTAATTTACGAACACAGCACAAAACTTATTTCTTTTGCCTGATTTTTTAGACTACGTGTACGGTAAATGAAACTGTAAGCCTCTTATTCTGGAAGCCGCCAATCCGTTAAACATAAATTGCAAGAAAATATGAAAATAAATTTTCAAGAAAAAAATTGTCAAAATATTGAAACAAGTCGTTACTCTTAGTCAATTTAAATCAGAGATCTTTAGCGTATTTGAATGCGTTGCGATCTATAAACGTCAGATACAGCCGCGTTAATTTGAAGGCCCGATATTATTATGTTATACACATTTATTTCACTACATCATCCAAAGTATCAGCCTAGAAGGCCTTGTTCCTGCAAGTAAACCTGAGCAGTGGTCTAGATAAAAGGGAAACAAGGAGTTCAATCGCTGTCCATGCTTTTTAATTTCATATGAAAAATAAAATTGTCCATTAAAGCGTATGGAGAAAAATGAGTCTATAAAAACTATCTACGCCACTGGACGTCCGGGTAATGTCTTCTTAATTTTTAAAACCTTTTTATACCCTGTACCGTATGGTACAAAGGGTGTATTGTGTTTGTGCAAGCCGAAAATGTATGAAACGTACAGAAGGAGACGTCGGAGACCCCCCAAAGTTACCTAAAGTATGATCAGAGTGACTAGAGAAGTCGATATACCCATGTCCGTCTGTCCGTCTGACCGTACGTATGAACGCCTACATCTCAGAGATGGTACGAGCTAGAGCAACCAAACTTTCAGATTAGACCCCTTATAAATCCATAGGAGACAAGTTTATTTTATTTTTTTGATATCGGGATTACAGTATATAGCTCCCATAGGGGTGTTTCAGAGGACCTCGAAAAAAAACAAAAGTTTTAGATGGATAATTCGTTTGTTTATGAAAATATCATAACCAAATTTGGCAATCGGAAGTTTTTTAGTGACCCATAACACTGTACCAAATGTTTATCAAAATCGGTTGACTATATCATATAGCTCCCATAGGATCGGTCGAAAAAATGTTATTTGTACAAAATTCGTTGTGTTTCGTTTGGTTTTGAAGATATCGGAACCAAATGTGGCACTTGGAAGCTTTTTATAGTTTTCAATCAGTGTACTGAATTTGATCAAAATCGGTTGACTATATCATATAGTCCCCATAGGACCGATCGGTCAAAAAAATAGTTTGGTGCAAAATTCGACTGATTTCTGTTTGTTTATGAAAATATCGTATCTTTTGGAGGTCTTAAGCAATATTTCGGACTAAATTGCAATGTGGTGGTACAGGGTAACCCAAAGTCGTCTGCGCCCGACTTTAACGTACGCCATCTTTTATTATTTACATTAATAAAATACTTATTTCATAGTTTCGCCATATAGTATTTCCTAGTCATCAGATATCTCTTAAACAAATGGAAACAAATTTTCAGCTTTCTTGAAAATACTACCGTTTGGGAGTGCAGTTCTCTTACAGAATGGGATGAGAGCAGAAGCCTAGGCCGTCAATTGACCATAAGCCAGGCCCTATATATTACACTAGTTTACAGCAAAATGTACCCTCAACATGTTTTACTCGTTTCCGTAGTAAAATGGAAGTCGAAAAATTTTTTCATGGAACGGATTTCGAGATATTTCGAAAAAAGACACTTTTCGAAACTAAAAAAAAATGTGTCTACTTAAAAGCAAATATCTTTGGTTGTACTAAACTGATTTTGATTATTTTTTACCTAAGTGTAGGCAATTGAATTATCTTTTGATTATACTTGAAACATATTTTTGTGAAATTTACGGTTTGGCCGTTATACATCAATTCGTATGAAAATTTTCCTCATTTTTATGAAATTTTTAAAAAAATTATATTTTCGAACGTAAATTTAAAAATTAAAAAAAAAATTTTTATATTTAGAATATATTTTTGCTCAAATTTACGGTTTGGTCGTTATTAATCCATTCATATAAAATTTTTCTTAATTTTTAGCAAATTTTTGAAAAAATTCTATTTCGAACGTAAATTTAAAAATTTTAAAAAAATTGTTTTTTTCAAAATGTCTCGAAATCCGTTGCATGAAAAATTTTTTGACTTTATTTTCGGATTTAAGCGTGCCATTTTACTACGGAAATGACTAAAACATGTTGAGGATACCAAAATTTTTTAAAATTTGTAAACTAGTGTTATTGAAAACGCACGGACTTTTCACTTTAGTTTTTAAATTTATTATTATTAATTATTTTAGCTTAAAATAATGAAATCAATGAACAAGCTAAAATTATCATTCAAAATCATTATCTAATGGAAATATTTTATTTTCAACAAAAATGGTAATTTTGATTCCCTGTACAAAAGATAAAGGATATATTAAGTTTCTGCAAAAGCATTATATGCAATGTTTGGAAGGAAGTTTTGAATAGCTCCTCCAAAAGTTATCTACAATATGGTCAGGAGTAAAAAAACTATTGATCCAGACAGTGGCGGATCCACGGGGGTTTTTCGGTTCCGGACATTCCCAAAAGGTGGAAAAAGAGACCATATCCTAGATCCAAGATCATATCCTAGATCCGCACCTGGATCTAGATATGTCCGTCCGTCTGTCTGAACGATTTGATCTTGGAGATGATAAAAACCCAACTTTCGAGCTATATCCCCTACTGTGTCAAGAAAGGCAAGTTTTTTTTTTTTGTTCTTTCTCATTTGGTTTTTGTATATTTTTCCAACAATCTTTGGTATCATAATCATCTCATATAACCATAGAATTTTTTAAAAAAGTAGAACAGGTAATTAGAACCTGAACTATAAAATTGACCATGTTAGAATTCACATGCATTATGCATAAGTATTATATTAAATAAATTTAAATTTTATTTTTCGATTCGGTGTCATATTATGTAGTTCATAGAGCTCCGAAAAAACGAAAAGTTTCACTTGTTAAGATCCACAATTTACGAACAACTAACTAAATAACTATTTTTCTTTTTGACAACATTTTCGAGCAAAAAAAATTTTTATTTCACCAAATATTTGGACAATTTTTTTTATATATGAAGTTTTAAGCCATTCCATTAATAAAATTATCTTCGAATTTACTTGTGCAACACGACAACAATAACTTTACGAAATTCTGATATAACTAAGTCCAAATCCTTGGCACTTTCGAAACCACTCGTTTTGGTTTAGAGTATCCACAAGTTTCACTGTAGGACAGATCGGTAAAAAAAAGTTTTTTGGGCGTAATTGGCTTGTTGTTAATTTTTTTTAAACATTAAAAAATAATCTCAATTAAAATTATCGGCAAAGTTTATTGGAGCAAACTATACCATAATGCTTATCGAAATCGAAGGTGCGCTCCAAATAAAAGAGCGACCTGGTCGGAATCAATTCTATTTTTTTTCGATGACAGTTATCTCGTCATTTGCGAGAAGATTAGATTTTCTGCTACAATTTAAAGAAAACTGCTGAGGCTCATCGAATACTCAAAAATACTTATGATGACATTGCTTTTAGTGAAAGAAAATGTCGTGAGTGATTTCTGCGCTTCAAAATCGATGATTTTGACGTGGGGACAAGCATAGTGGTAGGCCCGAGAGAATTTTTGAAGTCTCCGAATTGGAGGAATAGCTTAATGAAAAAATGGCAATATTATTGGGGGTTATTCAACAAGTGATCTGGAAACGCCTTAAAGCCATCGGAATAATGCAGAAACAAAGAAGTTGGTATACCTACGAGTTGAAGCAGAGAGTTGTTGAGCGGAATTTCTTCACTTTTGAACAGCTGCTTGAAACACACAATCGAAAGGGGTTTTTGCATGGAATTGTCATCGGCGACGAGAAATGGGTCCACTACGATAATCCCAAGCGCAAAGAAAACATGGGGGAAGGCCTGGACATGCCTCCACGTCGACGGCCAGACCTAATATTCACAACCTAAGGTTATCAGGCCTGTTCTAGATTTCGACTCGTTTTGAAAAGTCATAACGAGTGCATTCCGACAAATGGTGTTCTAGATTTCGACTGAGTTCGAATCGACTTCGAATTTTCGCCAAATTAATAAGTTTGTTTATTTTATTTTATTTTATTTTATTTTATTTTATTTTATTTTATTTTATTTTATTTTATTTTATTTTATTTTATTTTATTTTATTTTATTTTATTTTATTTTATTTTATTTTATTTTATTTTATTTTATTTTATTTTATTTTATTTTATTTTATTTTATTTTATTCAACAAACTACTTTGAGCAGCAGCTACAGAGTCGCCTTCAGTTAATTTTAAATTTTTCCTGTAATGTTTTTTTTCCCATAAGCATTTCACAAATGCTTAGGCCATGCTTTCTTGCTTTGCGTTGCGTTTTTCAAAAAAAGAATATTTCATTTTAAAATGCAAATAAAATAAACCATTTAATTATTACTTACATATTGCTGTTTACTACTTTGCGCCAAAATCAAATCGGCCAAAACAGCTGACCAACTGGCCAGCTATCGATAAGTTCACTTGTAGAGTTGCCCCAAATTTTCGAACATCCACTTTATTAATTTATTTTTTTTTTCTGCCAACATCTTTCTGAGGGACAAATATTTTTAATTTATTTACCAATTTTGTACAATTTATTTTATAAACATATTTTAAGCCATCCATTAATAAAATTATCTTCGAATTTACTTGTGCAACACGACAACACATATCTTTTCGAAGTTCTGTTTTGTCTAAATTCAGAACACCTTACTTTCATTCCACTCGTTTTGGTTTTGCATGTACACACAATTTTAATAGACATTTTTTGTAATAAAAATATATAATGAAAATTAACCTTGATTCGTTCAAGTGAGCACATCTAAATTTTCTTAAAGCATTAAAAAATAATGCAAAATTAATTTTAGTGGCATTAATGTGTTTATTTAAGTAAACAAAGCAAAATACTTTTCATTTCGACAGCTGCGACCCAAACTTTTCAAAACGTAGTCGACTCTTGTCGGAATCGAAATCTAGAACACCTTTCATTTCGATTCCGACAGTTTTTGTCGGAATCGAAATCTAGAACATGCCTGTATGCTTTGTATTTGTTGGGACCAGCTCGGTTAGTATACTACGAGCTTCTGAAACCGGGTGAAACAATCACAGGAGAACGGTATCGAAAGCAATTGATGGGGGGCATCCCAACCAGATATGTCTTGACCGGTCTGGCTACATGTGTCCGAGCATTGTCATGCTGGAGCATGACTTTGTCATGTCTCTCTCGGTACTGCGGCCGTTTTTCCTTCAATGCTCGGACACATGTCGCCAGACCGGTCAAGACATACCTGGATGGGATGCCCTACCTCACCTGCCGTACTCTCGAGATATTGCTGCTACGGATTACCATGGGTTTCGATAAGTGGCACACAGTCAAGCTGACCAGCAATCCCACTCTTATGAAGAAGTCAAAAAATGGATCGTCTCTAAAGATTCATCGTTTTTACGAGATGGTGCCCTATAACTACCAAAAAGATGGGAAAAAGTAGTCGCTAACGACGGGCAGTACTTTTAATAATAAATATGTTACCACTTTTTTACAATAAAGCCTTAAACATTGCGAAGAAAATGGCGGAAGCAAAGTTGTTCACCTAATATGAAAATAATTATATTGACGGTTTTATTTCGAGTTGAAATTGCGAACATACACTTTTTAAAAGCATTTTGCTTACGTTGACAAGTTAATTTTTTTCAACTTTAATTGTAATGTCAACTTAACTTTGGAAATGTTGAAACTTTTTTCTTACTGAGGTCAACACACCTTTTACATTGAGCTCACTTGTCCTTCTCCAAGCAATTAAATGATTTCAGCATTTATTTCAGTTTTATTGTGAAGATACTTTTTTTTATATGAAGGGCATGCAATAATGTTGACATTGCAGTCTCTCGGGTTGCTAGTTTAATGGGTTTTTACTTGGGAAGCAGTTTCTGTCACACTATTAAAAATACTAAATTTTTAAGTGCTTTATATTTGCTCATGAAGTTTGTAACAGAAGCGAAAAACTTGATATTTTTATTACGATCTAGGCTCAAAGACTATAGGATCCCATATGGAATTCAAATAAAAAAAATTAAAACAGTTAAACACCTTGGGAAGAACCTTTGGTAGGGGAACTATACCCTCAGAGATTAGCAATAAATCTTTTACTGTCGAGTGCTAAAGCTTGACACAAGCGCTTAATTAATCATTTGTAACTATAGCTGACCCACTTGTTACCCTCTTGAACCTTTGCACTCAGATTCAGGTTTTATTTGAAGCAAGCTAATAGTTAATTAGTAACTAGCTCTTTGAAACAGGTATATTAACAATGACACTATTTAAAATTAGCACTTATTAATTCTAATTATTTTTAAGCATATTAATTAAAGTTGTTCTCAGTTGGAATCACTTGACTGCAATAGTAGTGGTAGTAGTAGTAGTATAGTATAAGTGTATACTTATCAGGCATGTTCTAGATTTCGATTCCGACAAAAACTGTCGGAATCGAAATGAAAAGTATTTTGCTTTGTTTACTTAAATAAACGCATTAATGCCACTAAAATTCATTTTGTATTATTTTTTAATGCTTTAAGAAAATTTAGATGTGCTCACTTGAACGAAACAAGGTTAATTTTCATTATATATTTTTATTACAAAAAATGTCTATGGAAATTGTGTGTACATGCAAAACCAAAACGAGTGGAATTAAAGTAAGGTGTTCTGGATTTAGACAAAACAGAACTTCGAAAAGTTATGTGTTGTCGTGTTGCACAAGTAAATTCGAAGTTAATTTTATTAATGGATGGCTTAAAATATATATATAAAATAAATTGTACAAAATTTGTAAATAAATAAAAAATATTTCTCGCTCAGAAAAATGTTGGCAAAAAGAAAAATAAGTTATTTAGGTAGTTGTTCGAAAACTTGTGGCAACTCTACAATGTGAACTTATCGATATCACACAGCTGTTCAATACAAAAGGTTATCGATAGCACTCGAAATGAAAACGATTCGAAATCGATTCGAACTCAGTCGAAATCTAGAACACCATTTGTCGGAATGCACTCGTTATGACTTTTCAAAACGAGTCGAAATCTAGAACAGGCCTGTATACTTTTAATTGCAGTATAATTTTTATATCATGTATATTTTTGATCAAAATCCAGAGTCTTAAAGATTATAAGATCTCCCCAAAAATGCTCATTATACTGGCATGTAAAGTTTCACGATTCATGTCGATATCTTGCCCCGTTCCCCGTAGAAGTATTTCGCGGTTTATACCCACACTATAAAAGCTTTTCGGTCAATTATAAGATATGTTTCTAAGAATATCCGGCAAGAATTATTAAAATCGGTTGATAGCTTCAAAACTTTTGCAAATAGGCTACAGTCACCGAAAACTAATATGTAGACTTATGATCACTTAAATATAGTTACTTTTACTTTGTGGGAATACACACCCCGCCCCTTGTAGCAGTTTACTCCGAAACCTCATTACCCATAAGTCGTTTTTTTTCAATTCAGATGGGAAATTCGAGAACAAAAGCTAAAAATTGAAAATTAAAACCCCTTTGTCTTAAATATCCTGTAAAGCAAGTTATTACTTTAACTTTTTGTAAAAGAGCTACAGATAAACAAATCAGTAGACTCATGAAGGCTAGAATATCCTAACTTTTAGACTAAAGAAGAAAACATTTTTTTTATACTTTTTGGGGATACGACAAATTTGAAGGTGTCATAACAAGTTCTATTAAAGAAACTCAAAGTTGACATTGCAGCTGGAAAGGCGTGGTGTTCTGTGAACAGCGCATTGCAGAAGAGAGAATTATAGCAGCCAACAGTGGCGGATCCACGGGGGGTTTTCGGGTCCGAACCCCTTCAAAAGTTGGAGAAAAGGGTTGAAAGTCTTTTGCGAGCTCCGATATACATACACTTCGAAGTTAAGAGCCCCCCAAGACCAAATCCTACGATAACAACTATTGAAATTAAGGCAACTGCTGGGGCTTGGCATGTCTGAAAGTGAATTTGGAAGATCGTAAGTGATTTGGGATGCGAAGCACGCAGGTGGCGGATACGCTTAGTTGTTTTGTAGAATACAACAAATTTCTTCCTAAATGTTTCACGAAAGATTACCAAAAAAAAAAAAAAGAATTCAACATTTCAATTCTTTGGGTTAAAGGACAATACTTTTCTCTCGACTACATCGCAATTCATAAAACTTTCATCTGATTTTATTACGATTTTTAAAATATATTGAAAATAAGCATAAAATCCCAACTGTGAGATTTAAATAGAAACCCTAATGCAGGGGACTACTACTACTACTACTACTTATATTCTTGACTGCTAAGTGGAGCATAGAGCCTCAGGGGACTAAGAAGAGTTTAACCATAAACTATAAAAAGATTTCACACACACTACATAGTACCATGTTATTAACATATAGGTGGGCTCGTCGTACAAGGTGTCTCGATGCCCGAGCTGATACTAATCGATGCGATACACGATTTTAAACATTTTTTTAAACACTTTACCAAAGTTTATGGTAAGGCAAATAAAAAGATGGCGTACGTTAACTTCGGGCGCGAACGACTTTGGGATAGCCTGTACCACTAATTGCAATTAAGTTGCTTAAGCACTCTAAAAGACTATTGATTGCCAAAATCATGGTACGATATCTTCACAAACAAACGAAATACAACGACCTTTGTGCAAAAAACGTTTCCCTATGGGAGCAATATGATATAGTCAACCGATTTTGATCAAATTTGGTGCAGTGTTTGGGAAATATAAATACCTTCCTTGTGCCAAATTTGGTTACGATAACTTCAAAATCAAACGAATTATCCATCTAAAACTTTTTGTTTTTTTGAGGTCCTCTAAAACAACCCTATGGGAGCTATTTATATAGCTATATTATTATAACTCCGATATAAAAAAAATAAAAAAAACTTGTCGCCCGTAGGATGTAATCTGAAAGTTTGGTTGCTCTAGCTCTTACCATCTCTGGAGATCTAGGCGTTCATACGGACGGACAGACAGACAGATAGACAGATGGACATGGGTATATCGACTTCTCTAGTCACCCTGATCATACTTTAGGTACCTTTGGGGGTTCTCCGATCGTCTCCTACTGTATGTTACATACATTTTCGGCTTGCACAAACTTAATTTACCCTTTGAAACAAACGGTACAGTAGTGCTGGAGACAACATCGATAATCGAAGTTTAAAACTTCTATATATCGATGTTGGCCAACATAGATGTTTCTCCAGCCCTACTAAACACCCATTTGATGAGTGCAGAAGTGCTGGAGAAGCATCTCAGTTGGCCAACATAGATATATAGAGATTTCAAACTTCGATCATCGATGATTTCTCCAGCACTACGGTACAGGGTATAGATATTGTGTAACAGAAGAAGAAAATGTATTAGATCATGCAAAGTGTATATTATGAACCAGATGAAGTTTATTGAATTGCATTGATATCTTTCCGCTTCTATAATGATTAAGCTGAAACTTGGCAGAATTTGAAGACTTGATTTATTTATGTCTAGCTGGATAAGGGACTGGAAAATGCCCCCAGCGATTTTTGAAAACTAATAATGCAGTTTTTTTTTCTCTCCCAATTGTTTAATACTTGTACCCACAACTATTAAGGTCTTTTAAACCAACACTCACCATAATCAAGCTAATTGTGTATAATACAACAGCTGTCAAAAAAACAAAAACTTCAAAGTCATTTTCGAACTCGCACCTGTTTTTTGTGCGTTCAATAACCCAAAACCTAATAACAAACCTACAAAAAAAAAAAAAAAAAAAAACCCAAAAGAAAACAAGAGTTTCTTTGAAATAAACAAAACCATGAATGGGCCGCCAACAACGTCTTCCACGTCCACACGTGCTCGTATTCAAGCCTATTAACCAAAATCAGTTAATGTGACATGGCTAGATGTCTAGGGTGTTGTCGAGTATGTGTTAAAGGCGTGTTGAATGGGGAACCAATATTTCAAGGTTAAAACAGTCATAGGAATTACTCAGATGAACTTGGTTATGCGATTACCAGAAGCGTGTAATTTTATGAAAGAAACTGTGTGTACCCAAGTTTACGGTATGCCCTATAAATAGTGCGCTTGAAATACCCAGACCCGACAACAGCTGAGAAACCGGCTTGGAGAGCCCCACTTAACCATAAGTAGTAAGTTACTTTAGCTGAACTAGGTACACGAATATTCGTCGAATTTTTGACATAATTTCCCAGTGCGCTTTGTTGCATTAGTACTCTCTCAAGAGTCTTGATTATTTTTGTTTTTCGAAATTCAGCGCTCTCTCGCACTCTGTATATAGCTTAGTGCACGTGAATGTCATGCTCAAGTTCAGCGGCTCTCTTGGCCAGCTAGTTACCGGTTTGATTCTTGGCTTGGCATAAAATCTCTGTAGATTGATTTCGGCCGTAACAGTTTCATCTGCGCTTTAGTACGTGTTGCACGCATCGTGACAATCCCAGCACGCTTCATTCGCTCCGAGACGTTTCGAAAACAAGTTTTAAATTTGTGTTTTATTGTGTGTACTACATATTTAAACTATTTATTTTGTGTTTTTTGGTTGTGCTAAGCTCCAAAATTTACAATTCATAAGTTTTTGTTTGTTTTGCGATACAAACGAGACATATTGTGCATTATTTATGTTTTTGTATAAATTTTTAATTAATTGTGGGTTTTTCTTTCGCTCGAAGATAAATAGGCGTTTTATCACTGACCTATCTAATGTAAACGAATCAATATGGGCATCTCTATTATGTTTGTTAAGTTGTTTTTGGTTTTTGATAAGAGAGCATTAAGTTATTATACAATATAGAGTAAGCGCCAAATTAATTTCGGCGAATATACTTCTCAAGTTTTTTGATTAATAGAGCTATAAATGTCCTTCAAAATCATCTTCATTAAATATTACACTAGTTTACACGAAAAAGGAACCTTAGTATAAAAGTGTTTTTTTAGGGTAATTTTGGGTCAAGAAACACGAAAATGACATTCATTTTTTTTCTTAAGATCCGTCGATACATTTTGTTTACGATATAAGCGGTCATTTAGGATATCTCATAAGGGATTTTTTTTTTATATGAAATTTTGTCATTCCGCGCGAATTTTTTCGAACTGCGCATAGGCCCATATTCACAAAAAAACTAAAAACAGTACCCAAAAACATGTTTATCGAAAAAGTGTTATCAATAAACTTTAAAAAAAAAATGTTTCTGATGGCAGAGTTATTGCAATTAAATAAGATAGAGCTCGTTGTTTCCGTTAAAGAATTCTGCGTTCACAGTCCAAAATTGTTTATTAGTGGATTTCTTAGTTAGTCTTTAATTTTTGTTTAGAGTTTTAGTCACACTCTGTTAGGGAAGATCAAGATCTCTTTCGCAGGAAAATTAAACTGTGCACCATTTTTACGTAGAACCTTTAGTTTGTGTTAAAACTTTTTTAGTCATAAAATTTGAAAAAACCTATTTGAAAACTTGAATAACAATCGAGTTTTTGTGAGTGAAATGAAAAATATATATACTAAAAGTCTAATCGAAATTTTGAAAATAAAAAGTGATTACAGTAAAAAAAAGAAAAATTAATTCTACATAAAACAATCCATTATCATAAACGTGAAGTTATTTAATGCTCTTTCCAAAGACGTCTTATGCAGCATTATCGACTAAGTGTGACCAGGCCCGCCGAGAGAGGGGGAAAGGGGGAAAGGGGGACTCCCCCGGGCCCGGAGTTTTCTCAGGGGCCCGTTGTAATTACTGCCTTACTTACAGAACATTTGAATTCGAGCTAAAGGTGTAATAGAGGGGCCGGTACATTTTCTCCCCAGGCCCGGCTTTTCTCTCTACGGCCCTAAGTGTGACTAAAGGTATAGACTACAAAATTATAAGACCACCGGAGAAAAACACCAAAAATGTCATAAAAAAACTTACTAAAATTTATTGAAAAAAAATCAAATTGCCTTTTTCTAAAAATTTCATTAAAGAATCACACAAGTAGATGGCCCACCCTGTATTTTTAGCGAGTAGGTACTATTATTTGCAATTGGAATTATTTAAAACAGCTCGATAAAAATTTTATTTGTTTGATTAACAACTTCATTGAAATATAATTTTATAACATCTGTGCCAGGTTTTATGTTTGGAAGGATTGTTGAAAGAATTAATTTTTCTTACACTCACATCAGGTTCGCCGAATGGCCGATACTTACTATCGTCGAGACCCAGATGGACTTCTCTCTCGCTAAGAATTTAAATTTTTAGTATGGTTTTTTTTTAAAACTACGGCCTCTTTGCGGCACTTCGGGTCGGAAAGATACACGCTCGTTATCCCAACAATATAAAAAATCACAGTGAAAGTTTCAAATCTAGTGTCTTTCTTTCTTAGTTAAACAATAGTTTCTTTAGTTTCTGCTATTTGAAAATCATTTATTTTTATAGTTCTTTGGTCCGGTTTATTACACTAGTTTACACGAAAAATTAACCTTCGTAAAAGTGTTTTTTTATGAACGAAAAATCACGACTACTGCTGCATACAAATTCGTGAAGTCGTAACTGAACTGAAACGAAAAACTCAGTGAAACATTTTTTTTTCATACTAAAGTGTAATTGAGTGAAGATTGGAGCTTCCGTACATGGTTCCATAGCATTTACAGTTCTTAAGCGATTTTAAAGATCTTAGACTCCAAATGTTCGTAAAAGAACTCTCTTTCAACTTAAAGGCCTAAACGCAGAATGAAAAATTTCGCACGGAATGACAAAACTTCATATAAAAAAAAATCCAAAAAATATATGAAGTTTTGTCATTGCGTGCGAAATTTTTCATTTTGCGTATAGGCCTTAAAGCTTAACATAACTTTTAAAAACAATTTCTCGGTAATAAAAAGCAAACCGAAAATTTGTAATTTTATAAAATGGTCGAAAATATATTTTTTTGACTTTGGTTGCTTGTAACTTCAATATTTTTTACTTAGTCTATACATATCATATATCGCATCAATACCTTTCGATCTAATTTTCTTTGTATTGTCGTTACAAAACGAGATATGTCGAATATCTGAAAAAAGTGAAAAAACTGAAAAAACAAGTTTTCGAAAATTTCTCGAAAACGGTGCTTAAGAAAAGAAAAATGAATATCATTAACGTGTTTCACGACCCAAAATTACCCTAAAAACCACTTTTTTACGAAGGTTAACTCGCTGACCCTTAAATTTGCAGACTAGTGTTATTCATGGCTAAGTCCCGAGCCAAGAGTTCCCGTCGGCGGCCTATTATGTATTAATCGGCCGTGCTCCGGAAACCGAATCCACATGTTTCATTCGGATTCGTTTTGAAACCGAATGTTTGGTGCTCCCATTTCCACCAAACCGAATGTTTCATGTGCTTTGAAACCGAATGGTTTGTTGCATGTGGAATTAAAACGAATCGTCCAAATAGTATTAAAAAAGCACGCATTTTATATTGAAGTAATTTTTTATATATGCCTTGATATTCTCAGATTCTTTTTATGCTAACTTAAATTTGCATATTAGCTGCTAACTATTTTTAATAATTTTTTTCCTGACACAACCCAAAAATAGCATACACCAGCCAAAACGAATTTTCGTTTTGCTTGTGCATGTGTGTGTATCAAACATGCACACATGGCCGATTAGTGCGACAGGGTTCCCGCGTTACACAAAGAAAATTTCCCTTTTCGCAAAAATAGCTAAGTCGTGTTTAATTTCAATAAATATTGTTGCTTAAGCAATATTTTTGTGTTATTTTATTTAATATTCAACATATGAAAGAACTAGCAATATTTTAATGAAAATTGAATGTAACAACATATACAAATAAAAAGGTGCAAAACTGCGGCAGCCATGTCAGCTGTTTTGTATCAAACAAAAAATATTTCGCGCCAACTAACACAATCTAACTACATATTTAATCAAAAGAATTTAATGCTAAAAAATATATTTATTGCAGGGGAAAACACAAAAGCACTGAGTAGGACATGATTCTTTACGCCTTCTTTTAGCTTCAAAACAAGCAATTGAGAAAATAAATGAAATTTTTGCAATTTTTATAAATTTTTAATAAAAGGCAGTCAGCTGGTTACACCACAACATATGTGAATTTATCGATAAAAACGAGGGAAATTTACAAATGTATCGAAAATAAAAAAGGCAATTATCGACAAAACATTCGGATTCCAGAGCATGCAAAACCGAATCCGAACGAAATCGTTCGGTTTGGATTTGTCGGTTTCCGGAGCATGGCTGAATATGCTTATAATTATTCAGCCTATTTGGAAAGATTTATATAAAAGTACTCGAAGCATCTTTGACTTTTACTAAAATTTTTTAATTGAAAAAAAACCAGACTAAAAATTTTTAAATATTATATTTTAGGGGAAAAAACGCATCTTATAGATATTATAAACACGTTTCGGCTGCAATAAATATTTTATTATCATTTCGAATTTTTTTTACCACGTTTTTGGAGTATAGGTAAAAATTAATTTGCCTTTATTTTTTTTTTTCCAAAGATCTTTGCAAAAACTTTATTCGATCGTCTTTGCAAAAAATCAAGGTCGTTTTTTTATGTATCAAAAAACGAAACAATGCATTTAAGCCGCAGTATCAGTCTTCAGATTCGCAAAACTGTCAAATTAAAACAACAAATCTTTATTAATATGCAAAACTCTGAAAAGTTTGCAAAAAAAAAAAGAAACCATATGCAAAAAATCTAAGCAATCCAACCGTTATTTATGTTAATGGTCGAACGGAAAACACGTCTCACTCAATGTCAGGGTTAAGGTTAAATCAAATCGCCGGTCAAGAAACAGACACTGCAAGTGGAGTAGTCTATGGGGGCTAAGAGGAGGGGAAAGAGATTTGAAATCAATGCAATTCTATTGAAAGCAAAAGCGAGTTTTTGAGCTCTTAATTTCAATAACAAATAAATAACAATTAATGACTTTTTATTTGTTTATACACAAACAACCAAATGCACAATTTGTCATAACGCAAATAGAAACTTGTAAAAAAAAAAAACTTTGTAACGTAAAGTTCTCAAAAGACACTTAAAATTAAAAATAAAAAAATCAACAAAATATCTTTACAGCAAAATGAGTAAGTAATTATTATATGTAGGTAGCATTATTTCGCAACTAATTGATAATTGTCATTATATTTAAGTGAGGCTTAGAATTCTTAAGTTACGTTCCAAAGTTCATGCTTATAGAGATTAACGTAATGACGTGTGTTTAATTAAATTTTAATTACAGAAGTGCCTACCATGATGTCAGAAATAGCTGAGTTGCCCAAGCTTCAATTGGGCGACTTTACATTGCAGTTCGAACTGGGTGAGGAGACAGCCCACGCCAAAGAGGTAGCTGCTACGGAGCTACGCGAAACACCGGAACGGCAGAAAGAGGCAGTGCAGGAGCTAAAGCGTCTATTGGAGGGTAAGCAGTACATAATATTAGTTGATACCACGTAAATCGATTCGATTATCTAGTTGATTAAGCAACAGTTCGCATTCTTTAGAACTCGTTGTACTGGATGAGGCATTGCAATTTGTTGGGTCTCAGTTAGGCTAGGTTAGGGCGGCAGTTGGGACTTACAGTTCCAACTCACTCAGGCGATGAATAGGCCCGTTGTGATACCGCTACGGTGGACCTTTCACCACTCTTCCACACTCAAGAGGTCTCCTATATGAGATGAGTCGCAGGCAGCCAGCGGCCTGAATGAACCTTAAGAGGCGTTTTGGACTCTTGTTCCGAGAGTTGAGATAAGTCATTAAGAAAGTGTGACTTACGAAAGCAAAACCTTCTTCTGCACAGTCCAGGGCAGTGACAGAAAAGCTGCTCCACTGTCTCCTGCTTCTCCTCATCGCCACAACTTTTACAGAAGTCGTGGTGGGGAGCGTTAAGCCTGGATGCATGGATTCCCACCAGCCAGTGTCCGGTGATAGCACGGATTACGGTCGAGCATTGGGCTCTGTTAAGACAGCAAAGTACCTTAGTTCTTTTCATGCAGTACATCGGGCAAGTTTGCCGTGAGATCCAGCACGTGTGCGATAACCGATTCCACGTTTGCAGTAAGAGCAAGTGAAATAGTTTCGTAGACTCAGTTTACAGCTTGCCATGGGTATAGCCAGGCCATCCTTGTCCTGAAGGAGAATGCTGATAGTTCCTTGTCTAGCCAGTTCATCCGCAATACATTTGCCCTCGATATCCCTATGTGCTGAGACCCATATGACTCTTCCCCTCCAGCGACGAGCTACAGTTGTTCACTGACTTCACGCACGATATCAACGAAGCGAGGGACTTAATAGCCGCCTGGCTGTCCGAGTAGACACAGATGTTATTATTACGTAGTTGTAAGTTTTTTATTGTTGTTAGAGCCTTCTGGATTGCCATGATTTCTGCCTGATAGACACTGCAGTGATCCGGGAGTCGGAAAGCTGTTCTGACGTTGAGTTCCTCAAGGTAGACGCCTGTGCAGATCTTAGTTGGGCCTGGTACATCCATACTCCACTCCTCCCTGGTTGGAATATGGGTTTGGAATTTCGTTATATAGTGCTCCTGGGGAGTACAGTATTACGTACTCTCGGGAATAAGAATGTTTCCCTTGAGAATCTTTGAGTGACCGAAGTCAGTATCATTCCATTTTTTCGCCTCGCTCTTGCGTAGATCTAATAGAACGGCTGTTTGTTTACCCAACTTGACCAGAGGCAGGACGTTTAGTATAACATCCAGTGCTTCGTTTGAGGTCGAGCATAGTGCCCCGCTTATGGTCATTGCTGCGGTCCGCTGAACCTTACTCAGCTTTTTACGGTTGGCTTTCTTGTCTAGTGTAGGGAGAGAGACTACATAAAGAAGGATCGGTCTGACAATGGCGGTGTAAAGCCAGTGGACTATGTTCGGAGACATGCCTCATTTAAGTCCAATGGCTTTTCTGCATGTATATAGGCGATCATGGCCTTTTTTCTTCGATCTTTATAAAAATATTAATTTTTTTTTATAATTTATTTATTTTTTTTAAAAAAATTAATTTTTTTATTTTTTAATTTTATTTTTATTTTTTTTTTTTATTTTTTTTTTTTTTTTTTTTTTTTTTTTAAGTGAAAATTGAAAAGGTGAAAGGGGGGTTTTAAAAAGATATTAAAAAAAAATTTAAAGTTAAATGGTGTTAAAAAAAAAAAAAAAAAAAAAAAAATTTTTTTTTTGGGTTCTTTTTTTTTTTTATGGTTTAATTAATTAAAAAAGGAAAAAAAAATAAAAAGAAAGGAAAAAAACCCCCCTCCCCTTTCCACATGGTTTTTAAAAATTAAAAAAAAAATAATAAATAATTTAATTTAAGAGCCCAAAATTCAAAAAATTTTAAAATTTTTTTTTTTTTCCCCCCCCCCCTTTTTTTCTCCCCCCCGGTTAGGGGCGGGTTTAAAAACCGGTGGGGGGGAAAAAAAATAAATTTTTTTCCCTCCACTTTTATAAAAATTTAAACCTCCATACAACCCCTTTTAGAAATCACCAAACCCTGTTCGGGTTGGAAGCATGCTGTGACACTGTCATGAAGACTGTTGGACGACAGATAGCTCTTGTTCCTACTTCGAGCCATATGTTTAGATCGTGAACTCGACCATGCTGTTATAAACTCATAGTTCCCTTCAACAACAAATCCGCATCCTAAACTACGCCTTGTAGTAGTGGTCACAGTCAGCATCAACTAATTGAATAGAGGGACCATTTCTATTAAGGGTCCTCTCTATCAAGATGCTCATGCTAAGGGGTTGCCATTTTAAGGCGGTTTTTTTTGTTATTTTCCTCCATGGGTTCCTCACAAAGAGGTGAGGCATTGCGACCAGAAGATCTTTTGTACCTAAGATAGAAAGGACTGATCTGTTCCTTTCCCATGTAGTAGGCTCTGTCCCACACCAGCGCTGGACAGTCACAGAGAATATGTCTGGTGGCTTCATCGTCTTCGAGACAAAGTCTACACTCTGAAGTATCCGATAGGCCCATGTTCTGTTGTGTTGTGCCCAGATAGGTATGCTACCAGGAGTTTTAAGTCCGCTCTGCCAAGACCTTTTGTCTTGATCATACCCAGAGGTTTGACAAGCGACTTTTGTTTGTCGCAGCCTCGGTAAGGAGAGCCAGTATTTCCTATATTCTCCTGCAGCCCATTTGTTTACCATGGTCTTAATTGTGGACCAAACAATACCATAGAATGGCGCAGGAGATGTAGTCGGGGTGGAGACACCGTGTCGTGCTAGATCATCAGCGTTTCCTTCCATTCCTGAGTGTCCAGGTACCCAACATAGCACAACTCTGTTTAGGGAAGACAGGAGTTGGAAGTAATTATGGCATTCTTCAACTATCATGGAGGAGATTCTACATAAGGCGGTTACTATCACAAGGGATTCTGTTGCTGTTTAACTCTGTTTACAAATTCAGTGGAGATTGCAACTCACACCATACGATAGTTATCACCTAACCTGCTTGCTTTGTCAAGCTAGGGAATCGTCGTCCCCACAGCCCTTGATGCAGGCATATATAGTAAAGAGTAGTATATCTCTCTTTATATATATAATACATTAGTAAATTAAAGGTTCCTCATGAATAGTTTTAGATTGTTTTCATGACGTTAATAACAGAGTTATACCTTAAACACAAAGCATCTTTTGAGTTTCAGTGTCCGTGAAAAGCTTTGGTTAAAAAACACGTCATGTATTTTAAAGCTTACATGATTGTCGATCGAACAACCCGTACTTACATATAGTATAATAATAATATTAAACTGAAACCCAATTAATATGTCTATTGAGGTCTCGCCAGTTGAACAGGTTTTAGCAACGAAATTTTTGTTAAGATCAGCGATAATTACAGCTGGCCAGTTATCAACTAATGGACTCTGAACTTTTAATTTCCGTTTAATTAATATACTATGATAATAATAATATAATGCTTGAAAACTAATTGTATTTATTTATTACAACTTTATAGCTGAAACGGATTTGCATTACCCCAAGGATAATGAACAATGGTTTATACGTTTTTTGCGCCCAACTAAATATTATCCAGAGAGTGCACGTGACTTGGTAAGCTCTAAAAAATACGCCAGTGGCAGCTTACATTAAACTACTATGATTCTTTTCAGATTAAGCGCTACTACTCCTTTAAGGTCAAGCATGCCGATGTCTATGACAATTTGAAGCCCAGCAAAGAGCCCAATATATTCAAGCATAATATACTAACTGTGTTTCCAAATCGTGATCAGCATGGCCGACGCATCTTGTTACTGGAGCTGGGCAGTAAGTTGACTCATTGAATTGTTTTAATATTTTTAAGTTAACATGTTTTTCTTACATTCAGAACGCTGGAAGCACAAGCAAGTCACGCTCGATGAGGTCTTCAAGGGCGCCGTCATCTTTCTTGAGGCAGCCATGCTCGAACCGGAAACACAGATATGTGGTGCCGTCGTTATATTCGATATGGATGGTTTGAGCTTGCAACAGACCTGGCAATTTACTCCGCCTTTTGCCAAGCGCATTGTCGACTGGTTGCAAGACTCGATACCTGTGCGCGTTAAGGCCATACATATTGTGAATCAGCCCAAGATCTTCAACGTCGTATTTGCTTTGTTCAAGCCCTTCCTGCGCGAGAAGCTGCGAAATCGCATTATTTTCCATGCCACAGATCGAGAGTCGCTGCACAAACACATGTCGCCCAAGTGTTTGCCACCCTGTTATGGTGGCATTTTGGAGCTGCCCCGTGTTGATGGTGATCAGTGGTATCAGCTGCTGCTTATGTGTGAGGCTGAGTACGATGCCATCAATTCTTATGGCTATAAAAAGAAGTGAGCTAAGCCACTTCAACTGCAACTCTACAAAAGTGATATTTAATGATCAAATTCCATACATAGTACTATGATCGATTTAGAAGCAACGTATTTTAAATGAGCAAATTGTTGTATACTTTAGTGTCTGCTAACGAGGAATCCATAAATTAATTATAAACTACTATATACCTAATGTTATACGCTTGCCTACCCAGCTATTGCACCATTGCATAGCCAAAATGTTTGCCCTAAGTTTAATTGATTTATGTTTTATATACCTAGCTGGGTTTAGAGTAGTACATAGCATACGATAGAGCAGCAAATTGTTATACTCTATATGCAAGAGAATATGTTATTTTGTATATATCTTAAGGGGATGCATTGTTAACCTTAGTGTATTAATCATCTAATAAAAGTAAAACGTAAACTTTCAAATGAAAATAAGATTGCTTATAAAGGGTGATTTTTTAAGAGCTTACGGATTTTATTTAAATTAAAAATTAAAATTCAGAAAAATGTATGAAATCTTTATTTAAGTCGATAGAACGATTTATATATAATAATTGAATGCTTAAAGATGATTTCATGTAAATGTTGACCGCATCTGCGCCTCAAATGATTCATAAGCTGGGATCAATTTTGGCATACTCTCTCCAACATATCGGCTGGTATCTCACGAATAAATTCTTCAATATTGGCTTCCAGTGCTTCAACCGTTACGGGCTTGTTGCTATAGACATGAGCCTTAACATAGTCCCAAAAAAAATAGTCTAAAGGCGTTGAATCGCACGCTCTAGGTGGCCAATTGACTGGCCCCAAACGTGAAATAAAGTGTTCACCGAACTCGCCTCTCAATTGGGCGATTGTTTCGCGTGCTGTGTGGCATGTGGCACCGTCTTGTTGCAACCACTTGTCAGGCAAGTCCAGCTCTTCCATTTTGGGCAAAAAAAGCTTGTAATCATATAGCGCTCGCCATTCACAGAAATGTTCCTGCCTTTGTCGTCTTTGAAAAAGTACGGTCGAATGATGCCACCGGCCCATAATCCACACCAAAGAGTGACTTTTTGGGGATGCATTGGCAGTTCTTGCAATGCTTCTGGCTGCTCTTCACACCAAATACGGCAATTTTGCTTGTTCACGTATCCATTCAACCAGAAATGAGCTTCGTCGCTGAACACAATTTTCCGATAAAAAAGTGGATCTTTACCCATCTTTGCCAGCGCCCATTCACCAAAAGTTAGCCGTTGTGGTAGCTCGTTTGGCTTCAATTCTTGCACCAGCTGCATTTTAAAAGGTCTTACACCCAAATCCTTCGCAAAATTTTCCACGTAGTGGAGTAACAAAGGCCCAATTGCTGAGAACGGCGCCGAATCGATAATTCATGGTCGTCAACAACACTGGCGGATACAGCTGCGATATTTTCCTCTGTCCGCACTTTGGTTAAATGTCCAATAATGCAAATTTGGTGCGAAATTTAGTCACAACATTCCGAATAGCCGCCTCAGAAGGTCGCCCAAACTGACCATAAAATGGAAGGAGTGCACGACGCTTTTTCTTAACCGAGCATAAATTTTGATATTAAAATTCAATAATCTGCAAGCGTTGTTCGTTTGTAAGTCGATTTATGTTTAAATTATAGACAAACAGGCCCGAAAGTTTTTTTTTCTTATTTGGGGATTTAAGCTTAAGGGTTAACCGAGGGGCCGTTAAATTTTAGACCAAACTGAATTTGTTTGTACAGCCCATAAAACTAAACATGTTTGACAGTAAGACAAGACACAAAAACACCTAAGCTGACAAAAACAGTGTTGCCAAAAAGAAAGTTGCTAAAAAATCACCTTTTATCACTATCAAACACAACAGCTGTCTGTCGGAATTGGACTTCGCAATTTTAAGCCTAGAACCCACAAACCCATATCAATGGAGGCAACAAAAACCTCAGCCGTGGACAGGAGATAAAAATAAAATTTATCTAATCAGTTTCTTGAAGAGCTACATCTGGAACAAGACAAAAATCAGAGTTAAAATTGCGAACTCCAATGGGAACGCATTAACAGAAAGAAAAGCCTTTGTAGAACAGAGTTGCTCTTAGCCAAAATAACGAAAGATTTGAAAATTAAGAAACAAGCCCACTAATTGGTCTATAGATAGGAATCGTGACATTTTCGGTGTATGCATCATCCCGTAGCGAAAATGTTGTAAATTTTAAGTACAAAAGATGACGTACGTTAAAGTCGGGCGCGGACGACTTTGGGATACCCTGTACCACTAATTGCAATTAAGTCCGATATATTTCTTAAGCACTCTAAAAGACAATTGATTGCCAAATTTGTGTACGATATCTTCACAAATAAACTAAATACAACGAATTTTGAGCAAAAAACGTTTTTTTGACCGTTTAGTCCTATGATAGCTATATGATGTAGTCATCCGATTTTGATTAAATTTGGTATAGTGATTTGGGCCTATAAGAAGCATCTAAATTTTGGTTGCGATACCTTCATAAACAAACGAAATACAACGAATTTTGTGCAAAAAACGTTTTTTTGACCGATCTGCCATATCGCAGCTTTATGATATACATAGTCAACCGACTTTGATCCAATTTGGTACTATGTTTAGGAACTTTAAAAAGTACCAATTGCCAAATTCGGTAACGATAACTTCAAAAACAAACGAAACACAACGAATTTAGTTCAAAAAACGTTTTTTTGCCGGATCGGTCCTATGAGAGTTATATGATATAGTCAATCGACTTTGGGTCAATTTGCTACTATGCTTAGGAACTTTAAAAAACTACCAATTGCCAAATTTGGTAACGATAACTTCATAAACAAACGAAATACAACAAATTTTGTGCAAAAAACGTTTGTTTTGACCGATCTACCCTATGGGAGCTATATGATATAGCCAACCGATTTTGATAAAATTTGGTTCAGTGTTTGGGAACTATAAAATAGTGTGCCAAATTTGGTTACGATAACTTCAAAAATAAACGAATATTCATCTAAAACTTTTGGTTTTTTTCGAGGTCCTCTGAAACACCCCTATGGGAGCTATATAATAGAAACCCGATATCAAAAAAATTAAATAAACTTGTCTCCCGTAGGATAATGACGAATCTAATATGAAAGTTTGGTTTCTCTAGCTCTCACCATCTCTGAGATCTAGGCATTCATACAGACGGACGGACGGACAGACGGACATGGGTATATCGACTTCCCTAGTCATCCTGATCATACTTTAGGTAACTTTGGGTGGTCTCCGACGTTTCCTTCTGTATATTACATACATTTTCGGCTTGCACAAACTTAAATATACCCTTTGTACCATACGGTACAGGGTATAAAAATGTTGCGAAAAAAACGTTTTTAATCTACTAAATATGTTCCATTTGTTGAAACACTTTCTGCCATCTCTCCACGAGCTTCATTATCCCTCTTTCATAAAAATCCTGAGATTTTTGAGAAAAAAGTCATCAAAATGAGTCAATTCAGGCCGCATCTGATCAATTGCTTGCTTTAGTTCTTCCAATTATGACCAGTAATTGGTAGAATCAATCGTTTCGTTAAGTGGCAGCAACACATAAAAACGACTCCCTTATAACCCCAACTGACTTTCTTCAGGTGTAATCCTGCCTTTGCGACCGTTTGAGGAGCATCTCCGCGCTTCGACCATGACCTTTTTCTTTTCATCACCAGTTATTAACTGTTGGTGGTTGGTTTGATAACGTTTGAGCCACGAGTCGCAAGCTGAAATTCGATCCATTAAGTTTTTTTCGCTCAGTTGGTGTGGCACCCAAACATCAAGCTTGTTCACCATCCCAAGCTTGCGTTAATGCCTTGAAACTGTTGATTGATTTATGTTGAGGTTATGTGCGATTTCTGTAGCTGTCAAATGTCGGTTGGAGTCGATTAAAGCGTTGATTTGATCGACATCAGTGGTGACAGGCCAACCAGAACGAGGAGCATCTTCGAGATCGAAATCTCCGGAACGGAATTTCACAAAACACTTCCGACATCAACTTTCGCTTAAAGCATTCTCTCCGTACAGGGCGCAAATCTATTAGTGGGCTGTGCAGCGTTTTCGCCTTTTCGGAAATAAAAGATGGCGTACGTTAAAGTCGGGCGCAGACGACTTTGGGATACCCTCTTACCACCACATTGCAATACAATCCGACATATTGCTTAAGACCTCCAAAAGATATTTTATTTGGCAAATTTGGCTACGATATTTTCACACACAAACAGAAATCAGTCGAATTTTGCACCAAAAAACTTTTTTTGACCGATCGGTCCTATGGGGACTTTATGATATAGTATCCTGATTTTGATAAATTATTATTATTATTATATGTGGCCCTTAAGTATTTTGGCAGTTGTCGTTGTCGTCAATTCAACTCTATTTAAAAGTTTTTTTTTGGGTAGTCTTAGTCCAAAAATTTATTTTCTTAAAAATCGAATTTTATTTTAAAATTGTTTATTTCAATTTGTTGTTCGGGGGTTTGGGTTCTTATAAAACTAACAGCTGCTTTCAAAGTAAGTTAGGTACCAAAAATTATATTTTTGGTATTTTGATTATTACTACTATTTTGAAGGCACAAATAATTAATGATTATTTTTGTGAATCTATTCGATAAACAATATTTTCAAGTTAATTTACATGTAAGGCAAACTAAATTATTGTAGATTCTGTTTCTTGTGCTTATTAATTTAAATTAGTTTAGGTTCAAAAATAAGCTTTTTAAATAATCAGCACAAAGCATGGCTTTTATAAACTGTTACAACTAACTTTAAAACCAGGGCTGCAAACTTTAAACATTTACCTAGAGTTCGGTTTGTGGTTCGTAACTGTAGACTGCTTTGCTCCAGTTTTAAGGACCGCTTGGACTTGTGTTTTTAAATCTATTTTTGAGTGCCAGCGATGGTTCACCAAGTAATTTATATGGAAATAAGAGGGGCCAGGGGAAATACATATAATTATTTTTAAACTTCTACTACTATATATGATCGTTATTAAATTTTTTAAATCTGTGCTTTCTTTATTTTTATTTAATTTTCTATGTAAAGTTTTTTGTCTTTACGTACAAAAGACGTTATTTAAAGTTGATACACAAAAAACTTTGTATAGAAGAAAGCATATAAGATTTCATAACGTGTATAGAATTTAATTTAGCCAAGTATTTACGTCAAGGGGCACCTTATTTTTTGAAGATCAATAATAAATCCATGAAATGGTATCACAAGGTGCATTATTCCTTCCCTTCTTTTCTTATTGTCCATACAAAGTACAAATCTATAAAAAGGGGCTCAAAACAAAGTTCCACTAAAATCATACAATTTGTTGGTGCAAAAACTATAGTCACGAAATTCTTCATCTAGTCATACCCATAAATTTAATGTACCTTTTGCGACCCAGCCCTTAGTTCATCAAATCACCTTTTCACTTATCGAATTGGAGAATTTGTCAAATTCGGGTGACAACTGGGAAATTAGCAAACTTTGCACTCGGGGTATTTTGAGGCCCTTTGTTCCATCTAGGAACTACGGGAAAAAATGTATATATATATATATTCGGCCTGTACCGACTCTAAACGGCAAAGTAGCTGGTTCAAATAGAACAATGGTGCTTCGGTATTAGATGCATTACAGGCCTCAAAAAATCGGTTGTCCCTTCGAGCCTAGCTTGCAGCCCTGCTTAAAACTAGTTATCGCTGTGTATAGTTTTCATTATGCTGTAAGTTATCTTTTTAGTATTTTTTTATACAAATTCGGTATTTGTATTATTTGGTCTCCTTGTGGATGATTTTCACCCGTTTGGATTGGAATGTTACTTTCCATGCACAAATATATAAATATGCATACTAATATCTTACTTAAACTTTTATAAGTTAAACGGCGCTGATTTGCTTAGAGTCGTTCATGACTTTGGCGGCGCCTTACGCTGTTGTCCAAACAATTGACGCGACCTTGTGGCAGGCGCTTGCATGGCGTCATCCGCAATTTCGCCATAATCATTGTCTCCATTACCATTACCGCCGCCCGTGCAGCAGTAACGTCGCTGCATCAGGCGTATGGGTCTAGTCAAATCAATGGTGTCGCCATGCTGTCGCAGCTCAGCCTCTGCAACGCATTCCATGTGTTTCCAGTGCCGCACCGCCAGCATAAAGGCATCGGTCACATTTGTCGCTGTTTTTGAAGAGGTCTCTATGTGGGCGGCTATTTGTTGCTCCTGGCACCATTGCTGCACCTCCTCGCTGCTGATTTGGCGCAGACGCGGTTGAAGGTCATTCTGTGGTGAGCAACAATTGCTGTTAATTTGCTTGATACTTTAAAGTTCAACCAACACCCAGACTCACCTTATTGCCCACAACCATGAATGGAAATTTTTCGACTTTAATGTCTGCATAGTTGATGAATTCATTGCGCCATTGTTTCAGTCCACGTAAACTCTGGAGATCGTCAATGGCATAGCAGAGTAAACAAATGTCCGTACCACGGTAGAAGGGCGTGCGTAAAGCTCGAAATCTTTCCTGACCAGCTGTGTCCCAGATCTGAAAAAGAATAATACGTTGCTCAGTAAAATAGTCGTGGCCTTGGTCAAAAGAATTCGATTTCGAAAATTAATAAAAGTAAACTACCAAAGGGCTTTAAACTGAGTTTAACTTTTTTAGTGTAATCAATATCGAAGGTTTTTAAGGAATTTGAAATTATAATAATAATATTTAGATAGCGATTTAAGATAACCCAATAAAAAATTTAGGCCCAACTTGTTCTTCTCGGTATCGTATTGGTACCATATCAGAAAGCATTTGCTTTCTTCTTCTTAATAAATAAAGATGTTTGCCTATTTTGGATTTCGATTTTTTTATATCCATTTAGTTTGACGAAATTTATGAAAATCGTAACGACAACGTAATAAGCGTTAGTCACGCCAAAAAGTCGTGTGTTATGTTAAAATTGTTAGACAATTTTTAACTACTATACATAGTTTGGGATGAGTAATGAAATGAGACTGTTAAAATAATAACAACTTACACTATGCAAGCAAGTTGCCATCAGGTATTGGGGTAACCAGATATTATAAATTTTGTATTTCTTGTTCTAGATCTCAGAGTCTATGAGCGCTAGAGACAGCTTATTCTAGCAAAAGATGCGGAGATGAAGTTGGTTGAGGAGGGAAAATATACCGGCCCCACTATTAGTTTGAATCACGGCGTTACTGTCGTACGTAATTACACTGGGCGGTTGAGAAACTCCGGACCCGGGGGGAACCCCAACAATTATTTCTTCTTTTTGAAACAAGCTTTATTAAACCGGCTAAAGCCATTGTTCTATCTATGTAGAACTTCTTGATTTTCTGAGCGAAAACTAATCCAAGTGCGTTTTGCAGGCCTTCACGGAATTTAAATTTACACCTTTAAGAGAGTTCTGCAGAGATCGAAACAAATGATAATCTGAAGTTGCAAGGTCCGGGCTATATGGTGGATGGATCAAAACTTCCCAGCCAAGCTCTCTTATTTTCTGCCGTGTCATCAAAGATGTGTGTGGTCTGGCGATGCCATGTTGGAACACAACACCTTTTCTGTTGATCGATTCTGGCCATTTTCATTGAATTACTTGCTTCAATCTCATTAATTTTTGACAGTAGAGAACAGAATCAATCGTTTAACCAGCTTGTAGAAGCTCATAATGAACAAAATCCCGTCCAATCCCACCAGACACATAGAATTACCTTTCTTGGTGTCAATCCTGGCTTTGCTATCGTCTGCGAATCTCCACCTTGCTTCGACCATGATCTTTTTCGCACATTATTTTCATACGTGATCCACTTTTCATCGCCCGTAATCATTCTCTTCAGAAATGGTTCGATTTCGTTCCGTTTAAGCAGTGATTCGCACATTCGGTCAATTAAATTTTTCACTGTTAATTCATGTGGCAGCCAAACATCGAGCTTTTTTGTTTATCCAGCTTTCTTCAAATGGTTGATAATTGTTTGGTGATGAATGCCTAGTTCCCTAGCAACGTTCACGCTGCTTTTGTGCCGGTCTTGCTCAATTTTTTTCATGATTTCCTCGACTTTTTCAGTGATTGGTCGACCAGAGCGAGGTGCATCTTTAACATCAAAATTATCAGATCGAATGCGAGCAAACCACGTTGCTGCTGTTTTTCTAGTTACAGCGTCGTCTCCGTAAGCTGCACAAATTTGTTCAGTAGCCTGCGACGCATTCTTACTTTTTCTACAATGGAAAAGCAAACTATGACGATAATGTTCCGAATTTTCACTTATTTTTAAACGGAGATAACTTTTCCCAGACCAATGCGATTTTAATAATGTCTTCTAACAAAATGAGGCATAAAATGTCAACTTTCATTACATTTAAGAGCCATGCAGCGACAATTTGTACCCGAACTTTTTCCAATACCCAATATACATATAGGCATAGATGTATCAATTTTAGACTCTCTTCCCACTATTTTGCAGCATTATTTCATCATGTGAGCCTTAACAACAACGGAACAGAGAGTACCTTCCACCTCACCTTACAATCTTTCTTGAACAACATTCAACGCATTAATACTTAATTTGGAGTAAATTATGTCTTTTCGGGAAAAATGTAAACAATGTTGACCAATGTTGGCCCTGACAGATTCCCATTTTTTTTAGATATATAGGCATACATGTATCAATTTAGACCCTTTTTTATAGGAGCCTTAACAACAACGGAACAGAGAGTACCTTCCACCTCACTTAACAATCTTTCTTGAACAACATCCAACGCATTAATACTTAATTTGGAGTAAATTATGTCTTTTCGGGAAAAATGTAAACAATGTTGATCAATGTTGGCCCTGACAGATTCCCATTTTTTTTAGATACTTTTTCGAAAGTAATACCTATGTTTATCTATAAAAAATGTTTTTTTTTTTTTTCAACGTGAAACGATAAGACTGGACTGTAACCAGTCAAGAATTTCTGATAAAATCGATGAAACTTAAGTTTTATTGAGATGTGCAAGGATGAGAGAATTTTGTAATCGTTATGTCCCGATTGTACAATAGCTATACTTTAAATTGAGACTCTGCTAAAGTAAAATAGTTTCCTTTGCAGCAATATCAGATTTACCCGATCAGGTATACTTCACATCAGGATACTAAATTGAGGTGCTTTGGATTCAATGTTTTGTGACACGTAGGAAACAAACTTCTTACTAAAAAGATCGGGACGGCAAAAGAAATCGAGTACGTCTGTCCATCATGCTTGTGTCTCGTTTTATTGAGAAGAGAGCTTCGAAGATTAGATCTGTTTAATTTATACGACAAATTTTTTGGCTGCCGAGGATGGAACAATTATAATATAATATGCATATATAATATAAAAGAATGGTAAAGTAGTGGAGGTGGCGGACAGTGTGATACCGTGTACCCTTTTTCCCGAAAGGCAAAAATTCTTTATCAACTTTTCAACTTTAGTAAATCCAAACTTCTATGCAGTACATAAGCACATTTTTTTCGGGTAGTATGATATTTATACCTTTAAGTTCAGTAAACCACCGATTTAGATGCGAATCAAAAGTTAAACAAAAAAGCCTATTTAAAATTTCTAAATAAGTAACAACATGGTTTTAAAGATGATCAGTTTAAAGGTACACGGTACAAATAATTTAATACATTTTTTTTAATGTGAATCCAACGTCATTACTTAAAGTGAGTTTTTTATCTAAGAGTATTCCCAGATAACATATGTTGTCAACCTTTTGAATTTCTGAATCGTAAATTTTTAACATCTTATCAGGAAATGAAAAAAATTCCCTTCTTTTGGTAAAAAAGCTGGCATTGTGTTTGTTAGGTATTTACTTTAACTTTCATATTTATAGTTTCGCAGGAATTGTCCTACATCACTGGAATAATAATAATATAAGTGGGAAATACTGCACTGCCACCCGTAGTATATATTGGTGCTCTTTACTAGCCCAATATTTGTAACAAATTTAATTGTTTGAGATGGGTCTAGGCGGGTGATGTCAGACATCGTAACTCTATGCCCACCGAGGAAGGATGTTCCTTCTTCTGGCAAGAGCGTCACACTGTGCAAGTATATGTAGGGAGGTTGCCTCCTCACAATCACAAGGCCTGCATGTGTTCGAGTTCATGATACCAATAGTACTCAGGTGTTTTCTGAGTCTGCAGTGTCCCGTCAGTAACCCAGTTAGTATACTAAAAGAATTCTTGCCCAGTTGGGATATTTTCTTGAACCTATTTAAGTTATAGGACCCAAAAAGTTGCTTGGCTTTGCCGTGAGCCAGCCGTGCTGTCCTAATCCATTTTTTTAGGACTTTTCTTGTTTTCTTAGCAACTGTCTAGGGGTGAGTCTACCAATGCCGCAACAAGGTTATGGGCCTACTAGTGTTTTTGCAGCTGCTTCGTTCCCGGGAATATTCTTGTGTCCCGGAATCCATATATGGGAGACTCTGTTCGATTGTCCTAGATGGTTGAGTTTGGCTCTGGTTTCATGAACCAACTTTGTATTAATCTTCAAGCCAGTCACCGCATTGATCGCGGCTTGACTGTCTGACAGTATGGCAATGTCTATAGTATGCCTCTATATTTTCTATCTAAGTTAATGTCTACAAATCGACCTATGGCGCATACTTCTGCCTGAAATATGCTGGTTTATACACCCAAAGCTTCTGACAGTCGCGTCCTTGGTACCGCGACTCCCAATCCGGTGCCCTCTTTGGTAGACTCATATACATATAAAAACTCCATTTACTTTTCGGGGATACCACCCCCTAATCCAACTGAATGGCTTATCAAAATTTGGTGACTACTGTGAACATAAAGGCAAGATAAGGGCATAAAATAGTGCTCTAGTGAGTCCAATTAAAACTACATATTTGCTAACAATCTATTTTTTAAAGTTCTCCAAATCAATGTGGAAGGGATGACAATTCTTGCAAAAGTCTTATGACTATGTGATTGTCTGGTAGGCTCATTTTCAGTAAGTTTTCACGGAACAAAAAGAATGTAGCCTGATATCAACTTGGTTGCATAGTGTAAATTGTATTTATTTCACGTATTTTAGCTGTCTCATTCCATTAATCATCTCAACTGTGTAAAGTAGTTTGAAATTCTTTTACAATTTGCACATAATACGCGAATAATTAGAGCGGCAAAATGCTGTCACGTGATCAACAATCGAACAAACAAAACCTACAAAGTATCTTTACATTTCGCAATACAACAGAAACATCAAAAAGATGTAAAACATCAAATACATAGAAGAGACCCCATTTCCGGCAGAAAAGCTTCTCAAGTTAGTTGTACGCTTCTGTGTACTTATATGCAAGCATGGGCCAAAAGATTATACCAAAAACTGATAAACAGTGGTGCTGATAAGCGAGACAACACTACGCAAATGCAGGTGAAGGCAACATGCAAATAGATTATAGATAGAACATAAGGAATTGTAGAATTAAGTTTGTTGATAAAATACAGGGTGGGCCATCTGTTGGTTTGGTTGTTAAACATTCATAGTTCGAAACATGCTTTTCGACATTTGTCAAGTGTCATTGTGTGACAAAAAGTGATATATCATCATCTTGTTTGACTATTCATTTTTGGAATCTTCTCCTGTTGACTACATCTGCCAGTTTTAAATATATTTGACTATAAATTAAAAAGGTTATAGAAAAATATTGTGATATCTCGATAAACGACCAACTGCTGCCACTTTCAAACACACCTAATTATATACAAAATAGATTTCAAAAAAATGTTGATGATGTGTCAAAATCTCATACTACTATGTACATCTCATCAAAGTGAAAGATTACTTAACGTAGCACCAGAGATACAAATCTGTATTTTAATTTGTATGATCTTGGCGACCGCCTCAAATCGTATCTTTTGAAAACCAAAAAACCGTAAGGCGATTTGTTTGACACTTTCGTTAGATTTCGTTAGAAACCAGATAAACAAACAAAAATCGGTTAAGCTGTGTAGGTTTGATATCTTCGAAGAGAAGAAAATTTTTATTTGCAAGTTCTGCACAAGTTTAACCCGAATTTCAAGATTGCAGCAAATGCTAAATGGTTTTCCTCTAACTCAGTATACTCCTTATCTTTTGGTTAAAGGGTATAATAACAAACATATATGATGAAACGATAAAACTTTGTTTTTTTAGTGTTTCCGGCATATAAATCACATTTTTTCTCTTGATTTTTTAACCGATCACAATAGTATGCCATTGTTATAAACTGCAGCATGATAATATTTCTGTGGGTTGCGTTTTAAGGTATATCATCACATATGGCCTACGTACATAAAGTTCAATTAAATTTCAATCAGTCAGTCTAAAAGAGCTGCCTGTATGAACGCCCATATCTTGGAGATTGGGGTCTCCTACGCCTCTTTTGGTCCATTGCATACATTGCACAAATCTAGTACCTATAGGTACAGGGTATAAATATAATAAGTATAATAGGTGTGAAAAATTAGCTCTCAAGATTGAACTTGAACATTTCCAATATGATTGGAATTGGAACAAACAACGCAAGGGTCATGACAGGATCGAAGAACAGCGTTTACACGGAACTCAAAAAATGTTTACCACTAATTTTTTATGTAATCGATCGAACTTTATGAGCCATATAAAAACAGTGAAAATGTTTTTTTTAATTTTTAAATTTACGTTCGAAATAGAATTTTTTTGAAAAATGCGCTAAAAATTACGAAAAATTGTATATAAATGGATAAATAACGAACAAACCGTAAATTTGACAACAAAAAATTCCAAATATAATCGATTGAATACCCAATTATGTACAGTATGGTTAAAAAAAAATGATCAAAATCAGTTTAGTACAACCAGAAATATTTTTTTTAAGTATCCTTTTTTTTTTGTAATTTCTAAAAATGTCAGAAGTAGAGAAAAATTTGTTTCGTTGTTTCGGAAAATCGAACGTTTCGTAAAGATAGAAAGTATAGAAAGGAAAAAAAGATTAGCTACAGCATCAAGTTGAGCAAGTCGAATATACCAACAGTTGACTTGATTGATTTTTTTTTTGATTTGTTACTTATTGATTAAAGAGTTGGAGCCTGAAAATATATTTGCGACTCAAGTCACGGTACGTGTAAAATTCGGAAGCAATTTTGATATTTTTAGTTCGAAGTTATCGACTGCCCGGAGAAATTGACATGTGGCCCGAAGGACCGGAGTTCAACCTCTAGGCGCTTAGTCTCCGGGCCGGCCCATAAGAGGTGGCAACCCTAAATATAAGCCATGGGGGTATTGATCTTTTTATCCCCCACAATTGACGCCCGTGATTAAGCTATTCAGCTGAAACCGCAACAAAAATCATCAAGAGCCAAGCATATAATATATAATATTTTATTATATTATATTATTAATATATTTCAAAGCATAAATGTGCATGTATTTCATATATATAAATTGAAATATCAAAAACTTTTTGACTTGTACGTATTTTTAAATATTTTTCATATATTATAGTATATAATAAGAACACATAGTATTTAAAGCATCTCAATATTATAACAAAAAGGCTAGTTGTTGATGGCATTGATTTGCGTATTGGGTATACATAAATAAGATTTTGGACGTAAACATACTCTACAGGTGCAAATTATATTTACTATATAGGTATAAAAATTCCCCAAGATGCTTTAGATTAAATTGTGTTTGTTAAATTTTTTTTGAAGTTTTTGAAACATAATCAATTCATCTTTTTGTAATATAATAAATAAAATTTCCGTGGTGAAAAGTAGACTGTTTGAGACAAAAATATATGAATTTTATTTAATTCCCCATTATTAAACTCCCCCCCCACCTTTTTCCTTGAATATTTATAATGTAACCCTTCGTTTGAAAAGGTGATTCGCATTCTTGCATGCCTAACATGCGAATACGGTTCGAAATATGGAATTCCCCAAAATGTCCACTGCCAGCAAAGAGTGAAGCGGTTTACTTTTCGGTCATCAAAACCGGTGTGTGGGCGTTTAGGCTCATGTAGACTTAAATATGAAAATGAATAATTTTTACTTTGAGTGGATATCAACCCCCACTCAATAGCAAAAGTTTTTTACCATTTACTTCAATACTTTTCTAAGTAGCATTAAAATTCGATTGGAATTTCGGGAGAGTTATCAATTTACCAAATTTAAATCCCTTCACCAAGAAAATCCTTTAAAAACTGCGTGAATTGAGTTGAGACTACAAGACATATTAGAGTTGGGAAGGCACGACTGTAGCATTTTTTATATATATGTATTATGATATTATGGTCGTGATGTCTTTAAATGACAATAAAAAACCTTACGGCGGAAATTATTTAGCGACTGATAAAGTCATCTTATGCTGCATAATTTTCCAACAATCAAAAACGGTTGAATACGAATTATTCCTATTTACTATTATCGTATAGGTTAACGATTGTTTTTTACTTTAATATAAAAGGTGATTTTTTAGCAACTTTATTTTTGGCAACACTTTTTTTGTCAGCTCAGCTGTTTTTGTGTCTTGCTTGCAGATTATTGAATTTTATTATCAAAATTCATGCTTGGTTAAGAAAGTGCATCATGCAGTTTGGGTGACCTTCTGAGGCGACTATTGCCACACGACCTACCACAACGGCTAACTTTTGGTGAATGAGAGCTGGCAAAGATGGATAAAGATCCACTTTTTTATCGGAAAAGTGTGTTCAGCGACGAAGCTCATTTCTGATTGAAAGGAAACGTGAACAAGCTAAATTGCCGTATTTGGTGTGAAGAGCAGCCAGAAGCATTGCAAGAACTGCCAATGCATCCCCAAAAAGTCACTGTTTGGTGTGGATTATGGTCCGGTGGCATCATTGGACCGTACTTTTTCAAAGACGACGAAGGCAGGAACATTACTGTGAATGGCGAGCGCTACCGTGCGTTGATTACAAACTTTTTTTTGCCCAACTGGAAGAGCTGCGATTTAACGCCTTTAGACTATTTTTTGTGGGGCTTTGTTAAGGCTCATGTCTATAGCAACAACCCCGCAACGGCTGAAACACTGGAAGCCAATATTGAAGAATTTATTCGTGAGATACCAGCCAATATGTTGGACAGAGTATGCCAAAATTGGACCCAGCGTATGAACCATTTGAGGCGCAGCCGCGGTCAACATTTACATGAAATCATCTTTAAACATTCAATTATTATATCGGCCAAAATAAGTGAAACGCTTCACTTTTCCCGCGACCTTCTCCGATTTTGATGATTTTTACAGATTTGGTAGAGCTACTAGCCAATAGTAACCACGTCAAATTTTATTGCAAAATTCCGATTATTTATCGAGTTATCGATAACTGAAAATTGCGTTTTTCGTTTTTAGACTATTCTTTGACAAGCCATATCTTATAAACGAATGAAAATATTGACGTGATTTTTTTTTTCCATGATAGATAAAATATTAAATTTAAAAAAAAAATATTTTATTTATTTTTAAGATTTTTTTTTTTTGATTTTTTATCATTTTTAGTTTTTAATTTAAAAATTCAAAAGTGATCTCCCACTTTTAAAAAAAAAGTGTTAATGTAATTTTATGCGTGTAAGTTCACTGCAAAAAACAAAACAAAAAAAAGTTAGTAACTCTTAGAATTCTAGAAGTTATGCTTATTTTAGTGATGGCACCTCGCTCGTTCGCCATAGTAAACAGTACCTTGAAAAATACAAATAAGCACAACTCCTCGGAATGAAAAGATAATAAGTTCAAATTTGACATGAATATTCATTTTGACATTCTGAGATCAATTTTGAAAGCGCCTACATATATTTAAGGTCAAAGGTCACAAAAATCGGTTTTTTGCAAAAACCGTTTTACCCGTGCCTTAACTATATTAAATATGTTCTACAAAGTTGTAGGGCGTAAAATTTTCTACAAAATGGGTCTACGACATAATCTTGTTTATATAACCGTTCGTGAGATATAGCTTGGAAAGTGGGGAGTGCCTTGATGCGAAAAATCCGTCTTTTGGCGTTGCACTCTGAAAACTCTATCTCCTGATGGGTCAGTTGTATGAAATAATGTTGTATGACAATTTTGTAGAGAATTTTGTAATTTTTGTAACTTTGTAGAACATTTTAAAAATATTTGAAGCACGAGTAAAATGTTATTTGCAAAAAACCGATTTTTGTGACCTTTGACCTTAAATATATGTAGGCGCTTTCAAAATTGATCTCAGAATGTCAAAATGAATATTCATGTCAAATTTGAACTTATTATCTTTTCATTCCGAGGAGTTGTGCTTATTTGTATTTTTCAAGGTACTGTTTACTATGGCGAACGAGCGAGGTGCCATCACTAAAATAAGCATAACTTCTAGAATTCTAAGAGTTACTAACTTTTTTTTGTTTTGTTTTTTGCAGTGAACTTACACGCATAAAATGACATTAACACTTTTTTTTTAAAAGTGGGAGATCACTTTTGAATTTTTAAATTAAAACTAAAAATGATCAGGCATGTTCTAGATTTCGATTCCGACAAAAACTGTCGGAATCGAAATGAAAGGTGTTCTAGATTTCGATTCCGACAAGAGTCGACTCGTTTTGAAAAGTTTGGCTCGCAGCTGTCGAAATGAAAAGTATTTTGCTTTGTTTACTTAAATAAACGCATTAATGCCACTAAAATTCATTTTGTATTATTTTTGAATGCTTTAAGAAAATTTAGATGTGCTCACTTGAACGAATCAAGGTTAATTTTCATTATATATTTTTATTACAAAAAATGTCTATGGAAATTGTGTGTACATGCAAAACCAAAACGAGTGGAATTAAAGTAAGGTGTTCTGAATTTAGACAAAACAGAACTTCGAAAAGATATGTGTTGTCGTGTTGCACAAGTAAATTCGAAGTTAATTTTATTAATGGATGGCTTAAAATATATATATAAAATAAATTGTACAAAATTTGTAAATAAATAAAAAATATTTCTCGCTCAGAAAAATGTTGGCAAAAAGAAAAATAAGTTATTTAGGTAGTTGTTCGAAAACTTGTGGCAACTCTACAATGTGAACTTATCGATATCACACAGCTGTTCAATACAAAAGGTTATCGATAGCACTCGAAATGAAAACGATTCGAAATCGATTCGAACTCAGTCGAAATCTAGAACACCATTTGTCGGAATGCACTCGTTATGACTTTTCAAAACGAGTCGAAATCTAGAACAGGCCTGGATAAAAAATCAAAAAAAAAAAATCTTAAAAATAAATAAAATATTTTTTTTTTAAATTTAATATTTTATCTATCATGGAAAAAAAAAATCACGTCAATATTTTCATTCGTTTATAAGATATGGCTTGTCAAAGAATAGTCTAAAAACGAAAAACGCAATTTTCAGTTATCGATAACTCGATAAATAATCGGAATTTTGCAATAAAATTTGACGTGGTTACTATTGGCTAGTAGCTCTACCAAATCTGTAAAAATCATCAAAATCGGAGAAGGTCGCGGGAAAAGTGAAGCGTTTCACTTATTTTGGCCGATATATATATTGACTCAAATAATGATTTCATACATTTTTGTGAATTTTATGTTTTTTTTTTAAAATAAAATCCGAAAGTTCTTAAAAAATCACCCTTTAGCAAACTTTTATGTTTTTGATGCATTTTGAACTGTTCAATGCACGCTTACTCGGCATATATAACTATTGTTTTGTTGTTGCCTGTTTTATGTATCAGAAGCATACAGATAAAGAAGTTCTTCATTTACAAATCAGCCCTCGATTTATTGGGTTCAAGGTGCACCCCATAACGCGCACAATTTAAATATCGCATTGCTAACATATACAGGATGTATCAAACTCGTGACATTTCAAAAAAAATTTGCTTTATGGATTTTCAATTGACTTATGAGTCAACATACAAATATCACTGGTGTAGAGGGGGGATCTACGTATCTCGGTCAGAAGCTGTCGCAAAAATGTATGCCGATTCCCCTCAGCATGTTTTTTCCGTTTACATCGAAACCTTTTAATATTTGTATCGGAATAAAATTAGAGAATTTCATTTAATTAGGTGGATTAGGTATTTCCCTATCCTAGAATGTATGTTGACTGCTACTGACCATGAATTGGCGTTGGTCCAAAAAATTTAACGCCCAGACTAAACTTTATAATTTTCGTTCTTTCTAAATTAAAATACTGATCCTGCGGTGGGACCAATATCTTATTATCTTAATTTTTTGCACATTACGCCTTGAATAAGAATCCGAACATGGTACCAAGGTGTGCTATTCTTGAACTTCTTTCAAATTACTATTCTCATACTCGCAACATTCGTCCCTTAATACACAATTTTGTAGATCCTATTTTGCTTATTATGATCTTTTTCGAATCATATATTTTAGCAACAAAATGTTGTAATATCCTATGTTTCAAATCGTCTACTTCTTTTATCACTTTTCTCATCTTATTCAGGAAAAAATAATAAAAAATTGCAACTAAATCTCAAAAATTTCGAATTTTTCGAGACGATGTAGAAGATAGACTGTTCTCAATGGCCCACGAAGGCAATGTTCTCAATGGTGCACAAGTTGCCGGAAATACCTGTAACGCTATCTGTGTCGAATGCGACATCAGAGCGGACATTTTCAGCTTTAAGGAAACTTAAAACATTCATAAGAAACAACCAGGGACAGAAACAGTAAAATGTACTCAACTAGTTTGGTTACACCTTTCTATTCTATTTTGTTTTTAAAAATATTTTTTTAGCAAGGTAATTTAAAATAATAAACAAAAAAAAAAGAGAATGCGGGGTATAGTATATTCGATCTGTTCTGACGGTATCATTCCCTTGTTTAGCTACATGTGCACTATTTGCAACTACCTTAAAATCATAAGATATATAAACCTAAACTTTCCATTTTTTTTCGTACATAACAATGAAGACTTCAATATTCATTTGATAATTACCAACCCCCACAGCAAAAAGCTTTCTACGTCACAGACTTTGCGGCTTGATTGGTTCCGAGTCGGCAAACCCTTAGTAAATAAGCTTCAACTCAATTACATTTGTTAGTAGAAATGTTAATTTAACTAAGTAGAAGGTAATCAAAATATTTTTGCTAACCATTACCATATAATTTTTTCAGGTTTTCTATGTCCTATGTATAGTATAGATTTATTAGGCGCAGAATTGCTCAATTATAAATATTAATTATTATATTTTTTATATTATCGATTTATTATACACAATTTTTACAATTCTAAGCATTAGTCGAATGCCATTTTCTTAATCATTGGGAGGCGAATGCATATTTATAAGTTCTGAAAGTTGTTCAGACAGTTGATAGCATAATTATTATATACTATAAGTGTAGTAAAACATGGGAAATACCTTATATATAAGCAGGGTAGCGCAGGGTTTTGAGATGATAATTTGCATTGAGCAATTACAAAGCCAAAAGGGAGAATAGTTTTTTATAGCGATAACTAGAGCTGGAGAGTCATCAAAAACATAAATAAAGTGGTTGGGAATAAAAATTCCAAAAATAAATGAATGCAATGTGCCTCTCCAGTGATGTAAATAAATTTCTGCGAAGAGAGAAAATATGACTTGGATTTAAATTGCATAGACATTTCCTGGAAACTCCCACTTATCATATCCAAAACTATATCTCATGGGGTAAAAAACACAAAGAAGAACTCTTGTAAGAATAGTCGGTTATAACAGAAACCTGAGGTAACGCGATTTTTTATACCCTCTACCGTATGGAACAAAGGGTATATTAAGTTTGGGCAAGCCGAAAATGTATGTAACATATAGAATGAGTTGTCGGAGACCCACAAAGTTACCCAAAGTATGATCAGGGTGACTAAAGAAGTCGATCTGTTTGTATGAACGCCTAGATCTCAGAGATGGTAAGAGCTGGAGCAACCAAATTTTCAACGCAACCTTAACGTACGCCATCTTTCAACCTCAGATTTGAATTCCTCGACTCCAAAAACATAGTTGGAACTGCTGGAAATGTTTCAACTATGTACTGAGCCATAGAACTTCGCAAAAAAAAACCATTTTTAGCATTAGGATTTTCTGTTTTCTTTATATGGATTATACTTTTATTATAAGGTAAATTTTGAATTCCGATTTTATCTTTACGATTTATTATTAAATTAAGAGTATATTTTATATTCCAGAGCTCTCGCTTGATTTCAATTACTTAACAACGAGTATAATTATTTTAAGTATTATGCATGAATAGCTAAAAACAATTTTTCCAGCTTTCTGGAAAAAATAAAATAAATAGCATTAAGTTGATTTTTGATGATTGTAATAGTGCTCCTGAAAAGGAATCCTGTATTGACCAAAAGCAGAAGGTGTAAATAGCGCTTGAAAGGTTTACCAGCATGATGGGATTCTCACGATTTCTCTCAATGCTCTCTTCTAAAATATCAGAAGTCGATAGTAGAACTGCTTCCTGATGGTACAGATTTGGCTCTTAGTACTATATCAAACCATGCAGATGGCATGGCCGCAGTTTTTTGCTATGAGTACTCGTCTATGGGAGTAGATGAGAAGGTTTTTTGTTATGATTTTAATCCTTATAGGTTGTCATAATGAATCCATTTCTTTCCGAAGTACTTTCAAGCAGTTCAGATATGATATCGTTTTTCTACGTCACGAAGCTCAGTAATCGATTTGGCCTATCTAGCAAGAAGAAAATTAATATCTTCTAAAATAATCAAACTATCTCCACAAAGCTCGGTATTTGGAAATTTTGTAGTGTGATGCATATACCTGCCAAGTTTGCTCCGAATCCGACGGTTTCTGTATATAGGGTGCCTTTTTAGCTTTTCTGAACTTTAATATTAACTGCCATATGTTATTTGTTTTGACTATTATATTCGGTAAGGCTTTGAAAGTCACCATGTACAATGTTACGCTTTAGCAACGCTTTCAAATTGAGAAAATTTATGTTTAAAATCAGAGCTCTGTTTAACAAACTTATGGAGCGTTTCGTAAGTTTTATGTTGCACAGTTAACTGCCTCATTTTTGGTTAAATGGGCACGTCAATAAGCTAAATTGCCAAAAAAGGAGTGAAATAAATCTAAACCTTTTGAATGAAACAATTACATCGAGAATAATTGAGTCTTTGGTGTGGATTCTATTTAGCTGACATCATCGTTCGATATTTTATTGAAATTAGGAAAGAGCTGCCGTTACAGTGAATGGTGATGAGCTAGATGTCAACAATGTGTGGTTTTGATAAGTTGGTGCTACGTATTATCCAATTATTGAAATGTCATTTTGTTAATAATTTCATTTCACGAAATTGACCTGTTTGTTGCATTTCACGATCGTGCGATTTGACGCCTCTTTATTTTGGGAGTACGTTAAATCTCTAGGTTATGCTGACAAACTAACAACTCTTTAGTCTTAATAACTCATGCCATTAATAAAATAATACCAGAAGTTCTTGTAAAAAGTAGTACGAAAATGGACTGAAATGATGCGCCATGTTAAAGCTAGTAATGGTGGTCATTTCTCTATTTCAGGAAGATGCATATATGTGACAAATTTGGAAATTACGCCTTCCTATCTTGAAGCATTTTCTAGTCGTTTTTCTTCCAATGCTCTCTTCTAAAGAACTAATTGCTAATGATACAACTGCTCCGAGATAGTTTTCTTTTCACACTATAAATATTTAAATACATATTTCTCTTAGGTTTTTCAATATAGATCCATTTTGGACCCTTGTTACAACGCTCAAGAAGCAGTTCAGATATGAAAAATCTCTTGTCGACGTCACGGGGCTTTAACTCATATGCCAATTGTTCGAGTCACAATTCTTTAAGACGGCTGAAATCGCTTCTTGAGTCACTGGTTGGCATTTTTGACCCTGAATCAAAAAACTACAATGATAACATTGAATAATTCTAGCTTCGGGTACTTTTTTTGAGCCGCCTCGTATAGCTTACACACGCTTTTGTAAATCCTGCATTTCCAAAATATAGACAAATATAGACCGGGATTTTTTTTTTTTTTTAACTTTAATTCGATCCACTTAATCCCCTCCAGCTTAGCCACTGTGACTCACTAAGGTTCTTTACATGTGAATTTAAATTTACTTTATCATCAAAACAAAGTTAGAGCAATTTCTTACTGCTATTTCTTTTAATATTATTAATCGGCTTTGGGATTTTTTTTTCAATTCTGAACCGTACGTTAATTGAAAACAAAATAAATGTGTGTAAGTGTGTATGGTACATAAGTATGTGGTATATAGCAATGTTGAGAGCAATAAACAATGTGAGCACATTGTGAAAATCACAAGCTTGGGGTAAACAGAGCCGTAGAGCTACATATAACGCACATTTTATTTAGAATAGTGTGCCCAGTAATAAAAGCGGGTGGAAATAAGCTCCATTTAACAGCGGTTTTTCCATAAAAGAATAATATAAAATAAATAACATTATTTGGTAATAGATGAACGAAATAGTTAATGAGCTGTTTTGTTTTATTCGAGGTGTGAAACAAATTAAGTTGTTTACGAAAAAAAAAAAAATGTGACCAAGTGATAAACTATTAAAATGCCGCTATTAGTTTAGCACATATTTATACATACAGTGTATCAAAAAAGTTAAGGCACAGCGCTATTTTTAAAGTTTATATCTTTAAATGTCGTAGTAAAATTGTCGGAAAATTTGTATATTTTTTACTACCTCAGCTACAACAATCCTCTTCCAGAGAGTTGTTATTTTTTTAGTCGTTCAGAGCTACTCTTTCAAAGAATGGTTACTCTCTCACTAGCTATTTACCTATCCAGTGCTTCTGGTAAGTGCTAGAGATTTAAAGGGTCGCCTAGATCCTCACATAGCCATACCACCGTCTTCCGACAGCTTTGCTTGCTCCAGATGGGGCTGGAGCTAAACGTTACAATTTATTCTCACATCACTCACGTCTAAATATTCCACTTAATATTATAATAGATAACACTAGTTTTCAAATTAAAGGGTCATCGAGTGAACCTTCGTAAAAGTGTTTTTTATGTTAATATTGGGTCGAGAACACAAAAATTACATTAATTTTTTTATTCATAAGAACCGTTTTCGAGATTTTTTCGAAAAACATGTTTTTGGGCACTTTTTTCAGTTATTCGTCAATATCTCATGAAAAAAGACAATTAGATCGAAAGGTATTGATGTGCTTTTTACGGTGATATATAATATGTACAGATTAAGTACAACTTATTGAAGTTACAAGCAAGACATTTCCGTCCATTTTCAAAATTATAAATTTGCAGTTTTTTTCGACTTTGGTTGCTTGAAACTTCAATAATTTTTACTACAGCTGTACATATCTTTTATCACCGTAAACAGCACATTAATACCTTTCGATCTAAGTGTCTTTCATGTCGATACGATTTTGTTCACAAGATATTGACGAATAACTGAAAGAAGCGCCCAAAAACATGTTTTTTGAAAAAAATTCGAATACGGTGCTTAAGAAAAATATGTAATTTTCGTGTTTCTTGACCCAAAATTAACCTAAAAAACACTTTTTTCGAAGGTTCAAAACTAGATCAATTAATTTTAAGTAAATCTTAGTGGAAGTGAAAAACAGGCCGTTGCTACAAAAAACGAAATTTGAGGACTTACAACTTAGTTCAAACTATACTTAGAGACTTACAATGTAGTCTCAGCCAAGATCTGAGTAATTGTAGGGGCTTATTCAAATCAGTTTGTGTCGTCACGAAAACTTATGACCTATACCAATATGGATATAAACGAACAAATTCTGTTTTCTTGCTAGAAGTATGTACCAACTTTAGACCTAGATAAATGTTTTTCACTGTTTACAATTCTAGGTAAAAAGTTAAAGTTTGACTTGTACATGAAAATTGTAGAAATTAAAAAGGTTACCGGAACACTTTTTAATATAAGATCAAGGGTTTTATTTTTTCTTTTTATAACAAAATATTAAATTCTTGTTGTTTAAAAATCTTATACATTTTTCCTAAATAACATTGTATGAGTAGTTATAGATAGATAAAATTTTAAAGTAACGTTGTGCCGAAATTATTTTTGACTCACTGTGCATGTACTTTACGTATTACGGGTATATATGTATATATTAAAACATTGAACTAATAAATATTTGCCTAAGCGCAATGTCACAAGTATATACTTTTCTACAATATATAAAGACACATATAGTACATACACATATTAATATATCCTTGACGCACCTGAAGCGTGTATTTCTCACCGTCCACAACAATATCCTTATTCATGAACTCCACGCCAATGGTATGGAAATTGTTTTCCTCATACCGATTCGATACAAAACGATTCATAAGACATGATTTCCCCACGCCCCCATCGCCCAATATGACGACCTTCAGTAGGACGGACTTTTGCGGTGGGCGCATATTTGTCATTTTCTTGCCGGTGTTTTGTTTCACTAATAGTTATTAAATTGCGCAGCTAAAATCAATTGTTGAAACTTATGCGGCGGCTTACATTGAAATTTGTTTTTAAGTACTCTTAATGTCATTAATCACTTTGCACGTCACACGAAAAAGTTCACATAGTTGCAATATATATGCGACACAAACTACTCCGCTGCCGTACACGATTTTATGTAGTTTTTCTTGATAGTTTACTATAATTGTCTCATGGAAATAATTAAACAATTGAATGCGAACGAAGCGCCGAGCCAAAACGCCGCGTACAAGTCCAGTCGATACACCAGCTGACAATTGGACTGCCAGAGCGAATTGTTGTGGGCAACAGTCGATTACACGTTAGCGATAAACTAAAACACGATACCACATTTAGGGTGACCAGCTGAAAGCCAAATATTATCGATAGCAATTTCGCCGGCAATAATTGCTTTTTAATTTAAATTTTAAATTGATACAGTTAGAAAATCAACTACACAAACAATTTGTGTAAAAAGAAGAATGCAGCGGCTCTTGATTATGGCAACATTAAGTAATAAAGTGTTAAGGAAAAAAAAAATATGCTCTCAACTCAACATTTGCACAGGGATCATCCATGTGATCGTGACGTTTCGCCAGACCCCTCCTCCATCCCCTGGAGCATCGCGTAGCTATTGGATGATCCAACAACCAGGACCCAATTTCGATATAATAGTCATAAACTTCATTTATGCTGTAGCTTCTTAGCTAAACAGACTGCGTTATACTTTAATATTTGCACAATTACCAATAAAAGCTTATTATTTGTGTTTTTCAAACATCTCTTTAAAGCGTGTGTCAGCCACTATCACTGAAGGGTCCCGAATCTGTTAGTGCTTGTTGCTAGCTCATCAGCTGTTTCTTTGTCATGTCCCGAAAGATACATGTAACGAGTTACAGACTGTGCACCATTTAAAAACAAATGCCATTAGACTCTATTCGCTTCGTCGCAATTTGGAAGGCGCTACGAAACCATGTAATCCCAGATTATCTCACTCTCAAGACGAATGTGAAAAGTTGTGTACGATTTATAAGATGCACAGAAATTCAAAAAGATATGTTCCATGACCAGAAAAGAGCTACTTAAATTCAGGTACGACGGGTTTTTCAAATTGGGGTCTTTTGTTGGGACTGCGTTTACGCCCTATGCTCCGATATGTAGAGATAAAACTGACTATTTGACTGCGGCCCTATGCTCCACAAGGACAAAAGGACGACAGTAATTTGACTGCAGATTTTTACCAAAGAATTAATACATAAAAGGCAGATGAGGAACCTTAAAAGTGAAAACATTTTTATAGGGTTGCACGTACCAAATAATTTCTTTCTTCTTAAATAAGTACGAGGAAACGGGAAGGTTCCACATAGACGATACCAAAAAAAGAGTAAGTAGGAGTCATACCCATTAGCAGAAAAAGTCTATGTGGTATGGTCTAAGTGGATACGAATACAATGAAGTCATTACCTTTTAAAGCCATTGATTTTGAGAAGGCAAGAACGTGGATTAAAAAAGTATTTTTTAAGAAAGTACATAAATGTAATTTTTTTTGTTTGTCACTAACAAATACTTTTAAGAGACAAATTGTTTTTGGAGCACCTTTAGGTCGTCATACAATAAAGCTAAATGACGAATCTTTACACTTTAATGAAAGTTCCATCAACATTCTGTATTTGAAAGGAATTGTATTGTATGTTGTCAGAGGTGTCCTCACTTAATGTGGAAAATGCCGTTTAATCATATCAATGATGAAAATATTTTTAATTTCTTTAATTGTAGCAAACATCTTTGAGGTTACTTTTGCGCCATGCATAATTTGTAAGTACGTGCTGGCATTTGTCAGCTTTACAGCGGCTTTGCTGATCGTCGGCACTAAAAAAAATATTTTTATTAATAAAAATTTAAATAAAAAAACCAGTTCCATAAAAAGAGTATACTTGCATGCAATCCTTCACATGATCTTCCATATTGACTGTCATCGGCTTTCCAAAATTTTTGCCAAATGATTCCACTTGTGGAAAAGCAAAATAAACTTTAATGATAGTTATTCAAATTAACAACTACCCTTTGTTGGCGGTCAAAACCATATGTTCTGAGTTAATAGTTTGAAAATCAAAGCTGCAGTCCGATAACAGCATATTCCTCGATTAAAAGATCGGACTACGACGGAAAAAATTTAAACAGCGCTTACTTTAAGATTTTTTTTAAACTTGTTTGAATATAAATTGTTATTAATTTATTATTTTGCTTGTTGTAATTAGCTTTTAAAATGATCCTACTCCTCTACATTTAATAGTATATAAGCTGTTTACAATAACAAAAAAAAGAAAGTGTACATAATACAATGGAAATAATTGCAATAATCAATTCTAATACTTGCTTTGTTAATAACAGTCAAGCTTTAGAAATTGAATAACCCTTCGACAATTTTGATAGCGTTGTAGGATATAATGATTGTATTTGTTTTAAGAGCTGGGGGCTGGCCCGACGAGTGTGGTGGAAAGGGGGGATTCCACCCGTTCCCGGTTTAATTACTGTCGTGATTCAAGCTGAAGGTGTAATAGAGGGGCCGGTACGTTTCCCACCCCCGGGCTAGGACTTTCTCTCTACGGCCCTGGCTGGGTGTATGAAATTGTACAAGAAAGGCTTTAGTTTAGTAGTTACAGAGAAATCAAAAGAATAGCATAAATATGAACAAATTTTAGTGGAATACACATCAATATATTATAAAATTATTTCATATGGTATAAATTACAATTTTATGTTTTTAGCCTTTAATAACCGCAATTGGTCGCATTTTAATGCACTTCTTGCTAATGCCCGCAGCATGACAAGTGTCTACAACGTCCGTAACATCTTTGTATGATTCAGGAGCCTCCTCCATAACCAATTTTGGTGAGGCTACGCGTATTGCAATGCCGATTTGATCCAGCTTCTCCAACACTTCTTTGTAATCTATATTACGGCGCGACTTGGCGCGGGACAAAGCGCGTCCCTGCATTAAATAAAATAAAAAAGCAATTTTAAAATACACACAAATTCATATTGATTAATTGAACAAACCGCGCCATGACAAGTGCTGCCAAATGTTTCCTGCATTCCACGCTCCGTGCCAGTCAAAACATAGCTACAAGTGCCCATTGTGCCGCCGACCAGAACCGGTTGGCCAGTCAATTGATAGTCAACAGGTATCAAAGGATGATGTGGTGGAAAGGCGCGCGTAGAACCCTTGCGATGCACTAACAGCTTGCGCTCCTTACCATCGACTATGTGATTTTCTACCTTGGCTATGTTGTGCGAAACATCGTAAATGACATGCATATCGAGATCATCAGGCGTTGTGTTAAACATCTTGGCAAAAGCCTGGCGCGTTAGGAATGTCATAGAGCTGCGATTGACCCAAGCAAAATTGGCAGCAGCAGCCATGGCCTTTAGATAGTCTTGTCCCTCTACAGAGTTAATACGCGCACAGGCCAACTGTCTGTCATTGGTCTCGATCTTGTCGCGCTTCATAGCCTTTTCCATCTGTACCAGCGCATCTGTAGCCACCTGATGACCAAAGCCACGGCTGCCAGAGTGAATCATGACCACTACTTGACCTTTTTCCTCAATGCCCATTTTGGAGGCGCTCCATTTGTCAAATATCTCATCTACTACCTGTATTTCGGCATAGTGGTTGCCAGCACCTAGCGTTCCCAGCTGTGGCAGACCACGTTTCTTAGCGCGCATGCTTACTTTGGCAGGATCGGCATTTAACATGCGACCATACTCCTCGCAGTGCTCCTTATCTTCAGCCCAAACATAGCCCTCTCGAAGTGACCAATCCATGCCCATTTCCAAAGGCCTCCTCTAGATCGCGTGCATTCATAGGTATAATGCCTTTGGAACCAACGCCTACGGGTATGTGATCAAACAGTGACTGTGCCAGTTGCTCTTTTACCGGCTGTACATCTTTTTCGTAGAGATTTGTGCGCAGCAAACGCACGCCGCAATTTATATCAAAGCCAACACCACCGGGGCTAACGACAGACAGTGGATTATCCATATCGAATGCTGCCATATTACCAATGGCAAAACCATAGCCAGAATGTATGTCCGGTAAACCAATGGAACGGCCCACAATACCAGGCAATGCGGCTACATTGGCAATTTGCTTAACTCCTGGCAGAAAACCGCCTACGACACCAGGACGGCAGGAATTCTTTAGCTCCTCTAACATCAGACGTTCCAAACGGCTATTGACATAGAAACAACCTTCCACGTTCATGTTAGGCTGAAAGCCCTTTTTGATGCGCCAACAATGGTCGCTTATTTTTTCCAAATACTTTAACTCATCTACATAAGGACGCACGACCATTTTGAGTGACTTCTTATAAGACTACGATATTGATTTGTTTTTAACAAATGTTATTTCACAATAATGCACAAAAATTTGCAAAAAATGCGTCAGATGCGAACCGGCGTGCAAATAAAAATATGTAAACAATTCAGCTGTGGCAGCCCTGTATAAAGACAAAAGCTGTTTGCTGCGTACGTGACACGAAATTAGTGTTGTAGCAGAAAGTTATCAAGACAAATCGATAAATGCAAGCGACTATATTTTTTTAATGCTACTTTTAACAGAAAAGTTCATGTGACCTTTTGCGCAACGCTTCAACTCAAGGGTATTCTTCTTAAATCCATAATTTGAGAACAGATTTGATGGGCTTTGTCTGATGCAAACTTATTTGTTTTGAAATATATTTTTATTTTAAATCTCATGTTTTAGCAACTGTACAGAAATGCTAAAATCTTTAAAAATCATTTGTTTTCTCCCATTCCATTCTCTTTGGAGATAACTTAAGTACATACTACATTTATATCGTAAATTTTGGAAAATTTGAGCTAGTAGTAAAAAATTGGCTTCGGTTTATTAATTGGTCCAAACTGTAATTATTGTAAAAGGTTGGGTTTGGTTCAGCATCGCATCGAAAAAATCGCTTCGGTTTGCAATCCTGTTTTCTTTAAAGTTTGAATTAAGGCATCTCATGTTGAGAGTACTCATGATGCCAATTATCATTTGGTTGAATATTTAGATTTCTTCCAAAAATTTTAAAGTCTAGACATTCCGGTGTGTTATACAAGACAATGCTTAATTGCTTGTGTAGCTCACAGAGATTTTCACAGCTACAGTGCAAAGGACCTAGAAATTTACTTAATTTCAAAATCCTAAGTTCTTTAAGTACGGATCCTTGCGTCAATATATCTGCTTTTAACTTGCAAACGTTCAAGAGCACTAAAGTGTGTAGTTTAGTTGCCGACTCCAACACTGGCTTCAGCTGCGACTCTGTCAAATCACATCTGCTCGCATCCAAGACACGCAATTGAGGTGCCACTAAAAGCACCGCTTCCACGTAGTCCCTTGTCCAGATGACGTGCTGTATTCTGAGCGCACGAAGGCGTCCACTTTTGGCTGCTCTTACGATCAAGGGATGCAAAATGGCCAGCGCATATTCGGGGCGTATTGAGTAGCCCACATTTATAAACAGGCTATGCAAATAGCCGCCAAGCAACTCCAGCTTAAGTTTGCCGTACCGAGGCGGTTCCCGCATGTTGACTTCATAGTGACGAAATCGATGCATTTGACGTTCGACGGCGGCATCAATGCGATCGTGTAATTCCCCATACATGCCCATCAGCTCGTCCAGTGTTAAATAATTAAATATAATATCAATGCAATCGTCATTCATATCCAGCAGCATGGTTTGAGATGGAACTGTAAGAAAAAATAACGTTTAATAGAAATTTTTTGCAAAATGCGTCTTTAATATCTCAAAAGTAACTGGTCAATGCACACCGATGTTCATATTCTGATCCATTCGAAATACGTTTAAATAATTGTCCTCCTATTCTTTGTTATTCGTGTCACAAGCTTTTGAAGTGTATTGTTTTGTAAGTTTACTATGTATATTATTCTAAAATATGCTTCAGATTCAATTTTGTTCTTTGAAGTTTTTTTCTGAGGCCTTAGGTGCCTGAAATTTTTGTTTCTTAATGAAAGCGCTCTTTTATTAACTGAAGAATTACACAGCCAAAAAAATTATTTTTTTTAGGCTCGCTGAATCCGTATCTGAGTTCAAAAAAACACCAGCTCGTCGGGTTTATCAGATATACTTTAAAATACATTTTTTTTGTCGGGTATCGGATTGGAAATCAGCGCGTCGTAATACATATGTTTGCGTCGACGCTAATTCCAAATCATTTTTTTGACCATTTACTAGAATGCACAAACTACCGAATATGCGACCACTTCGGCTTCGAAAGTCAGTGTAGGGCACACATAATAAGGCCTAGAGCAGTGATGGGCAAAACTCATACATACAAACATTTCTTTGTGTGAGTAAACAGCGCAGTAAGCAAAAGCGCACGAGAGAGCAAGAACCGCAATCAAGCAAAAACGTGTGAGAGATTTCACACACTTGGACCGTGCGTGAGCCGACTGCGCTGCGGCAGATTTTGGTGCAATAGCCTCGCGAGTAATGCAAATTGAGAGAATGCCCACCACTGGCCTAGAGACTGAGTGGGAAAAAGTGAGCCCCTAAATTCTGTTACCCAGAGATGAGATGAGCACAGAGTATCACTTTGAAAAGAACTTTAAAAGTATTATGAGTGACAACAGAAACTGGACGACGCAAGAGGAGATACATCCCAATGAACAACAATATGTGTGGCATAATGTGTGGTATGCAGAAGGGTCTTAGGCTAAACAACGTACCGGACTGGAAGTCACGGGACCAAGAACGTAACTGTCAGAAGCTCAACCTAGCCAGGAAACATAAAAACAGACAGAATGCTAATCTGTCAGTCAGATGATCAACTCGAGATTGTTTCAGGAAACCAAAGCCAAATTTGACCATCTAGAACAATGAATTAATGTCTGTTTTAGTTGGTTCCCGGCAACAAAGTAGCTGAATTGGTGAGAAAAGGTGCTGCGAAATCCCTTATAGGGCTTGAAACCTTTTGTGGCATTGGCAGACATACCACCACAGAGTTGCTAGGAGAATAAGAAAGATCTAGACGAGAAAAGACTGGCCTACGGCAAGCCAAGCAGCTTTTCGGTTTCTATAACTTGAATGGTCTCAAGGCAGTAACTCATTTGGGCAAGAATTCTCTTAGGATACTGACAGAGTTACTTAAGAAACACTGCAAACTCAGGAATCACCTGAGTAATACAATACCGTTGCGAGATATCTCTTGAGCTACTGCTGATTTTGCTTACATTTGAAAATCTTAGAGTAAGTAACCTATGCCTTTTTGTTATTTGGTCACACACTTTAAAAATTGCTTAATTTACTAAGACTGCATTGGATTCTTAAAATTCACCTTGATAACTTTTATGTCAGCTTTTTATAACAGAAAATGGCTTAAAAATTACGAAATATGGGAGTGCTGAAAATGCCGCAAACATCAAAACTCTAGGATAGGGTCTAAATCAAGGATACATGTGCATTTTGTGGTTGCAAAAGTCCTAAACTTTTCAACCGAACAGCAAACAAGTAAATCCTAAATGATAAAAATTTCAAAACTCTCACTGTTTAGCGCTTATTTTAAATAGGCAGCTGTTATCGATAGTTTCGCCATTCGTGACAAATATTTGACTGTTATAATATTGGGCAGCCAACAGCTGATTGTTAAATACAACACGACGCTACATTTTGTTGTTGTTTTACTTTTCTCGGGTCTTGTGGGGCAAACGGCAAACGTTGACGCCGCTCCAAAATTAAAGTGAATCATATAAAACTCGTCTCCAACTTGCGCGAAACTCGCGATCCCAACAACTTACGCTGTCTGCCTGCCATTGTCGTTTCAGCAAAAATAATTTCAATTCCAACGTTGATGGTAAAACTTCGTTGCTAACTGGCTCTCCTCTCATACAATATTGTTCTTGTTGTCGTTGTTTTTAGTGTTTTTTTTTTGTCAAAGTACAAAAACTGTTTGCGTGGATTAATTTGTTAAAGTACATACTCTTTATGTACATATAATAATTTAAATCAATTAACTAACGCCCGTGTGTTTGTATTTTGCGACAGTGTTTCAATTTGTGCTCTTTGTTCAATTGAACTTTTAATTAGAAATTGTGCGCTTTACCTGCTAAAATTGTGAAAACTCTGTGTATACCAATTGGAAGAAACACAAAAACTAGCACACACAAAAAAAACATACACAATGGATGATTTAGGTAAGTGTAACAGATTTAATTGTATATACGTGTTTTCTAACTTCCTGTTATGCACATATATATATGCATACAGGGTGCGGCTATAACTTGAGAGTTGTCTATTAAACATACAGGGCCAACTTGCCAAGGTCAATTGTTTTAGCGGTTCAACATAGTTAATTAGCATTTTTAGTGAAGGCATTTATGCCATTTGTTGCCGGCTAACAGCCCATAGATGGCGCTTTATTTGTGTCAGTCAAAAATGTCCTCCTTTTAATCAGCTACATACCTAATCTTTCAAAAATTGTTCTCAAATGCTCAGACTCATGCTACTTTAGCTTTATCAGTTTTATTTACTTATTTAATCATTTATAGCAACATGATTAAGATATTGTAGTACATGTACTTATGTATGTATGTGTTAAACAACCAGTTTTTGGAGCGCAGCGGAATTTTAAATTTTAGCTACCAAAGTCGCAATTTACTTAAAAATTGCGGCTATCCTTGCTTATCGATAAAACTAAGACATCAGAGAGATTACTCAGCGCAAACATTAAGCCCATATCTACCGGTTTGTTGTTGCTGGACATTGTATGATTTATGCGCATTCCAGGAAATCAAATCAAAACCAACATATTTGTGTGCTGCAGGGACGGATTTTGTTAAAAGTTTTCTTGGGCTCCAAAATGCATAATAAATGAGGTTTTAGCTTATTTTTTTTGATTTTTTTCTTTTGAGCTGAATAAAAGATATCTTGAGTGTGTTCATAAGCTATTACAATATCAAAACTCTATATAACTATATCTTGAAATGAACAAAAGAGATATTAATATCACGAAATACGTTTACAATCGAGCTTGTTCAGTATTTCGGCTATGATTTGTTGAGATCTCATCATGGCAAGAATGTTGAGGTGATATTCTTTGCTCATGGCGATGAATTGGAAAAAAGAGAGTTATGTAATTTTTATTCATTGCAGTGGCGGATTCACAGGAGTGATTTCGGATTCAGACTTACTCCGTGAAGAACGTTGATATTTTTTATGTTTTTAAATATCTAATCAAAGTTAAAATAGTTTTCATTGATTTACTATACAACTTAATCAAAAAGGGAATGAAATCAAAAATCCAGCCCCCCATGGTAAAATCTTAAATCTGCTACTGATTGATTAATATGCCATTTAGTAGCTACGTCTCTTTTCCAAAGGCTTTTTCTAGATTTCAGCTATTTTCTAGTGAAACCTAAAATAAGTTTTTTCATTTTATTTTATTTCGATAAAAAATACATGATAAGAATAAAATACCATACAAGATTTATTTCCAATGAACGAAAAAACAAAATTCAGTTTCCTTCATTCTAAGTCACATTAAGATCATGACTAAAACGAGGGTCACTATTCATTTTTTGCAATGGAATGAAATCAAACAAAATTTAAGTTAAGAAAAAGCTTTAACCGATTTTTGAAAACCCTTTTTTCCCCCTAATCGGGGAATAGGAAGTAGAAATCGTCAAGTTTTGCGTACAAATCTTCCTGACGCCCAAATGTCGAAGCAATTTTGAATGCGCACTTGTGGAATTAATGCGCTGCGATCTCCTAATATTTCAGTGGCGAACTTTCTCTACAATTTCGGGCACGACATCGATATTTTCTGACGATCGATATCGGACAACCATTTCGAAGTTCGTCAGTGAGTGATACCGTGAACAATGATCGGAGCACTTTCATTGAGATAGTCCACGTCGGAAGTCGTAATAAATAATGGCAACAATTTTTTTAATACTTTCAAGTCATTGCAGTTACGATTATGCAAAAAAGAAGTGGCAAACTTTTCAATGAAAGTATCAAATTTCTTCTGAAACTATTAGTATTGTCAAGGCACCAAATATAATAGTGACCTACGTAAAACGTCATGTAAATTAAAACCACAATGTATTGAGATTCTAACGTTACAAAATTCCCACAAAGGAAATTCAAGATTCAAATTCAATGAACACTAACGTGCTTTATTGATTCAAGAAATTCGAAAAAAATGCATAAGAAACTCTGATGTTTTGGCAAAGTTTCGCAATCACTGGGAACTCCTCTAAATCCGGCCCTGTTGCGCCGGCAATCTTATCATTCACAATGCATTTCGTTGAAAGATATTTAAGCTAGGGTGTGGCATGCATCGCATACAAATACATAATGATAAGCTAGCTTTTTTATTGATAGATCTTACGTGTGTTCTTGCCGATAAGAACTTTGTTGTTCAGCTTTAATGTACCCAATTGGTCATTATAATATTGTTAATGATATGTCCAAATAAAGCTTGGCAAACTTTAAAGTTACATTTATACATACAAAAGAACTAGAGATGGGCGCGTGACGAAGTTTTTTGCGTGACTCCCCAATGTAAAACCGCAAAATTCTCTTACGGGGGAAGGGGGCCCAGATATCGACATAAATCGGAAAACTGACTATTATGCACATTTTTGGGTAAAATTTCAGCTCCATAGCTCTTTTAGTCTCTGATATCCTATTACTCATACGGACAGACAGACATGGCTACATCGACTCGACTGTTGATGATGATCAAGAATATATACACTTTATGAGGTCTGCCACGCCTCCTTCTGCCCGTTACATACCTTTGCACGAGCTTATTATTCCTTTAGTACATGGCATAACAAAGTTGTATTAGTTTCACCATTTATAACTCATGAACGGCTGGGATTTGTTCGATTCGCTTCCGTCCCGAATAGCAGAATAACTTATTGAAATTTCGGAAAAATTCACATTAAAAGAAGTAATTATGAAAGATACCTAACCACACTGAAAATATAGGAATCGAAATGTAAACAAAAATATAGAGAGAGAGACCAGAGCTTTTGCTTTAAAGGCTTGATGTTCCCTCATCAAATAGAAAGGATAATTAGTGAATATATAGAAACTCATGTCTTTAGCCCAGATATCCATCTTCTGGCAAATCCGTTTCCTTTTATTAACGGCATATTAACATTTTGTAAAACTTGCAACCGTGCAATTAATGAAGGTTGGAAGCTCAAAAATTCCATTTCAAACGGCTCAGATGTAACAGCTTTAACAGAACGTTTCAAAATATTAACATCATTAGAGAAAAGATTAGTGTCACTACAGCTACTGTTTATGATAGTTGAGTCATTAGGATATAAAAAACAGAACAGTATCAAAGTAGCCATTGTAAATGTTCCTATTCCAGTTGCGAATCGGAGCAGCGACCTGCATTCTTTCAGGGTATTTTAAAGTCGGGCAGGACCGACTATAGCATGTATATAATAGTATATAATAGTCTGGATGATCTTAATTGAATAAAGGCTGTACGGAGGTTGGCGTGCAAAGCACGCAGGGGCAGAGCCCCCTAGTAAATTATTATCTTAATTTTTGAACACAGATGAAATTAAGAAGAGTATAGCGCACGTTATAATCGAAAGGGTTTTATTCTAAAGGCTTGGTCTTCGTTTCAAGTTGCCCGGTCTTCCAAATTTAGTCACGCGCCCATCTCTTATACAAACACTCTCAACATTTGTTCTTTATTGCTTGTTTTCTTGCCTTCTGCCATTGCCACTTTAGTCATCATCAGCAACTTCACAACTTCTTCGTCTTCTTCTTCATCTTGCTGTTCTGTTCCGTTGTCATGCTTTATTTTCTTTATGACACAATTTTCTTCTGCTCTTGCTCTTAAAAATCTTTTGATAAACACACACACTCTGTTATACATACATACATAAATTACAAGTGAGCATATGAGCATGAGCTGCTTTCTGGGTTGTCAGAAATTCCTAAGAAATGACTAAAGGCCATTGTCACAGAAACTTGAAATATTTTATGACTGATTGCAGCACTGCACAAATAAAAGTTAAGTTGGCAGCACGCACAGCTGACTGCAGAGTGACGCCCACGTAGCTACAGTGGGCTTTGCTATTGTACTTGTGCCGCTTTAGAATTGCTCCATTTATTTTTTGAATGAAACTGAAATGAAAATTGTAAGGCATAAAAGGCACACCCACACGTCTACACTTATGGATGCATGCATAGTCCACAATGTCTCTGCATCCAGTGCTGTTGACGTTCAGTCTGGTTCGAATCTGTTAAGTGCAACAATTTTCCAGCCATTAGTGTGTGTCTGTGTGTGTGCCCCCCACTTTATTGATGACTCCAATCAGACTCTGGCACTCGACACGCCATAATGCCTGGTTACGTGACAACTTGACAACCGGCAGAGCATGAGTTGTTGTTGCGGTTGATCGTTGTGGTTGATGCAGTCCGTGATCTTTGTCGGTCGTGTCTTGTTTTAAGGGTCGTTGGCGTTTTGTTTGTAGTTTTTGGTTTGAAGCGCACTTTAGTCAGCCAAAAGCATAACAAGATCATTATGATCTATATGCATAAGTTGAGGAACGACTGATCGTTATGGTGATTGGCAACAAAGTGCGCGCGTTGATCTTAGCAGCGTTTGGGAAAGTCTATGGAGCAAATCGCACAGTGGTTGGATTGTTAAACATATGTGGTAAAAATATTTCATTATAAAAATCAAATGAAGTTAAAGAAAAGGGTTAATCGCGAAATGGAAAATAAATGGAATTAATTCTAAGGGTACTTTTTCACAAACACATTTTAAATCTTCAAATCCTAAAGAGTTTATCTGTGCACTTTTAATAGTAGCTTTTAGAAATAAATGTTACAGGGTTGAAGCATCTGTTGTTTGCTTTTGTTAATTTAATTGTCTTAGTAATATTCATAATTGTTAGTCTGCCTAACTCCAGTTATACCTACGACTTAAAAAATAACATCTGTGTTTATATTGTTTTGTCTAAAGAACTAGTTGCTTAATGGCTTTCTATAATGTAAATGTCGCAAAAAATGCTGGAAAATTCAATATTCATTTAAATTTTGCAAAAAGGCAAAAAACGCGATCGTTTTTTATCGAAAACGATTAAAGAAAATGTTGTTTTTCATAAGATTTTCCATTAAGCCAACTAAGTATGTCTTCGGGCAAACAAACAACTTATACAAAGCACTTTGCGTTTAATGTGAGAATGATTCCGCAACAGGGTGCTTATTTGGGAGCTAGCATTGTAGATATAAGGAATAATTTGTTTTCATTTTATTCAATTGTGGGAGATAGAGAGAACGTTCTAAAATGGTTACACTCTGCACGAGAAGAAATAGGCGACCACTTGCACCAAAGTACATCTAATTCTGTTTTTTCACGGTAGACATATTCCAGACATAACCGTGTAAAAAAAACATGTAAAAAAGACATCGAGTACATCCGTAAATTTCTCTGGAAATAAATTAGAAAAGGGAAATTCCCTAACTAAATTTCTAAAAGATTAGGGTTGGTAAAAGTATTTATCTTTAAAATTTCAATCAAATCGATTTTTTTAATCGTGCTAAATCAAATGAAGTCGTTTAAAAACACAAGAGTTAAATCTTCTTGCGTTGACAAGTGTAAACAAACGTTCGAAAATCCTATCTTTTATGATAGTTGACTTGTAGCGAATAAGACTTTTCAGGATAACTAAATTAATATCATATTAAGCGGTGTATCAAATATTATTAAAAGTTTTTTTCAGTTTTTACTTTTTTTAAATTTGTAAAAAAATTCATTCATTGATGGATTTTTCATTCTCATAATGATATTTCTGTTTTTGGGTGAAAATTTAATTGTCTTATGTACTTATTGGCTTGGCGTTGAAATTCGGTTGACTGTGATTTCTGAAAACATGGACGTTTATGAAAGTCCAATAATTCATGCTGGAAATATTTTATAGAATAAGACTGAAGCATTATTTTTTGCTATAATACGAAAAGTCAAAAAAACTATTTTTTTGGATAAATGATTAGACTAAGAAAATAAAGTTAAGTTATAATATAAAAGGTAGAAATAGTGTTAAACAACGATGGATAAACTGAGCGAAGATCCTTCGAAGGCAGTAAATTGATCGCATCAATACTTGAGCTAGACTTTAAATTGTTAAATATTTATCATATTATTTTGATGGTTCTTTCTTGTGTGTCCAAAAATCCCAAGTTTTTTAAAGAATTTTGTAAAAAAATAGCAAATCAAGTACCCATGGACTCCAGTGTCATAGGTTATTAAAGCCTTTTGTTTACTGTTGGTTATCTGGAATAGCACGCAATGAGCTATACAAGAGTTATAGAAGATCCTGTGCGAGACAAGATACCCGTTTTCATAACTTGACAAATGTCTTTCACCAATCCCTAGAAAAAACGACTTCTTTCAAGTATTTTTAGTAATTGTATTAAGTAAGAAGGAAAATTTCTAAAAGTCATGGGCTTTTGGATAATTCATTTAAAGTAAATAATAAAATTAAGTTAGTAAGAAAAAAAGTTGTCAGAGAGGTCATGGGTCTCTTTTTAACAATCGAGCCCCAAAAAACTTTTTCTCAGGACATTGTCTTTAATCAAGTTAGGTGTTTTAGGTTCGTTACTTGTTGAAATCTAATATAATTATAATATAAAATCGTGTAATTCAAAAACATTTTAGCAAAATAGACTGGGTCCTGTACCAATCGCTCTGAAATTCATGTCGTTAGTCTTTCTGTCATAAAGTGTAAATGGGCCTCATAGCTAAATATTATTATCGTATATATGACAGCCTAAAATCTTAATCTAAGTCTAAATTTCCGACCAGTGTGTATTGTCTAGTTTTTAAAATATTTAATTTTCAAATAGTGCTTACCCCACTGTGCACAGCATAAAAAATTGTTGTTGTTTGCTTGTTTGCCAGCTGCTCCGCCTTGCGCCTCCCACTTGCGGCTTTTACTTGTGGTCTCGTTGCTGTTGTTGTTGTTATTATTGTTGTGGTTGTTGTCGTTGTCGTCACAACGTCATTATCGCGATTTGGAGCCAGAGACAAAGACTGAGAAAAAATCAACCACTGCCACAGCCGCAGCGATATAAACGGAACTAATGAATCGAACGACGAGTAACTTTTTAGCGTTTGCTGCTTCTGCCTCTGCTTTATCTTCGGCTCTTTGCACCTCTGTTTGTTTTTGTTTATAGGGCTCTCTTTGGCGCTCGCGCTCATTCAACCGCTCGCTCTCTTTGGAGCTTCACGCTCAAACGTTTGTTTCTAATGGCAGCTCTGTTTGGCGAGTACTGCGGGTTCCATTTCAGTCGTTTCTGTTTGTTCGACTAATCGCAACGCGCGCGCGTTTTACTTACTCAGCGGCAGCGTCAACGCATGTGTGACAAAAATATAAATAAAATATCTATAAACATAATAGAAATTTAAACAATAAACAATAATAATTATAATAATATGCGACAAAGTTAAGTGAAGCGCTGCAGCTAAGAGTTTGTGTTAACCACAAATCGCAATTCATAAGTAAAGAATAAAGTGTAGTAAATAATAATAACAAGTGCTAACAAAAAGCATATGAGACCAAGAAATAACAAGTAATAGATAAAAGTGCTGCACAAGAAAAGTTAATGAAAAAAATTGTGAGGAATTGCAGGTTGTTGTAGCGTGGGAAAATTGTTTACTTTTTATATTTTGTGCGTTTGCTGAAATCTAGAAATAGATACAAGAACCTCACAAAATACAAAAAAAAAAAAAAAAGCTAAAAATGTGTATAAAAGCATAGTATATATTTACTAAGTATATAAATAAAACATAAACAAATCTAGAGTTTTGACTCTGTGCGTAATATTGGGCACAAAGATAATAAAAAATATCTTATTAAAAATGTCTTATAAAAACTACGCGCCTTAATGATAAAGAGATAATATATTTGCAGCATTTGATATAAAAAATTATTTATTATGAAGCCGGCTATAAATTAGTGTAGCTGTTACATATTTAATTTGGAATTTTACTGTTTTAGCGAATTGAGTTGGGGCGGCAATTAGTTTAACTAGTTTTTAACAACTGATTTATTTAGCTAAGTTTGTTGTCAAACAATGTGATGTGATGTGTCACATTTACAGCCGAGTTAGTCAGCTGGTAGTTTACATCTAACTAATGTTGCAACTAATGAAGCCGTTTAAGAAGCTATAGCTTGTCGGCTGGGTCCAGCAAAAATGTACCGGTATACCCAATCTCTGAGTTTCTTAAAAGTTGTGCACATTTTTTAAACAAAGCAGAGGAAAGTGGGCTGAATTCGGAAGTATTTTTTCGTAGATTTTTTGGACTGAGAAAATATATTTTTTTGAAATTGAAAGTTGTGTCGTTCAGTGCATTGAATACGTTATATTGTGTCAAAATTTCAGATCGATACGAACATTTTTAGATTAATCTTCGAGCAAAAACCGCCAAATTCGCGTTTTTCGATTTTTTTGGGGTGAATTCGGAAGTGTTCAAAAATGATAAAAACCGCCATAAAATTTCATCGCAAATATTTTATTTCTTTATTTTTGGTAAAGAATGTGAAATGAATGAATGTGGAATAAAAATAATTGTTGCCTAGTGAAATGGTCTGAAAAAATGTTGTTTTTTTAAAAAGAGGGAAATCGTCTGAATGAGCACTCCATTTGTCGAATTTCACTGCCTTCAGCATTTCCAACAAATTATCAGATCTTGGAACCCGTTTACGGGGAATTTGTTTCGCTTTCTTTGTAAGTTCTCGGCATTTTGACAAGAAAACAGTTTAAATACGTGCTGAAATTATGTTCAAAATGATTATTTGGCTCTTTTCGACACTTCCGGATTCACTCCAAATCGACGTTTCGAAACGGAGTAGCGTCACTCTGGCGGCATGCAAAAATTGAGACGAACCCTTAGCTTTTATTAGGAATAAAGTCTAAATCATATTATGGATATACTTACATTAGATTTTACTCGAGAAAATGTTGAAATTTTAGCAACAAAACCACTTAAAATAACACTTTCAAGGTAGCAATTTTTTTTTAGAAAAATTATACTGAACAGAAGAACACGTGTACTCGAGTCGGAGTATTGTCAAAAACCATCTTCGGTCATGACGTTTGTTTGAAAATTGGTTTCATAGTCAAATGTCAAATCAGAAATCCGTTACTATGCGTTTCCGGGTTCACCCCACTTTCCTCTACTGTAATGTTTACACTACTGAACAAAAAAATCAAGAATTTCGCAGTTAAAAGTTAATTTAACAAGAATTTGCGATGTTAAAATAACGCCATTTATCTAATTGTAGAGCTATTTCAATAAAAATGCTTCAAGGCCTATACGCAGTTCGAAAAATTTCGAAAATTCGGGATATCCCGAATGGATTTTTTTTTATATGAAATTTTGTCATTCCGCGCGAAATTTTTCGAACTGCGTAATACCCCTTTAACAAGGACATCTGAGTACTTAGATACAAGAGTAAAAGTTTGCTCATTTAAGTGTGAACACAGCTAAGTAACTCAGACTAAAAGTTTGCTCAGTTAAGTGTGAACACAGCTAAGTAACTCAGACCAAAAGTTGGCTCAGTTTAGTGTGAACACAGCATGTAACTTAGGTAGCGAAACGGCCTGCCTGTTCTTTACTTTTGATGCATTTTAGCCATCAATGGATAGATACAAATCTATACAAAATGTTAACAAGTTAGACCCTCGGATCTTGCTATTTAATTTTGTGCATCCGTTTTGCTAATGAGCCATGCTTAAAGCTGCTCATCGACTATCATAATAATATGATAATCACTGTCAATCAATTTGAATATCTTCAAAGCAATGAAAACATTTTGAGCAACTCGACTTTATTTTTTAAGCATTTAAAAATCAACTAATTAAGTAACTAATTATTAAGCGAAAAAAAAAAAAACAAAAGCCATAAAAACAATATGATATATGAATTATGTTGCCAAATGTAGCAGCTAATTTTTTATTTATACCAAGAAATTCTCTAGGCGCCATTAATTTGCTAGACAAGCGGATTAAAAAATTATAAAAAAAAAAAAAAAGAAAAATAATGGATAAAAAGTTGTGGGCGTGATGAGATGGAAAATAATCAAGTTGGACAACAAGAATTGGAGCAAAGACGTCATTTAGAGCAACAAAAACAACAAAATGTTGTAAAAAACAAACACAAATCAATTAAAACAGGCAATTTAATTTATTACAATTAGAAAAATGTTTCACATATTTTAACCACTTAAAAAGAATTGAAAGCAATATCAAAAATGCATTTTACGTCTTATCTCAAGTTACAAAACAAACGAAATGGCGCTGCTGGTTGAGATACTTTTTATAAAACCCGCTGACAAAGTGCATACAAATTGATTTTACTCATAGATACACACGCACACACACTACATGTAGCTATAAAATGCACTTATGAAAATTGGTTTGATTTGCCGCCAAAAGCATTTCAATAATTTACAAACAGTATCTCATAGTTTCACATATTGTTGTTGTATCTGTATCTTTAAGTTTCTAGTGCCGTTTGTTTATGACAAACAGCTGTCATTGTAGTCTCTCCCCAAAGTCTCTTAACAGTTGTGCCCCCGTCTGGAAAACTTATGCCCAACGCCTATTTCCGCTTTATTTGCGCCCACACGCATGCAACGAGGCGTTAAAAAGGAAGGTTTAACGACTGAACTTCAAACTGGTTCCCAACTGGTTCCCAACTTTGTTATTTTTATTTATTTTTTCAAATTTAAATGCAGCAAACTGCGCTCCAAATAGTTTATTTTTGACGTTTGTCAAGGTTAAGTTTTTTAGCAGCTCATCGTTTTGCAAAGTGTTTAAACAAATCTTTGTTCAATATTAATGACTTGCACACTCTTCAGACCCCAGCGTAGTTTCTATTGTGATAATAACTTTGCAATGAGTTCATCGTTTCATTTTGGCATAGCTAGTGCTACGTTTCCAGGCAATAAATATCTCTAGATCTCATAAAATTTCAATTAGTGCATCCATTTATATGGCAATTATGTAAACGCTGTTTGGAACAATGCTCGAAGAAGTCTCGCAAGCTGTGGAAATTGATTAATTCGTGTTGAAGAATGTGCGGAAATAGTTGTTACACAATCTTCCAGCTGACAACGATATTTTATAAAGTTTGTCCCATTTTTTTTTGGGTAACAATCTGCAGCTAATAAATACTCGCAAGTATATTAAATAGTATATTTATGAGGCTCAGATTTGACAACTGCGTTATTATCTTAAACTTTTAGTTGCCAAGATCGCTTTATTGAGATTGATTCAAATTATTGAAGTTACAAGCTACCAAAGTAGAAAAAAAAGATTGACCATTATTCAAAATTACCAATTTTCAATTTACTTTTTATTGACAAAAAACATTCTTTAAAATTTTTTTTAAGCTTTAAGCTGAAAGAAAATTCCTTTATCAGAATCTCGAAAACGGTTCTTAATAAAAAAAACGAATGTCACTTCCGTGTTTCTAGACCCATAATTACCCTAAAAAACACTTTAGTACGAAGGTTCATTTTTCGTGTAAGCTAGTGTTATTAGCCACTACGTTTTTCCTCATTTTTCGCTGCATTCGGATAATGCATCGGATGAACTCTTTATCTTTAGAAGCTGACACGAAAAGATCCAATTTTTTAAGTCTTCATAGGATACTATATAAAGCGCTAACCTGCGACTAAACCATGCGAAAAATCCTTTTTTTACGCCTGTCAAGCAGCATTTCGCGCTGCCTAATCGATACACAGGTCAACATGGTTTAGTAGTTGGAAAGCTAAGGGTAATTTCCAAAGTAATTTGCTGCGTAGAATCCGACTTCGGGGTCAGAATTGGCTCATCACGTCAGGATTTTGAGTTAGTTGAGGTTATGCACCCGAAAAACTGCGTTTTTTTATACTTTTGAGGTTATGTACAGGGTATACCTTTTGCCAAGATGAACGTTTTTAAGTTTTGTCCGAATTTTAATGATTGAAATCGTTAAAATTTTCAAAATCAGACATTATAATTCCAAATTACACAACTAACATTATCTACTTTTGGAAGCATGGGTTTTTCGTAAGAAATATTGCCTTAACAAAAGCGCATTCAGAGAAAGAAGAATTTCTTATTTGAAACTTGGTTTTGATGTATAAAGTACACGAAAAGCGATTTTCACATTGTTGAGCGTAAAATTTTATTTCAAGATCCTTGCTTTAGAGACAGAATTTGTCTCTTTGAGAATATTCAGTCTGAAGACAAAATGCTCCGTACTCATTGAAAATATTTTTTTCATCTTAATACTGGGACTAATAATAATAAAAGAGTGCGAAAATCATCTTGTTTTGAACAAATTCGTATCAGAAATTAGATCGTCGTTTTTTCAGAGCGTATAAACATACGAAGTTGCTTTATTGCAAAAAGTCATCAAAAATAGCAAAGTTTTCAACTTTGAAAGGAACCTGAAAAGGTTCGCTGAGTATGAGGTGAGAAGAGTTGGTGAGAAATGGCTAAGGGCCTATACGCAGTTCGAAATATTTCGCGCGGAATGACAAAACTTCATATAAAAAAAAAAAAAATCCCATTTGGGGAAGTTTTGTCATTTCGCGCGAAATTTTTCGAAAGCTTGAATCGTAGAATTAAACATTTTCGAACGTAGAAAGACTCATCAGCAGGGCACGATATTAGTTCAGCAATACCCTTAGTTAATAAATTTTATTCAATGGTCACTAGGAAATGAGCGCTTGGCTCAAATGAACTATCACTATATTCAAATCATTAGCTAAAATTATGTGCCTAGTTTCTTTCTAGGTAATTGAATGAGTTAAAAAGACTTGTGTTGAAAAAGGCGTCTATCAGCAAATTTCGCAGAATTCGTATCTTTGACGATGTGCGGGCAACCGTTTTGAATAATTAGCAATAACTTTCTTTGAAGAAAACGAATTAGGGATCAAAAATGGACGTATAAGAATTATACAAATTGTGGAATATGTAGTTATTCAAACAAGCGTAATGAAACCAATGCAGACTTAATTCGCTCATTAAACTCCATCTTAAATCTTTTCGCCTAAACTTTAAAGAATACTCCATACAGTTTTGTGATTTTATTCAAATTTGTATAGCATTTTGTTTTTTGTTTACCACAACGTAATGGATACAGTACGTATTGCATTAGCCTCACAGATATAATAAAATTCCTGTTCGCAAGGTCTGTCGTCCAGTGCGTTGTTAAGCTTAGCGTCCCACCAACCCATGTGCAGGCAATCTTCTTTGTTATTATAATTATCGGGTTGACCCGCCGCATATTTTGCCAAACTGACTGGACGCCCGGTGGAGAACCAATAGAAATTTCCCTCATGACTTTGATCAGTGCCGGAGGTCCAGTACCATTTGCGATCATTGCTGTTTGTCAAATAATTGGTTATATTCTGCCATTCGGCATCGGTTTCGAAAGATATCAATTGAGCATCATGTTCGCGGCATTTTAAGAATGCCGAATACCAATTTAGTTTTTCATGCTTTTCGACAAAATAATAACCATCACCGATTTTTTCAAACGGCTCTGTATCAAGTTTCACATAATCCGGAGCACCTGGTTTGAAAGAATTACTTAAGACTTGGCTTTTCGAATATTATTGCATATAATTTACCTTGAATAATAAGAGGCACGATAGAATCGCGAGCAAAGATTTGAGCAATACCAAATAGAAGCAGTGTGAGCAAAATTTTACATTTTGAATTCAACGGATACGTAATTTAAAAGCACTTTATTGTAATGCGTTTACTGCAGAACTGTTAAATGTTGTGAATCCGAAGCAAATATATAGAGACAAAAAATTAAATGAGATAAGCTTTTTGCATATAAGTATAGTATTTTAAGAGAGCTTTATTATAAATGAGCTCAAAAAACTGCTCCAAACGCTCTTAGGTAAATCCCTCAATAATATACGTATTGTATTGAATATATGTATTCTTATAAAGGTTATCGGGGTTTTCCTTCAAATATTTTTCTGGAAGAACGATGATCTTGCATCTGTTTGCGAAATATATAAGAATGCTAGCTAATCACAATAAATCATAAATCTTCAGATTAATTTCGAGCCGGTAAATAACATACTTTTTGTTTTTGTAAAATTAGCATTTATTGAAATAAATATGGAAGCTTTGGGTTTTGTATTGTTGTGTATTTTTGTGGCGAAAATGGTTTTTGATAAAAAAATATGTTTGTGGGTTCTTAAAAAAAAAAAAGTTTTTTGTACATAAATGTATTGATATTTAAATTATTAGGTTTATTGGTTCTTTCGCTTAAACGATTCCAAACACACTATTAGCTGTTTTAAAAAAAAGAATATAAGAAAGTGTTTTAAGTTAGGAATTTGTGAGTGTTATAAACCTTTTATCCTTGACATCATAAGACAAAAACTTATGAGCTGTTTGCGGAAAAGTTGTAAAAACTGATTTTTGTTCATAGCTCTGACAGATAAAGGGTTTTCCAATAAGAGATGTTATTTTGGTATTCAAAGAAAAATGCCAATTTTTGAGATAAATGATCGGATGTTTATTTCATAATAAAGAGGAAGGTATGCCGTTAAAAATGAAAACCAACATCAGCCAAATAGCCACCACGACCACGCTTACAGGACCATATCCTTTTCCTGCCCTATGTCCTCGATAGCCTCACGAATTCTATCTTTGGGCTGTTGGCGTAGACCTTATCTTTCACGTGGCCCCAAAGGAAGAAGTCGCAAGGTGTTAAATCACAAGATCTCGGTGGCCAATTGTGATCACCTCTTCGAGAGATAACACGGTCCGGCAACTTTTCCCGTAAAAGAGCAATGGTTTCGTTGCTTGTGTAGCACGTAGCGCTGTCTTGTTGAAAGTAAACGTTGTCCAGATCAATACCATCCAACTCCGACCATAAAAAATCATTAATCATCTCTCGATAGCGTAATCCATTTACCGTAACTGTTGATCCAACCTCATTTTCCAATGACCCCGCCGGACCATAAACCGCACCAAACAGTCACACGTTGAGGATGGAGAGGCATTTCAACAATAACTCTTGGGTTTTCCGAGCCCCAGATGCGACAATTTTGCTTGTTGACGTAGCCACCGAGGTGGAAATGGGCCTCCTCAGTCAAGATCATTTTGATGCATTTCAAGGACCCAATCAGCAAAGACACGACGTTGTTAATGATCGGCCGGCTTGAGTTCTTGTGTAAACTATACTTTATAAGCCTTAAGACCCAAGTCTTTATGCAAAATACGGTGTAATGACGTTTGTGGAAGCCCAACAAGAAGACAGAAGGACAAACGGTTTTCCAACACTTTGGGCTACAGCAGCAATATCCAGTTGTCTGAGCGACGTCACGGATTTATTTTCACATCACTAACTGTCCCAACAGCTCGAATTTTCCACCAATTTCGTATTGCGGTCCAACAAGGATGCTTTAGTTTGCGAACACGCAAGATTTCACCATTTTGTAGTGTATTTTAATAATTTCAATGCGTTGTTGAAGCGTGTATCGTTTAATTTTTAGTAATGGCGTAGTTTCTACTTGTCAAATGTCAAAGAATAAACGCTTCAAAAGTAACAGCTACCGGGTGATTCAAAATAACACCTCTTGTTGGAAAACCCTATATAATGTAGTCATCCGATACGTACCAAACTCGGCGCATATATGTAACTGTCTAAGATTGTTCTTCATGTCAAATTTGAAGATGATAGGTTTATTATTTAGTAGATATTCATTTTCTTCTGCCATTGTGCAGCGACAGTGAATTAGGCAGTGATTTAGGCATTTGAGGCAGGGGAAAGATTTTGAGATTCAAAATAGTTTAAGAAAATAAATAGCTAGAGAAAGTCTTTCCGACTCTCGAAAGAAACATACAATTTATGAAACAAAAATTTCCTTTTAAATTTTGGGAAACTAACGAAAGAAATTGAAACTGCTTTTAGCGCTCTTTTTTTCGTTCATTAGTTCTTTTCAGGCAATAGCTTTTTTAGAAGTCTGTTTCCAGAACTGACCCCAAGCACTAGTTGCCATCTAGTAACTAATCTCTAAGTATTATTATTATGATTATCATTAAGCCTTGTTTGGCGTCAAAAGATTCCAAACTGCCTCTATGTTGGGCATGGGCTATCCACAAGTAGTCTCCATTATCTGCTTCGTAGAGCGGCTCCCTGAGCTCGCCTGCTGCCACCTTCCACGCTGGTGCTGATCAGGATCGATCGTCTCCAGGTAATTTTCGGGCGGCCTTTGCGTCTATTGCCTTGCGGGTTGCATTGCAAGGCCATATATATGATGTCGTTCGGTGGTTTGCGCAATGTGTGGCCGATCCAGCCGAGCTACCTTCTTCGAATTTCTATGTTGACGTCCAACATGCCAGTTCTTGACCACAGTTCTTTATTTGATATTCGGTTTGGCCAAAATGTTTGCAAGATCTTACGAAAACATCGATTGACATAGATGCGTATTTTCTGCCGTACTTGTTCTGCAACAAACCAACAATCTCTAAGTGCAATCGTTAAATCTTCTTAATTAAATTAAAATTTTATTTGTGCATTAATCGATCTTTTGTGGGATTAATCGATAAATAATTCTTAGTCCCTTGGTATATGCAAAGAGGTGAAGCACTGTTTTCTTAGGTGTTTGGAGAAGTCTGAAAATTGTTTTCATGGACTATATGTCTCTAAGTTTATTGAAAGCTCCAGTTTCCACCATCAATGCAATTCGCTTTATTTTCGTTGTAAAAAAGTTTTAAAGCTGGCAAAAATCAAAATAAATCATATATTTAATACTGTATACAAGTTTTTGCTGGCCGTATTATATTATTTTGAGTGGAATTGAATTTTGAATAATGTGCCAACTAACTAACTATGCATATTATTTTCGAATCTAAAAATGAGAGCGCAAATATTTTAAAATATAAATTTAGCTATAATTTTAAATTTATGTTTTTTAACGCGACAAGTGCAAGTCTTAGATCACATTGTGGTCTTAAAGCCCATAAACTTAGATTTATTAATCATAGAACTACCAAAATGAGATAATAGAAACAAAACGAATGAATTTAAGCATATGCTTAAGCAAATATTGACATATGGAAAAAGGTAAAAAGAAATAAATATAAATTTAAAACACAAATACTAAAAACAAAAAAAGAAAAACACATATGTATTATTCACACAGGGTAAAGCATGGGGCACGATTTTATGGGAATCAAGGTTGCCAAATTACGTCAACAAAATGATCAAATACTAAAAATAAAATAAAATCACGCCGAACACGAAAATTGCAAATCAAAGGCGACGTTTTCTTTTTCTCGAGACAAAAGCAAAAGCGAAAGGGGTTGTCGAATTGATTGAAGAAAATGCGGCAACATTTCCGCAGAACTTTGCCAAAAAAGTAACAACAACTTTCAAAGCGACAGTAGTGCCTGGCAAACGAACTTGTTTTCTCTAAATTTTCCAGTTTTTCTTGGGCTTACAGCTTTTTTCTTTTTCTTTTTTTTTTGTAAACAAATTGGTTTCGGTTGTTGCCATCAATATATTCAACACCTGGTTCTTTGCCCCGACACGGCAACGAGAACCTAGAAGAATTGTTTGCTGCATCTGCTATTTTTAAAAGTCAAAGGCACAAACATTTTCATTTAAGAAAAAATTTGAAACAATTTTGGCTGTGAGCGACTTTGGAATGCCCTGCATACATTTTTCATAATTGCTGGGAATGGGAAGATTTTTGTTTAAGAACGTTTTAACGTTGAATTTTTAATTTGGCTATACTTAATAAAAATAAAATCTTTCATTAATGTGTTTGCCATTATTGATTTTAATTCTTTAACTAAGACCAAATAATTTTGAAAATTTTTGAACGAGACCAAATATTCTCTTGTTCTAAACAGTGGTGGGCAAAACTCATTCAACCTAGCATTTCTCTGTGTGAGTAAGCAGCGCAGTTAGCACAAGCGCACTAGAGAGCAAGCACTGCAATCAAGCCAAAACGAGAGAGAGATTTGCGTGAGCCGACTGCGTTGCGGCAGAATTTTGTGCCCTATCCGTGCTATGAAAATTGAGAGACTGCCCAACGCTGCTGTAAAAGTCAAAGGCGAAATTCTCTTATGGAGAAACGGTTTCGGTTGGCTCGGAGTGGAGGTTCTATCTACCAAATTTGGTCTCTGTTGAAAGTTTTTTAATGAAAGTAACTAAACTGTTGCTGTAGTCCATCGAAAAAAAGAAATATTGTTAGGGTTGCAAGTCTTAAATTAATAAAATTCTGTCAATTTCAGTAGTTATTAAATAATAACTACTTACTATAATATATAATACGAGGGCATTTCAATAAGTGACTTTTTAAATGCAAAATTTTTTTTTCGTCAACATGTTAGCTCCTGTTAGCTCGATACATGGATATCAATGCTTACCAATTACTTTATTCCTTCCAAATATTTATAAGGTTTTATCAAGGCCCTCAAAATATACATTTTTTTAGTGATGACCAGTGGCGGATCCTCGGGGGTTTCGGGTACGGACCCCCCCAAAAGTTGAAAAAATGAGTTGAGAGTCTTTTGCGAGCTCTGATATATGTATATATTTCGAAGTGAAAAAGCCTCCTTAAGACCAAATCCTGGTTTCGCGCCTGGTGATGCCGTCTTCATGCGATGCAAATTGCGTACTGTCTATATATTTCTTTAGGTTTGAAAGAAGTTCGTAACCCAATTTATAAATTATTTTATGGTGACTACGGTTGCGCTTACGGTCGAGTTCAAACAAACACGTCATCCTTAATAACTTGTTTCCATTCCCGCTTATATTCTCGAGGTTATCCACTTTCAATAGCTGTCGTACACAAACTTAATGATGCAGTTTGCTTAAGAAGTCTGTTGACGGATGGTTGGTTCAAGTGGGGGCTCTGTCCATGAGCCCAACTAGCGCTTTCGCACCGTTTTGCTTGACAGATGGTACTTTAAAGGATCAGAGTAACATTTAAAGTTATCACACGATAAGTTCTAAAAGCCAAATATTTTCGACCCGGTGGCTATTAGTTTAGCAATTCTTCTACGGGCTAAGGCGTCGCAATATAGAGAGGAGTCTTAAAACTTAACATGCGTACGGATAATGCTCATCTGGTGCTCAACTTTAGTGCTTCTTCCTCTACCCTCCAGCCTTTGGGACATGGCTTCACAAGGTGACAGTAAACATTTTTGTATAGACACTCTAATCATCCCGCATTCTTTTGCTTTTTATACACATTGGGAAAAACCACGTCCCTCTAGGTACAGTGTAGAAAGCTTCTTCATCTGTGTTTCTTCTAGTTGATTGGACGCCACAATATGCCTCGATCTCGATCTCTTTATAAATATTTGATTAGTAAGTAGATAAAACTGAAATGTGAATCTTAATGTTTATATTTATCTGTGTGTGTGTGTGTTAGTTGACCTTGTTTAGACGCTAAGGTGAAAACGCAGCAAAGAAATCTCCATGTGGGTGCTTCTTTTTTTATGATCAGCCTTTGGGGCCTTTCATAGCATAATATGTACATAAATTTGGGAAGTTTATGCAGTGGTTGTAAAATGTTCTCCACGTTTTTATGGAACACGTTTTGAACACGAAATGACCTAATAGTTAAATAGTTGGGAGTGTCTGGCTGGCCATGACTACGTCGTAAACAGTGCTGATAAGCATGACCTAAGTTGGTGTTTGATATGATAAGAGTAATTCATTGCTGATTGTTTGATGGTAAAATAGGTAAGTTCGCCTAATTTGGGGCAGCTCCGATGAAAATTGCTGGGAGCTTATGCAGCTTATCCCTTAACTGACTTAACGAGCTGTAAAGTTTTTAGTGAGTTTTTGGAAACTAAATCAAACTTGAAGCTTCAATAAAAGACTTGGGTGAAAGACATGGATACAATTTTATTTTTAAGTACTGTCACTTTGTCGGACAGAAATGCAGAAGGGCATAAATGCAGAAGTGACCAACAAAATTGTGCATTTCTGCCCGACACAGACCCTTGACTACGAGATGTAGGACACTTCTGTCCAAAATGTGTCAATATCTATCAGTGTGTCCATATTGTTTTTGTTACTTTTTAAGATATAATTAAATAGTGTCATAGAAAACTAAACAGCTGTTTGTAAACAATGGCCATAAGTATGTAAAATCAAGTTTGTTTTAACATTGAAGTTGTTTTTTCATTGCAAGGACTATGTGCCAATATATATTCTATTAATAAATATTCAAAGCTTAAACTTTTATGCTTTTAAATGACATTGGGATCATAAGATCTTTTCTTAACAAAAACCAATCACGCTTTATTGATATATTGTAACCAGCTAATTGTTGTTACCCACGTCGTTAGCCTGGCACATCTGCATTTCTGCTCGACAAAGTATCTGAGAGTTTGGTAGTCATGGCTCTTTTGCAAATTATTTCGTTCCTTCCCTGTTAATCTCTTAATGTAGGTTAATTGTCGAATGCAAGATACTTAACGTAACCCCAGAATAAAGTTAACTCGTGCAATCTTCGCGGCCATTCTATACTGTATCTTCTGGAAATAATACTAATAATTTAGGACTTATTGATTCCTTCTAGTCATGGTCTTTTGCAAATTATTTCGTTCCTTACCTGTTAATCTCTTAATGTAGGTTAATTGTCGAATGCAAGATACTTAACGTAACCCCAGAATAAAGTTAACTCGTGCCATTCAACACTGTATCTTCTGGAAATAATACTAATAATTTAGGACCAAACATAAGTTTTCTCTGAAGTTGCTTAGCCATAAATTTGTTACATCACCGAAGATAAAATCTTCATTTATTTCTAAGTGCTTCTGTTTAGGATTTCCGACACGGTGTTAAATGTTCTAACGATCCATTTACTTAAACTTATCAAAGCTATTAAGCTGTCGTAAAGTTTTTATTATTGAATTTAATTAGATTTTATGCGATGAATTTCAGTATTCAATTATGGTCGTCGCTCACTTACCGACGGATATCGTGAAGGTCGTCAATAAGAACAACAAACAAAATTTTTGAAAATTTTTTCTCGTTAATAAAAAGCAAATTGAAAATTTTTAATTTTGAAAAATGGTCGAAATTTTTTTCGATTTGGATTGCTTGTAACTTCAATAATTCAATTCAATTTACTTAATCTGTACATATCAAATATCACCGTAAAGAGCCCATCAATACTTTTCGATCTAATCGTCTTTGATGACGAATTACTGAAAAAATTGCCCAAAAATATGTTTTTCGTAAAAATCTCGAAAACGGTTCTTAGGTAACTTTTTAACGAAGGTCCATTTTTCGTGTTAACTAGTGTAATCTTTCGTTTTTTTAAGATTAATGCATCCCTGTTCATAATTTGCAGCAATGTATTTTGAAAATATATTGAAATTATATTTGAGCCTAAACAGCAGGATACTATCCAGGTCTGACAAAGGTAATTTGTTTGACAAAGCGCTATGTAGCAATCGGTCCGCAAAAATGGGAGAATTGTACACTCTAAAATGTATACAAAGATTTGTTTATCAGAAGAGCTTATTGAATTAAGAAATGGATGCGCCTTAAACGATTCATTGTTCACCACCAGCGGGCTCTTAGACATCAACGCATTCCAGAAACCCTTTCGAAACTTGAAACTTCCAATTAAAGGATCATACGCTATATGTATCTAATGTTTGGATACCGCTTATAAGATTATTTTGGAACGTTTTTTTTTTAAAGTTTCTTTATAAAGAATGTTCCGAAAAGAATCTTTGTAAATTTTTCATTATATTAATATTACAAGGGCCACCGCAGTATTAACCGACCTTGCATACTAGTGTAAATGTTCAAAGAGGAGTAAATTTGATAACATACTAAAAATTGGTGGCCACTTCATGTTTTGTTCCATTATCATTGTGCCACTATCATTGTTCCATTGCCATTGTTTCTGTGGATTCTCTTCTTTTCGAACATACTCAATGCAATAAGACTTTAATATAACACTTCCAAAAATCTATTTGTTTTGATTGAGAATAACTTGGAAAACAGGAAAAAACCTACGCTTGAAAAATTATGGTTCTTGTTCTTAATTTCAAAGGGAAAGCCACCCTCCTTAAGAACTTTGCAAACAGATCTTGTAAATAAAGACACTTCCATCGGTCCATAGTTTTGTATTCTACAGCTTACAGGAATTTAATTTTGTGATTCTTGTGTACACTGTATCAGCCTATCTGGCATAGTCCACATTGATTTTTATTTTTTATTTTTAAATGAAAGTTTGCTTCAGCCCCCCACTAATCGGAGAGCTGTCGGTTTTTAAGGCTTTTATAGCAGAAAAATGATTAATAAAAGAGTAAAGCAGTTTCGCTTCACCTTTGAATACTATCATCATTGTAGCAGAAGAATTTTTAATTATATCTCAAAAGTGCATGTTTTGTTTATCATACAAGAGTGAGAAGAGTTTAATTCGCTATAAGTACTTGGAGACTTTTACCAAAAAAAAAAGTAAACAATGTTAAACAAATAACATTAGTTTGTTTTGATTAAATCAAAATGTTTTATAAAGCTTTTGGGAATATTTCACACAGTAGTTAAAAATCTCGACAGTTACTTCTCAACTACCAGACGATAAAGGAGGCAGTCTTAGGATGTGGAGCCTCGCAGATATAAGGATTTAATCCGGAACATGGTTCATCGTTTATACCAACGACACCAGAATTTTTGTCCTTATAGTTTAATCGATCGCAGTGTTCGACGCCATTTAGATTATCAGGCTGGTTTGGTGCCCATTTCTTAATGCTCACCACTTGTCCATTGGAAAACCATACATGTTTGCCTTCGTTGGCCAAATCGTTGGCAGAAATCCAATATGGTCTCATATCCTTGCGTTGTTTAAGATAGGCATCAATAATATTGTATTCCTCCTCGGTTTCCAGTGTGATCAGCTCTGCGCCAATTTTGCGACATTGCTCATACGCTTCGTACCAGTTCCTTCTAACGTTCTCTTCGAAGTAGTAGTATCCATCGCCAATTTTGGGTAAATGGTTTTATATTAACAGCGTTATCGGTACGTATACCTGTTAAATTACATCTAAGTTTTGTATATTTTTTTTTTATTTTAATTTTTGTCTTACCCTCCTCTATAAAGGACGACACCTTGTCATAGCCCCAGCTTAGGCGCAGACAGCAGAGCAGTTGCAGTATCAATACCAAGTTCTTTGACATTTTGTTTAAGACTGTTTTTTCTTAGCACTTTCTGTGGCTTTTATAGCGAATGTTTGACGTTTCAATATTATTGCTGAGTACCTTGAGCACTGGAACTCACCAAGTGGCAATCTAAATACATACTACATCAATTTTAAATGTAATTCGAAAGTAATCTTATTTCAATTTGCTTTTTAAAAATGTTTAAACTATTTTCATTTTGATCAAATTTGGCGCAACTTGTTTTCAATTCGCTTTTCCTATAAGGGCACAACAGTTGTAGTTAATTAGGTATTTGAAGTATAAGGGGGCTCCACCACCTGTTTGCTAAGCTGTTTGCTGATGTTCAAAGGACCTAAGAAACATGTCGCTTTTCTGGAAGGTCGTTGCGCTGTAGTCGGCTGTGGCTGCAAAGTCGGGTTAGAGATCTTTCAAGACGGTTTGGATGAGTTCGAGCTTGATTTTATGTTTTTGCCGTTTTTCGGAAATCTCTTCTTTTACTAGATTGATATGTAGGTCTCTGTGAATAACCTCGTTCCGGAGATACCACGGTGCCCCCGTGATTGTTCTGAAGATTTTGGACTGTGCCCGCTGTATAATTTCAATGTTGGATCTACTTGCGTTGCCCGATAACTCGGAACCATATGTCAAAATTGGTTTCAGCACGGAGCTATACAGAAGGCCTTTATAGTCCAGGCTAAGGCGAGAGCGAGCGTTTAAAGGCCAGTGAAGGCTACTTGCCTTGAGTTTCAGATGCGTCTTCTTGGCTTCTATGTGCTTTCGCCAGGTGAGCCGCCTGTCTAGGTGAACGCCCAGGTACGTTACCTCGTCAGCTTGTGGAATGCGTGCGTTGTTCAAGACCAAGGGAAGGCACCTTTTTTTGTTCAGAGTAAACAGATAGTAGGTGGCGAGCCAGTTGAGCTGTTGCCTTTGCTGGGCATCTGGAGCGACTAAGAATCGACGTATCATCAGCAAACGTAGAAGTCGTAAGCTAGTAGTCTGTGGGGATGTCTGCCGAGTACAGGATGTAGAGAACAGGTCCAAGAACACTGCCTTGGGGCACACCAGCTTCGATCACGTGTTCCTGGGAGGTACTTGCGTTACATCTTACTACGAAGACTCTTTAGTATAGATACGACTCGAGCAGCTTGTGCGTATTTTGTGGCAGCATATTTGTTATTTTTTATATAAGATCGTCTAGCCAGACTCGATCAAATGTTTGTGCGACGTTAAGAAATATTGCCGTGCAATATTCCCATTGCTCGAATGCTTTGCGTATTTCTGATGTGATCCGACTCGCTCTTTCTTCATCGCTGCGAAGCCAGGCGCCGATGGGACTCCTTAGAGGCATGGTTGTTTCGATTGGGGCAGAAAGATTTCGGTGGGCTATCCACAGTGGATGCACTTTTGCGCTGGTGGGAGAGAGTTGCTCGATGTACTGACGTTGGGCCTTTGCTTCCTCCAGCTTTAATACCTTGGTCACCATGCGTGTAGCTACTTTCAGTCTGTGCTTTGCAGTCGGTGATCTATTTGACTGCCCCTCCCGTCGCAGTCGTCGCTTTTCCAACACCAGCTGTTCGATTTCTCGCTTTTTGCTACTGTGGTTCGATACAACATATTTGTCTTGCGGTGTTGAGACCTAAGCTGCTGATACTAATACAGACGTAAGTAAGTCTGATGAACGATCGATGTCGTCCTTAGTAGTCAGAGCAGGAGTTGGTTCGATGTGTGAACAAATGTATTTTTTATACTTGAGCCGGCTTGTTCTGTTGTTTGTAATCCTATATGGCCATTTGGCAATCTCCGGGTGGTGCAGGAGACTAAGAAGGATCGGAGAGTGGTCGGACGATAAGTCTGGTAGTGCCTCAGCTGTTACCATGCTTCGTGGAATCTCTAAAAAGTTAAAAAATAACTTTGTATTTATAAAAGGCAGCCAAGTAATGAAATTTTTAGTACAATTAACCAAGTTTTCCATTGTTTCTATTTTATTGAAATCTAAGACTTTTCTAATTAAGTTTATTCGCCATTTTAATAATATCAGTTCTCTGAATTTCGTCCCAACCAAACATGACTAAAATTTTTACATCTTCTACAAAATCTGGCTTTACTTCATCAGCTGGAAAAAGTTTAATTTTTTTTGGCACGAAATTCTTTAACTGAAAAATTCTTATAATGAAAAATCACCACGTAACAAAAGGAGTTATACTGTGTGTATATTTGTGAGAGAATCGAGTAGAGTAAAAACAGTAGAGAACAGTTTTTGTTATATTTTTGCTGTTTGTTTTATACTTCCGCTCCCCCGCGATATAATCAATTTAATTAAAAATCGAAATCGCTTGCGTCGTAATTGGCAAAGAGGTAGGCGACCTTTTTATCTTGCCATGTAAAATTCGCTGCACTCGATGATTTCCCAAGCGATGTCAGACTTTAGAAATAAAGCCTGGAACATCACACTATCCTACTTAGCCCCAGGTTCTTCTCACTTTTGGAAACTGACAAAAGTTGTTAAGAAGAAGCAAATAGTCATACATATTTATTCCTTTTACTCCATAGTGAAGCATAGGGCTGCAACAAAATTCTTAAATCTGCTTCTATCCGATGACATCCTTTTAATTTCATTCCAGTTCGTTTCACTCGCTTCAATTTCTTTCTCTAACTGTCTTCTCCATGTGTACGCTGGACGCCCCCTTCTGCGTGATCCTTGAGGGTTCCATTAGATGTCTTGCGGGGCTTTTCTTAGCGTATGACCTATCCAGTTCCATTTTCTCTTCGTTATATTTATCTTAATGGAACTTTGTTTTGTTAATGCCCACAGCCTCTCATTTGATATGATTTCAGGCCATCGTATTTTTAGTATGCGTCTAAGGCAGCGATTCACAAAGACTTGAATTCGCTGCAGAGATCGCGAAGCTGCATTCCAGGTTTCGCACCCGTATAGTAAGACAGATACGAACTTAGAGTTAAAGATTCTTGTTTTGGTGCCGCGTGACAGAGATGAGGAGTTCCAGTTGTTTCTGTGTTGCCCAAAAGTTTGCTGCGATTTCTTGATCCTATTTTCGATGTCTTCGGCACAGCCGCCAGAGGTCGTGATGATAGATCCTAGGTAGCAAAAATGTTCGACATCCTCTATTGGTGTTGAGTCTAAAAGGAATGGACGGGTGTTGACTGTGTTTATGCGCATGGTCTTGGTTTTAGAGACATTGATTTTAAGTCCCACTTTAGATGCTAGCGTCGATATAGATTCAAGTTTTCGTGCCATGTCATCATATTTGTGCGCTAAAATGCAAATATCGTCAGCGTAGTCCAAGTCGTTTAAGAAGCCGTGAAGGCCCCATGTAATACCCCTTTGATTTTCAAGAGCTCGTTTTAGGACATCATCAAGAACGATGTTGAAAAGTGTTGGGGAGAGTGGGCAACCTTGTCGTACTCCAGTTTTTATGCTTATTGGTTCGCTTAATTGTCCTTCGTGCAAAATTCGGCAGTGCGCATTTGTGTAGAGGCTTATTATGAGGCTTATAATTTTTTTATAGTCATACCTACGCTTATTGAAAATTCGACCAGGTCGTCAACAGCAGAAGAGGAAACCAAAGTTTTTGCTCGTCTCTTCGGGCGAAACCGCAACTTATCTGCTGATCTACATGACCCAGAAACCACAGCGGTGGTAAACTCACACTCTCAATCAACAGGGATGGTGTTGTTAGATATTCGAGCTGCGTTTGATTCGGTCTGGCACAACGGTCTCATTCATAAAATGTACTGCCTAAATTTTCCCCCATTTTAGTAGCACAGAGTTTCTTAGAAGATCGGACATTTACATATTGGAAGGACATCATCCTCTCTAGCTCGCATACCAGCAGGGTGTCCGCAAGGATCATGCCTTTCCCCTATATTATATAATAATTTACATCAGACTTTCCGACACTGCATGGCTGTACTACGTCCGTATTTGCAGATGATATTGCTGTCTTATGCTCGGGGATACTTGCCTCTGATATCACCAACAAACTGCTATCAGTATTCGATTCGCTCACCACTTACTTTCGCAAGTGGAAAATTCTTTTCAATACGGAAAAAACTTTATTTATTTTACGCTTAAACGTAAAGACATTTATACGCCAAGGGAGTTAATTAGATTGGGACGGCTAGACGTAAAATGAGAGCCAAACGTCAAGTACCTGAGAATTATATTGGATAAAAAACTTAAATTCGCAAACCACATCAGCAATGTTAATAAAAAGCTACACATTACCGTCCGAACATATGTGAAATAATATCAAGTGAATTGATACATTTTAATGTTTCGTATGAGTTTTGACTTGCATGATTTTATTGTATTGAGGTGAAACTTACATTGTGCACACCTTATGAGGTGTGGCTATCACATAGTGTAAGTTTCAGCTCGATACTTTCACGCATACGAACACAATCGGTACCACACTGATTTTTTTTACGTATTTACGAACCAGCGTAGTAAGCATAAAACCTTATTTGACGTGATTTGAAAGTTAAATCGTAAGACACATCGTCAGCCCACACTTATAATACTGTACCACATTCTCCCATTAATCTTTTTATACCCTGTACCGTATGGTACAAAGGGTATATTGTGTTTGTGCAACCTGAAAATGTATGTAACGTACAGAAGGAGAAGTCGGAGACCCCCCAAAGTTACCTAAAGTATGATCAGTGTGACTAGAGAAGTCGATATACCCATGTCCGTCTGTCCGTATGAACGCCTAGATCTCAGAGATGGTAAGAGCTAGAGCAACCAAACTTTCAGATAAGATCCCTTATTAATCCATAGGAGACAAGTTTATTTTATTTTTTTGATATCGGGATTACATTATATAGCTCCCATAGGGGTGTTTCAGAGGACCTCGAAAAAAATCAAAAGTTTTAGATGGATAATTCGTTTGTTTATGAAGATATCATAACCAAATTTGGCAATCGGAAGTTTTTTAGAGACCCCCAGCACTGTACCAAATTTTATCAAAATCGGTTGACTATATCATATAGCTCCCATAGGATCGATCGGTCGAAAATTAGTTTTTTGTACAAAATGCGTTGTGTTTCGTTTATTTGTGAAGATACCGTAACCATATTTGGCATTAAGAAGTTTTCTAGAGTTCCCAAGCACTGTAGCAAATTTGATCAAAATCGGTTGACTATATCATATAGCTCCCATAGGACCAATCGGTCAAAAAATCGTGTTTTGTGCAAAATTCGTTGTGTTTCGTTTATTTGTGAAGATATTGTAACCAAATTTGGCAATAAGAAGTTTTTTAGAGTTCCCAAGCACTGTACCAAATTTGATCAAAATCGGTTGACTATATCATATAGCTCCCATAGGACCAATCGGTCAAAAAAACGTGTTTTGTACAAAATTCGTTGTTTTTCGTTTATTTGTGAAGATATTGTAACCAAATTTGGCAATAAGAAGTTTTTTACAGTTCCCAAGCACTGTACCAAATTTGATCAAAATCGGTTGACTATATCATATAGCTCCCATAGGACCAATCGGTCAAAAAATCGTGTTTTGTACAAATTCGTTGTGTTTCGTATATTTGTGAAGATATTGTAACCAAATTTGGCAATAAGAAGTTTTTTAGAGTTCTCAAGCACTGTACCAAATTTGATCAAAATCGGTTGACTATATCATATATCTCCCATAGGACCAATCGGTCAAAAAATCGAGTTTTGTACAAAATTCGTTGTATTTTGTTTGGTTGTGAAGATATTGTAACCAAATTTGGCAATTAGAAGTTTTTTAGAGTTCCCAAGCACTGTACCAAATTTGATCAAAATCGGTTGACTATATCATATAGCTCCCATAGGACCAATCGGTCAAAAAATCGAGTTTTGTACAAAATTCGTTGTATTTTGTTTGTTTGTGAAGATATTGTAACCAAATTTGGCACTCGGTCCGAAGAGAGAGGTCCGAAGCACTGTACCAAATTTGATCAAAATCGGTTGACTATATCATATAGTCGCCATAGGACCGATCGGTCAAAAAAAAATTTTTGGTGTAAAATTCGACTGATTTCTGTTTATTTATGAAAATATCGTAGCCAAATTTGCCGAATAAATTATATCTTTTGGAGGTCTTAACCAATATGTCGGACTTAATTGCAATGAGGTGGTACAGGGTATCCCAAAGTCGTCTGCGCCCGACTTTAACGTTCGCCATCTTTTAATATATTCTCTTAAAATTTAACTATTTCAAAGAATCACAAGTATTTACCATAAAACAAATGAAACCGTTTTCGGTTTCGGTGCTTCACAAATATAATTCATTTTAAGGTTGCACGGTATATTATTTAGACCACTAATGGCGGTACCTGGTGTTATATACCCCAACTGGTCACAGTGTTCTCTGTTTATTGGAAGTCCATTATAGGTAGGCTCGCCGACTACCCATTTGTTAATGGTCATGGGTAGTCCATTCGAAAACCAAACATAAGTACCACTATTACCTTGATCTGTGCCCGATGTCCAATAACCCTCAACATCATGTGAATCTTTTAGATATTTATCAACAGCGTCCCATTCGTTTAAGGTTTCAAGGCTTATCAATGCAGCGTCCATTTGGCGACAGCCTTCGAAGGCCTCATACCAATTTTTTTTAATATTCTTTTCGAAATAATAATAATTATCACCGATAAGAACAAAAGGATAATTTCCAAGGGCGTGACCAGCTGGCACACCTATATATGGAAAGATAGAGTTTAGCAACTCGTAGAACCAATCTTTTAAACATTTATTACCATCCCTAACACTGGATGTGATTTTACAGCTTAAGCTGATGGCGAACAGCCCGAATAATTGAAAACATATAGACACTTAAAGTTTATACAAATATTTATATTTTGTATCTAAAATATATGTTAGCAAAGTAAGAGATTCCAAACTTTCACTTTCAAAGTCTGCACCTAAATAAAAATTGTCCACCGTTTCCTGTAGATGTAAAATTTTGTAACTCTTTCTTTAAGATACTTGAGGCCCAAAAATAATAAGGTCTTATCAAAATTTGTTGGCCCTTTTTGTTATTACAGAAAGGTTCGGTTCTTAACTAAAGCAGCTGTAACGACAGTAAAGGTATTGAACGCAACTAACTTTACTTATAGTTAAATATGAAGCATACTCTTAGGGAACATTTGATATTTTAATGCTAAGTTCACACTACGTCACGGAACTTCACAAGTGGTTTCACAGCGTCACTGTTAAGTAAAGGGCCATCAATCTTGAGTTGTTTTTATACCCTGTAGCGTATGGTACAAAGGGTATATTGTGTTTGTGCAAGCCGAAAATGTATGTAACGTACAGAAGGAGACGTCGGAGACCCCCCAAAGTTACTTAAAGTATGATCAGTGTGACTCGAGAAGTCGATATACCCATGTCCGTCTGTCCGTCTGTCCGTATGAACGCCTAGATCTCAGAGATGGTAAGAGCTAGAGCAACCAAACTTTCAGATAAGATCCCTTATTAATCCATAGGAGACAAGTTTATTTTATTTTTTTGATATCGGTGTTACATTATATAGCTCCCATAGGGGTGTTTCGGAGGACCTCGAAAAAAAGCAAAAGTTTTAGATGGATAATTCGTTGGTTTATGAAGATATCATAACCAAAGCTGGCAATCGGAAGTTTTTTAGAGACCCCCAGCACTGTACTAAATTTTATCAAAATCGGTTGACTATATCATATAGCTCCCATAGGATCGATCGGTCGAAAAAATGTTTTTTGTACAAAATTCGTTGTGTTTCGTTTGTTTGTGAAGATACCGTAACGAAATTTGGCATGAGGAAGTTTTTTAGAGTTCCCAAGCACTGTAGCAAATTTGATCAAAATCGGTTGACTATATCATATAGCTCCCATAGGACCAATCGGTCAAAAAAACTTGTTTTGTGCGAAATTCGTTGCCTTTCGTTTGTTTGTAAAGATATTGTTAGCAAATTTGGCATTAAGAAGTTTTTTAGAGTATCCAAGCACTGCACTTAGTTTGATCAAAATCGGTTGACTATATCATATAGCTCCCATAGGAACGATCGGTATAAAAAACTCTGTTTTTACAAAATTCGTTGTGTTTCGTTTGGTTTTGAAGATATCGGAACCAAATTTGGCAGTCGGAAGTCTTTTATAGTTCCCAAACAGTGTACTAAATTTGATCATAATCGGTTGACTATATCATATAGTCCCCATAGGACCGATCGGTCAAAAAAATTTGTTGGTGCAAAATTCGACTGATTTCTTTTTTTTTTATGAAAACATCGTAACCAAATTTGCCGAATATAATATCTTTTGGAGGTTTTAAGCAATTTGTCGGAATTAATTGCAATGTGGTGGTACAGGGTATCCCAAAGTCGTCTGCGCCCGACTTTAACGTACGCCATCTTTTCAATAGAGTTTTTTTGATAAATCACGCGTGAGTACTGTCAAGTTGCCATGTGTTTTTTATTCAGTTTGCGTTGCCATTTCATCATGAAAAGACTTGACCTGAAAAACGTTTACAAATCAGACAATTATATTACGAAAATTCGCGTTCTGTAAAGAATTCGCGCACTTAGGCTACTTTATGGAATCAATTCGGTGAAAAATTAATTTCACGTTCCGAACCAGGATCGTGTGATATCATACTGTTAGACTCTTTCCTTTGGGGCTACGTGAAGTCTAAAGTGTTTGTGCATAAGCCAGCTACGATTGAAGCATTAGAGGCCATTCATTCAAAAATTTAATTTTTTACTTTTCGTACAACCATATGTTGCTACATATAATACGAAAAGACAAAAATTAGAAAAAATGTTAGATAAATTATTAAACTGCAAAAATAATGTTAAGTTTAAATTTGAAAGGGGTCTTCTGACGTCTCTTGGTAGAAAAAGTGTTAAATTGTCTAATAACACTTGTTAATAAAAATAATAATAAGAGTATTTCAATAATAACTAAACGCTTTTTGCTCAGAAATATGTCAGTTTCAGTAATTAGTTCACTTTCGTTGTATATTATTATACTTATTTATTATAGAAGTATTGCTCTATCCTAAAATATGCTGTTCTTTTTAATAACAAACTGAATTGCAATTAAAGTACAAGTAATAAGTCCTATTTTTGTTCTCAACTTTTTTGTAGTTTTTTATTATTATTATTATTTTTATTATTTAATTTTTTTATAAATTTTTTTTTAATTAGTACATGCCACTTTGCAGTGCAAGCTGATTACACTAGTTTACACGAAAAATGAACCTTCATAAAAAAGTGTTTTTTAGGGTAATTTGTGGTCGAGAAACACGAAAATGGCAACCTTTTTTTTTTTCTCAAGCACCGTTTTCGAGATATTTTCGAAAAACATGTTTTGGGCACTTATTTCAGTTATTTTTCAATATCTCGTGTAAAAAATTTTGTATCGACATGAAAGACGATTAGATCGAAAGGTATTGATTTGTTCTTTACAGTGATATATAATTATGTACAGATTTAGTCAAAATTATAGAAGCTACAAGCAGCCAAAGTCGAAAATTTTTCCCATTTTTCAAAATTACAAACTTTCGGATTGCTTTTTATTAACGAAAAAAAATATTTAAAAAATAGGTTAATCCTTAATCTGAAAGAGAATTCTTTTACGAACATTTCCAGTCAAAGATCTTCGAAATCGGATAGGAACTGTAGATGTTATGGAACCATGAATGAAAAAATACGACTACAGCTGCATACAAATGCGTGAAGACGAAAATGAACGCAAATGAAAAAATTTGAGTGAAAATTGTTTTTTTCATACAAAAGTGTGAATGAGTGAAGGTTGGAACTTTCGTATATGGTTCCATAACATCTACAATTCTTACCCGATTTTAAAGATCTTAGACTCGAATTATTCGTAAAAGAATTCTCTTTCAGTTTTAAGCTTAGCATAATTGAAAAAAATTTTTTTTCGTTAATAACAAGCAAGCCGAAAATTTGTATTTTTGAAAATTGGTCGAAAATTACACTTTTTTTCGACTTTGGTTGCTTGTAACTTCTATAATTTTGACTTAATCTGTACATAATTATATATCACTGTAAAGAGCAAATCAATACCTTTTGATCTAATCGTCTTTCATGTCGATACAAAAAAAAATTTTTTCACGAGATATTGAAAAATAACTGAAATAAGTGCCCAAAAACATGTTTTTCGAAAATATCTCGAAAACGGTGCTTAAGAAAAAAAAAAGGTTGCCATTTTCGTGTTTCTCGACCACAAATTACCCTAAAAAACACTTTTTTATGAAGGTTCACTCGATGACGCTTAAATTTGTAAACTAGTGTTATTATACATAATGCGACCGATTAAGGAAATGTAAACTTACCATTATGCGTAGGCAGTGTAAACGCAGCATTATGCCTAGTGTTACAATTTGTGGCAGTGTAAATGAATCATTACGAACTGTGACCAAGTGTGAGGCAGTGTAAACATAGCATTATCAATAGTGTCACAGTCTGAGACAGTGTAAACTTAGCATTATGCCTAGTGTTACAATGCAGGGATTATTAGGTCAACTTTTCTTAATAGGATGTCATAGTTTGAGGAAGTGTTAACCTAGCATTATGTATAGTGTCACAGTGTAAAGTTAGCTATGTGCGTAGTGTCACAGTGTGAGGCAGTGCAAATAAATCATTACAGATATACATATGCACGTGCCTGCAATTTCCATAATATATATATTTACAAACAATTCTAATTTGACATTTTGTAATTGCTCAGTCGCAAACCATTAAAATCCAATTTCAATGTGCCGCATCGTATGGTACTTGGAAATCTCGACAGATACATATAACATTTCTTGTATGTATCATTAAATCATATAATGTTGTGTCTAGTGATCTGCCTTGGGGCACTACGTTGCAGCAGGCAGCATTGGGAACAGACATACGACTATGGGTAGTGGGGGCTCGGCCAGGCTGAGGGTAGGGGACCCCAGGGCCTGTTGACAGACTATACGCAAAGAAAGCAAAACGACAAATATGTCGACAGGCACAAAAGGCCAAAAATAAAAATGCACTTATAAATAATTCAATGAACGACAGAGCAGACCAAAAAATAAATAAATAAAACAAAATAAAAATAAAGCATTTACAATAAATCAAGAAGATTTTACCAAGTGCCAACCAAAAAAAACCTACAATTTTCATTAACTATTTTATGCAGCTTAAATCGAAATTGACAAAACCCAAAAATTTTACAATAAAAAAATAGATAGTGACTTAAAATGGATAGAACTATGTATGGTAAATTTGATCCTGGTGCGCGACAGCCCTATCGTACGGTTCTGAGTAAAGGCATACAGCCGGGATGTAAGTATATACTTTTTAAAACTTATTTTTAATTTTATTATAAACTAGGGGGTTCTGCCCCCTGCGTGCTTCGCACGCCAACCCCCGTACGATCTACTTTATTCTATTCAGATTATCCAGATTATTATATACCCTGTGCAAATCTCTATTTTCATAATGTTCATCAGCAAGAGTATACATTATCGGGTCGCTGTTTTACGTGTCTATCTATCTGTTTCTTAACATTTTCCTGCCTGTCGGTTTTGCTATCTACGCAATGTTTCACGATCTTGCTCTGTAATGGTGCAATCTAAATATTCTCTAAGCAGCCCTCTTTGCATACTATTCCTTACTTGCCCGTCTAACCTAACATCTTCAATCTATCTGCTCTGTGATCTTCGCAATTACGCTCCTGCTTTACAGTCCTTAGCTCCAACTTTTCTCTGAACTGTCTTCCAAGCATAGTGTTTCTTCTCTACAATCGTAGAATCTATGTCTTCTCAGTGCTTGCCGAATTTCTGCATCCCGCCATGGAGCAATGAATGCGGTGTCAATAACGTCAATTTCACTTTGCCACTACGTCAAAGGCCCTTGGGCCAATGCCGATGAAAAGATGCGAGCTGTAATCAAATGTGAGAAGTATTTCTTATAGCACGTCGAAAATTGCCTCGAGACGCTTTATGGTTACGGCTTTGTTGAGAAATATTCGATCTTCTTCGTGGTGGCAATACTCGCTCAATAATATTTAATATTATTCACTCGCCCTAAACAGATAAATCGACGGTGCTATACGTGGCGAAGCCTAATCGCAACAAATCATAAATCATTAAAATCTGTCCAGCCGATCTTGATTCAAAAATGGTGTATCTAACACAACTTTGTTGTACCATGTACCAAAGGAATTATAAGCAAATGTATGTAACGCTAAGAAAGAGACGTGGTAGACCCCCTAAACTATACATATTCTTGATCACTGTCAACAGCCGAGTCGATATAGCGATATGACGGCACCTTGTGCGTTGCAATACTTAAAGAGTGAAATGTAAATTCTTAAAGAATCTGTTTGGTGACGATTTCAGCCTTCTCAATAGGAAGTGCCTTGAGAAATTTCACTAATTAATATTACTATAATATCATGTATAATTTGCAATATATTTTCGCTCTCACTTTGTATGATGTCACATTTTTAAGCTCTGATAAAATAAAATAATCGAAATAGTTTTAGTTTGTTCTGAAAAATTAAGGGAATATTATTAAAAACATCTATTTAGTTTTATGGAGTAGTCCTAAGCTAACTTCTAATATGAAACAACAGCGGCTGCGGCTTTCAGTTCCGAGAGATTTATATGAAGGAATTTGTTGATACTAAATTGAGTTTATATTTAGTTAACGAGTGTGTCTTGCTTGGATATTCGTGAGCTAGTAATATGGAACTTAAGGGCTAGTAGGAACGTTAGATTAGGTTAAGGCGGCAGCTGGGACGTGGCTTCACAATTCACCTTGGCCAGAAAATAGGCCCGTTGTGATACCGCAATGATGGACTATCTTCCACCCTTCCCCACTAGAGAGGTCCTCTAGATGTTCTAATTCACCTGAATAAACCTCGAAAGGCATTTTGGACTCTGTTCTGAGAGCTGGGATAAGTAGTTTAGAAAGTGTGACTTGATGAAGCGGAACCTTGTTCTACACAGTCCCGGGCAGTGGCAGAAGAGGTGCTGCAACGTCTCCAGCTCTTCCTCATCGCCACAACTTCTGCAGAAGTCATGGTGAGGAGCGTTTAGCGGTGATTGCTCGGATGACTTTTGAGCATTGAGCTCTATTTAGACAGCAAAGCTCCTTGAGCGAAATGGGTTTTAATGCTTTTTTTGCAGCTGGCCATAGATTACCCAGACGCTCCTTGTCCTGAAGGAGGACGCTGGCAGTTCCTTGTCTTGCCAGTTCGTTCGCAATGCAATTTCCCTCAATATATCCGTGTCCCGGGACCCAGATGATGTTGATTGGATCGTCTCCTCCTGAGACAAGTTACAATTTTTCTCTGACTTCATGTATGATGTCAAAGTGGCAAGGGACTTAATAGCCGCCTGGCTATCCAAGTAAATATAGATATTTTTGTTACCTATTGGTAAGTTTTTTATTGTTGTAAGAGCCTCCTGGATTGCCGTAACTTCAGCATGAAAAACACAACAGTGTCAAAACGATATTCTTACGTTAAGTTCCACAATGTAGGCGACAAAATTTGGCTTTAGAACGATTTAAAGCAAGCTAAAAGAACTTCTTTACGTATCTTGGCAGCATAGTCTGTAAGGATGGTGGATCCACTTTATATATAACCGAACGCATCAACAAAGCGCGATCTGCCTTCTCATCGATGACCAGAATCTGGCGAGCGCACAATATAAACACCAAAACAAAGCTCCGCATTTTTAAATGCAGCGTACTGTCAGTGCTCCTCTACGGCTGTACCACATGGAGCACAACACAAGCAACACGCAGAAAACTACAAGCGTTCGTCAATAGATGCCTCAAGCGGATTTTGAGAATTTTTTGGCCCACTTGGGTTACAAACGAGCAGCTACTTAATCTAGCTGAAATCCACCCGATCGAGCTAGAAATCCGAAAAAGGAAATGGTCATGGATTGGCCACACTCTAAGACGGCCAGCCCAAGACATTGCAAGAGCAGCACTCGAGTGGAATCCGCAGACGCCCCGGAAGACCACGAATCACCTGGATAAGAATGGTCCGAAATGAAGGAGCTGGTCAACATATGACATGGAACCAGCTCAAACTATTGGCAAAAGACAGAAGTAGATGGAGAGAATTTGTTGACGCCCTATGCTCTTGTTGAGCTTTCATATAGCATAATCAAGTTTTTTATATTGTATGAATAAAGGAATATATATATAAAAGAACTTCTAGCTGTCGGATTCCCTATAGTGGAATACAAAAATATTCTTTTAGCTCTGCACCTAAAGGACTTATGAAAATTTCTTAGTACATAGTAGAAACTGTGCTTTCCTTTGGCTTTCTTTGATACTAGTACGGGTGTAAGGTGTACAATTCTCCAAAGAAATCAGCGTCAGAAATCAACAAAAATTAAATAGCTCGATCTTTCTAGGAATAATGCGTATTTATTTGTGCTCCTTCCAGCACTCATATATCGCTTAATTCTAAAAGATTGTATCTCTAAATAGACCGTTTTACGTACTTTGAACCACATACATAAGTAAAATGCGATTTTTAAGCAGCTAAATTAGTGACGTCACATTATTCACAATTATGACGTTCCTCTCTTTGTTCCATTAACTTCTAGTGAAGCATAGGGCCTCAACAATTCCTCTGAACCGAATCCTATTGGGAGCTGCTGTGCAGATGACGTTCCATGAGTAGCGCGCAGATGTAAGTTCGGCATCAATAGTTCTTCTCCATGTTCTTGAGGGAGCGCCCGGCCGGCGGCTGCCTTGTGGATTCCATTTTAGGGCTTGTTTAGCGATGCATGAATTGGGCTTGCGAAGCGTATGACCGATCCACTGCCATTTTCGTTTTTTAATTACGGTCTCGACGTTTTGCATGCTTGCATTTCTCCATAATTCTGTGTTAGAGATGCGTTCTGGCCACCAAATTTTGAAGATGCGTCTCAAGCATTTGTTAATGAAAACCTGGATGCGCGATTGAATAGATCTTGTATATTTCCAGGTTTCGCACCCATACAGCACTTTCCAACTACCAGTATGTTCCGTTTTTCATGGCAGATCATTATGTTTTTCTATTATTATAGTATATTTATAGTATATTTTTATTATTTTCTTTTATGGCTTATCACTTAAAAACTAATTCAAATGTTCGCTGTTTTATTTTCAATGACTATCTTGCACAATTAATTAATTAATTAATCTTTAGCTTTTGATGTGAAATAATATTTATCTCTGCATAAAGCATGGTGCACTAGATGCACTTTTATAAAATCGTTTTGTTTCTACTCTTAACAAATACCATAAATATTCTATGCAGCCATTGAAAATTACCACCAAAGCGACATCTAGCGTAAACTTTTGAAAAACAAAAAAAATGTAGCATAGTTTTAGGCAGTGCATTAAAACGAAATCCCTTAATAGTTTTGGCAGTTAACTCTGTGTACGGAAATTTGACACAAGAGAGATATCTCTTTGAAACACATAAGCATATATATGTATCATTTGTCATTATAATCGCTGCCATATGCCTCTTTAAACGAGATCGACTCCATTCGCTTCTTAATAAACGGAGCAAGCTCTTTCTTTACTGCAAACGAATGGTCTATCAGCAGATCAGTGTGTCTACCTGTAGACATGGTATTCAGATCTGGAGCTAAGTCAAATCGCTTTAGATTCCTAAGCATCCACTATAAAGTACTTATTTCTGGATGCCAATGGTACGTCAGTAATTTGACTTTGCATCGTGACAGCAATCTGAGTACCGTAGAGAACCAGATTGCGTCTTTCTGCAGTAGGAGCAATGATGGACTAAACAGCTTCGCAAGGAAACTTATAGGAACGGTCGCGGTAATTAGGCTGAAGAGTAGATGCGTCAAGTCCTACTAACATCACCTCAAGGATTACCCTTTGAAGCGGTGTTTCTACATTTTCTTGGCCTTGTCGAATTCTTTATAAAGTCAAAAATTATGTTAAACGCCGCTCTGATAATATGTAAAAAAAAACCCTGTAGCTATATCTTAATCATATCTAAGGCGGCTCAAACTTAGAAGAGAAATTCAATCTTCCAAAACTATGTGTGCAAAGTTTAATCTGAAGATGAATCTTTAGTCGGTTTAATTTCGTCAAGAATCCATTTAAATGCTCCCACTATGGAAGCGTATAGTTTTTGATTGTTTTAAAATTCGATTGAAACAGATTTCTGGCACAACTTTCTAGTTAATGCTTACGAAATTGTGAAAAGAATGATCGTTAAAACGCATCATAAGTATTTTGGAATGTTCTTATTGAGCTTTCTTGTACTATTTAGAAGATCTAGTACCAGCTGGTTGCAAGTATTTTTTGTTGCATTAGCGTAAACAGTTCAATACACTTGCAAACAACGATGATGCAATCAAGTACTAAACCTCAGCACAGTGGAATAGATTTGTTTGGCTACGTCATCACAGCTTCAACGGAGAGCAACTTGCTCAGAAATTGAATTTTGCCCATGGTTTTTTTTTTTTTTTTTTTCTGTTTTGTTTATAGTGCGAGTAATTACAACACACACACAAACACCTCAATATTATGATTGCAATTCAATGAAAATGTGTATGTCTGGGTGTATTGAATTGGGTGTGTGATATGGAGAGGAGTTCCACTTGGTAGACGTTGATTTGAATATTATGAATTTAGTTTGCATTCAGACGTTGTGCGGTTTAGTGAAAAAAATATTGCAATAGTTACTTGACGGCATAATAATGAAAAACAGTAAGCTATAACTTATGCATAGATAGTATCTATAAGATACAAAAACATATCTACTATAAGTATTTCATTCATACGCTCATATTAGATCATTCATTCATTCATTTAAATCTTTGTGACAGAAAAAAAAAACAACTTGTTTGACGTAGGCGTTTGAGCTTTTTATTTTCTTGCTGATCTATTAGCTTTTAGAACGATTTATTTTATTATATATTAGATACAATATCTATGGCTATTGTGTAAGCGTTTTTCCAAAGCTGAAGTTTAAGTCAAAAGTTTTGAGTGCTGCACTTAATTTTAGTAAAATATTGTCATTTGCCGCAGGCCCGGAACAGCTACAGTAGAACCTATAAAAAACGGCTTAACTGGTAGTTAGCATAGACAATTATATTTACATAATGTTGACTTTGGGCTGTGTATTTTTAAAACAACCGGAAATCCAATCAACCTGTCAATGCTTAAGACAAAAACCTACTTAGATGCTTTGAACAATACATGCAAACAAGCTTAGACAAACAGTTGACGAAATTTCAGAACCAGTTTCTTCTCCCAAAACATAAAAAAAAAAAAAAAAAATACTCAACAGCTGGAAATACTATGTGTATAAAATAATACCAATTGTATAAATATTTATGTTTTGTAAAAATGCGATATTTGGTATTTTGTATTTCAACTTCAATGTTATTACTGCGAACCAGTGGTGTAGTTAGATTTTGTATAATGGGGATTAGTGCTTCTGCACTCATCAAATGGGTGTTTAGTAGAGCTGGAGAAACATCTCTGTTAGCCAACATCGATATATAGATATTTTAAACTTTGATCATCGATGTTTTCTCCAGCACTAATGGGGATGTATAACTTGTTATTAGAAAATCGAATTTTTTTGTTGTCTTTTCGGAAGTAGATAATTTGTATATCAGCAATGGGGTTTATTTAAATCCGACAACAACAATTTAGATTCTGCAAGCTTAACTTGATATAACAAATATTACTTATTAAGGCCCCAAATGGGATTTTTTTTTATATTTTTATATGATGTTTTTTCATTCCGTGCGAAATTTTTCATTCTGCTTTTGGGCCTTTAACTAAAACTAGTTTTATTTGCCAGCTAATTTTCACCATGAACAAAAAGTAATTAATTAAAAAAAAAAAAAAATTAATTTTTTTTTTAAACATGTTGAAAAATATTTGTTTTCTTTTTTTTAAATATTTTTGCATCAAATAGACATTATTACGCTTTATTTGATTATTTATTTGAGGCACACTTAAAAAAAAAAAAATTTTAAATTAAAAATATAAAATTTAATGTATAAAAAAATATATAAAAAATGTTATTTGTAGTTCAATAATTTTTTATTGACAACTTAGATCAGTGGTGGGCAAAACTCATACAAACAAACATTTCTTTGTTTGAGTAAACAGCGCAGTAAGCAGAAGCGCACGAGAGAGCAAGAGCCGCAATCAAGCAAAATCGAGAGAGAGATTTCACACACTTGCACCGTGCATGAGCCGACTGCGCTGCGGCAGATTTTGGTGCAATAGCTTTGCGAGTTATGTAAATTGGGAGACTGCCCACCACTGACTAAGATACAAAAATGCTTCAAAAATAAGCATTAGTTAGCTCAACACTTTTTAAAAACAGACATTTAACAGAGACATTTAGTTCATACCTCTGTACCACAAATCAACAATTAAAAACATTATAAAAATAAATTAATTCATTCATAACGAAAACATTCTATATTATACTTGTTATATCTTTGGTTTAAAGCACTTCTAAGCTCTCGATTTAATAGATATTCCCAAAATAATTTTTACATTTTTTCGATTTATAAATGATCCCTTTTTTCTTATTCCCTAAGTATCCCTTTGTCTACGTCACTGCTACATCATAATTGCATTTCTGCTTTTCCGTTCCCTTGTTTGTTATTATTTTCGTTCAATCTGTTGCAAAGACTTGGTCCAGTTAACCTATAAACTTTTGATAAATAAACATCTTAAGCAGCCAATTAAAGAACGCAGTCAACAAAAATATAAATACAAGAAAAGAAAAGTTCACATAAATAATCGTTAAGGGGCTACAAAAATGCTTGGCTAGAAAAATTCGACAGTTCTCTGTGAAAAAAAAAATTAATGAAAAGACAAAACAAAATCAACAGCAACACTTTTAATTTGTTGCTATTTGTTGTTTGTTGCTTTTGTTGTTGTTGCTACTAATTTTAGTCAAGTCAAAGTCAAGTGATTCATAGAGCAGTCCGACGCCCCAAACAAATGTCTCACTAGTCTCTTTCGTTCTTGTTGCTGTATTTGTTGTTGCTAACAAATTGTCATAGAGGGCGCCAAAGTGAAGCAGCACCCACACACTTGACTATAACAACAACTGCAACAAAACAGTAAACATTGCAGACACATGGCATTGTCATTGCCGTTACCTGCTCAACATTCTACATAATTTGTTTGCTATATACAACAAGTAAGTAAATTATTTGCAATAAACAACAACAATAATGAACTGTAGCAAACAACAACAGCAAACGCTGCGTTTGAGTTTAATTTTGAGTGAGTTCGTTCACTCACTCAATACTTGAGTGCTTATGCTGGCCACCGCTCATAGTCGGTGTTGCCATATCTGCTTCGTATTATATTGTTTTAGCGTAGAATTGGAATTGAAACAATAAATTATTTTCAACAATGTTTTCATTGCATCAGGAAAAGGTACAAAACGCGTAGATTTCAAGTTTTTGGAATTCGTTTTTATTTTTTTTAGAGAATTTTAGGCCTGGGAGGAATCCCCCCTTTTATCAGTGCTTACTTACCAAAATACGACATGTTGACAAATGTTGTTTCTCAATCTTTTTAATTTCGATCATAAATTTTAATTTTCTTTAGTATTTTAGACCTTATGATTAGGCCTTATAATTTGAAAAATACAATGGCAATTAATATTATAGAAATAACCTTAACTTTCTTTGTTATGGATAGTTTCGTTATTTGAATAAATCGAATAAACGCTGTGCCATTTTAAAGGTTTACAAAATAATAAACAATAAATATACAATTATTTTAAAATTTTTAATGTAAAGTAGAAAATAAAATATTTGGCATGCTTTTATTGAACGAATAAAGTATTTTGGGATTAAAAACTTTAAAATTCACCGCACCTATGCTGTAAAACATAATTCTGCTAAACATAACTAAAGATTTCATAAGTATTAATTTTTGGAAAAGCATTTTTTTTGTAGTATACTATGATTCACATTAAAAAGCTAACGATAGTATGTGGCACACCAATGGGTTCCTTGTCAATAAAAGGTGACAGTACCTTAGCGCTAGGAGTAATTGTTTAAAAACATATGTTCTAACATTCAGGTCCGTCGGGGGAGGGGGGTTAATGGAGTTTCACCCGGGCCCGGAGCTTTCTCAGGGGCCCGGTGTTTTAACTGTCGTAATAAAATTTACTTTTTTTTAGATGGATTATTTTTTTTCAAGCTATTTTCTGGATTGTGGAAAAGATTTTTTTCTATTGAAATATATAAACTAATTTACAATTTCGGGAAATATTGAAAAATATCCTACCAACAATCAAGCGATAAAGAATAATTATCAGATCAAAATAATGACGAAAATTACGTCGCATGATTCATTAATTTAAATTAATAGTGAGGCTGGTACATCCCCCCCCCCCTTAATTGCCCTATTTTTATGAGTTTTTCTTAAGGAGTTTTAAGTGCTTTCGACCAAAAGTTTAAAAGTATTATTTTCATTGTTCTTGCCCAGATTAAACTCGTTTAGTTTTATATCTAAATAATGAAAAACAGTTGCGGAATAAAAATAGGTAAAAAATTGAAAACACTTGTTTCTATAAAATTTCAAGGTGTTGTAATTTATTGAAGGTAGCAACTGCTGTTAACTGATTTATCCTTTGTTTTGGAATTTCAAGACTTTGATAAATTCACTGATAAATTCACTGATTCATATTTTAGTTTACTCTTTATACAAAAAAATTTTTTATTTATAATCTCTTTTTTTGCTTTCATTCGAGCGCCTTTTGTGATTAAAAACAAAAGAATTGGCTATTTTTTTTATGACAAATAGCTGGCAACACTGTTCGTCATGAGCAACACTCAAAACATTAAAGCCTCAGCAGCTGCTGATGGTTGGCATCTTGTTCATTTGCTTTTAAGATTTTGCTCGGAGCGCACAGATATTTGATTGGTACTGCGGCGCGTGAAAATTTCAACGAGAAAACCTGCGAATGCTTTTGTGTTAGTTTTTGCGCGTACGTGTGTGTATGTGTGTGTGCGTCTGTTTGTTTGCCATATAAATATTATTTTGGCTGCTGCGAAGAGTGTGTGTGAAAAATGTAATAAATTAAAAGAAATAGCAAAACCAAAAGTGTTTAAAAGCAACAACAAACAAAGCTACTAAACAAAAATGAAAGTGACAGGCGCACAATGTCAACAACAATTGCAAAATACAACAAAAGCAACAACAACAACAACAAGACGCTGCATAAAAGTGACATGACATGTGGCGCAACAACAACAACAAAACAGAAACAACAACAATAACAACAAACGAAATAATTGCACATGCGCCTGTGTCTTGACCTGCACTACGTTTGCGCGCACTTATCACCGCCCACGTACTCTCACTCTCCCGCTCAGCATATTTTGCGCCATTCTCTCACTCTCTTGTGTTGTTGACTCTCACAGTTTGTCATGCAGTGCATTGTGTAATTTGCAGTCCATGGCATTTGAACAGCTGCTGTCACTGCTGTGCAGTTACAGTCACAATTGCTGTCATCGTCGTCGCTGCAAAAGTCATAATATCTATCTCTCTGCTCTGCGCTGCTCTCCATCTGTCTTTTTTTGCTCTCCTCTCAATTGACGACCAATCTCTCTGCAACAAGCAGGCCTGTTCCGGGTTTCGATAACGATTGCTACTGTTCAAAATTTATGCATAAACTTTATCAAAGTGGACGTCAGTTCAAAAACAAGTAATCTGCTCGTAGCTTTTTACTGAAATTTCTTTCGGAATATCTCTAGGCCATAGGCTCAGAAAATGCATTGTAAAAAGCAAAAAGGCCACCTCCATTGAAATATATGGCTTTTAGCAATTAAAAATATGATTATTTTCTAAAACTATCTCTTTTTACAGTCATTAGACTAGTGGGCCGTAACGTATACATATCTATCTATTAATATATTTTGTAATCAAATTTCATATTCTTGTTAAAAATTTGCAAAAATGTCATTAAAGCATTTTATCGGCTGATTGAAAATAAGAATTGAGTCAAAGCCGTCAAAATATAAAAATCAATCAATTCATTTTAGAGAAAATTTCTGAAATGTTTCTTAGTTTTTACCAAGAGATTTAAAAATATTTAAAAAAAAATTGTTACTCTAAATGAGAATTTATGATAACACATTGGTAGCTGCACCGTTCTAGATTGTAGATTTGATTGCAAAAGGAAAGTGCAATCTGTAAAAGCAATAACTGTTATGAAAAACGGAAATTCCTTTTAATCAAGTTATTTCCATTTCTGTCTCAAGCTGCTAAAGTTCACATAAAGTTGAACTTGGACGTTTTGAAAAATGAATGCTGAACTAATATTGTCTGTACAAAGAACTGAAAGACTATCAGACTTTGTAATATAGCAATTTTAAAACCATAGAAAGTGTCGTAAAAATGTCAACCACAACTTTGTTAAAAAGCCATAGTTTCTTTAATGTTTTTTTTTGCATAATTGCGCCACAGTCCTTCTAATTTATGCTTTATGAGGGTTTTTAATGAATTTTTCTATTAATTCGTAAAGTAAAGAAGAAATCAAGCCACAAGTGGCTAAGTCGCCAGATGGTGGTTCATCATGCTCATTAGCGGTTGGGAAAGTTTGTTTATATTACCTTGATTCTGTTCTGTTAAAAGGATCAGTGACTCACATCCAGGCTAACTAATACCACTAAATGAGGTACGTGGTCAGTGGACACTAATGAGCTGCATTTTTCTTAGCTTAGACGAACACTCACATCCAGGCTAACGAATTCCATGGAATTACATATACCACTAAATGTGAGTGTTCTTCCGAACTAGCAGCCAATAGTGTTCCCTGACCACATACCACATCTAACAGAGCAATACAATCTCTTTAAACATTGCAACGAATCGGTTTTACTGGTTTTTGAAAAATCTATAAAAAACGAGTTTTGGTAAAGGTGGTTTTCGACAATATTTTCGGTTTCCATGACATTAAAAACTTTATGTGAGAATAGCCATCAAAATACCATATAAAAGGCTATTAAAGCGAAATTCGGAACACACCCTGCATAACAGCCAGCTTGGTATCTTTTGGGTTAATTATTGGTTAACTGTTGCATCTGTTGGTTAGTGTTTGTTTGGTCGCATTATTTATGGTGGCTTTTAATTGTTTTTAATTGCGTTTTAATAAACGCAACATCTTTAAATTTTATACATTAGTTAAGAATTTAAAGTGCTTGTTGTTGCAGTTGACGTTACCAATTAATGGGGTTTTTATGGATAGTTCTTTGGTGGTATGCTTTTAAAGTTTGAAAGCGCATTGAGAAAAGTGTCTTAAAGAATATTTTATGTGAAGTCCGATTCTGTATCTAATGAAAAGGCAATTAAAAGTGCACTTTCGTTGACCAGCACTATAGAGTCAGTTTCAAACCAGAATCGCAATAGATCGGTAGATCCCAAAATATAAATAAATCTAATAAATTTTATCAGAAATGATGAATTGGTAGTAAAAAATAATTTGAACTCAATACACTTATAATGAGTTTTTAAACAATCCATTCATAGTCCACAATAAGTGTAAAAAATTTATGAGAAATTTGATCGAAATCAAATCAGAAATCCATTTTTTCAAAATATCCTTAGTGAAAATAAAATCCCCATTAGCTTAAATCTATTTTATCAATCAAACCGGGTTTAATCAACGGTTGGCCCATTACACAGACCAACATGGTTAAGTTTTTGGAAAGCTATGGGTTATTTTCGAAGTAATTTGCGAAAAACGCGTTTTTTTCCTACTTTTGAGGTTATGTGATTTTAATTACACAATATTGCAAAAGCAAATTTCATAATTCCGACTTCATATTCGTTCTCAGCGACCTCAAAAACCCCTAAGTGAAAATTTTCAAGAGAAATTACATTGTCTCCTGTACATAAACTCAAAAGTAGGAAAAAACGCCGCTTTTCGAGTAAATAACCTCAAATATCCCAAAATCATGATGTGATGGGCCAATTCTGACCCCGGATTCTGACTCTACGCAGCAAATTACTTTGGAAATGACCTTAGCTTACCAACAACTGACATGACCCCGGTATACTTAGGCCTGTGTTATGTTTGGCTGCTTAAAATGTCATGACAAACTTCTTCCCCGGCGTTTCGTTTACCTCATTTCATTAAATTCATATTCAAATTAAGCAAATTTTCTTTAAGTCCAAACTTCGGATTAGTTCCGATCAGTCAGTACACAAATCAATAAATCATATGAAAATTTTGCTATACCTATAAGTTTTTATCTTCACGAAATTCTTGGGTAACCTCAAGGTAGCTACGATAGAGATCTCACAAGCACATTATATCGTTTTTACGATGCTGTTTCATTCCGGAAAACTAAACTTAGTTCAATTAAACTTTTGACTGCATTTTTTACGAATTAAGTTTTTCAATTCATGTAAAACCAAAACAGTGTACTCGTATTTCAAAACGTTCCAGGTATTTCTACGATAAAACTTTCAGGAGTATTGTCTATTCCGAAACATAAGAGGAAACCCTCGCATTCGGCTTCACTGAAAATCTTCAAGAAACAACATACTTGAAATAGAATCGTAGTTTTTGCATAAACTCAACTTCCCACAAATTTTTGCATAACTCATCGAACTTTCGAACCTTAAACCATTACATGAATATTCAATATCGCTTTACTTTGTCTCATTATTCTCTTCACGTAATGCGAGTCATTTGACCTCAAGGCCTGCCTGCTCCGAACGCGCCCCATTGCCTTCAAAAGCAGCTCCTAAGTGATTTTCAACTTGCCTGACACTTTGAAATTTATTTCCGTTACGCTACTCAAAACAAAAATCATGACAGTTTCCGATTCGTTTCAATCTGAACTCGATTCTCTCTTCCTGCCGGCACTCGGTCATAATTCTTTTTAAATGTCGCGCAAGTCTTGGAGTTGATCCACTAAAGCGTAACGTTTTGATAACCCTGTGTGTTGTAAATTGTACAAATGGCAATGGGATCGCCGGGGCATTGCTATATATAGAGACGACAAGCGTTCCAAACAACCATATGGCAAACGATCTTTGCTGGAAATTCATATTCGAGTACTGTGTGATATCTCTGGCAGAATTTTTCGCGCTACTTCTATAGAATCTTAACCACATGTTCGATTGATGGCACGCTCGACTTTTATAGGTTTATTTATAAGCATATTGCGAAATAATTTGCCATTTATTTGTTTTTGGGTGTGTTGTTTTTTTTTTTTCAAACTCGATATTTTCTATTTTGAAGCATGTTTTGAAAATTTAACTTAGTCTACATAAAGCTATTATATGTAGCTGCTATAAATATCTGTAGTCAACATTTGCTTATTACCATTTGTTATTATAAATTTGCTGCCAAAAAATTCGCGTCACACCTTTGTATATAAAACCCTATATACCATGAATTTTCCTTCGCCGAATTTTTATATAACTCACACGATTTTCACTCAAAACGCGCGACTTTTGTTTTTTCTCTTGGCATTGGCCCAGTTACAGGTGTTTTTGCTTATTTTTTTATTTATTTTTTGAGTGGAAACCACAAAATTTGGAACTTTTTGAAAATTGAGTTCAGCAGCAACAAAAATATTATTTGAAATTTGTTAGCTTGTTTTATGGCTAAAATTATTTGTATACTATATACTATACACATATGTATTTTCATTGATGCTTGGCTGTCCATCCGAGCTATAATGAGTTGTTTCTCTGATACTTTTAATCACTATGTGTCATGTTTTTGTTCGAACTTTTAATACTTATTTGCAGAGGTGGGCACGAAAAATAACGGAAAGAGCACTTTTTGCTTGTGCGCCTATCTTTCGCCACAGAAAAGACATAACGGAAAGAGCACTCAGTACAAAAAACGCCTTGGACATTTTTGCACCGAGTGCTCTTTCCGTTAGGTCTTGTAAGTGGCGCCTGCCAGACGCACACGCAAAAATCCGAGAATGTTACAAAAACAAAATACACACAGTGTGCGCTTTTATGGCCCTACTCGAGCATCCTTTTTTCGACCTTTTTAGACCGTAACGGTAGTTTTTATTGGTGCTCGCGACGAAAAATTCGCACAAGTACACTGAGCACAGAAATATAGTTAATTTGGCAACTGTAAGACCCAGTAATTTTTTTGGTAAATTAAAATTGTCATATAAACTCATATGACTTTTCTGTTTCTTTGAATGTGTTGCAAAATTTCGTTCAGTGTTTCACGCACAAGCAGATCGTCGGCGACGCGCCGAGTTTACAAAAACAAAATACACACAATGTGTGCCTTCGCTCGACTCGCAGAATATTACAAAAACAAAATACACACAATGTGTGCCTTCGCTCGACTCGCAGAATATTACAAAAACAAAATACACACAGTGTGCGATTTTTATGGCCCTACTCGAGCATCCTTTTTTCGACCTTTTTTCTTGATGTTGTTGTAGTGCTCTTTCCGTTATTTTTCGTGCCCACCTCTGCTTATTTGGATGTTGGCGAAGTCAAGCGTTTGTTAAGCAATATATATGGTACAAGTCGTAACACATCAAAGCTAAATTTTTAGGACAGTTCCGGTTTTCGATTTGGCAATTATACAAAATAAAAAAATACAATTTTTTCTTGCTTTCAAAAACTTGTGATGAAAGCGTCTGTACTTGTAGGCAAAACAAAAAGTATGTAATTAGGGCATTCATGAAGTTGTTTTCGATGCAGAAATGCAAAAGTGCCACACAACAACGTGAGCAGGTAATTGTGCACAATCAGCTGTTGTTTACAAGTTTCATATGGCGTGCTTTGCTTTTGCACAAAAGTTAAATTTTTGGGTACTATATGAAATTGAATTGATTGAACTTACAGATGTAGTTCGTCTAGGAAAATATATTAATGATGATTTTGGATAAATTAAAAGACTACGTCAGTACAATACATATTTGTTGATGTTCTTCACTGCACATATATTACAGCGCGGTTACCTACAAACAGCTGTTTAATTGTAGATATACCAAAAACGGTAAGATTTATGTACCTAGGGTTGCCATTTTTGCAAAATTTCACAAAATAAATATGCTTAGGGTCTGAAAAGTTTTCTTTTGAACTCGGTTTTTGTAACTTTGATCAATTTAAGGGTCCACTAAATTTTCTCAGATGGGCTCTGTATTTTTTCAAAAACATTTTATTAATATAGAAAGAAAACTATTTTAAACCCAATTTAATGAATACAAAATAAGCTTTCATGTTTACTTAGTAGAATACTCTCAAAAACGGAAAATGGCAGACGCTAAGCTTTTTAAGATCATCGATTTGAATATTTACCATACTATGTGTGGCCACATTCTGCCCTATGCTTCGACTAGGAGCAATATCTTGTATTCATACATAATATCAAGGAAATAAAAAAAAAGTGCGGCCACCCTAGGAAAATTTTGAATTAAAAAAACATTTCAGTAGTGCGCCAGAAATCACTTTTAGCGAAATTAAAACACAAAGTTATCGTGAAAACTCTCTTAAAAACACTTTCAACCTCAGGGCTTACAAAATGGATTCAAATAAAATTTTGGTGAAAATGTCAATTTCAGACAAAATTTTGGATGTTGGCCAAAGTATTCCAATTAGGCCATAAAGTAATAGAACAAAAAAAATTATAAAAATTGGAAAAGTATCTACGAACAGACAAATAAGTTCAGTTTGTTGTCAATAATTCTTTAGACAAATCTTTCAGATTGTTCAAGATCTATTCACATTATATTTATGGTCTTGTGGTCTTTGAGATATATATAGGTGTATATATATAGGTTTTTACCGTCAAGTGTTTTAAAAGTGATCCAAATAAAATTTTGATGAAAACGTCCATTTCAGACAAACCTTCGATTTTAATAAGAATAAGATTTTGGATGTTAGCCATAGGATCCTAATAGACTCTCTTCAATATCGGCTAAGAACAAGGTTTCGGCGAACCATAAATTCGTGAGACAAAAAATTTTGTTTTTAATTTCTGAAAATTTAAAAATTATGAAAAAAATTTACAAATAAAAAAAAATTTCAGTAGTGTGCCAGAAATCACTTTTAACGAAATTTAAACACAAAGTTTATGAACGTTAAAAATCTCTTAGATACACTTTTGACCATCAGGGCTTTCAAAATTGATCCAAATAAAATTTTGGTGAAATCGTCCATTTCAGACAAACCTTCGATTTTAATGAGAATAAGATTTTGGATGTTGGCCATAGGATCCCAATAGACACTCTTCAATATCGGCTAAGAACAAGATTTCGGCGAACCATAAATTCGTGAGACAAAAAATCTTGTTTTTAATTTCTGATAATTTAAAAATTATGAAAAAAATTTACAAATTAAAAAAAATTCAGTAGTGTGCCAGAAATCACTTTTAACGAAATTAAAACACTAATTTATCGTGAAAACTCTCTTAAAAAAACTTTCGACCATCAGGGCTTACAAAATGGATTCAAATAAAATTTTGGTGAAAACGTTCATTTCAGACAAAATTTTGGATGTTGGCTATAGTATCCCAATTAGGCCATAAAGTCATAGAACAAAATGAAATTAAAAAAATTGGAAAAGTATCTACAAACAGACAAATAAGTTCAGTTTGTTGTCAAAAATTCTTTAGACAAATCTTTCAGATTGTTCAAGATCTATTCACATTAAATTCAGTGTCTTGTGGTCTTTGAGATATATATAGGCGTTCTTCCAATCGAACAGAGTGATTATGTCAAAGCCTTTCAGAGACCTTCGACACACCTCTGGTTGTAATAAATATTCTCATCGAGAGATTTCTCGGGGTATCTGCTTGCGTAACAGGCTAGGACTTCCATCCGCTGCAAAGCAGCACAAACAATCGTTTCGACTAATCGTAATCGTAATCAAAATGCGGAAAAGGCTTGCTTTTTCTACAGTCTTTTCCTATGCAAAAATTTCTTATAGCCAAGTTCGACTGCCTTAAAATTGAAGACAACACGATTTCCTTCCTGGGCGTGACAACTGCTTAGAACTTTTTTATATAAAACCTTTTCAATGAGTTTTTCAGCGACCTTGAGACATCAATAAAGTTTTCCAAAGTCCATTCACCGGACAGTCCCCAAACCATAGTTCCGCCCATGGGCTGACCTCTATTCCAGACCTCTATTAGACATTTGCATGTCACACTGACATTATGGCTCTAATGTTTCACCTGATGTCTTGGCCCTGCCTTTGTTTTGGTTGCTTTTAGCAAAATTATGGCCAAAAGAATGCAAACACTATTAATTTGATCAAATGTATATGTGTATATACAATATACACTATATATATGTATTATGCTTTGTATATAGGTACGTAAGTGGCGGCATATACTTATGCGATATTTCATGACTTGGTGCGATTTTTAGCTTGTTCGACTAGTTCGTCCCACGAAAATCATATCAAAAATGTGTGTAGACGGTTTACTGAGATAGTTGGCTTGCTGCTTTTGGCCACTTTAGACCCAAACTGCGTGGGTGTTGTTAGCTTTTGGTTCTACATCGTTTGAGTCTTAATGCAGCCGAGACTTTTGCTTAAATTTGGTCACATTTCTGGCAGTTGACAACCGAATTTCAAAGTTTAATCAGTTGTTGTTTGTTGTTGTGTTATTTGAAGCGCCGTTATATATTTATTATATTATATATATATATATATATTTAAATTTAGCATAAAATAAAGAGCAAAAAACTTAACTAGCTACGAAACAACGAACCGTCCATACCTCCGATTAAAACGCCATCTTCTTTGCTGGCCATATTTGACCATAGTGAAAAATGTCTTCAAAACTGATATCATCATCGTTCCACAGTTCGCCCCTTAATGATTGTTTTAAAGTGGGCGAATTCGAGAGACGTTTGGGTAAGTTTGATGTGGGCACATCCACGTCACAAATGCCAATGACTTTGGCATAAACATTTAGAGATTATTTGTAATGAAATTTGGTAGAAGGTCAAGTTCAAGTGTTGAGCAAAAACCACAAATTAATTACAAAAGGTGTGACTATTGTGTTTATTGTGAGCCACAAAAATCTCACATTAATGTCTGTTAATGTTTAATGTAATACTAATTACACATAAAAGCGGATTCCTGATGGGAATATTGCTGTGTTCTATGTTGTAAGCACGCTTGGCTCACACCATTTGCGCGTTGTTCTTGGAAAGCTTAGTACTTTATTATTTTTTAATTGCTGTTAAGATACTTTTTGTAGTAGTAGTTGGTTTGCCATACAAGTTTAACATTTGGGAAGGAGGGGATTCCCCCCGGGCCAGGAGTTTTGCTGTCGTACTGTCGTGATTCAAGCTAAAGGTGTAACAGAGGTGCCGGTACATTTTCACCCCGGGCCCGGATTTTCTCTCTACGGCCCTGCCTGTACCCATTGGATCAAGAAGTAGTAGTTCTATCCGATATTTCAAAATGCTTACCATTATCCCTTTGCAACGATTGAGCAATGTCTGTCTGTCCGCATATCTCAGAGACCATAAGAGCTAGAATTTGTTGATATCTTTCGCCGGTCCCCGTAGCATAAAAGTCATCCGGTTGTAATTTAGCACAGTCTTAAAGCTTTTTGCAAGTAAAACTTTAAAAGATATGTAGGTAGGCCGAAGTTTATGAATTTTAGACGCCCTGCCCTTCCTTATAAGCATTATACCACTTTATTTCATTAAAAAAACGCTGAAGTCGTCAAACTCGGCATGTGGATTAATGTGAGCCTAATAAAGAACAAATGTTGACTTTTAAAAAAAAAATGCCATATTTCCCTTACCCCGTAATTCCTTGTACCTGAATGCGCATTTAGTCCTACAACATCGAATATAAACAATTATTTTCTTTAGGAAGAGTGCGTGAAGGATACCCTTCAACTGTCGCCACTGCCAGCCTTCTAAAAAGGTCGCAAAACAACACCACATCCTTAACAACTTTTACCTTAATTCTACCAAAACCAGTCCCTGGCAGTAGCCAAGTGCAGGTCTTTGGTTCTGTCTCACTCAACACTATGAATTAAATTTGCAACTAGTTCAGAACTAGTTCTTAACCATATTCATTGACGTGTGTGTAGCCTAACTAGTACATTGAGAAAAAAAAGTGAGAATTTCTCGCTTACTATTTCGCGCTTAAAACAAGAGCAACTATTCGATTATTGGAAATTCATATGTGAAGAGATATAAATTTCTAATTTCGAGAGTGTTTAGAATATTTTTAAGAAATTTGTACGTGCAAATAAAGGCTTGTGGAAAGATTTCTTACTCAATTAGTCTCAATGTTAAGATTGAAATATTTTATTCTTAATTTGAGGGATACAGAGAACTAAAATTGAATTCTGAATAAATCAATGTACCAGGTGTGAAAGCTTAAGTCCGCTGTTTTTTTTATCAAAGAAACACATGTTTCTTTCATAGAAAGCAAAAATAAATGTATTCAAAGTACTGGCCCTCGCTAGCAACACATTTTCGGGCAATTTGTGGAGACCACGCAAAAAAAAATTGCTTCTCTTTCGAGGCAAACCACTCATCAAGCCATTTTCTGATGTCTTGAAGGTGGTTGACAGAAGGGGCCAGGTCTGGTGAATAAGCGGGATGGGGTAGCACCTCCCAGTTGAGTGTCTCAAAGTAGTTGCCGACCATTTTTGACGAGTGCGATGGAGTGTTGTCGTGGAGGAAAATCAGTTTTTCATGTCTTTCTTGATAGTCCGGTCTTTTTCCACGCAGAGCACGGTGCATTCTGATCAGTTGTTGGTGGTAGCGGTGGAGATTGACAGTTTCACCAGTTTCAAAATCTCATAGTTGACGATACCCCGCTGATCCCACCAAACCCACAGCATCGTCTTCTGTCCGAAGCGATTTGGTATTACGGATGATGTTGATGGTTTTTTGCGTTTAGTATTCTCGAAAGCACTGTCGCCAGAGACCTCCACAAGCATTCGACAAGCATTTAAATTGAAGCAGAAAAGCAGAAAGGCATAAGCTTCCCGCGTATACTCTTTTTCTTAATTTCACTCCTCACAATGTTTTTATACGGTTTTAATAATGTCTGTAGCAAAAGTTTAATTTGAGCAAGGAGATTGAATACTTTAAGAACAGGATATAAAAAGTTTCAGATTGAACATTTTTTTGTAATACCTACGCTGCTAAGTTAAACAAACAAGAACATTACCTATTAATTAGGAATAGGTATAACTGAAATAAAACCAAACGCTAAGTTTGACTTCCAAAAGGCCCAATGGTGGAACGCGATTGTCTTAGCCAAGTGAAGAACCCTAGAAGCAGCTGCAAAAGCTCCTTTACAGCTAGCTGACGTCGTCAAGTATTTGGACTTACTGATAACACATTGCAAAAAGCAAACAAATATTGTCAAAGAGTCTTATCTGAAAGTTTTTCAAAGATATATGACAAAACCAAAAGCGACCAACCCGACCAGCAGTTATATTCGAACCCTAGTATGCGTCAGCAGTGCTGCATAAGTTGGTAAACATTTTATTAAAGAATTACGAAGCCATGACACAGTATGGCGATTATGACAATTTGGGTAGTTATAGTGCATATATAAAACGATCTTTTGTGTAAGCTATAACTAAGAAAATTCTTAAAATCTTTCTTACAGATGCACTACTCGCCGATTTGCAAAATAGTGTGCCGGGACACCAACAGCAGCCACAATATGGCACTGTGCAACCCAAGCATCACTATCAACCACAACAACATCAACAACAACAGTCGCAACAATTTGTGGACAATACGCCCGGATATGGCAGCTTGAGAGGCAAGGCGCAGCAGCCGCCTCAGGTGGTAAGTCTTTTAAAGAACCCAGATAATGCACTTTATAATAACATTTTATTGCTTACAGTTTCAGGAACATTACAGCGTGGAGACACGCTCTCCCACGACGGACTTTAATGGATCTAGTCAAAGCAATAGCTACCAAAACCAGAGCTCTGGCTCACTGCCACGCCCGGGCGTCGCTGGCGGCTATAATAATGGTCCAGCCGCTCAGAATAGTTCCGGACTATCGGAGTTGGATTCACTATTGAACGACTTGCAAAATGCACGCTACAACAATGGCGTGGATAAGAGAGGTGCGTCTTAAGTTCCGAGCTTAGCCAAACAATTACTAATGCTTTACTTTTATACTTATAGAAATCGATGTGCCCGTCAACTATAGTACGCCTGTCTCGAAATATAATACCTATAATAGTTATGCATCGGTTAAGGAGCGTCCCACCATGGATAGTCTGCTAAATGAATTGGATAATGCGCATATCTATGCCGTGCCCAATGGGTAGGTTCATATAACAAAGATGAGCTGACTCCAATGCATTATTTATCTTTTATATTTATCTTGTAAAGCTCTGCACATAAATCTCCAACACCCGGACGCCATGTTACCATTACTGTACGCGAAACAAAGACCGAGAAGATGACAGGCCCCGATGGTCCAGGTATTTACATGTGGTTTCATTTAACTGTAGTCAATATTTGTAATTTTGTGAGTTTGTTTGCAGTTGGCTCTATTGAGGAGAAGATTGTGCAGCAAAAAGACGCATTTACACCAAACCAAGCAGCGCCGCCACAGCATCCTGCATACACTTCACAAGCAACCAAGGAATTGGATGACTTAATGGCATCGTTGTCGGAGTTTAAGGTAAGTGTTGTCGAAGAGTGTTCTAGTTCGAGTTGCGTCTAACGATAAGAATGCTCCAGCTTTTAAACGTGTTTATTTTTGGAAAATGTTAGAAAGTTATATAGATAGATATTTGTAAGCAGATAATCGTGCTTTTTAGGGATTACGATGACGATTTCGATTTGCCAAACTGTCTGCACAGAGCACAAAATTACTCAAATAAAAATAAGAGCCTCTTAGCTTTTTCGGATAACGACTCGGAATTTTTTTCGATATCGTTTGTCTGGCGATGTTTTCTATTGGTTTCGAAGTCGAAAAAATTCCAGCACCTGACGAGCTTACCTCCAAAATACTTCGCTTTATGGATTCGAAAGCCATGTTTTTTTTGTTTGGTTTTGTAGTTAATATATTGTATTAGAGCTTAAACAGAAGCTCATTTTCCAAATGGTATGATTCTGATTTATCGAGCTGGATAAATAGATTAAAAGCTTAAGATGAAAATTTTATGGAAATTAAAAGTTTTGAACTTGTTTCACCCTCAAAAACGATTAATCGAAATGAGATTTGAAAAGGTTACTTTTGTTTCTTGATGAAAATTTCAGATTTTTGACTTCTTATAACTTTCAAGAAATTGTAGACACAAAAAAAAAAAATGAAGATTAGATAGATTACAAAAATCTCTATTTTAAGGCCTATACGCAGCATGCAAAAATTTCGCACGGAATGACAAAACTTCATATAAAAAATAAATCCCATTTGGAATTTTTTTTTTTGGGATATTCCAGGATATTTTTATATGAAGTTTTGTCATTCCGTGCGAAATTTTTGCATGCTGCGTATGGGCCTTTAAAACAAAAAAGCCGGCTCAAGTAAGCCTTCTATAGGATTTTGATTTCAAAATTAAGTTTGTAAAACTTGTAATACTCCTGTATTTAAACATTCAGTCCAAAATATCTAGATGATTTCTTCTTTACTTTGACAATTCTTTAAATTGCTTGAATCTTTTCTTCATATGGTATTTTGGTTTGTCTTAGACGTTGAGGAAGGCATTTAAGTTGAAAAACTAAAAAAAAAATATTAAAGATACAGTGATGTATTGCTTTGGGTTTAAAATTTGGGTACAACTAACTTTGCAACTTTAATAATCTTTTCGTTGAGTCGCTTTATTCCATATAGTGACCAGTAGACGTCAAAATCTAGGCCTAACAGGCCTAAGTATTATACATCTTCAATATGCAAACACTTTTGAAATTAGTTTGTAATCAAAAGAGGTTTTCATCTCTTTTCAACTCTAACTCTCTCCGTAACTTTGACATCACTTTGTTTTAAAAGTTGGTTGGTTTTTGAAATAGGTTTTCTTGAAGATATTGAGAAAATTCTTCTAGGTGGAATTTAGTTGAAAAGGGTTTCCGACACATTAACGTATTAGAAAAAAAAAGATTGTAATTAGAATACATATTAATATCGATTAGTCGATATAACATAAGCTTCATTCAGTATTCTGAATCAATAGGAAACGAAATCGAGATCTGGAACAGGCCTTATTATTTTTATTTTTAATGGGTGTAAGATGTACTGCGACCCAAGTGAATCTATTTATTGTACCTCCTTCACGGCTTAGAGCTCTCCTAAAAGTCCAATAGCCTGCATATATTCCAGTATTTTGTTTGAACTTAGGGTAACAACGATCTCCGGTGAGAGAACGTACATCCCTAGAAGCTTGTTTCTTTTGTTGACGAGTGCCATGCATTTACATAGTAGATGCATTGAAGCGGCAAAGTCCACTTTCCACCATGCCGATTTTATTTAAATGGCTGCGGAGCCTACAGTGTCCCTTCAAGAGGCCTGTCAGGATCCTCATGAGTTATCATGAGTTCAATTCTCTAGATGCTTTCTCCATAACATTAATTTGACATCTCCTCAAAAAATGGTTTTAACTATTTATAATGTGATATTTCTAGTGCTCCTGTAGATACAAAGGAAATTAAGTTTGTATTCGGTTGAATTACTGGCACAATGATGGATTGCTTTGAAGTTTGGGGAAGAATATATCTTTTATCTTTTATAACCACTTTTAGGAATGAATATCGATATCTGGAAAAATACTTTATACCTTTGAATTCTTTGATATTGAAAAACTTTTGAAGTTGTTTGGTGACCAGAGTAGATGTTTAAATTTTTTTCATACAAATCTTCTGAACCTAGTTCTCCGTAAAGGTAAACACGAATGTACTCTAAAACGCGTTGAATACATTTACGCTGAATAAGTGAAGAATGGGTAAGAGAATTGCCTTCAAACATTAAATAAGTGGACATTAGAAGAACAATCAGTAGCGGATCCAGGATTATTTGTGGATTAACGATTGCGGTCACTTTTTAAAATAGAAACACTCAACTGAACCGGAAACCTTCACGCGTAAATCCGCTCTCAAAAAATTGGTAGTCCTAATCTGCAAAATTTTTTTAAGTCAGACCTGCTGGAGACACCTTTTTGGGTGCAATTATATGTGATATATTATAAATAATGGCCCTCTTGTCCTTGTAGGACTTATAGGAACTTGAATATATTATATGTGATGGTGCAAATGTATCCAGCATACACAAAGATACACCTCTAACCTCTAATATATATATATTAGATCTAGATATGATCTTCCGTATGTCTGAACGTCTGTATCTTGGAGACTTTAAAAGCTAGCATAACCAAACATGAGATTTTGACTGCTTATATGCGCTTAAAGGTTTTTAACAAAAGTTGCGCGATTTCTTGAATGTTCTTATTAGGGGCACCCATGCATTTTGTATGAAATTTTGAGCGTTGATCATAAAGAAATCATTGGAATTCTTAACGTTGGGAATGTGGCTCTCAAAAATGAGTTCCAGTTTGCAAACCTCAACTTCTCAATAATTTAATTATAATTTCAACCAAATCGTTTTATTTTTAGCAAACAGTTTTATTGCACGGTTCCAAAAATATCAACAAGGTAAAGTCTTGTCACTTAAAAACGTTTTTTTTTACAACCGGAAAGATATATAAGTACAATGTATTTATTTTTGACTTGAAACTTTTATGCTATGGCAATATGAGGAACTAAACAAATGTTTTCATTTTCGCACCTGTCCAAATTCAATGTCAAACATCTAAAAATCGCTTTGATTGTCGTTGAAAGAAATCACATGTTTAGCAGGGGCGGAAGGGCGTCTACCGTATAACATAGTATCTAGATAGGATAGAATATAATTTTAAATTTTCGCCCACTGTTTGTTTCATATTTTTAGCTTTACCTCGATGTTTTATTATATTGTAGGTTGGTAATAAAAACGATTAAATAAACAAATTTAGTGAACTGATTGACGCATGTATTTTGGCCAAATGAAAGATTAGCGCCCTGTGTTAGCTAAGATCTAACTTTGGTATAGTTTTGCACTTGACTTTGACATAGTCTAACCAAATTTGAGCTGAAGCTTTTATTGGCAGCATAAATTTTCAATTTTAACGATTTATTGCACACGGCGCTTTTTATCTTTCTTATTTTATTTATTATTTTTCTGTCAGACTATAAAACAATCAATCAATGGCTGTTTAAAAAGAAAATAAAACAAAATCTTTGAGCTTTTTATACTTTAATCAGTTCATATTCAGCTGTCAATTTGCTTACGAGTACTCTACATAGTATGAGCTCTGTTTATATTTTCATTTTTTATATTTTCATTTGGGTTTTTCATAATTCTTCTTGGAAATCCCTCATTGTCTGTGCTCATTGTGCCAGCTCTGTCTGACATTTCTTTTTAAGAGCATTTTGACATACTACTAGTACATAATGATATATTATTATAACAGATGTGTTTTTCTGCATTTTATTGTGATGTTTTTTTTTCGTTCTTCATAACAAGCACATTACAAAGTTGTTTATAATATTATAAATGTTCCTATAGAACACCGAATGCCCGTTCATGTTTAAAGTATATGGTATATCAGTTAATTGTTTGTAAATATTTCATATTTCGGTCAAGGTGCCTGCAATTCTTGTTGAAGTTCCATTGAAATGTGCTAATTAATATTTATAGAATACAAATAATTGTAAACAAAAAATGTAATTTTTATAGAAATAATGAGGTCTGTAGCGAATTTTGATGAGTCAATTAAACAATACATACAGTTTCTTTCTGGACTACCTGGAATCGGAATGACAATGTCGAAGAACCATCCTGATTCATCATACTGTTCTACATAATTTTAAAAACAACGCCATAAAAAAAATCGGTACGAAAAACTCTACATTGCTATCATTTGGAATGATTTAGCTAAAAAGTCCAGGAACATTTGTGATCTTAAATTCAGAATAGAATTCGTGTCAATAGATACCCCGGTTAAATAGCGTTTAGTTTCACAAATTACTTACTAAAAACATATTAAACAATAAAATAAGTTGTAATTTTTATTTTTTTTTATTGGAAACTTCAAATAAAAATAAAAAGCCGAAACAAAAACCAAACCGAACAATTTTATTCGGATTCGGTTTTGCTTGCTCCGGAAAACGAATTTTTTTGTCGATAATTTCCCATTTTATTTTCGATAAATTCTCATGTTGTTTTGGCGCGAAATTATTTTTGTTTGATACAAAACTGCTGATATGATTGTCTAACACCCTGTCGCACTTATCGATATAAAATAAGTACCTTTTTAAACCTATTTTACCGATTCCTTTTCATTCCTCTTGCAACAAAACATTCGGTTTCAAACCACATGAAAAATTCGGTTTGGTGGAATTGGGAGCACCAAACATTCAATTTCAAAACGAATTCGAATAAAATGTTCGAATAAAATGTTCGGACTCGTTTTCCGGAGCACGACCAAGTATACTACTAAATTTATCGAAACCACTTTGGCAAAATCCTGAACTTTATGTTTTTAAATAGTTTAAAGTTTGAATAAAGAACGATTGCATTCGAAAATATGAATTGATATCACTTATTGTCAATCGTTGCACGGAGGAGACGAGCTCAATTAGCTGCTCTTACAGACACGGTCCGAAAGCGAAGCCGAAAATGCGGCCTGCTGTTGCTGAGAGAAAAAATGAGCTCAGTCGTCAACATGCTTTCATCGAAGCATGTTCACGTTGCTTTGGGTCGCTTATTTTGCGAAACAGTTGCAGGTTTTGAGGTTCTTCCGTTAACGATCCTTGATTTAATTCTGAACAGAACAGAGTTGAAATTATGATTTTAGGAACATTCTCGGGAATCTAAAGCCTTGTTTTTTTGGATGCAGGTGTCCTTATGGATGGGATTGATTGATAGTATTGAAAGGGTATTATGCAGTCAATGTATGCTCATGTAAATGGTATAAAATCATACCCAAAGTGCCCAGGGTATTAAAGATTTGTGTAATGTATTTAACAGCAAGGAGGAATTGTAGCATACTTCAAGTTATTCAAGCTAAACCATAACCTAGACTTCGGAGACTAAAAGAGCTAAATGGACCCAGTTACTGCCAACGTAGGTGAAGATTGCCTACTTATGTTGATATCTGTCATACCATCCAAATATAATAGTTTGCTAATGATCTTCTAGAAAGTATTTGAAAAGCTACTTTTAAGTAGAAAGTAACCCGTGCTGCCAGATCTTAATATCAAAGTCAAGCCGGTCCAATCATCTCCTTTCGTCCTACAACCTGGTTAACATTCAAGGCTTTAAAAGACAAACACAGTAGTTCCTCAGAGGAGCGTACTGGGGCCTGTGTTATCTAAAGTTCTCAACGCTGATCTTCTGGAGCATCCCAAAATCTGCAAGATCAGCTTTGCATGGCTGACATTTGGCTAACCAATTTTCAAGCTAATGAGAAGAAAATGGCACTATTAAGTAAAGGTCTCACTTAAGCTAGAAGCCTAACATAAATCCATATTAGGCAATTCTGGAAAACAGCGAGCATATCGAACATGGAAAACTTGTAATGGTATCAGACCATGACTCTCAGAAGTATATCAAATGCGCCTAGGTATATTGACAATATGGAATTGTACAAAGACCTAAATGTTCCATTCACTGAAATAATATACTGACAACAACAGAGTAAAGGGTCATCAATCTTGAGGCTTTTTTTTAAATGCAAAAAAAAAACACAAAAGTTTAAAATGAATCGGAAAATCTTTATTATCAATAGAAATAACCATTCTTGCCATTCACTTTATAAAGATAATCCCTTTCAAATATTGGCCGCAACTGCGCCATAGCTTGTCCATGCGGAGGTTCCTATTTTCGATGACGCGTTCGAGCATAATCGGCGGTATCTCGCGAATAACACGGGTAATGCTTCAATCGTAGCTGGCTTATCCACAAGCACTTTAGACTTCGCGTAGCCCCAAAGAAAAAAGTCTAACGGTGTGATATCACACGATCTTGGTCCGGAGCGTGAAATTAATTGTTCACCGAATTGGTTTCATAAAATGGCCTAAGCGCGCGAAATACATTCTTTACAGAACGCAAATTTTCGTAATATAATTGTACGATTTGTAAACGTTGTTCGGGATTAAGCCTTTCCATGATGAAATGGCAATGAAAACTGAATAAAAAACACATGACAACTTGACAGAACTCACGCATGACTTATCAAAAAAACCCTGTTGAAAAAAAATCCTCAAGAATGATGACCCTTTATATAGAAGTTAGCAATAATGAAAGTATTTCAAGGTGCCTCAAGCGATTTCATGCCCCAAATCTCTCAGATAGATTTCAAATGTTCATCTCATTAATATTTGGTTTTCTATTGGTTTCCTTTGATGAAAATTCATCAATTCTATTTTAAACGTTCTATGAGATACATAATTTGCTTGATGTTTCAGGATAGATTGCAAACGTATTCAATTTTTTTTAACACCTGTCCCCGTTGCCAAATAAGAGCATTTTGCGGCAATATTAATTAATATTTATTATTATTATTATCAAATCAAATTTTGTTATGCAGAATGCTTTGCAGCGTTTTTATGACGTTCAAATTTGATAAGATTTTGACTATACTGTACAAAATTCATAGCAATTCCACTAGAAACTGCAACAAACTTCCAGTTTCTCTTAATACATTAAATGCATAACGAAAAGCCTCCAAATTTTGTATCTAACTGGAGACTCATGTCCACCTAATTAAAAAAAAAAAAAAAATGGAAAATGCCTTTTGGGTACCCCGCAATCGGGTTAAAGCCTAAAGAAGAGGGGCGTCCTATCCCCGCATAAGCTTCGCGCACTCTTATTCCACTATCAGGGGTAGCACGTACGATCACTACAAGGTCTTTCCAACGGAGACACGATCTATCCCTTCGTAGGGTTCCATTCTTGTTGAAGCTTCTTCGTGCATACGTCTAACATCACTGAATCAGCGGAATTTTCCGCTTGACTATGCCAATATTTTCGGAGAGCTTATAGAGTTTGTTGTTCCATTGAAGGCGTTTCTCGTGACCAAGGCGTAAAGTAATCTCAAACACTCAAAAGACTTTGCAGCAGACCAATGCTTCAGTGCTATAAGGCAAAAAGGGGACGATGACCTTCTTGTACTATAGTCTAACTTCGACTGGCACAAGTGAACTCTACTTCTCAGTTGCATACTGGGACTTAACTTGATCTCCATGCTGAAGCATAGTAATTTGATCGTCTGGTTGCCGAGTCCCTTTACTTAAAGAAAATATAAACTTATTCATGTTCACATTTATCACTAGACCCACACTGGCAACTTCTCTTTCAACTTGACTCTGGGTACCCTTAAGATATATTTTGACCGATCTCAAAAACTTTGCAGGGCTACCGAACCCCAGACAAACTGGGACATACGCAATCTCTTAACATACTTATTTGTTGGAAACATTCCAGGTTATTACTTACTTCCTTCTAGCTTGTTAGTTTGATATATGGCTATCACTTATCATATAAAAATATTTACTCACAGCCAAAAGTCTTAAAGAAATTTCTCAACATTTGCAGCCCTGTAATTCATTACGAAATTTTTTGTTGTCATATAATTCTCAGTTCATTTAATCCAATGATCATAAATGTCTGCCATATATTTTGTTGCGTATACGCAACGTACGCCATATGCACTTATTAACTGAGGGTCAACATAGGTATTCAAAGATAGCGATTTTAAGATTTTAAGATTTTAAAAATTTAATTAATTACAAATTTAGTTTGTCGTTTTTTTTTTTTTTTTGGTGGTATGGAGTGGAGCAGCCGCGGGAGGAAGCGGCAGCAAATTGCATTTCAATGTCATTGACGAGTGGCCATAAACAATTTATACATTATATATATAATTGTATATAAATATATAGGCTGCGAGGCATAAAGAGGCTGCCGGGACTGTTAATTATTAAATATCATTTTCAAATTATACGAATATTTGCGAGTGTTGGCAAGGCGGACAACTAGACGGACACCAATGGACCGGACCGTATCGACCGTAAGAGCATTAGACGTTGCGTTACGGCAACATTGAGGCGTGTCCGTGACTTTTGTTGATACGCCGCATTGATGATAAATATGAAAATGAAATACGTTCAACAGCTAAAATGTAGATACAGTGACCTCGTAAGCAAATTTTTTAAGGGGGTCGAACATTTAACACTAAAAAATCGAGTGATATTGATATTTAAAAGAAAAATGTTACTTTTGTAGGGCACATAAAAATAATGCATATAGTAGAACAAAGAGATAAGGGAATGGCACAAGAAGGTTAAAAGACGGTTTTTTAAAAAACTTTTCTCCCACGCTACAATAGTGTGCCCTGACTAGCGGACTTATAAGATAGAATAATTGATACTATATCTTCTCATCTCGTTAATTTAGACTTAACTCCGCCTTCTTTATATTGCCTTCTGGGTAAGAAAAATAAGTGAACTACTATTCTCTTGGTTTGAAGATGAAGTCATCTCCTAAGAACTTATATAAAATTTTGATGGTTCTACCAAATTTTTCAAGAATGGAGCTTTAAATAAGAGATAATTTTTCTTTTATAAAATATGGATGTAATTGAAAAGACATTCTCAAATTGGTTAGTTCATTAAGTTTTCCTCAAAGGTAGTTCCGTGGTGCCAGATAATTCCCAAAGTTCCTGAAAAATATTTCCAAAAAGTGGCTTCGATTTCCTCACGAAATATATTCAATTCAAATCATTTGATTTTTCAATATTGAAAATAAAATTTTAATTTCCCATGAGTGATTTTGGTTTCTTTCCAAAACGTATTCTATAAACGTTAAGGAGTATTGCATGGATGAGTCGTTTTTGAGTCATTTGTGGGCGAAGATTACACAGCCACACAAAAAAAAAAATGGATCGATTTTTAAGCTCGGATTTCTGACCGTGTTTACTGCATTACCTCAAAAAACTCCATAAAATAAGATATTCAGCAGGGGCTATGATTTTGGACCATGGACTCGAATTTAATGACCTCCGAACCCGCAAATAGATTTTTTTGTGTGGTAGTGTGATCCTTCACAATAAAAATATTTTAAATGACGCCATTCTAAAAGGTGTTCCCGTGGGTCTGTGTAATAAAAGTTGAGGACGGACGTTGGTCAGTATGAGTAAATAGATTTTTCAACGAATTCTAACGACATCAAGATCTGTATCATTTGTTGAGTTTCAAAAAATTGAATATACTAGGCCCCCGGTTGCGACGTCCCTGTCTATGGTTTATAGTTCTATGCGCAGGGGTTGGGATGTTCGAGTGTGTGAACGAGTGCGAAAAAGAAAATACAAAAATATACGAATATATGAATATAAACAATATTGCACACGGCACCTCGTTGGCGGCGCTTGATTGGGCGCCCACACTGGGACACTGTTCATATCTATCCATTTGAACCATACACCCAAACCCCGTTAAGAGCTTCCACAAACTGTCAACAGTTTTTCCACAAAAGAAAAACGCCGGAGAATATACATATACATATGATATGTACATACATAGTTTTTCATTGCAAATCATTTGCATGCTATTTTTGTAAAATTGTTTTTATACAATTTTTATATATATAAAATTTGTTGTTTTTTTTATATTTATATTTTTATGCTTTTTCATTGCCGCTCTTGTTGGCAATCTGCTGTCCGTCTGTCTGCCGGGGCCGTAAAACCTGCCTCCACCCCCCCTTAAGCCCTACCAACAAACTCATTCAGCAATTTTTTGCCAGCGCCCATTGAACGAAATTTCCTCTTTGGCCTTTTCCTGTGCCGCCTTCAAAGCTGCTTTTTTTGTACCACATGGCGCTCCTCCTACCCGATTATCTAGATTCTAGATTCAATGCCTTTAGAGCTTTTTTTTTGACTTTTGATTCGAATAAACATTTCATATATTTTATTCGCGGCCAACGATTAGCGTGTGCCAAACATTTCAAAACGTGCTCTGGCACTTTTTATGGGGAAATCCTGTTGGCCATCGTAGCTGCATCAATTTTTATAGCACCCCAACGTTTCACGACGACATTTCGCATACATTCAATTTTTAATCGTATCTGTGTATATGATTATAGTCTAAAAATAACAAAAAATTATACGCCAATGGCACTATGCAACGATTGGTGTGGCTTTTCCAAAAGGCTGACAGGAGCGGAATGGCCACCAAAGGGCGTCCAAAATCGGCTGACAACAAAATGTTTGTGTGATCAGTTTTAAAGAAAATAAAGGACGCTTCGGATAACAACGGATTTTTTTTGGCTTTCGAACATGACATTTAAAGAGATACTACATAAAGGGCTTCCTCCGAAAACCTAATAAAGGGAATTGAAATGGCTAAAAAGTGTCAAAAACTTATTGGCTAAAGGGATCCAAAAAATGTATTTAAGTGGTGATCGATACTTGCAAAGTCATTTGAAGATTTAGGAGTTCTTCTTTTGGATTGTCTTAATTGTGTTATAATTTACAAAAATTAACAATACGACATCTTGGTCATCATCTTCATTTACTGAGTCTTTCACTGGAGCATAGTCCGACTTGGCATCTTGGTGGTAATCGACAATTGCAAAACTACTTTGGAGCTCAGCAGATCGTCTTCTGATGTGAGAAGAAGAACCTGTAGAAAGAAACTGAAGATCGAAAAGAACCTTTCAAAAGAGTGCAAATTTTGCATTATCTTGACACGACTCAATTGTGTTCTTATTTGAAATCACATGTCCTATAAAACTCCTTACCACCGGGATTACGTTAATTATTGCTTTGCAGTAAAAGACTTCCTTATCACTTTTATGCTTCAAAAATCGTTTATCCATTTTTCTCACGTTCCAGCAAGTAGATGATCAGAATACGCCTTCTATAAATCTGTCCTTTGTTAATGGCGTATCAACCATCTCCAAGATGCGAACGTTTAAAATAATTTTTTTTTTTTTTTTTTTTTTTTTTTTTTTTTTTTTTTTTTTTTTTTTTTTTTTTTTTTTTCCCCCTGGGTGGGGACTTTTTTTTTTTAATTTTTTAAATTAAAAAGAGACCTACAGTTTATAGTCGAATCCGATCGGTGGTGTCTTGATTAAATAGAGATTTTCTTGGGCAAATAGCACCTGCTAGCGATGCCAGTGCTAGGCCTCTGTACCAGTGCCTCTGCGGGAAATCGAACCACCGACTATCGGGTTACTAAGCGAGTACGCTACCACTAAGCCATCGATGGCCATGCTTAATATAACTTCCCGGTAATCCCTTGAGCCACTTGAATTGTCATAAATTCCAAATATTCTTCCAATATATTCCATCATAAGGCCAGCACACTTGAGCCAACTTATTCCATATATAATTATCCTTCGGATGTACTAATGTAGTGACCTTCGCAAATTTGCTGCATTACACGATTTTTTCAATATTTAGTTTTGAAAAATGTATATTATTTTCTTGAAATACATGTCTTCCAGGAGGAAAAACATTTGTTATTATATTTTAAATGTGTTGCTAAAAAGATCCCCTTGGGGACTGCCACCTTGTCGTGGTTAGGGGGATCTGTACGTATAGTGATCCTAAGAGCACTGCCGGCGGTAGCGTAGCTATCGGTAAGGTCGAGGGTGAATATTGAAGCAAAGCGCAATCCACAACCTTAGCATCTGTTTACCAGTTTAGATGCGGCTAAAGCCGGGCGTCTGATCATGTAGCAAGCAGCTCGCTATAAAAACGTGGCATGACAGTATGGCTCAATATCCTATCCGTGTCCTACCGGTTCAGTAGGTTGCGTTGGGCTACTGACCCAGACAAAAAACCAACCCACTCAAGAAACAGAAATTCCTCCCGATACGTCGTCTCTAATTCATCAAGAAATAAATATAAAAAGATCGTAAATACTAATTTTTTTGACGTCCAAAGTAGGTCTGTCCCCTTAAATAGTAATGAACACGCAGGCCCGACGAGAGGGGGCAGGCGGATTCTCCCGGGCCCGGAGTTTTCTCAAGGACCCGGTGAAATTACTGTCGTACTGTCGTCATTCAAGCTAAAGGTGTAATAGAGGGGCCGGTACATTTTCCTCCACTGGCGCGGATATTCTCTCTACGGCCCTGTAAACACGGCTTCGTTAAAAACCGAGCTATGTACTCTCAGTATAACTTCTTTAAAGCCTTTTGTGTTCTGTGATAACGAGCCCGGTTTTCCATGGAGCCAATTCCGTTTATCTTTATAAATAATCACAAGTTCGAAACCATAAAAGCTGGGGTATTAGACCCCAAATGTGGACATATACTTACGCAAATAAAGATTGTTAATTTTCGTTCATATTCGCCACCGTTTCTTGCTAGGAGGATTTTGTAAACACGGCTTCGTTAAAAACCGAGTTATGTACTCTCAGTATAACTTCTTTAAAGTCTTTAGTGTTCTGTGATAACGAGCCCGGTTTTCCATGGAGCCAATTCCGTTTATCTTTATAAACAATCACAAGTTCGAAATCATAAAAGCTGGGGTATTAGACCCCAAATATGGACATATACTTACGCAAATAAAGATTGTTAATTTTCGTTGATATTCGCCACCGTTTCTTGCTAGGAGGATTTCGCGGCTAACACCATAATAGTCATCCGATCCAGACCTAAGAGCAATATTATTATGCTAATCCTTTATAAGCTTAAGTCATCATATTTCGGTATGCATATAAACTTTTGTTTACGTTTAGTTAACAATCATTCATAATACCACATTGCCTGCAAATCAGTTCCCTCAAACGCCTCAACGTTTCGAAAAAGACATTGAGCAGATATGATTTTTTCTCTTAAAAAAATAGGTATCCACTGCCAGACAACACCCCAACAGATTCAAATTTTTATGTCGTAATGTTCCTTAAAAGAAATTCAATAGTTTTAATAACTTGGAATAGTTTGAATTCCGGTTCTATGATATATATGGAATGTATTCGATGAAAGTCTAGTTTAATCTTTTTCTAAATTCTCAGAAAATACTTCTTTGCTCTTCCACCGTGTCTTTCACCAATGCCAGCTTTCATACATTGGCTGAAACAACAGGGTTTTTGCAGTCTTATAACTTCTTATTAATAAATAAGCCGCTTACAACCCTGTCTTAAGACTTAATTACCTATTTATGTTCCCCGTTCCGCTCCCGTCGATAGTCACCACCGAGCCCTACTTTTAATAACAAAGAAGTAGCCCTCGTACAATTTGTTGAATTTATATAGTTGATTAACTTTTGTCTACAAACTTGCAAGCTAACTGACGCCCAATGCCCGTTTGCTGCAAGATCCGCTCCCTTATTAGATCGCAGAAAAATATAAACAGAATCAAAGCGCTCAATTAGGCGTCTAGTTTAGATCTTGACAGAGCTTTGCGGCCTTTTCTTCCAAATTCAAACAAATACAACGAAACACACCCACACACTTATAGAGCGATTATAGAAATGAAAATGCAAAGTTTATGTATGTATTGTTTAATATGTATTGAAATGGAAACTCGGACGACGCGAAAAATGAAAAGGAAAAAAAACAATTACCAGACAAGACAGACAGACAACCAGCCAGTGAAAAGTTTTGTTGTATTTTTGGCAATGAACAAAAACTACGTCAACTAAAATCATCTTATAGAGATGAGATGAGAGCGTCGTGCGCAACACACACATTCGAAAAAGTTTTTCAAAAAAAGCTACAACAACATTGGGGCAATTTTTGAAAGAAATTTTCATATATATTTTTGCTGGTTGTACGAAAAGAAAAAGTTTTTCTGTTAGCGCGCGCATAAAATTATATTCAGTCGGCCCAAACACATCGCACGCTTTAGACCTAGACGACGTAAGGAAGCGAAAAAAGTTTTAACCAAATATAATATTACGAAAAATTGTAAAACCAATTTCTACTTGTAGGTGAGCAACGGTCACAACGCCAACGGTCAACATACAGCTCCATCGCAGCAGGTGCATCATCATCAACACCAGACGGTAACCGATTACGCCAAACCCAACAAGGGCGTTTCGCATCTAACGCAAACCATCGAGGAGACGACCATCGTCGAAGATACACGCGAGGATCAGTTGGATTCTATGCTTGGTAATTTACAAGCCAATATGAGTCGCCAAGGAGTTAATACAGTACAGAAGGGCTGCTGCAATGCCTGCGAGAAGCCCATAGTGGGTCAGGTCATCACCGCACTGGGCAAGACCTGGCATCCAGAGCACTTTACTTGCAATCATTGCAACCAGGAGTTGGGCACACGCAACTTTCTTTGAGCGCGATGGTTTCCCCTATTGCGAACCGGATTATCACAATCTCTTCAGTCCACGTTGTGCCTACTGCAATGGCGCCATTTTGGATGTACGTTTTGAATTGAAAACTTAACTTTTGTTGGATAAGCAACTAATTTTTTTTTTTTTTTTAGAAATGCGTAACCGCCTTGGACAAGACCTGGCATACGGAGCATTTCTTCTGCGCCCAGTGTGGTCAGCAGTTTGGTGAGGATGGTTTCCATGAGCGTGATGGCAAACCCTATTGCCGCAATGATTACTTTGAGATGTTTGCACCCAAGTGCAATGGCTGCAATCGTGCCATTATGGAGAACTACATTTCAGCTTTGAACTCTCAATGGCATCCCGATTGCTTTGTGTGCAGGGTAAGATTTGTTAAACATTTTTAAAACTATTGCAAAACAAATGTAACTATTTTTTTTTGTCTTAAAAACAACGCATATTATCTATTTAGGATTGCAAGAAAGCCGTGCGTGGTAAATCTTTCTATGCCATGGAGGGTAAACCCGTTTGTCCACAATGTGTGGGCGTTGACGAGGAGGAATAAGCTAAGACCAACACAACAAGTTCAGCAAAAGCCTTAGTACATATAGACGGTACCGTGCTAGCAAAATGCCATACAAAAATAGCCAAAAGATACATTTGTATCTTGTAGTTTGAGTTGAGTGCGTGCCACTTTTTAACTTGTCTGCATATGTATCTGATTTTAATACTATGTCGCAACAGCTGCCGACCTAGGCTATTTTTGTTGGCATTTTGCTTGCCCCAACCCAAAAACACACACACACACACACACATACAAATATATATACATATATAAATAATTATATATTGTATAAATATTTGACAAGATGTTGGTCTAGTTAGTTCCGAAAACGTCCAGACAGGAACAGCAGCAACAGCCACAACAAATTGACCCGCCCCCGACCCACGGTTTAAACTAATGGCTGGCCCACTGTTGCTAACGGTGTGTGCCGCCTTTAAAAAAAAAAAAAAGTAAATACAAACCGTTTCCTTTATATGGTCTTTCCCCTGATCCCCAGTTAAAAAAAAAAAAAACTTTTAATGTTGAACTTTTTATATAAACAAAACACAGTAAATTTGTAGGCTTAAGTTTTTAGGTATTTTTTAAATTTAATAATTTATAAAGCAATATTGTAATTTGTTTTTGTAAATAAAATTTAAATAATAATCATACAAAAAAAAAAAAAAAAAAAAAATATATAATAAAAAAAAAAAACACAAAACAACAAACACAAGACATATACAAAGATATTTTGTAGTGGGTTGAGCTGCGCTGTCACATGGCGCTTAGCTAACCCCCCCTGCGCCTTCTGACAACGCCACAGTGCAGTGTCAAGGTCAGTGGCTGCTGGCTGACCTTGACACGCGCCTGGCTTGCTCTTGAACTTGCAGCGTGTCGTATGTTTGTTGTTATTTGTATTTATATTTGTAAACAAATTACAATATTGTTAGTTAGCCCCTCAACACCCACTGCTGGCGCTTAAGCCACATGTTTCCTGTTTGGGCCAAACTATTTTTGTATCTGACATTTGCTTTTATTTATGGTACATACATAACGTATGTACTTATGTGAAGCTCACGAATAAAGCAGCCATTAACAAGTACATTATATAATATTTTCCTTTAATCATGTACGCCATTTTCATAAACAATATGTTTTTAATCAATTAAATTTAATTAGAACAAGAGTGGCCTAAATAATGAAAGGTATTTGTTAGTTGTTTGTTATGATTAGTTTTTGTCACTTGTCAATTGGTCAGGGATTTATAGGATTGACTTGGGCATTGCACTTAAGTGGAGGAAATCAAATTTCCAATACTTTGCCTATTCTCTAGTTCTGGGTTATTGAGTTGGCCTAATAAAGATAATCGGTAAAAGGAGTCCGATTGGGTAGAAAACAAAAAGACAGTTAGAGTGTTAGGCTTTCTTTTTTAGAACTCACTGCAAGATAATCTTGAACTAAAGTTTTTCCCATGGATTAGCGTTCTGTAAAGGAATCGCATGATAGGACTTGAAAGAATTTAAAGTAAATTTTTTTAAGTCTGATTGCTTTTGCATTGTTTAAACATAGGTCTATATGAAGTAAAAGCAATCCAAACTAGTTCCAAATGAGAATTACACAGACCAACATGGTTTAGTTGTTGGAAAGCTATGGGTCATTTCGAAGAATTGCCGTAATCTGAAAATTTGAGGTTATATATCTTAAAGTGAAAAAATTCCGTTTTCGTATAAACTCAAATAGCTCAAAATCCAAACTAGTTCCAGATGAGAATTGTTGTATGGAAAAAGAAATTTTGCCTAAAGGCCTATACGAAGAATAAAAAATTTCGCACGGAATGACAAAACTTCATATAAAAAAAAAAAATCCCAAATGGGATATTATATTAAGTTTTGTCATTCCGTGCGAAATTTTTCATTCTGCGTATAGGCCTTTATTTAAACATAGCGCTTATTATATAGCGATAGCTGTCAAAACTTCTAGAGGAAGAATTACACAGCCAGTTTTTTACATCGGATTCAGCAAATCCAAAAACATATAAGAAACCCGACTTGCTAAGGTGTTTTTGACGTTGGACTCAAATTTAGCGACCCCAAATAACATCGCCGAACAACTGGCATCGAAAATTTTGTATCCGTGTTTCTTGAGGTTAGGGTAGAAGCTAGACCCTTTTTACAAATTTTGCTAGCAAATTCGGATGTAGCGTGTCGCAATACATACGAAAACATATGCCTTGAACTCAAAACACGACACTTCCTTTTTGTGTGTCTGTGTTGTCGATCTAAAACCGAACCCACAAGTTTTTTCGGCATTGAGAATTATTTGACAAAAAAAAATTGGCGTTTTCCAACATCCCTTTGCCCACTTCCTGTTAGGGGACATTTTGAAGACCGGTTTTGACAATTTTGATTTTTGAAAATTGCCCACATTGTTTGAACTAGTAGCATGAACTTGATTTATGACAAAGGATCTAGCTATTATAAATAAGGAAAAAAACCCCATCGCTTTTTACAAAGTAATGAATGCGATCGATACATACCATAGGTACAAAAATTATTATTATTAAATAGGAAAATTTGTCTAAAAATTTCACTTTTTAAAGTTAATACGTTAAGTTTAAAAACAAGTTATATATTTATTTGATACATTTCATGGAATGCAAATAATTTGCTTTGTTGAGCAATGCTTATTTTTCAATATATTTTCTACAAAGTTAAACAAATTTTTTATTCATATAAATACTGAATATGAATGTATACAGGTGCGGATCGTGGATTTAGTCTTGGAGGGGGTTCTTCACTTCGAAGTGTGTATATATCAGAGCTCGCAAAAGGCTTTCAACCCATTTTCCAACCTTTGTGGAGTGTGGGGGGCGTCCGGTCCCGAAAACCCCCAAGGGGAAGATTGTAGATAAAGCAAGAACGATTTTTAATCGAATTTCATATAGAGCACATAGAGGTTCTCACACACCGGTCAGCATACACCTGCAAGCAAAATGTGTATTATAATGTTTTTAATAAAAAAGCAAGCCTAATTACATATCTGCGCGTGAATAGCTTTCGATTGATACCTCATTTGTTAAAATTGGACCATCTTTGATTGAAATTTTATTTTAGCGATATCCACCAAAATATATATTTAATCGAAAAAATAACACCTTATTGCACATCTAGGTGTAAATAGCTTTCGATTGATACCTCATTTGTTGAAATCGCGCGATCCGTCTAGGAGCCTTTGATGTCACAAAAAACGGCCTTGTCTAATATTATATATAGATTTTTGAGGTTTTTTTTTTAAAAAGAGTTTTTCACATATTTAATTAAGAAAAGCATAAACAAAATGTAATTTTTTTAACAAAGTTGCCCAAATCGGTTATTAAGGAGAAAATATTGTTTGACAGCTTTAATGAACATATTAAAAATTAAATTTTTATATTTTTTTTTAGTGACAGCTTAGACAAAATAATTTTTCAACAGTCTTATTGACAGTCATTAAAGTCGAATGCGGATGACTTTGAGATACCCTTCACAATCACAACAAACACAAAAAATAAATGAACCAATCTATGTCTAATTGGAAATTGTGTTTAGATGCTGCGAAAAACTTTTGATTGTCGAATTTCGATATCTTCCTAAACAGAAGAGTTATGCATCTAAGAACTTTCGTATTTTTGAGGGGCTCTATGGGGGTATCCTCTATGGAGCTATCCAACATCGAAACAAATAAAATAAACTTGTTATCCGCATCATAAAATAGGATCCAACCTGAAAGACGTACAGGCAGACGAATATATCTATAACGACTTCTCTAGTCTACTGATACTATATATAGAAATTAGGGGTTTAGTTAACACTTTGTGCCTTAGAGCTACAGGGCTACAGCTAAAAATGGTTCAAAAATATTCACTTGTTAGTTATAATTAAAAAAGCTGAAAATAACGTTTGTTTTAAATTAAGCCTTAACTTTTTAGTTAAAAATTAAAAATTTTACCTATAAATCGATCTGTCATTATAACTCTTTAAAATCGTTGCGACAGGTTCTTGTTTCTTATGTCCGTTGACCCTTTGGTTAAGATCTTCTCAAAATCTTTCTCTTAAATTTAAATATAATAAGTCGTGCTCCGGAAAACGAATCCGAACAATTTTTTCGGATTCGTTTTTGAAAACGAATGCTTGGTGCACCCAATTCTACCAAAACGAATTTTTCGTGTGGTTAGAAAACGAATGTTTTGTTGCGAAGGGATGAGGAATCAAATCGAATTGCCAAAATAGGCTTAAAAAAGCACTTATTTTATACTAAAATAATTTGTTTAATATTCTTTGATATTCTTAGATTATATTTATGCCAACTTTATCGCAGATATTCATTGACAAATATTTTTAAATTATTTTTTTTCTGACTCAATCCAAAAATTTTTTTTTCCGTGTTACAGAAAGGATATTTGCCTTATAACAAAAATCGTGTTTAATTTTCATAAATATTGTTGCCAAAGTATTATTTTTGTGTAATTTTATTTAATAGATAAAATAATAAGAACTGGCAATATTTGAATAAAAATAAAATGTGAACAACATATAGTAATAGAAGGCTGTATCAAACAAAAATAACAGGAGAATTTATCGAAAAATTTAGGGAAATTTACGAATTTATCCAAAATAAAATGGAAAATATTTGAAGCTATCGACAAAAATTCGTTTTCCAGAGCACGCAAAAAAGAATCCGAATGAAATTGTTCGTTTTGGTTTTTTCGTTTTCCGGAGCACGGCTGAATGCTTTTAAAACTTAGTGATTGGTTAAAGAAAGCTTCGCAAAATCTTGTACAATCATTACAAAAGAACCTAGAAGAGTCATAAGCTTAAAATTTTTGAAATCCAGATTTTATACAGTCCAAAATTTTGTACAGAAAAGCAGACAGTCACAGCATTAGTTTATATCGACCTGTCTAATCATGCTGATCAATATGTATATGTACTATAAAAGTCAGAATTTCTCCCTGGTACATACATTTAAAGAAAATTCGAGTAAATTATAACAAATTTTTTGTTCAATAAAGAATTTCTAGGATATATTTTATTTTAAAAACTGCTGGAAAATATAAGGCAAAGGGGATACTAACTAAATACAAACCAATTTATTTAATTTTGCTTATAAATAAGGTTTCTTTATCTTTTGTTGCTCTTTTAATATTCATTCTGGTATCCACGATTTTTTAAAAAACTCATAAATTTAGAAAGTCAAGTAAAATCAATTAAAAGCTAGCAGATACTGAACAAGCAGAAACATTATTTGCTTTATATAAAGAAAAGTAATAAAAGATTTTTCCTAAACTGTATCGATTTCCACAAAATTAAAAAAATCGATTGCCTTAAACTGATTTCTCATTTGTACTTTCACTTGCAATTTCCACATTTTCGATTTTCGCGACGGAGTGCAAGATTTTTCGACTATAAATAGCTTCGTTATATGCAAAAACAAATTTTAAGATATGTATTTCTATGCATATAGTATAACCATTTATGGAATTTAATGCACGAATAACTCTTTCCAAAGTGATTTAGAACAAATTTTAGAAATTCCAATTTCACATGTCAGCGTCACTTTATCGAACACGGTCTGATGGTTAAAAATAATTATGGTATAGTATTTATATAACTTATTGATTATTGGCCCAGTTTTTACATAATCATTGGCAAACAGTTTTTATTTAGAACAACAATAAGCAGACGATAGTTTTATGGGAAATCAAAGAAATTACGCAGCTGTGCTATAATTATAGCTGTGTTATAATTATAATTGTATCATAAAACTTTGTACATACAATATGATGAGATTGAAACTTTTATTAAAATTGGGGAATTCTCTCTAAAGTCTAGTGACTAATATTGATTGGTTTTTTTTAGTTTGATTGTTTCTTTGAATCTATAAAGATTGGATATTGTAGTATGTCTGGGAATAATGAAGTTTATTTTATTTTTAAATTAATCATTCAGAATTAAAAAAATGCTTAAAATAACTCTTGTTTTCTAATTGGTACATTCTTTTGTTAATTCAAATTGCTTATATAGTAGGGGAGACTGGGGCAAAATGCGCAACTCGGGAAATATTTAAACTGGGTTACCGTCACAACGGTAATCGTTGGAGGCTTGAATTTTTTTCCATACATGGCTTTTGTGAAGAGCTCTAAACGTCGCACAGTGGCACGGAAGCCGAAAAAGCGTTGCAAAAATCAAAATTTTTGATGAAAACTTTTGTTAAAATCAATGCATGTATCTGATTTAGAATTTCCGAAAGACGCGTCGGTAAGCCCCATATGTGGGTACAACATAGTGCCTACTGAAGGATCCCATCAGCCCTTTGGCTGCCCCCAAAAGGCAATAATATCAAAAGTTGCGCATTTTGCCCCACTTTTCTTTATATTTGCTAGAAATCCATATACAACAAAAATTAAGCGTTTTGAGTTTATATCGCTTTGAATCAGGGCCGTCAAGACAAAAATAAGACCCGCAAGTGACTTTTGACGCTCCTTAAAAGCATAAATTTTAATTTTATATGCTAAGCCATACATAGATGAATTTTAGAATGAAAATGGAGATAGTCAATAATGAAAAACGGCAAATAATAAATAAATGTCTAGCTGATTTTTCAAAATTCGAGAAAAACGTGATGGAAAAAAAATGGTTTTTTTTTAAGTCTACAGGCCCCTTCTGAGAAAAACGGGGGAATCCCCACGTTACCGTACGGGAAATACAAAAGGTTATTGACTTATCCAAAGGGTATACTAGATTTGTACAATGTACGCAATGGACAGAAGGAGGCGTGGCAGACCCCAAGTCCTTTATACCAAAATGCTTATCATAACCTCGGGTAGCGATTGAGCCATGTCCGTCCGTCCGTCCGTCCGTCTGTCCGTCTGTATGAACACCTAGATCTCGAAAACTATAAAAGCTAGAGATACGAAACTTTACCAGCTGGTGCGCATATTTCCTGAGAAGATGAAGTCTGTTGATTGGAAAGTTCTTAGAAGGGCTATGCAGGAATAAAATTTTATTCGAGAAAAAAAGGTATAGGGTATTACACTGTCGGGCACCACTTCGACTGTATTGCATTTATTAGCATTATCACAGTGCACCGAAATTATTCTATATTGGTTGAAACAGAGTTGCATCTTTGGAACATTAAACATTTTCAGAAGTTTATAGTTATTTTAGACAATCTTTCATTGTTTGTAGAGCGAATCTTTGGAATTAATTTAATATGGACATGATCCAACAATAAGAAGACCCAATTTTCATCTGGAGACGGGATCATGATATTCATTTTTACTTTTAAAGTTGATCTTAAAATGTCAAAACGATTAATCATGTCAAGTTTTAACTTATTATCTTTCAATTCCGAGGAGTTATGCTTTTTTATCATTTCTCGAGATACTGTTTACTATGACGAGCATGCGAGGTGCCATCACTAAAATATGCATAACTTCATAATTCTAGGAGTTACAAACTTTTTTTTTTTTTCGCAGTGAACTTACACGCATAAAAAGAAATTAACACTTTTTTTTAAAGTGGGAGATCACTTTTGAATTTTAAAATTAAAAAAAAAGTTCGCGTCAATATCTTTATTCGTTTAGGAGATATGGCTTGTCAAAGAAAAGTCTTAAAATGAAAAACGCAATTTCAGTTATCGATAGCTCGATAAATAATCGGAATTTTGCAATAAAATTTGACGTGGTTACTATGGGCTAGTAGCTCTACCAAATATGTAAAAATCATCAAAATCGAAGAGGTCGAGGGAAAAAGTGGTCTGCTTCACTTATATTCGCCGAATTATATGTTCATAACTCTCTTTTGTTTAAAAAACTACTAGATATTGCTTATGTCTAAAACTTTAAGTAATGTAAGTTAGATATTGTATTTCCATTTACTTTATAAACAAGTTTTAGGCTGCGGGGTATTAAGTCAGCCAGAATTTTTTAGGGTGGAAAAGTGAATTTTGTGCTCAATCTACTATAGGGTCACTTTTTAGGTCTTCTTAAAAGTCATTATTCGTTATGATAACAGAAATGTTTTTAAATGGCATCTCTAAGATATTTTCAATTAGATTTAGGGCCCGAGTTTGTCGTCGGCCACTCCATAAAGGCAATATTTTGCAGCTTAAAGTATGATTTTGAAGCTTCTGCTCCATGCTTTAAACTTTAAAGCCTAAGCAGGCTTAAAAATCCTGTTGCGGCAGGTAGATCCTTCGGATATGGTAACGAATCGTAGCTCATGTAATTTGACCAGCTAAAAAACAAAAAAACGCAGGACCGTATATTACGATTCGGTCCACCGCAGCTTAGTAACGATAAGAATTGATTTCGACCTTGTATTTTTGAAAGTCATTATGTAATAAGTATCCAACTGCCGGATGGCCCATTTAGATCATGCGCCTATCTTAGGAACTGCATCCCTGCCCTTGTTAATTGAGTAGATTTGTTAAAAAGTTTGCGATGTCTAATTAATATAATAACAATTTTGACCACTTTTAATCCAGACAAAAGGATCCCTTTAATTATTCACTGCTCTTCGTGATACTTTTCAGTATCCGCAAGCATTTTTGACTATTGAGATATCTTGTTCAAGAAATAATTGCCCCGTTTTAATTTAAATTATTGCTTTTGTATTAATTAACAACTCTTTGAATTGAGCAATCAATTAGGGTCCATTGGTACAAACTATTTTAAAATTGTTTAACTATTGTTTATTATAGTTTCTAATTTAGATATAATAAGATTAAATAAACATACTTTAAAAAAAAAAAAAAAAAAACAACTCTTTGAACTTTTCTAGCGACATTATAGACCTAGTGGGACTCGTAGACCAAATAACTCTCGATTTAACCTAAGGGTTACCTAAATTAGCAAAAACAAGGAAGGTTGTTTTGTGAAAAACGGACACAAAGGGTGTCTCCATAAATCTGCATTCTCAAAATTAAGATTCCGCTGCTCATAAGTGAGATATATACAAAAAAAAAGGTATGCACATATAACACAGACCAACATGGTTTAGTTGTTGGAAAGCTAAGGGTCATTTCCGAAGTAATTTGCTGCGTAGTATCCGAATCCGTGGCCAGTTTATATACCTCAAAAGTAGGAAAAAACGCCGTTTTTCGGGTAAATAACCTCAAATATCTCAAGATCCTGACGTGATGGGCCAATTCTGGCCCCGTATTCGGATCCTACGCAGTAAATTACTTCGGAAATGACCCTTACCTTTCCAACAACTGACATATTTGTGCATGTGTTATTTGTCTTGGGTACATAAAAGCACATAAATATATGCTACAAATTTTTTTTTATTTTGTTAAAATATCGTGACCAATTTTATGTCAGTGGTATTTGTTTCATACTACACATTTGTGTGAGGTTTGTTCAAAATTGGTTTACTACTATTTCATATAGCTGCCATACAAAATTTGAGCCAGTTTTCTGCGCACTTCTTGTCGGCAGCTTGCAAAATTCATTGCATCATAGTATAGCTTCTATAAATCTTTAAAAATGCCTTAAGAATTTCTACATATTAAATGAGCAGAATTTTTTTATAGATTTTTAGCACATTAGTGAATTCCAAATCATATCAAATGGTGCTTTTGTGTCGCAAATAACCTTGAGCTAATCATTAGATATATTACGTTTCATTATGTCATTTTTTTTAAATTGATATTGCTCACGTACATGTTTATTTATTGTTTATATACGTGCATATGTATGTATATGTAGAGATGTAAAAGTTTAGATATTTATCTTTCTCATATCTGATTGGAGATGTGCCAAAAGCGTGCGCAAAATGTTATTGTTTAACATTTTCCAAAACAACAAATGTCGCCAAACTGAACACAAGCGAAAAGCGTATAAATTTATCATTTTTAGCCATTTTCTATTTCGATTTCGTTTAACCCAATTCAATTAGCCCAAAGTCATGTACGTAAAAAACAAGAAAAAACAAAAAAATGTACCAAAATATTTGGCATAAAATATGTGTGCCAAATGTCAGACTCTAAAGTGAACAATTCCCAAAATAAGATAGAGAGTAAAAGACCAGAAACTATTTTAATAATAATCATTTGGCGCATATTTTTTTGACAAAATTGTAATTACATTTTGCATACCAGCCATAAAATTTCTCACAATTTTTGGCAAATCGAATTTCTGCATAATCTCACATAAAATTTTTTCGATGTAGTACTTACTAGAGGCGACAGATATTCAGATATTCGCGTGGGGGTGTTACGCTTTATGGCAACTAATTTATAGTTGTAATTAGTAGCAGTTGGATGAGAATCTAGGGAATACGCAAAAACATTTGCTAAATAATAATTTATAAATATTGTATTTTCACTTTTATTATATTGTACCTACCTATATGATGTTTTTTGTTTTGTATGAGCTCTTGAGATCATCTTAAGATGGATGAGCCAAAGTACGAGCATAGTATTTGTTTTTGGTATATGGCTAATATGGCGCAGTTTAAAAATTTTTTTTTTTATTGTCTATTTGGGATTATGGTTGAGATTTTATATTTTTTGGCAAACACTCAAGCGGTTTGTAGTAGTAAATGTTTGAATTATGAGCGGCAATAATTCTTAAGAGGTCGTTAAATTTATCAAAGTATTACTTAAGATATGCATAAGAAAATTCAGAAATCTAGCTCCTTTGCTGCATATAGTTTCTTTTCACTTTTTTACGTGCCTGAAGTTCTTTAAATTAAGTTGCTTTTTGCTTATGAAGTATTCGTTTCTTAAGTTCATTTTTACTTAGGAACTAGTCCTTTGCATTTGGAAGCCAAACGTTCCTCGAGGTGCTGTTCAGGCCCGACGAGTGGGGCGGGAGAAGGGGGGGTTCCCCCGGGCCCGGAGTTTTCTCAGGGGCCCGGTGTAATAACTCTCGTAATGAAGTTATTCAAGCTAAAGGTGTAATAGAGGGGCCGGTATATTTTTCCCCTCGGGCCCGGAGTTTCTCTCTACGGCCCTGGTGCTGTTTGATTAGGAAATAATGGCTTTTGACGTTGCAAATAATTCCCTAGTTCTTTTTACTTTGTTCCTCAAGTTCCGCAAATTCAATTATTCTTCTTATTCTTATTCGTTTCTTAGGTTACATATTTTACACTTAAGTACAATTCGTTACTTTAGCTCAGCTAATCGTTCATTTACTTTTTGTTTCACATGAAACTAAGGAACTAACCGCTCACTTTCACTCAGGAACCGAAATTTACTTTATATCCTTTTCACTTAGAAACCGATCGTGCCTTAAAATCATTTTAACAGAAGTTACTTCTATTTCATTTGGTAACCAATATTTTCCTTAGATCCTCTTCAGGACCACCGTATCTTTTCACTTGGGAGATAAAGTTGCCTTATTTACTTTTAATTAATTTAGTTCCAATTACCTAGTAATTAGGTACTTTTGAGAGACTAATCAATCGTTAAGTGTTTATGACAGAATATATATTTTTATTTTAATATGTGGAAGTTTTCGCTTTTATTTTTCGCGCTCAATGTGCGTCTTTCTCTTTGTATTTTACTACTTCACTAGTTCGGTTCATCAACCAGTTCTTTTTTTTTGTTCTGCTCATACAACTAGGGCGCCCAGATCAAGCCATTTCAAACATTATTTTTGACTTGCGCATTAATTCTAGTTTTTTTCCACTTTGTTCCTTTTATATATAATTCCCTAAATTCAGTTCTCAAGTGCCGTTTTGCTTATGAACTACTCGTTCCTTTCACTTCGAAATGTACCGTTTCTTTAGTTTCTTTTTACTTAGGAACCAATCATTACTTAAGCTCCCTTTAATTTCAAAAGAAATAAGTTTAAGTCCATTGTATTTAAAAACTTAGCGTTACTTCCACTCCTTTTCAAGAGGAACCAATTGACTTAGAAACTTATTCTTTAGTTCCTTTAGCTTTGTCTCTATAGTTCCTTAAACTAAATTCTTCTTATTATTATTCTTTTTCGTTTCCTAAGTTCTTTTTCACTTAGATACTACTCGTTACTTTAGCTCAGGTAATCGTTCATTTAGTTTTAGTTTATCGTTACTTCCATTCCTTTTCAAAAGGAATCAATTGACTTACAAACTAATTCTTCACTTATTTTCGCTTTGTTTCTTTAGTTATTTAAATTATCATCTTCTTCTTATTATTGGTCTTATTCGTTTCTTACGTTTTTTTCCACTTAGATACAAGTTGTTACTTAAGCTCAGCTAATCGTTCACTTAGTTTTTGTTTTACTTAAAACTAAGGAACTAGCCGCTTACTTTCACTCACGAACCGACATTTACTTTATATCCTTTTCATTTAGAATTTAAAATCATTTTAACAGGAGTTACTTCTATTTCATTAAGTAACCAATAGATCCACTTCACGACCAATTGGAACTTCAATGTCTTTTGACTAAGGAACTCATTTACAGTTTGTTTTACTTTGATCCCTTAGTTCCTTAATTTAACTACTTAATTTCTTTTTACTTATAATCCTTCCTGAGGTTCCTGAATGTTTCCAATTTTTTGCTTAGGAATTAATAGCCGTTTCTTTTCACTTAGGTACCAATAGATAGATACCTTATGGTAGACTTTTTTAGCAACTGATTGTGTCTTAAATTCGTAGTAACTTAAGAACTTCCAGTTCACTCAGTTCCATTTTACCCACCAACTAATATTTTCTTTAGGTCGTTTTTACTTAGGAAACAGCTCTTTTTTTTAGTTTCTTGTCAGTTGGAAGCAAACTCTCTAGTTCTTTTTATTTTTGGTCTTCTTTTGCTTATGAACCAACTGCCGCCCTAACCTAACCTAACCTTTGCTTATGAACTCTTCGTTCTTCAAGTTTCTTTTTACTTCGAAAGCTGTAGCTTCCTTTATTCTCATTTCACTTAGGAATCATGCATTACTTAATCTCCTTTTTATTTGCAAGCAAATCGTTTATTTGGTTCCTTTTCACTTAGGAACTACCAATTAACTGAAATCCCTTCGACTTAAAAATTAATCATAACTTCATTAAATTAAAATCCTAAGTTCTTTTACTCTTTTCAACTATTCGTTCCTTTTGCTCCATTTTACTTAGAAGACAATTGTTAGTTTCCATTCGTTTTGGAGCTAATCGTTTCTTAAGTTCTTTTGTACTTATGAACTAATCTTTACTTTAGTCTTTTGGCTCAATAAGTTCCACAGTTAAGTTTTGATTATCGTTTCTTTGAGTCCACTTCACTTGGGAACTAATTGGTTCCACCTATTTTTTTAGGAAGTACCCAATCGTTGCTTTAGTTTTTCTTATTATAATAATTAAGGACTTCCCGTTCATTTAGGCTCTGCCCACCTAGTTTCTTAACTTAGTTAGTTCTAGTTCAGGGATCGGACATTTTTTTGGTCACCGGACAAGATTAACCAAAATGTGAGCGTAAAAAAGCAATGTTTGTATCAGAAATATCTTAATATTGTATAAAAAAATTTTTAAGTAATTAATAACTTATTTATGATTATAATACACATTCTTTTCGGAGCCAAAGTGGTTCACTATGAAATTATCAAATGGGTTAATAGGTAATAGGTTGCCGATGCCTGTTATTGTTACTTTTGTTCTTAAGTTACTTTTTACTCAGAACTTATTGTTTCTGGAGTTTCATTTCCACACGTTTCTTTTCACTTCGAAAACTATAGTGACTTTGATTTCTTATCATGTAGGGTCTTATCAATCCTACAGTTGGAATATATGTTTATTATCATTGATCATTGAAATATGAAAAAAAAATTATCAAAAACAATTCTGGTAATAAAAATTTAAACAAAGTGATTTATGAAATAATGAGTTCGTTTATTTCAGCTTAAACATATTGTCTTTACTTTTAAGGAAATTTTAAGTAAATTTTACATTCTTAATTCCACCAATCCTTAAAAATAAAGAGCAAAGAAAAAAACTATCCTAATAAATTTGTGAAAGAACTCGTTATCTTTATAACTATCTGTCTTAGAAGTCTATATACTAAATTGCAAAAGAAACTATTGGAACTAGTTCAAATAAAAAATCCAAAATTATGTCATTAAGTTCACTGGTTCATGCAAAAGAACCAGCACAGTTTTACTCAACTCTAATGCGAAAGTTGTTGAAAAATAGTTACAGCTGTTTATTTATAATAATAAATTGAACTCGATTTGATTAATATCTTAATTTTTTTATTTTTTCAGGACTGCCGGCAGCCCTTCCAGGGTGGTTCGTTCTTTGATCACGAAGGTCTGCCCTATTGCGAGACGCACTACCATGCCAAGCGTGGCTCCCTATGTGCCGGCTGTTCCAAGCCGATAACTGGTCGCTGCATTACGGCCATGTTTAAGAAATTCCATCCGGAACATTTCGTATGCGCATTTTGCCTCAAGCAGCTGAACAAGGGCACCTTTAAGGAGCAAAAGGATAAGCCATACTGTCACATCTGTTTCGAGAAGATTTTCGGCTAATCTTTAGTTTTGCGCTAAATGATTAAGTTTTTTGTACGTTCTACGATTTTTATCAATACTTAACATACTATATATACATACATATATATAAATCTGTGCTTTGTATAACCGAGTCAAATTAGTAATATATATACACAACAACAACAACAACACACACACGTAAATTTATACATATATATATATAGACAGACAAACACAAGATATGATATAATGTGTAACGATATGTTTTGATATGATTATGTTCAATTATAATACTTAGGCACTAATCGATTCATTATCGCCATTTGGCTGTCATCTGATATTTCTGTTTGTTAAAAGCGCCGTTCAACGACTATTAGTAATCGTTTACGGATTCCATTTTGTGCCAAGTTAAGTAAATGTTTAGCCGGAATAGTTAATTATCGTACAATTATAGAGATATGCCTTTTTGTAATTGAAGAATCTTTGTTTGGTTTTCGTTTCATAAAATCTTAACACAACTATATCGATTATAGTTATGTTACACTAATTTGATTGCTAATAATGAATACAAAATTTTCACTTGATTTGTAGTTTGCTGCCATTTAACATATTTTTTAAATAAATAAAAAAATAACACATGAATTTTTAATTTGTATGAATAAAATGAATTATGAAATGAAAAAATTTGTTATTCTTTGTCGAATTTTTAGTTGTTAAAATTTTTCAAGTGTTTTTAAGTCGTCCCACAAACGGGAATTGAAGTTTTTTAACAAGAAAATTGATTCGTTCAGGGCCTTTAGTTCTTTTAAAGCATAAAGTTCAGATTAACATTCCCAGGGTTGTACACTAGTGCTGGAGAAAACATCGATGATCGAAGTTTAAAATCTTTATATATCGATGTTGGCCAACAGAGATGTTTCTCCAGCAGATCTGAACTCATCAAATGGGTGTTTAGTAGTGCTGGAGAAACATCTCTGTTAGCCAACATCGATATTTTGAGATTTTAAACTTCGATCATCGATGTTTTCTCCAGCACTTTTGTACACGATCAACCTTTTGATTCTGTAATACGAACTTTGTTATTATTATAACTATTTAAGTTAAGCCTTATAATCTTTCAGCAGCGGATCCAGTATTTCGCTATGGGGGATTTTAAATATTTGATTTTATTCTCTATTCAGAATCAACCATCTTGAGGTTTTTTTTATGAATGCAAAAAAAACCCACAAATTTCAAATGAATCGGCAAAATCTTTATTATCAATAGAAAGAACCATTCTTGCAATTCACTTTTAAAAGATAATCACTTTCAAATGTTGGCCGCAATTGCCCCGTAGCTCGCCCATGCGGAAGTTCCAATTTTCAATGACGCGTTCGACAATAGACGGCGGTATCTCGCGAATAACACGGGTAATGTTGGCCTCTAATGCTTCAATCGTAGCTGGCTTATCCACAAACACTTTAGACTTCACGTAGTCCCAAAGGAAAAAGTCGAACGGCGTGATATCACACGATCTTGGTGGCCAATTCACCGGTCCGGAGCATGAAATTATTTGTTTACTGAATTGGTTTCATAAAATGGCCTAAGCGCGCGAAAAACATTCTTACCAGAACGCGAATTTTCGTAATATAATTGTACGATTTGTAAACGTTGTTCGGGTGTAAGTCTTTCCATGATGAAATGACAATGAAAACTGAATAAAAAACACATTGCAACTTGACAGTATTCACGCGTGATTTATCAAAAAAGTTCATTGAAAAAAAACCCTCAAGATTGATGACCCTTAACAATACATAATAGTAATAATATAGTTTGGAAAAGCTACACTACGACCCGATGGATCTACAGCTATTAGATGTTGAGCTTTCCAGGCAGACCAATTTCAAAAATCTAAAATTAATTTTAAATAATTGACCAATTTAAAAAGTATTTTCTAAAATTAGAATTTTCACGCTTTTACTACTGCCAGCCAACTAGCCACAACAAATGCATAAAACCATGAAAAAAGTTTACAAATGGGGATTTGTCAGGTTTCTGAGATAACGCTTAAAAATAACTCATTTGATCGGGTTTTTTTAAGGATGTTCCCAAACCCTTGGTTATTGGGATTTTTTGGAGCTCGGAATAAAGTTTTTATTTAAAAGGGCTATTGCAAAAATTATAAGATTGACTAACTGATATAATAATCCCTACAATTCAACTCGAAAACCAAGGCGGCTTTACGAAACGCCCTTGTTAGCACTACGAATTGGAGAGTTGGACGAAGTGATTTTACAAGTCACCAAGAAAGTGTAAATAAGAAAACCCTATTCAGTCCAGTCACACATAATTTTCTTAATAAAAATTCGTATCTGCGCCAAGTTTTATATTGCTAGCTTGAAGTGTGTCGGCGTATTCAATGGAATCAGTTTGCTTGAGAAATGTAGCCTATCCAAGGCAAGGGAATTGGTTAAGGGCTTATTTTGAGCAAAGTTAAACTTGTAAACTTGATACTATGAAGATAAATATCGAATACTTGTATATTTGTTTTACATTCACAAGCTTCGTCGTAAAGCTAACAAACGCCACTGTACAATATTTAGCCAAGACACAAACCAAGCCATAGCATCAATGAGATTATTATGTTCTCATCTTTACTGTGCTCATTTTTTATGTTCATACACTATACTCACATCATGGATAAACGAGTACTCTGCGTAAATGCAATGGTTTGTAAAAAGTAGATTTTGTGTTGGCGGAACTGAGGAAAAATAAAACATATGTACAATAACAGCCAATTTTTTTGTAATGGAACAGATTTTATACTTCTCCCACCACATACCAGCAAAATACTATTGTCACATTGGGGTACTTTTTCATATAAATGAAATAAATATAAAATAAATGTTTTTATGGTATGCGTTAAGGGTATCCACTCGTCAGAGCTTTTACAAAAGTTATGAAAAAAAAAACCATTTCATCTTTTATCTTGTTTGCTCACTTATTGATTCTCTCTTAAATAATATTTTTAACAACTATAATTGCCACTGATTTTTATTTGTTCCATTGGCTTGCTTTTAATTGTATGCAGAAAATCCATTGAGTAATAACTATTATTTTTGAAATGCTATTAGCTGTTTATGGTTATTTCGTAAAAAATAAGCAACGCTTTATTTTTCCCACCATTTGGGATTTTTTCTTTTTATATGAAGTTTTGACATTTCGTGCGAAATTTTTGCATGCTGCGTATGGGCATTCAGAAGAAATTGGATAGCGGCAAAAACATATTGGAACTGAGAAAAAATTAAAAAAAATCCGCAAAGTATTGATTTCAATGATTTATGTACATATATTTTGTTTTCAAGCAGTCAGGTGTGAATTAATATTATGTTGATATCCAAATTTGATTTAGTTTGAGCGAAATATGATTTTTATAGCGACGAAAAGAAAACAGCGAATAATAATATGGACGATTTTAATTTTTTGTTAGGCTTTATCCAATATATGTACATATTTTGTCTCAGTAACTAAAGGGCTTTGCCTTCTGGCTCGCCCAACCTCAGCAGATATCTTTCGTGGTAGCTTTCAGAAATTTTTATTACGATGGAAATCGCCCCATTTCCTACCTCTCTCGACGGGCCAGCATACGTTTATAAGGTAGAACTGTCAGTGAAAAATCAATCGGTACATATTTTTCAGTCCATACACCCAACTCAGTTCAGTATATTATAGCGTATTATAACGTATTGCCCTTTTAGTTAATTTATAGTCTAAATTATTTAGTTTGTACGCAGAAAAGAAGTGGGAGAACAAAAGCAAAGACGCACACAATATGGCGTCAATGAGTGGAGACTTATTCTAGCTGTAAATTATCATTGTTCCTTTTGCCTTCATACTTATTTCATGTTTGTTACAGTGGGCACAAAAATTAAAATAGATATTAAAATCTGGTGGCACGGTAGTGCCCCCGCCAAGACGAGCCAAGCGAAGCGAAGCGTAAGGGCACTACCTACCTTTTCTCGAAGCGCTTCGTCGTTTTTTTGAGCCATTATAACTTTGGTTAGGATTATGCTAGATCAACAAAATTTTCGGGATATGTTGTCAATAGCGGACTTATTAAACGTATAAAGTTTTAATTGCATAGCTCCCATACTTTAGATTTTATTGATACCTAAAAACGCTGATTTCGTCACTGATGATCATCAAAATTCTTAGTTATTTCCCAATGTCCTAGAAAGCTGAAATTTTGTATGTAAGCTAGTATTAGCACACAAACAACAAAAAAATTATAAAACTTGTAACTTTCATCCCCCAACCCCTTAAACTAGGTGATGCAAGTTTGTATGAGACCTGCAATTTTCAATTTTGACGCTAGAGCAGTGGTCGACACAAAATACACTCACATTTTTTTTTTTGCTGTAACGATGCTAAGCAACAAACACGCAGTTGATGGTGCGTGGCTTCGGCTCTTGTTGTTGTTGTTGACGTCAAGCAACGTCAGCGTCGCAATACGTCACTGAGGTTGAGAAAATTTTAGTAGTACAAAAACGATCACACATATGCATGCGTTTTGTGTATAACACATGACGTGTGTCGACGTCGCCTTAGCCTATGCGCCAGAGATAGGGCCGTGCCGACCACTGCGCTAGAGGGGTAATCTGAACTGAAACTTCATGCCCCCAGATATATACATATATATAGAGGCTCCTTGTTATTATAAATTATTATTAAAAAATATTAAAAAAAATAAAAATTAAAAAAAAAAAAAAAAATTTGTTACAAACAACTTAAAAAAAAAAAATGAAATCCCAACAAAAAACATTTTCATGTAAAATGTTGCCAAGACGAGAACATATAACTCACACTGTCAAAAAGTTATCAGATCTCATATAGAGCCAAGCTTCTAACTCTACACGCCCTAACTCTACAAGGCCTAACTTCACAAACTCTACACCTTAGTCAAAATATGTGGCATTGGCCGTTCGTAAAGAACTATTGGATAACAGAAAAGTAATGAACAGTGAATTAATTTTTCACCTTACGCCTATGTGAATGTAGCGAAATGGGCAAGCAAAAATTAAAATAGATATTAAAATAAATATGATATCTCAACATATACAATTAACATATACATATAATAAGTGCAAACTAATTTAAGGCCCACAGACTTTATGGCAGAACCTGCCAGCTGCACACTGTATTGGCTACTTCACATGAAACAAATGCAATTGATAAGAATAAATGAGTTTTTGAGTATTTGCAGATAAAAAACTAAATTATAATACATAACTTTAAAAAAAATTAAATCAGATAAAATGAGCTAATAAAAATATACAGGGTGCGCTATCTTTTATGTCGGTATGTAAACATTGAATAGCATTGAGATATATCAACCGATTGACTTGAATGAACATGTTTTTAAAAGGTCCTTTCAAAAAAATTTGAACCATGAATTGCATTAAACCAAAACTATGTGTCGAGATAGAGACGCTGTATATAAAAAAAGAAGTTTAAATTTTTGGAAGTTAATTTTAATGACAGACTTGGCCATTTTTACAGTAATTTTTTTTAGAGAAGGCGAAAAAAACACCAAAAATGTCATATTTTGATATGGCCAATAAAGTAGTCCAGTCGATGATATTGTTTTTAAAAATGTATTGTTAAAAAATTGTAAAGCACCAAATGATATAAAAATACTTCAGCTCAGGAAATAACGACACTTAAGATCGCGCACCCTGTATATAGATCACTAAGACCAAAAAAACTCAATTTCTTGGTACCAGTTGAGCTACGCATTTTGTTTGGTTGTTTGTTTATTTATCTCTTATTTTCGTGTATTTTTAGATATTAATTAAAAAACGAGAATTTTTTCTAGTTTAAATTAATTGCAAGTTTCTTTTTAAATTATAATATGTTGCAAGAATTATCGTATGTGCAAGAGTATACAAACGTTACTATTCCATTTTATCTTGCTTCCACATGCCGGAATATAGTTTTATGCTGGCTCGCTCTTGACATTGAGATGTGAGAGATGGCAACCGCGTGCGTTTGAATTGTTGTTGCTCTCACTTTCCAGTTTACCCCTGGGCCCTAGCACGTGAACGAGTGTGTGTCTGTGTGCGTGTGTGCCAGTGCGGGAGTATTAGTGTAGTTGCTTTTCCAAGTTCCTTCCATATACAAAAACGTTTTTATTTTATGTTAGAGTTGAGTCAGTTTTAACCGTTGGCCGTGCCGGTTGTGTTTGTTCTGTGTTCTGCGCTCTCTGCTGCTGCTGCTGCCGACGCTGCTTCGTTTTCGTTTTGTCGCGTGTGAATGTTCTCCATGTGTTTTGTTGTATTGTACGGGCTATCATATTTAACTTATTTTTATTAACAGCCGGTAAAGCTAATTTGAATAAATAACCTAAACTGTTGGAAAAAATTAATGTTTTGTACAAAAATTATTGTGTAAACAAAAAAATAAAAGTTATCTACCATATATCACAAGCAGCTAAAGCAGGAGACACTACAGGTTGGTTTGAACATATGCATGTATGCACATATGTATGTATACACAGATGTTTGCTTGTATTCGCTATGTACACAGCATAAAATCATCTGATACTGAAAAATGTGCTATGCATAAAATAAGATAAATAAAGCCTGTTGCTGACAAACGAATGATGTAATAAGTAAGAGACACAGTTTGAGAGTCCTTAAACAAACTTGTGGAAAAAACTAAGTCAGGGTGTGTCAAAAATATTCAATTGGTATATGATATCATGCCAGAGAAAAGAAAAATTCTTCATCAAAAAATGCACAAATGAATGCGGCTTAATACACACATTTATGTGTACATAAATACAATATGTACATACATACATTTGTAAGAAAATAAATAAAGAAGTCGTGCGCTCGCATACCAAAACACAATTAATTTGATTGTTATTGTTGCCGCAGACACGCACACAAAAGCAGATTCATCCATGCATGCATATACGCTCTCACTCACATTTACAAGTATTTTGCCGGCATTGCCGGTAGTGTCACCCAGTCGACAAAAAAAGCAAACGCTTGTCATGGAAGCTACTTTGGCAACTTATATTTTTTTTTTTTCTTTTTAAGCCCAGAAGCTTAAAAAAATTGTAGTGCTAAAAATATGTTGTGTACCATCTGCAAGAAAATTATACAGCAAACCAATAAGCGATACAAAAGAAACCGGCTTAGAGCCTTAGTTATCGTTTACAATTACAATTATATGGACTGTTTAGTGACAAATTAACGAGTTCTCTTCTTATCGAAGCCATAGAATTTTTACATCAAAAAATTATTCTTGCCCCTTTTTTTTAAATTTTAATACTCTGTCTTATTAAATGTTAAGTACACTATATACTAAAATTTTTTATCGTTGAATAGAAAATTTAAACTTTTTTTTATAAATTTCGGCAGAGGTTTCTATGCTTACTCGTTCTTTCTCTCTCATGCTTAGCTACAATTGTCGCGATGACGGTTCGTTATGGTTGTGATTAGTTAGCACCGAGTCCTAAATATTTTTATTTTTTTAAGTATTTTTATTTGCAATCTGTCATATATATTTATTTATTATAAAATAAAAATGGCAAGATAGATTTAATCAATATTAAACAATACTTTTCGCTAAAAGTTTATATTAAACAATCCGATCCAACTCGATCGATCCAAAATGTGAGCTCTTTTCAGACGTTCTAATATCCCTACTATTGTCTAGTAGATTAATAGCCAATACGTTTTCATGATTAGACAGTCTCTCTAAATATCGCCGCGATGTTTTGCGTATTTTGTCTTTAATGTAAAGAGACTTAAACTCTGTATATTTCGTGGTTGCTTACATACCAAGGAGCGCCTGCAATGCTTCTTAGAGGGATCTTAGATGATTTCGATGTTAGAAGTGCTCGCCGTCCTCCAAACCTTTCATGGCAAGTCCTAAATATAAAATGTTAATTATTGATCTATTTATTCAAAGAGTACAACTAAGCTACATTGCCCTTGGATTGAATGAAAAATTGAACGAGGTAAAAATAGATATAAACTAATCCGCGTTTCTTGCTCAATGGGTGAACTTTTTAGCGATTAAAAAAAAAATAGATGGAGAGTCTCATATCCCTAATAAAATATCAAGGCTAGACGTTTTTGGTGGTACTACTCGAAACCTCCTGCAAGGAATTTTCACTGTTTCTACCCATACGCTTATATATAAAAGATGCCATAAGTAATTAAAAGTAGAAACAAAACCTGGAACTTAAATCGACTTGGTGCAGAGCAGGGTGCATGATGTACTAAAATCGTGCTGTTGTTGTCGATAGTCGGTTGTCTATTTATCGAATAGTGCAGTGCTAGAGTGAAATGGTTAAGGTGTACAAACATAAATCTATACTTATACAAATAAATCAGCTAATTTTTAGAACCCAAATGTTATAAGGACCCAATTTGTACACTTTTTTAAAGCTTTAAAAAGCTGAGGATCTCCATACCTAAATCATACGAACATGCTGCTATTTCATGTCTTTCGAGGCACAACCTGTGTTTGTCTATAAATTCCAACACAATTTATAGGCTAAAAATAAATTTCAACTTATTCTTCATTTCAAATATTAACAGAAAATAAAATAACCTCTTTTAAAGTATGGATAAACAAAATTTAAAAAAAAACCCATTAGTTTGAGAACAGGGAAGTAAGCCATATATCAAAGATTTGGTCTGCTGGGTATAATCAATTTGCCGGCTTTGTGATACGCTTGTCAAACTGTATGTGTAAGTGTGTACTGAGAGTGCGCGCTAATTTGTCAATATATAGTGTGGGGGAGGGGAAGAGGAGCTCTGCTCAATTGTTGCATGTAAATAATAATAAAATTAACATTAATTTCGTCGCCATTATAGTTGCCCATGTTTTTGTCGACATCGTTGTGCACTTATTGTGGTTAAATTTAAATTGCATCATAAATAGCTCATTTAATCATTTGAAATAAATTCCGGCACAATGGTATGCATCAATCAATTACTCTAAAACTGTGCAGTGAGTGTAAAAATATTATTATCATGTTCAAGGTTGGTATGTAACGACTTTTTGTGCCACTCTGGGTCTAGTAACAAATTGTGTTCTTAATAGGTTTTGAGTGTTTCGAGCACGCTATTGTTCACTTACATACATATGCACATATGCTATTATATGGCAGCTGTTATCAGTAGACTGTGATTTTTGAGGGCGTAGTTTTTGCTATTATAAGATAAACGTTTTATATTCTGGCTATTTAAGTGATTTTTAATTCACCCAAATCATGCACCCTTTCGTAAAGCTTTGTAAAATTTATTTGTCGGAATGTAGCAAAAAAAAAATTGCCTGCTTAGTTCGCATCATTAGGTTAGTTACGTGGGTGACTAATAACATTTTTCATCTCGGTATTACAGCTGCAATGTGGCACTTTAATTAAAAATTTTAACATTTTTTAGCATAAACAAAAGTTTGAGCGACGGTTTCAGATTTTTTAAAGTGGCTTTAAATTTTTTTTGCCTAAAAATAAAATTGAACCGGACAAAATGTTCGTCCCGTGATTTATCATGTTTTCCGATTTGGTTTATCTCGACAAGAGCGCAACGATCAACTTCTTTGAGCTTTTCGTAATCAAGCCTCATAGTTAAACGCTGGCTTGCAGAATTTACTCGCGGTAAAATATCTCTAACCGACGACTTTCGAAAAGAAACATATCATGTGACATAATGGTAGATTAAGGCATCCCAGGGTATTAATTCTACCAGTGCACATTAAGTATTGCATGACTATCTGGGCTTCAAGAATATTTGTTCGCATTAGGCACGGTGTAACTTCAATTAAAGAAAAATAAGTTTTCGAAAATTGGAAGAATTGCAGAAGAATTGAATTTGTGTCATTTGATTGAGGCGACCACTGAAAATACTGGAAACTTTGGTTGATTAAGCCACCACAGACGCAGGGTAACGAAACATTACTGCGCTGAAAATCTGCAGCTCGCAACTGTTCGATAATAGCTGAAAGCTCCCCTGTAATGCATGTAACAGGCAGAAGGAGGCGTGACAGACCTTCAGTTCTTTATACCAAAACGTTTATTATCAGTTATATACATATACATATATAAGATATAAGTTATAGCCACAGGTAGCGAAATGAGGCTTATCCGTCTCTCTGTCCGTCCGACAGTCTGTATAAACTCCCAGGTTCCCAGGGCGCAAAAGCGCAAAGCCCCTTTTCAGGTGAAGTATATTAATGTAGTTGATATTTATGCGGAAAAACTGCATTGTTGTTAAGTATTTGTTTGGCTTGCCGCATGGGTCGAGTGGAGGAACCGAAGGGATTTCCGGGACCGGAGTCTTCTAAAAGGCCCATTTAACATTTAAATTCTTAGGGAAATTCTTAGGATGTGTGCACTAAGGGCCCGATTATAATAGGCAGCTGTACTTTTTTCTCGACGGACCTGGAGATTTTATAACAAATTCGAAGAAATACAACAAAAGTCCATTTGCTTATAACCTGTATTACAATTCGACTGAATGTTATTACATATTTTATACGTGATTTACATTCAAAAACCATATTGTAGGCCTTACAAACAAAGGCACAGGATTTTTGTTGTCGTTCCACACCCCCGCTATTGATTTAAGGAGTTTTTCTAATAATTAAAAAAAAAAATTAATTTTCCAATTGCAAATAACTTGATTTCTGCATAGAAACAGTTCGTACCTTAACACTAAAGTTTCTATTTGAATAAACAAATATGATTTAGATAAGGGAAACGGTATCCACGCTTCGACTGTCTTACATTTTTGTTGGATATTTCACATATACGTACGTTTTTAATTGAGTACATTGTTCACATATAAAAAGTTATTTATTAGGACAAGGTTTGCAGGGTATCCATCCCACTGTCGGACGTAGCCACGACAGATATAAATTTGTACTTTTATTGCCATGTCGTTTACAAGTTCTCGGCTATTGTTGTCTGCCACTAAAATCGCTACCAGTTAATTGATGTACAGAAATATAAACATTGAACATGGAATTTTTTTTTTTTAATTTGACTTGCGTTTTTACATATTTAGGTCAAATAGCTATTTGAATGCTAACTTATTAATAAATAGAGGCTTCCAGCTCCTGCGTGCTTCGAACCACAAACCCCATGAGGCCTTCTTGAATTTCCTCAATTTCTAAGAAATCGAGAATATTTAATTCGTGCCTGCCCGACTCTCAAGTGCCCTGTATCAACGTAATACACGCAGTAATTTTTAGGTATAACTCCCGAAGTTCTTAACCGATTTTAATACAATTTGCATCCATTTGGAGTAAACTGTAAAAAACTGCTAAGGGGCCAAGGGGGTTGTTGTCCCCCTAATTTTTAACCCTGTACCGTATGGTACAAGGGGTATATTGTGTTTGTGCAAGCCGAAAATGTATGTAACGTACAGAAGGAGACCCCACAATGTTACCTAAAGTATGATCAGTGTGACTAGAGAAGTCGATATACCCATGTCCGTCTGTCCGTATGAACGCCTAGATCTCAGAGATGGTATGAGCTAGAGCAACCAAACTTTCAGATTAGATCCCTTATTAATCCATAGGAGACAAGTTTATTTTATTTTTTTGATATCGGGATTACATTATATAGCTTCCATAGGGGTGTTTCAGAGGACCTCGAAAAAAGCAAAAGTTGTAGATGGATAATTCGTTTGTTTATAAAGATATCATAACCAATTTTGGCAATCGGAAGTTTTTTAGAGACCCCCAGCACTGTACCAAATTTTATCAAAATCGATTGACTATATCATATAGCTCCCATAGGATCGATCGGTCGAAAAAATGTTTTTTGTACAAAATTCGTTGTGTTTCGTTTGTTTGTGAAGATACCGTAACCAAATTTGGCATGAGGAAGTTTTTTAGAGTTCCCAAGCACTGTTCCAAATTTGATCATAATCGGTTGGATATATCATATAGCTCCCATAGGACCAATCGGTCAAAAAATCGTTTTTTCTACAAAATTCGTTGTGTTTCGTTTGTTTGTAAAGATATTGTTAGCAAATTTGGCATTAAGAAGTTTTTTAGAGTACCCAAGCACTGCACCAAGTTTGATCAAAATCGGTTGGCTATATCATATAGCTCCCATAGGAACAATCGGTCAAAAAAACGCTTTTTTTACAAAATTCGTTGTGTTTCGTTTGGTTTTGAAGATATCAGAACCAAATTTGGCTGTCGGGAGTTTTTTATAGTTCCCAATTAGTGTACTAAATTTGATCAAAATCGGTTGACAATATCATATAGTCCCCATAGGACCGATCGGTCATAAAAATTGTTTGGTGCAAAATTCGACTATTTCTTTTTTTTTATGAAAATATCGTAACCACATTTGCCGAATAAAATATCTTTTGGAGGTTTTAAGCAATGTGTCGGACTTAATTGCAATGTGGTGGTACAGGGTATCCCAAAGTCGTCTGCGCCCGACTTTAACGTAACCATCTTTTATATTCTACACGCTGATTTTGGTGACTGTAGTTCGTAATAAACAGTTCTAAAAAGATGGCGTACGTTATAGTCGGGCGCAGACGACTTTAAGATACCGTGTACCACCACATTGCAATTAAGTCCGAAATATTGCTTAAGACCTCCAAAAGATACGATATTTTCATAAACAAACAAAAATCAGTCGAATTTTGCACCAAACAATTTTTTTGACCGATCGGTCCTATGGGGACTATATGATAAAGTCAACCGATTTTGATAAAATTTGGTACAGTGCTGGGGGTCTCTAAAAAACTTGCCAAATTTGGTTATGATATCTTCATAAACAAACGAATTATCCATCTAAAACTTTTGCTTTTTTTCGAGGTCCTCTGAAACATCACTATGGGAGCTATATAATGTAATCCCGATATCAAAAAAATAAAATAAATTTGTCTCCTATGGATTAATAAGGGATCTAATCTGAAAGTTTGGTTGCTCTAGCTCTTACCATCTCTGAGATCTAGGCGTTCATACGGACAGACGGTCAGACGGACATGGGTATATCGACTTCTCTAGTCACTCTGATCATACTTAAGGTAACTTTGCGGGGTATCCGACGTCTCCTTCTGTACGTTACATCAAAGAATATAGAACTACATAGAATGCGCATCTCGCCCAAATTCATTTTAGCGCTTGTTGGTACGGGCGGGCGGCGGCAAACGAAACGAAATGTTGGTGCTATTTTTAGAACACGCACCGCTTGTGGGTACGGGCGGGCGGCACTAACGAAGCGATATGTTGCTTCTATTTTTAGAACATGCAGACTCCGTTAATTTGCAAAGTTGTTGTCCTTCCAAAATGTACAAGAGACTTATTTTAACATTGGTTGCAAGTTGGTGTTGATGGGTCAGTGGTATGCGTGTCTGAATGGCGTTAGATTATTTTGAGTTCAACTCCAGGGTTCGGATTTGTTAATATTTTTTGCTTTTATTTTTAATATTTTTTGATCGGTTTCACATTTTTAATTTTTGATTTTATAGGCTTTATTTTTTATTACGTAGAAGAAATTTTTATTTTGCGTTGGCTGGTGCTGCCCTTTTCTACCGTCCATTTTCAGTGCATATTAATTAAAAATTATATTTTATTTTTGTGGTCTCTACAATCAACAAAGAACAATTCGGGAATCGTAGTGTGGCAAAGTTGGACGATGATATGTATGTTGATTTATTTGTTATTCCTCTGGTTATTTCTTAAAGCAATTGTGAAAAATAATAATATGTCTTTTAATGCTTCGACTAAAGAATAGGAAGTTGGAAAGAGCCTACCGAAATTAGATTTAGAGCAATCATTTTTATAAAATAAAGGGCCCTATGCTTACTCTCTCTATCATTAACTGCATCAGTTGTGCACACACAAGAATACATGTAAATTCAAGTATTAGTGTTTGTGTATGCATGCGGTAAAACCCTTGAACAAATTGGAAGTCGATAGCAAAATACCCTTTTTCGCATTTTTCTCCTTTTTCACATGCATTTGTTAGTGTGAAGCCAAACGTGGTAAGGAAGTGTCATAGCAGACACATTCCCCGAATGGGCATGGATGCTTAGAAACTAAAAATTTACAATTTTGGCTGAGGTTGAAAATATGAACATTGCCGACAGCCAAAAACGAAGTTCAGAGCCGAGATCAATTGCCAGCGCTCGTGAAATGCCTGTGCTATTTTTAGATTTTCGAGTTCGCTCTGCCTGCCGGGGTAAACAAGAGCTGTAAAAATTTTGCGCACGGAAATGAGAATGCAGTTTGTGTGTATACGCCGAAAAACTGTTCGACAGTATGAGAATCGATAGCAAAATACTCTTTTCCCATTTTTCCCCCCTTTTACATGCATTTGTAAGGGTGAAGGCAAACGTGGTTATGAAGTGTCATACCAGTCACATGCTTCGAAAGGGTATGAAGGCTCAAAAACTAAAAATTTACAAATTTGGCGGAGGCTGAACATTGCTGCCAGACGTTTGTTCTCTGCCCGCCCGCACCATAGAGCTCTAAAAATTTTGCATACACACCTTAGTATGTATACTGTCATTGGGAAAACAGTTGCAAGAAATACACACTCATTTCGTCTTGTCGCTACCCCTCCTTATTATACCTCACAAAAGTGCGTATTTTACTATGAAATTAAATGCATAGAAAGCGTACTGTACCTGCGAGGATATCAAAATACGAAAATGAAACATTAATTTTCTTACGACAATAAAAAAAAATAAAAATATTTAATAGAAAAAGAACAGAAATTATGGAAAATTAACAAAAAAAAACAAGTTGAATCTAACCATCTTCTTGAGAATCGAACCTCGACACATTAGACTGTGAGTCGAACACGCATTCCACTAGGCCATTGCCACTGCGTGCGTTTCATTTTCAAAATTTCATATTGAAGCAAATGTACAAATGCAAGCAATATTTTCTGTGGGGTACTAATATCAGTACCCCACGTAGTAAAATTTTTTTGTATGAGATGCGCATTCTATGTAGTTCTATATTCTTTGGTTACATACATTTTCGGCTTGCACAATATACCCTTTAACCATACGGTACAGGGTATAACAATTTCGGGAACTTGGGGAGTTATAGCCAATTACCAAATTAACCTTTCCCTAGAAAGTCATTTAAAAAGCGTTGGTACAGGGCATTTTAGAGACGAGCAGGTACGACTGTAGCAATATCAAATTCTTAATTATTACGAAAGTACTCGGAATGTCTCGCAATGAATATAAAGGCCTTAGCCGCCTAGTGATTCCCGAAATACTATAATAAAATTTCTATCTCCACAGCCTCTAAGATCCTTTTTCTCATTTGTTAAGCTGATTAACAATATACAAATATACTTCATAGGGTCTGCCACGTCTCCTTCTGCCTCTTACATACATTTGCGCGAACTTACTACCTTGATCAAGAATTTACCGGAATTATCACCGTGTGGCACTCTCAGTCACCCGATTTGATGGAGTATTATTCCTTTGTAATTTGGTACATGCACCACAATGTTTGTAATTGACATTCAAGTATCGTATATTTTTGTCATAGGCTTTTCATGAGTTGATGCTTTTTTTTTTAAATTATATATAACTTACGAAGATAACATATTTTTCTTATTCAGGATCCTTTCGCTTGAGGCACACTTTGCGGCCCCTAAACTATTTGAAAGCAATTGTCGGGGCTTTCGAAACTGTAGCTTATTTGTTTTCTTATCTATGGCTTGTTATGTGTCATTTTTTGTGCCTTCTTTGTTGTTTACTTACATATTTTGTTTATTTTATATATTCATAGCTGCTGCTAGCTTCTAAGCTCTTTATACACTACACCCAAAGGGTCATTATGCATTGTACAGGAAGACGGAGTTGTCACAGACCATATATTGTTTATGCCAAATTGCTTTTTATTAACTCGGGTAGCAATTAAGCCTTGCGCTTCTGCCTTATAAGCGCATAGATTCCAGAGATTATAAAAGCTAAAGTATCCAAATCGACGCAAAAGTTGCTTATTCATTCGAAACAAGATTCGGTGAAAAAATTGGTCCCCGGGTTGTACCCTTAGTTAAAAGTAGTTGGTTGCAAAAATTTATAAAGATATCGTTACTAATTGAATTTTGGAAGATTTTTACAGTTCTCAAGCACTGCACTCGAAATCGGTTGACCTCAAGCACCTATCGGTGGAAAATGTTTTAAGGGCATTATTCGTTTGATTATGAAGACTTCTTCACCAAATTTAAGCCATTTTTACTATTTTAAAATTGAGTTTTAGTCTTGTCCTTTTTAGCGCGAAATAAGTAAATGTTGTTCATAATTGGCAAGCTCATCAAAATTTCAGGATTGTCATCATATCACCTTTTTTGAAAATGTTATGTGTTTTTCTTGTTAGGGCATTGGGCTGTCGCATACCCTGCTCTCTGCTTCAGTATATGTACATATATTTACTTGGTTACTCTGCTATTGTTCTAAGCAATTGACTTTCGCTGATTGTTCTCAAATTCTGTGTTTGCTTCATTTAGTATCAAAAAATTTGTATTTACCTGTGCGCATTTTTTACTCATGAGTTTATGTAAACAACTTGTATATTTATCTGTACTCGTGATTGTTGCTGGCTTCCAACTTGAGATACTTACTCACCAGCGATGTGTTAATAAGTTGCCTTGGCTATGCATTTTCTCAGTAAGCGTATCTTTTACGCTTATCTGCTACTGCTTCTTCATACCGGCTATGTGTTTGCACAATCGAATGTTAATTATTCGATACTTTATTGAATGTCTCGTCTTATCATTAGAATAGGTGTCATGTATCTTTTAATTGCTGCTAATTGACACTAAATAACTTTTCATATAAGCGAAATAAGCGATAATATGTTGTTTCTTTATTAGAGTATACGATACTGATGGCCCATTAGCAATGGGTCATTGCTTTGAACTTATCACATACAGTACACATGAATAATATGAGTATGTTATAAACGTATTTGCTTCAATTGTTCAACCTACTTCAGTATCTTTGATATATTAAAACTTTATCTGATTGTAGTAAAAAGAAATCGTAGACACTATAAATACCTAAATATAATAGAATTCTCAGCAAAGTTTTGCTGCTTTTAGTATAGTTCATAAATGTTTAGACAAGGTCTTAAGTACTTCATAGTTTATCACGTACACAAAATAAAATCTCTTTGGGGAAAAACTTGTGACGAGATCGTATGTACATACTCGTATACAAACCACAAAGTGCATATATGGTATAAATATTTGTGACGTCACACTATTTTTATAGCGCTATTATTTTTTTGCTCACGAAACGAAAAACCGCAAATTTCTAATTATTATAAAAATACAGTCAAACTTTCCTGTAACGAACTTCTCTACAAGAACTTTTCACTATTATAAAAATGAAATAAATAAATAAATCATTTTAAAAAAATGTAATACAGTCGAGGCGGTGCCCGACAGTGTAATACCCTGTACCTTTTTTTCTCAAAAAAAGATTTATTCCAGCATATTCTTACTAAGAATTTCCAATTGGAACATTTTTTTGTCGGTGCAAAACGATATTGATACCTATAAGTTCCGCAAATTTTACATCAAAGAAGTTATTCAAAGTATATAAGGTAAGTATCAAGGCGATATGTTGAAGGGTGTGGGAGAAAACACGGTAAATCGATTGCGGGGGGTGGGGGGGCTGCATTGATAAAATTTGGATGTGGATTTGTTCATTAGAGGCACATGAATCAGCTTACCAAAATTGGTGGTTCTAGGTCATTTGTTACTCTTATTACGTAGAGTCAAACATTGACGCAGTTTATGGGCAAGGGGAGGTGAAATTTTTACATTTTAGACTATAAATTTTGTTGTAATTGTCCGATTTTGTTTATTTTTGACACACAGATGCATGTAACCACAACGCATTGCTCTGTTAAGTTTCAGATTCAAATATTAAACGATTTAGCTAAAAACCGCGAAACTCTGCTACGGGGGAACGGGGAAACATGACATGATTCAACAAACTTGATCTTCTGAGGAAATATGCGCATCAGCTGGTAAAGTTTCGTATCTCTAGCTCTTATAGTCTCCGAGATCTAGGTGTTCATACAGACGGACAGACGGACATGGCTCAATCGCTACCCGAGGTTATGATAAGCATTTTGGTATAAAGGACTTGGGGTCTGCCACGCCTCCTTCTTGCCGTTACATACATTGCACAAATCTAGTATACCCTTTGTACCTATAGGTACAGGGTATAATAATTTTCTTAAATTTAAACGTAAATTCCTATTTTAATGTTTTTTATGCATAGCAATATATTATCGTATGTATTTGAACGTATACAATTTTGAACGTTCCGTGTATTGGCAATAGATACCAGGGGAAAAATAGGGCAGCTCCAGATTAAAGTATTTTCATTTGTGAGAGAGTTACAAAACCGAAACAAGAAAATATATAAAAATCGTTAAGCGAGAACTTAAGTATTTTCGCATAGATTTCATATCTGCATTAACTGAAGGCTCTTTATATTTCCGAATCTGGTGTGAGAAATAATATTTACGATTTGTTTTTCAAGGCGCGACAAGACATCAAAGCTTTATAACTTGGAAACTACTACAGATACTTACATGATTCAAAAACCAGTCTTGTGTACTTTTTTGAGATCTACAATACACGCCAAAAACAAAAAAGGGCAAGGAAGTGGGTAAAAGTAGGAAAAACTGCGTTGAAGTAACGTTGGCGCGCTCTACCGCCTAAAATATGAACTTCTGGGTATACCTTCCAGTACAAGTAAAATTTTAAATTCAATTTTAAACATTTTTTGGAAGTTTGTACGGCTTATAGATTTCGAGATAAATGGGCTCAAACATATGTCAAAATAACGGAAAACCCTACGGGTGGAGGAGGTCTCCAGTTTGGTTTTAGACTTTTTGAATGGTCCTTAATAAAGGGTTTTCCAATAAGAGGTGTTATTTTGGTATTCAAAGAAAAATGCCATTTTTTGAGATAAATGTTTATCTCATAATAAAGAGGAAGGTATGCCGTTAATAATGAAAAACAACATCAGCCAAATGGCCACCACGACCACGCTTACAGGACCATATCCTTTTCATGAAATTTTCCATAACCAAATCGCAAAGTGGCTGCCCTATGTCCTCGATAGGTCCAATGACCCCGCCGGATCATAAACCGCACCAAACAGTCACACGTTGAGCATGGAGAGGCTTCTTAACAATTACTCTTGGGTTTTCCGAGCCCCAGATGCGACAATTTTGCTTGTTGACGTAGCCACCGAGGTGGAAATGGCCCTCATCAGTCAAGAGGATTTTTCGATGGAAGATTTTAACTATTTTTGTAGTGAATTTTAATAATTTCAATGCGTTGTTGAAGCGTGTATCGTTCCATTTTTAGTAATGGCATAGTTTCTACTCGTCAAATGTTAAAGAATAAAAGCTTCAAAAGTGAAAGCTACCGAAATACCGGGAGATTCAAAATAACACCTCTTGTTGGAAAACCCTATACATTAAGCAAGAGAAATTCCAGTGTGCAATTTTTTCCAGGTCAAAACCTATTTTTACTGTACTATTAATACGTTATCAAGGTTTTATAGCTCGACTCAAAATCTCGAAATTAGCTGCATATATGTACAACATACTCATTTATGAAAGAGAACTGAGGAACATCTTAGAGGCGTGCTTACGTCATAGCAAGAACTGTCGACTGTAGCAATATAACCATTATGAAGTCTTTCTGCCCAAAAGATTTTATATAAGACTTTTTTTTAGAACTTTTTTATGTATTCAGTGTACAAGCTTTATTTTATTAACGAATATGTATATCTTGGTCGCATTAGTGTTTATCTGGGTCTACCAAATAGGATACATGCATAAGAATTATATGAGCTCTAATTGAGTTGCTCGCCAAAAATTGGGGCAATTTAAATTTGACTTATGCAAGTTAAATTTATTCTTTTATCTATTAAAGAATATATTTTTTATACGAAAAATTTCCATTTGACGTAAGTTTAGCTGCAGTATGCCCAAAGAATATATTTTTTATACGAAAAATTTCCATATGACGTAAGCTTAGCTGCAGTATACCCTTACCTTTAGTTGATGGGTATATTAAGTTTGTGCAAGTGTTAGGTATGTAATAGTTATGTTTTTGGTAAAAAGTTTTATTTTTTTTTTTTTTCCCCCCACAGACTTTATTTTTTTTTTTTTTTTTTTCCCCCCTTTTTTTTTTTTTTTTTTTTTTTTTTAAAGGGAAATCCTCTGTATAAACCAAAAATTTAAATAAGTGTTTAGAAAGAGAAAGTTAGGAGAGGGATAAGATATGGAAGGTACTTAAAAGACAGAAAAAACACTGCTAAGGACCTAAAAAGCGTGGTAGTTAGTTTAACTTAAAAAAGTGTGACGAAGTGCCGAGTCTTGGATTATAGTACAGCACTACTAGGTCGACCGATTTTATTTGCATTTCAGTTAAGGTTACAATTTGAGAGAAGAACGAAAGCTGTCTATCAGTCTACTACCTTGATCAAAAACTTACCGGAATCATCATCTTGTGGCGCTCTCAGTCACCCAATTTGATCTCTTTTTTTTCTTAAATTGCCACATCTGTCGTTGGCATTCTATTCGTATGCAAGCGCTTGATCCAATCCTCGTAAGTTTCATTACAGTCGGTTTACGGTAACAAAAAAAAAAAAAATTTTTTTTTTTTTTTTTTTTTTTTTTTTTTTTTTTTTTTTTTTTTTTTTTTTTTTTTTTTTTTTTTTTTTTTTAAAAAAAAAAAAAAAAAAAAAATTCGAATTTTTCCAATACGATTTTTTTTTTACAAATGTCAAGCTTTAAAGCTGAAAATTTCATAGAATGTCAATGACAAATTTAATATAAGGGATATCAAATCTGAGAGCGCCATTTTTTTTTTTTTTTTTTATTATTTTTTTAAAAAAAATTTTAAAAATTCTTGAAAGTTTTGAGTAGAAAGACATGCTTATCGATTCCGGTAAAGTTTTGATCAAGGTAGTATAAACAAGTAAACGTTTTAGAAAGTCCACATTCGACTGTTCTCCGAAAATCGAAAAACCAAAACGAACAATTTTATTCCGATTCGTTTTTCGTGCTTCCAAGTCTGAATCTTTTGCTGTCGCCATCTACTCAACTGTCCTTACTTAGCTTTACACCTTTAGGGGTCTACGCAGTTCGAAAAATTCCATATGGAAACTATTTTATAATATTTCAGATGGAGCCACCAGTGTGTAAAAGTGCTACATTTTATCGAATTATCGTTTTTTTTGTGGTATTAATCGATATGTTTTCCGATACTTTGGGTTAATGTGGGCAAACTCAAATTATAATCAGCTACTTTATGTTTACAAAAATTAAGCGCGCAAAGTAAGACAAAGAATTAAATAAAATAAACATGGATTTGTATCAACAAGTATTGTTAACATTACTTAGTATAAACAATGCAAGTATGACTGCCTACCAAATTGTAAAAAGGTTGGCCGCAAAAAAAAAGAAGTGTCTGGGTGAAACCTTATTTAAAGGGCAGAGCAGAAAGTGGAAGATTCGGTAATTCGCGCCAAAGCGGCAAAAACCAAACAGCTGTTGTTAGTGTTACCACACCTAGTGAAGTAGTGGCGCCATCTAACGTTAAGAATTTTTAGACAACAATGTTTTGTTTTTTTGTCTGCGTCCCATTGTCGAAAAATTTCAATCGGAATTTTTCGCGACTATTTTTTTGCGTGCTGCGTATAGGCCTTTTCGAAGGAAATTATCCACGACTAGGCTATTCATATTAAAAGGGAAATTTTTATTTTCTAGATATGAACTATTTAAGTAAGACATGAACATTTTTTTCATGCGAGACATGGGCATAAATAGAATCTGAAAAAATTGTTGTTTAATATGCGTGCACTTTTAATTAAAACTACAATTGGTTTTAATTCCACATAAAAAATTCGTTTTAGTGAAATAAGGAGCACCAAACACGTGGTTTCAAAACGAATCCGAATAAAATGTTCGAATTCGTTTTCCAGAGTACGGTTGATTATATTATTTTTGACCAAAGAAGATAGACTATGACTATGCCAGCTCTCACAGATCAGCTCTAACATGTTTCTTGATGAAACATTCAAAAGCTCCATTTATTGGCACGAGCTTCGGAGTGCCAAAAGGTATTCGAAACCAGGTTTGCACTCATGGAAGAGTTTATACAGCATAATGGAGAACGTTTTGAAAAATATTGAAATCATTCATAGGCAAGAAAAATAAAAAGCAGCCCTCGTATATAGGGCGAAGGAGTGCTTGCTTAAACTTTTTTTTTAATCTTAAGACATTAAAGAAAATTTTGCATAAGAATCGATCAAAAAAAACTAATCAGCAAAGAATGTCTTAGGATCATCAATTACATAATATTTGCATTCCTCGCTGGCGTCTGGCTGTTCCTCATTAATCAAACAATATATATTATCGGTTTCCTGTTTTAAAATCTCGTCAACCTGTACGTTCCAGAAGCGTCTGCAACGATTCTTCCACTGACGCAACTTATAGAAAGCGCAGTAATTTGTAGTGGACTCCTTAAGCATGGTCATAAAAAGTGGAGTTATCTCATCGGCCTTGAGCTTGGCCATTAAGTAGGTTGCTTTCTTTTTATTTGGCATATCATTGAAGTCTACGTAAATTTTAATAGCCTGTTCATAGCACCTCTTGGCTATGCTGGTCGTGCGTGCGTTCTTGGCCAAGATTTTGCCCATACTGACCAATATTTCGGCTTCGTCAGTTTTAAAGTCGTAGATTTGCGCAAGACGCAAAGCTTTCTTATATTTGGATATAGCCAACTCGGTTTCATTGATGCTAATGCAAGATACAATAGTTTAAAAAAAAATTAAATATTTTGATAACTGTTGCAGCTTACTTGTCAGCGCACTGTCCCCCTAGCAGATAATACTTGATATTTATCTTGACAAACTTGAATTCCGTGCGAGCTGTCACAGTTGTGCGAATCTGCTCTATAATATGCAATGCCTCCCGAAATTTACCCACTTCCATAAGCATATAGGCGCGCTCCAAAAAGCTATCACAATAGAGTTTCGAGTTTGCCTCCTTTCCAACTGTAAAAATTCAGCCATGACTCTACTTACTCCATGCTTAGCTGCTTCATACTTACTCTCCGCTAAAAGTAGTGCTGCCAATCTGGTCTTTTCCTCAGCTTTCTCAGGCTTATGGCGCACTATGCTTCTAGCCCGTAAGAGCAGCTGCTTTGCCAATTTCTGTGAGATGCACTCGTGCAAAGTCAAACGATCGAAAGGATTCAACAAATCTGCACTCCAAACGTGACCACGCACCAGACTCAATGACTTTTTCAAGTAATCTATGGCCAACACGTTCTGCTCAGCCTTAATCAGATACTGCGCATAGTGAAAGTAAATGCGAGTGATCATCTCGACTGCATCAGCCTCCTGTCCGTCAACTTTGAGGCATAGGGACACGATCTTCTCCATGACCATAGTGATGGCATACTCGTATTTATTACGGTGCGGCTCGAGCAGCTGTAGAACTTGGAAAAAGTATGTAAAACTCTGTTTGCGACCCTTTTGCTTGTGCTTGATAATAGCCAATTCAGCTTGCTTGAGCTTTTCCACCATGTCATAGAGCAGCTTGCGATCGTCCTTGATGCGTGCGCGTATGCTGATAGATTTGTAGAGGGCATCCTCCTTTTCGGCTAAACACTCTAAAAGCTCTGGTACCATACAACAGCCATCGCGATATAGTTCTTCCTGCAGGGCTTTGTAAATAGGGCCTTTACGACGACGCGCCTCATCGAAGCTGAGAGCTGAAATTTCAGAGCGTATCTTAACGCGATCGAAAGTTACTTCCCGAAAAGCACGTGGGGGTAATTTCTTTGTAACTTGACGTTCAATGCGCCTAATCTCTTGCAGACGGTGCGACATTGTTAATATTTTATTAGATTGTTATTGGAATAATTAAAAATATATGCAAAAAGCCTTTGAATTTTAGGGCATAGTCTACTACTACTACTACTGGCGTCCTTCTCTCCTAGTAGAGCGTAGGGCCTCATATTGTCGTGGTAGTATGTTTCGGTTTCGGTCATTGATATACTTAAGCTTGAACTTGGCGCATCCACATGCGCTGCGCCTGCTGCCGAGGCAGTGAGGATTATTCGACCTTGATCGGTTACCCCGTGAAGTGTCATATCCATTTTCGTTTTGATCCATGCTTTGTTGTATATTTAGTTTTGAGTCAATGAGTGATGGGTTCAAAGACTAGAGGCATCAGCTTTTTTAAGTGAGTTCATGCTATTTTGATGCTCACCAATTCTCGAGAGCTGAGTTGTATAAAAGTCATTCAAATTCCATTCAGATCCTGTTCCTGTTCAATCCTCCTTTCTCAACCTGGCTTGGGACCGGCTAGGGCGGAGTTAGGTCATAGTCTGCCTTGAGCCATTAAGCTAAGTAAAACTGTGACTGTAAAACTATCACAGTGACTTTCAAAACTAAGTAAGCTAACAATTGCTCTGCAACTGCATGCAAGCCATTTGGTTGACTTTAGGCATTGTTATGGCTTCGCATAGTGCTCCACTTACCTAGTCAGTAGGCTAACTTACAAATAGTCTTAGTATGCCATTAGATTGCCAAGTGTTAACAGCCATTTGCTCTTTTACAGTTCCGACAACATGACCGAAGCAACCATTGATACTAGCTTTATACCGGACTTACCTACAGGCGGACCCTTGGCTGTGTACCGTAAACGCGCAAGTTTTGATTGGAAGCGTCTGCGTATGATATTCGAAACGGAGCAAGCACTACGCATTAAGGTAGGTCAACTGCATACAATAAAAATGCATTTCTAATAAACACTTTTTTGCAGTACAAAGTGTGGCGCCGGCTTGAAAATGATCCGCTCTTTGCACATCCATCGACAATGCCGTCTACAGACGAACAAAAGCGTTTGTGTGCCATGCAAATGAATCGCATGAAGCAGCTGGACTTGGTGCCAGCAGAAGTCGAGCGTTTGTCCTTTTCCGCCAAGACCAAATATCTAATGTACATCAATGAAGCCCTGGCCAGCTACTCGCCTAGTCTTTCGGTTAAGATAGCGCTTGGTGTGGGTCTCTTCAATAATGCCATACGCGCCATGGGCACCGAGAAGCACACCAAGTACATTGAGGCCGCTTGGAATCGTGACGTGGTCACCTGCCTGGCTATTACAGAGCTCTCGCATGGCAGCAATACCAAGCGTGTACGCACCACGGCCACCTATGATCCAGCCACGCAAGAATTTGTCATCAATACGCCGGATTTTGAGGCAGCCAAGTGCTGGATCGGCAACTTGGGCAAAACCGCCACGGTGGCCATGACTTTTGCTAATCTCTATACAGCGGATGGTCAGAATCATGGTCTTCATGGCTTTCTCATACCCATACGCGATCCCAAGACATTGTTATCCTATCCAGGCGTTTTGGTTGGTGATATAGGTGAAAAGTGTGGTCTGCATGGCATTGACAATGGATTTGTGGTTTTTAATAATTATCGCATACCACGTGACAATCTCTTGAATCGCACCAGTGATATAACGCCCGAGGGCGTTTATGAGAGCGTTTTTACCGAACCGGGCAAGGTTTTGGGTGCTGCATTAGAAAGCTTTTCGGCTGGACGTATTGGCATCATGCAGGAAGCAGCCAATACTCTATGTTGTGCGGCAGTTATTGCGGTGCGTTATGCTGCCGTGCGTAAGCAATTCGGACCGGAGCGACAGGGCGAAGAAATACCCATTATAGAGTATCAACTACATGTAAGTGTGTTGTTAGAAATGGTTTCAATATTCTTTTATTGATGTATATCTTTTTTTTATTATAGCAATATCGAATCTTTCCCTATTTGGCTGCTGCCTGCGTGCAGAAGGTGGCCGTGGAGGAGCTAACCAGCACTTATTTGGATATCATAGCAGGCTCTCAGGCAGATTCCAATGGCTTTGATATTTTGGTGTGTTACAAAGTTTGAAATGGTGACAAGATTCTCAGATTCTGATTGAGCTAAATATTGTTGATGTTGTGCCTAAAATGAGTCGTAGCCTCTCAGAGGCACCTAGAGCCAGCGATGTCCTATATAAGACAGTAACGAGTTGTTGTGGCCAGTCAAGTAGGTCTATAGATACTATAATGTATTAGAGCCCAATTTCAGAGCAACGCAGACAATATTTAAATTTGGATAGTAGAATTCCTGTTTAATCGACAGCCTGATAGGATTTCAGAAGAGCTTACTGTGATCCAAATAATTGATTTTTAAAAGGATAAGAGTAGCTTCTGCGTATTTGTAGCTGCTTTTATAAGTTACGAGCGTTGGAGCTCAGTAGTGATCATGGTTCCCGTAGTTTAAGTTCTAGATTCTCCCCATTGGGCAAGAATCCCATTAGGATACTGACTCGATTACGTACAAGACGATGTAGGAGCACGATGGGCGTCAGGGATTGTAAAACCTATAGTATGTTTTTATTGAGTGTGAAACTCTTTCCAGAAGAAATGGCGCTCACAATACAAAATGTCAACCGACTAGAACCATTCCATAATTAAGTTTGTTTTTCGGAAGTTGGATGGATAAGCTGACGAGCGCTAGGTTCAGTAGGAAGCAAAATAGTTCTCTAGGTTCGCAGTGCAGCTTTACCAACAATGTTGCTCCACTAATTAAATTCCTACTAAATTATGCTTTGGGTTTGAAATCATACCACGATGCTTCTCAAAGAAATTGTAAACTAACTCGGCACATTAATTTAATTTGTTATTTACTTTTAGACGCAAAGTGTGGGCGAAATTCATGCTGTAATCTCAGCCAGCAAGCCGCGCATCACCTGGGCCGCACGTGATGCCATCCAAGAGGCACGCGAAGCTTGTGGCGGTCATGGTTATCTTCAAGCCGCTAGACTGGGACAAATGCGTAGCGATCACGATCCTCTGTGCACTTACGAAGGCGACAATAATGTGCTGGGGCAGCAAGCCTCAAACTGGTTGCTGCGTCAATGGGTTGCCAAGGAGCTGGAGTCGCCGCTGGGCACAATCAAGTTTTTGGAGCAGCGTCAGCAGCTGTTAAAGCTGCAGTTTAACCAGCTGGTACAAAGCTGCGACTTGACTAACTGGGACTGTAAGTTAGCTTATTTTTTTGTTAAAAAGCAGATCTTGATGCAGCTTTGTCTTTTGTCTTACAGTTGCGTTACGTTGCTTTGAGTGGTTGCTATGTCATCTTATGGCGCACACTTCCGAGCATATCAAGCAGGATCTGGCTGCTGGCAAGAATAACTTTGATGCACGCAACAACTCGCAGGTGGCCGGAGCACGTGAACTCTCACTGGCCTATGCTGAATATTGTGCACTCAGTCGTTATGTGTCGCATGTGCGCATCCAACGCGTAGATGCATCCTCTATGCAGGTTTTGCGCCAGATTTACGATATATATGCCATGCGGTTGTTGGAGCAGCATATGACTACGTTCTACGTTGGTGGTTTTGCTGTGGGCAACTCCTTTGCCACGGCAGTGCGCAAGCATTTGCTGCACAGCTGCGCGCAACTAAAGGATGTGGCTGTTAGTGTGGCGGATGCCATTTCTCCACCGGACTTTGCATTGAATTCCGTAATAGCTCGCACCGATGGATTGCTTTATGAGAATTTGCAAAAAGAATTTATGACAAATGAGACCGCCTTTCAGCGTCCCAAGTGGTGGCGGGATGTTATCATACCGCAGGTCAAGTCAAAATTGTAATAATGGAAAAGCAAAAGAATGAGCTGGAAATGTTAATGGGAGTATTAGACGATGAAGAACTAGTGAGTGGGTGGTATAAATAAGTGCCTGGCAGTTTGCAATCTACATAGTATTTACATGCACTGCTTTAAAAAGAAACCAGAATCTGCACATTACATACATATGTACATCATATGTACATGTAGTTACTGTTAATGCCTCGTTTAAAATCAGGTCTAAATATATACTATATATATAAACTTATAATACATTTCATAATATAGACGAAAACACATATACACTAGCATTTTTGTGCCTCTAGTACTATACAAAAAGTTAAAGTCGTTAGTAACCCTTATATTTGAATGTGAAAACGTTATGATTAAGTTTTTGATGATGTAATAAAATTTGCATATATACGAATATATTATTTCTCTACCTGGCGTAAGAGGCCCCTAAAAGAGAACTAGTCAGATGCAGGCATACTTACCATCACATTGAGCCTGAGGCACATTTTTAGCATCTTAAAGATCTTCCAAAGATCAGTGTATGCGATTGGTTACCGGGTCTAGAGACAACCGCCGCACAGTGGGAGAAATGGCCAATCTAGCTCCGTTTTATTCAAATTTCAAAATAAAAATTAGGTCCAATATCTTTTTGTATTCGATTACTAATATATCCGATAGGCCAAAAAAATTTTTCGTTTTCTTATTCTCTCAATATTCGCAAAGCTGTAAAGCTTCAAACACAACATTAGCTCCACCAGCTGCAGACAACTGCTTACCCGCCAATTTTGACTAGTTGCTGCAATTGTTTATAGATTTTGTATATATTATTTTTCAATTTTACTTTTTGTTAATAAATAATATTAAAGGTATGTATTTATTAAAAAAAATAAGTGTTTGTGGCCTGTGATTGTGTTTCCTCCCAAAATTCGATGTTGAAAGTTGTGCTAGCAAGAAGTATAATGTTTACTAATAACCTAATCTTCGTAGAGCTGAACTTTTAAGGTTCGGCCGGGTTCGGTATTAATCCTTTTTGAAAAATAGTTCAATATTTTCTGTTGTGAGAATGTCCAAAATTAGCTGCTACTTTTCGCTACTTATTTTTCAAATAATTTTTTAGCTACAATGTCAGTGTCCAAGCGTGTACTTTTTCAGTATGGTATATGGAATATTACGTTCAAAAAGCTTTTCGGTGCAGACATATATCTATGACAATATTATTGACGAAAGCAAATATGGAAGTAGTGAATGCGTTGACATAGTCAAGCAGATTAAAAATTTCAACAAAAATTTACGTCAAAATGGAGAGAGAACCATTAAATTCGTAAGAACTTGGAAAAAATCAACACGGACTGGTTAGATAGTGAGCTTTATTGGTGGACCTAAGCTCAAATGCCAAAACTGATTTTGCAGAGTAAAAAAACAAATACATAGCAAAATAGTTTCGACATTGCTAAACAAATTCCGTGCAAGGAGCTCGTATATTCGGCCAGCACCAGTTTGTTCAATTCTGGCAAGCGAAGTGCATCTCAGATGGTATCTTTTTTAAGCTCCGACAAAATTAAATAATTAAATAAATTAAAAACAGCAGAGGAAGCCTTGTCCTTATATATTGATACACAAATTTGCGTAAAATCTCAATGGAAGACTTGGCACATACACTTTGTATTTCATTGGACCCATTCATTACGATGCTATCAAAAAGATCATTTCCCTCTTCCAAAGCGGATGAACTCATAAATAATGACATTATCCGTCTTATTTTAAATAAAGAAGTGGAAGAAGACTTATCAGATTATTTCTCATCAGATCAGATTATTTCTCATCAGATACAGAGAAAAAACTGCGGAAATATAATAATAGTAAATAAATAAATAATTTAATTTAAAAAAAAATATTTTTATATTATTTTATATTTGTATAATATTGATCTATAAAATAAATTTATTCTTTCAGAAATTAAAATTTTTTTCAAAGTTATAAATATATAAATTTCTGCTAGAATGACCATTTTTCTAACAAGTACATATGCGGGCAAAATGGACTTCAGGTGTATATTTTGAATTTATTTGGTTGTCAGATTCATGCCAAATTTTGTAAAGATGTTTATATAAATTTCTTAAACATTTTTAAAGAATAAATTTTATGAAAATTGGTGAAAAAATGTCTTAGATTTGGGCCAAACTGACAGATAGCAGTTTTAACAGAAATTAAAAAAAAAAAAAAAATATTTTAGATAAAACAAAAAATTATTTCTATATTAATTTTGATTTGTGACATATTTATCTACAAAATAAAATTATCCCTACAAAAATAGCAACATTTTTGCAAGAGTAATTAATTAATCGCCGCTAAATCAGCCATTTCTCCCACTGTGCGCCGGTGTAAAAGGAAAGTCCATAACTAACGAATATCCATACAAAAGTGCCAAAAACCTCACCTTTTTCTAATGCAAAAACATCAGCAACGAATGGGTCTCAGCGATGACATGATCCAGGATCGGAATGCCTGCAGACGAATGCTGAGATCGTATACCCATACCCCAGGAGGAGTATAAGCAAGTCCGAAAAGAGGTAAACAAGGGTTTGGGAGAAGAATTATTTCTTTTATAAATTGAGTCTCTCCAAAAAAACTATTTTGTGTTATTTAGTTATGTTCCGAAGTTCCGTAAGGAAGCTTTTAGATAGAGTGAAATGTTATGAAAATCGTCACGCAATGAAATTAAGTATCAAAACAATTTTTTATTAGCTTTAAAGTTTTGGCCATCGTGTGAGGTGGTATTCCTAAGCGGCTTTGAACTTTTTACAATTTTTAACTAATTTATGATTATTAAATTTTGCCAAGGTTACGATCTTAAAATCAGTTCCTGCCGCTGAGCTTTTGTTTCATAGGTATATCCTGGATCCCCGCGTGCCACTAATTCATTACAAAGTTATGCTCAGGATTGCAGAAGGTTCATATTTTCAAAATAAATTGTTCCAGTTTATCAAGTCGCCCACTGACCCTTCTAGACGGGGGTCTCCCAACCGCACCGCAGTTTTTCTATCTTTCCTTATTTAATGTAGAAACAGATTACACAACCAAATAAGAAAACAAAATCTATGAAATTTATTTATAGTTACAGTTTTGAGTGCAGTGTAGGGCTTATACGCACATACAGTTTGAGGAGCACTTTACGCTCTCAAACTGCAGCTTAGCGAAGAACACAACCAATCTGCAAGTGACATAGCAGTCAGACTTTTAGTGCTACCAGATTCAGCGGAAGCAACTTTTTGACGAGCTAAATATATAATCCAGGAATTGAATAAAAATACACAACCAAGTAAAAATTATAAATAAATACATACCTGACATAAGACGCATCTTTAATGTGTTTAATTTTCAATTACCAATTATGTTTACTTTCGGTATTTGATGGCACATTTTTTTTTATCGGCTTCAAAAAAAGAAAAACATGGTTTTGCACTTCCATTAATTTATTGGCAGGCATCTCGAGAGCACTTCTAATAAAAACTTAGTTTTTGCTGAAATAACCAAATCAAAAAAATAGTGCTTTAGTATTGAGCCTTTCTAGTATAGGCAAGGAATGAGCCCATACACATCGGCTTGTATATTCAAATTTTTCATATTTTTCCAAAAAATAATTAGCGTTGTTTAGTTAGAAAATCTATTAGAAAAATTCTGCGTTTATTTAAAGAAATCTCAAGATTTAAAATTTTCATAGAAACAATTGTACGGTGCCTAAAACTTTTAAATTCTGGCAGTATGGAATTTGGCAGTTTTTCACGATTTTCACATTGGAACTTGACGTACGCAGAGTTCGATGGCCGAGAAAAGCATAACAAAAAATCCTCAAATAAATGATAGATTTTTAGATTTATAAATAGTTGGTTAGGTCTCTGAAAACATTTGTGATTATAAATCTGTAATACTGACTTCGCTTTTGAAGATTCAAGGCCAGGTTCACTATCGGTTACTACCGCACAATTTAAAACTATAGGATGGCGCGGTAATCATCTTGCTTCGAAATATAAATCCAGCCAAAACTTTGATTGAATATGATTCGCGCGGCGATACTCAAAGGAAAATTTAAAGGTAAGGAAATTCCGATTCCGAGAATTCTTATGATTCCAACAGATATCCCCTTTGAGTTTAAAAGAATTCAATTTCCGACTCGCCATGACGATTAACAAATCACAAGGCCAATCCTTGAGCGTTTGTGGGCTGAACTTAGAAAATGAATGCTTTTCTCATGGTCAATTGTATGTGGCATGTTCGCGTGTCGGCAAACCATCCGCTTTATTTGTTCTTGCGCCTAATAACAAAATCAAAAACGTCGTATATCAAAAGTTGCTTCAACTCTTAACCCATTATTACTTGATTTTCGTACTTTTATTGAAATAAATTTTCCGTAATCGAGCGATTAAGGTTTGTTGTTTTAATTTTTATGAATTCGAGGAGCGGCCTGGGTAAAGGGTTTTTTAAAATCGGGTAGGACTGACTATACAAAGTACATAATGGAAGTAAAGAGATATACATAGAATATTATAATCTGAATGATTTGAATTGTAGAAAAAAAATGTCGGGGGCTTGCGTGCAAAACACGCAGGTGAAGAGCCCCTAGTGTTACATAAATGAAATGATTTCTATTTTAAATCTTATAACACTAGATGGCAAAACAAAACCATTAAAAATGCGCTGTCCGATGAAGTTGTCATAGCCCATAACGTTGATGGCGTCTGGTTAAGCCAGAGGATATCCCAGATTTTTATCTAGTTCCCTTCTTTTGCATTTTTTGTACACATAAATATATTCAACTAAGCAAGAATCATACGAAAGCGATAAATAAATGTATAATCAAAAAGAAGTATACAAGAATCTATAAAAAAAGAATCTATATGACCGTCGTCTTGCTTAAATTGTTTGTGAATTATAAGCCTCAGCTTAAAACAAATTTTTGCATACTTTACAGAGCACTTGCCAGATGAATTCGTTCATAGTATTGAACCCGACTGTCAGACAGCGAATTTTCTTAGATACTTATATTTTAAACAAGGCAGCTCTGGATGTAATTCTGAAGCTGAAAGTAGTGGGCACTCTTCTGAAGTTTGCGGCAGCCCGAAGCGCAGCACTGTACAAAATCTGCTTGTGCCATCAACTTGGGGTCATAGCAGTTTCCTACCTGAGCTAGGCGTACTCGCTGGGACCGAGGATAGTGACTGCTGCTCTGCGGTTTAGAAATGGAATGATAAGTTTGTGGTGGTTTTGCCGCAAAAAAAAGAGTAGATGCAAAAAACTCCCATTATGGAGAACGAGCTAACGATCTATACTGACGGTTTGACGATGGATGAAGGCACTGGAGCGGGCGTCTTCTCGAAGGAGCTCGCGACACGTCTTTCAGTCCATCTTCCAAACTGGTGCAGAGTGTTTCAGGCCGAGATATACGCGGTCTAGCCGTTCTAGCAAGCCGCAAAACTGATAAAAACTTTGGTTATCCAAAAAACGTATCTATGTTTGTTGACAGCCAAGCTGCTATCAGGCTCTGGCATCGAATAAAATTTTTCCTTTTCGTTTTCGGAAGCACGGCCGATTCATAAATACGAGGTTTGTTCAAAAAGTATCGCGAATTTTGAATTTTCGCGGGCTACGGATGTTTGATTTTCGATCTTTTTGTGGCGTTATGTTGGTACTCATGACCCTCACTTATGTTGACAATCTCGGCCATTTTGAATGTTCAGTCAGTTTTTGACAGCTATTGTGCGTGGACGTGTTTTAGCTTGTCTTTTTTTTTTTTTTTTTTTTTTTTTTTTTTTTTTTTTTTTTTTTTTTTTTTTTTTTTTTTATTTTTTTTTTTTTTTTTTTTTTTTTTATTTTTTTTAAATTTTTTTTTTTTTTTTTTATTTTTTCAATTTATTATTTTTTTTTTTTTTTTTTTTTTTTTTTTTTTTTTTTTTTTTTTTTTTTTTTTTTTCCCCCCCCTTTTTTTTTTTTTTTTTTTTTTTTTTTTTTTTTTTTTTTTTTTTTTTTTTTTTTTTTTTTTTTTTTTTTTTTTTTTTTTTTTTTTTTTTTTTTTTTTTTTTTTTTTTTTTTTTTTTTTTTTTTTTTTTTTTTTTTTTTTGGTGTTTTTCTTTTTTTTTTTTTTTTTTTCTTTTTTTTTTTTTTTTTTTTTTTTTTTTTTTTTTTTTTTTTTTTTTTTTTTTTTTTTTTTTTTTTTTTTTTTTTAATATTTTTTTTTTTTTTTTTTTTTTTTTTTTTTTTTTTTTTTTTTTTTTATTTTTTTTTTTTTTTTTTTTTTTTAAAAAAAAATAAAAAAAAAAGAATAAAAAAACTTCCCATCAAAAATTTTTTTAAAAATTTATTTTTTTTTTTAAAAGTGGAGGTTTTTTTTAAAAGAGAGGGTTTTGAGTACCAACAAAACCCACAAAAAGATCGAAAATCGAAAATATACTTTTTGAAGAAACCTCTTATCTAACTTGAAATCGGCATAAATTTAAATATTAAAAAATTATTTCAGTTTAAAATGCGTACACTTTTGAGCCTATTTTGCCGATTCGGTTTAATTCTTTCTCGTTTTGGTGAAATTGGGAGCACCAAGCATGTGATTGCAAATCGAGTCCGAATAAAATATGTATTCGGAACTAAAAAATTAAAAATAAATAGTTTTTAATAATCTTTACATCTAGCACCCAAAACCACTCCCATGGCTACGCTCCTGCCCTTTTACCAGTGTGCATTTATGCACGACACAGTTAACACCCCATATGTTTTAAAGCTTTTTAGAGTAGGTTGCAAACTCTAGTATTTAAGTAGGGGGTACTTGGGATTTCCCTGCTGTTTTTTCCTTACTTGTTTTAAGTTTATTGTTAAATTCGTCTTTTGGATCATCTCTTTTATAATAAGCTATTTTTTGTAAATGTCTCATAAAAATCATTTTATAAATGCTACAGTTACTCATGTATGCAAAAATCCTCGAAAATAGATGGGCGCGAACGACTTTGGGATACCCTGTACCACCACATCGGAATCAAGTTTGATACATTGCAAATAAAAGATATTTTATTTGCTTGCGATATTTGCTTAGATATTTTCATAAACAAACAAAAATGAAGTCGTGCGGAAACGGACGAATTTTGCGCAAAAACGCTTTTTGACCGATCGATCCTTTGGGTGCTATATGATAGAGTTAACCAATATTGATCAAATTTGGTTCAGTGCCTGGGTACTCTAAAATACAAATTTTTGTTATGATACCTTCATAAACAACGAATTTTAGACAAAAAACATTTTTTTGGCCGATTGGTCCAATGGGAGCTATAAAATATAGTCAACCGATTTTGAAATTTAATACAGTGTTGGGGAACGCTAAAAAACTTCCGAGTGCCAAATTTAATCACCATCATAAACAAACGAATTTAACATTTAACACTTTTTGGTATTTTCGAGGTCCTCTGAAACACCCATATGGGAGCTATATAATATAACCCCGATATCGAAAAAATTAAATAAACTTGTCTGCCGTAGGATAATAAGCGATCTCATCTGAAAGTTTGGTTGCTCTAGCTCTTACCATATCTGAGATCTAGACGTTCGTATAGACGGACGTAGGTCTTCCAAGGATAATAAGGGATCTCATCTGAAAGTTTGGTTGCTCAAGCTCTTACCATCTCTGAGATCTAGACGTTCGTACAGACGGACTTGGGTATATCGACTTCTCTAGTCGCCCTGATCATACTTTGTTTACCCTGGGGGCCTCCAACGTTTCCATCTGTATGTTACATACATTTTCGGCTTGCACAAACTTAATATACCCTTTGTACAATACGATACAAGGTATAAAAATAATTTTTACCTAGCTTAACCAAGATCCTCCTGTTTGTTTGTTCATTCAGCAAGTTCTAAAAAAAGAGTCTTACTAGTTTTCTCGAATTTGACGCCCTACTCAAACCCATTAAAACCTGCTACTGTTAACATAAATGTTAAGAACAAAATATTATATTTCAATTAGACAACTCGTTTTTAATAATCTCTGCATTTCCCACGGTTATCTTCTATCGAGTAGACTAGACATACAGACTAGATCAATCCAGGTAACCAATTAATTGCTATAGATTTAAAGTGCCCAACCTGTTCTTAGGTAAACAATGAACAAAAACAACTTAAGAGCATTAGGAAAGTTTAACTTAAATATTGTTAAAAAAAAAAATACAAAAATTAAAACAATAACAAACAATACATTTACAATAACAAAACGAATCATCCGTCAGAAGCTACAGAAGCCACAAAATGAATCAAATTATTTGCATTATGAATATATATAGTATATATACCTTATAGTAGATATTATAATGGGCATGTATATAGGAGACAGAGCAGCGATTTATTGGCAGTTACGAAGAAACTTGTCTACACCTCTAAAAGTATCTACATACTATACTATAGTATGTGGCTTTCAGTTTATAAGAGGAGTTTGCCGCAACAGTTTTGGGCTCAGACGTTGCAAAGTTGCCGCAGAGTGAAGACGATAAACGCGCAAGATCTTGAACTTGGTTAAGAATTCGTATAAACAATAATACAACAACAGCAAAATAAATAAATAATTCAAGTGAGTCGTCAAAAGCCGAACTGAGCTGAGCCGACTCGTACTCAAGCCGAGCTTAGTTCGGAGCCTAACAGAGTGACGCATATAACGCGCTCCGAGAAACCGGCAATCGGTCGATGTCGAGACGTTCTGTTCTACGTTCTACTATGTTTACAATCTACTATTTATATTTTTGTATTTGTATATAACTTTGTGGGTTTTGCAAATTTGAGGCGCAGTTTAGTTTCGTTTTTGTTTAGAGAGCAGCAGTACCCCAAAGTATTCGTATTCGTATTTGGTGCGTGTGCGGTGTGGTTATCAGCTAGTTCAAGATCTATCTGACCATGAATTACATCAAAGTTCAATAAACAATTCTCAATACCAAAACGATTCGAACCCGTGTAAAGGGCATGTTCTCAAGTTCAAGCTAAAAATGTTCGTAATCATTATTAGATCATCATTAGATATGTGATGCAGCTTAAAAGGACTATTATTATTTTGTGGACTTTATAAAATAAATCAGAGTTTTTAAAATATTCAAAAGTTCCAAAACAAAAACTTGTGCAAAAATAACATATATGTACGAGCGTTCACTTACTGTATGTAAAACCAGTGAGAAACCTGTCGTGTATATAATGTGAAATTGTTTTAAGGTGTTAATTTCAAAAGTTCCATTGTTTCTGTGCATGACTGAATAGTAGGGATGCTCAAGATGCGTATAGCAAGATCTGTCGAAACTGACTTGAGCATTTGACTTTTGAAATACTAGAAGATATTAACAGATCGAATATTCGTTAAAGATTTAAAAAAAATTCCAACAAGTTAAAATAAAAGAACGTTTGAAAAAGTCATTAAAATTAATATTTTTATTATCCACCCAATATTTATCATTCTCTGAACGATTTCTCTGAAAAAGGCTTCAAATGTTCGTGAGTGAGATCGTCCTTAAAATTTATTTTTATACAATTTTTCAATTTAATTAGTACTTTTCAAACGTTTAAGACTTTAAATATTGGCAAAGACTTAATAAAATGCATAAATAGAAATAAATAAATAAATTTAAAAAAAAAATGAACTAAAAAAATATTCAACTAATTTTGAAAGTTCTAAAGAAATATACACAAAACTATTTTCGAAAATTTTCGTATATAATATAAAAGTGGATTAAAAAATGACTTTTTGTAAAATATACGCTAAATACAATTTTTTAAAACTTTTTGTTTTAAATTACTAAATTAAAATACTATTTTTGCAGTAGTTAGAAAAGGTCATTAAAATGGATATTTGTATAAACCAAGGCCTTTTTACTTAAAATTTCAAAACCTTTTTCATTTTCTGATTGATTTTTAACCTAATAATCTAACCAAACCTATGCTAATTAAAGCTTGACTTATTCGTAAAGACTGAATAGAACTTTAGAATAAGATATGGGAAATATTTTTTTGAAAACTTAATTAAAATGCATAAATAGAAATAAATAAATAAATTTAAAAAAAAATTAACTAAAAAAATATTAAACTAATTTTGAAAGTCCTACAGAAATATACACAAAACTATTTTCGAAAATTTTCTTATATAATATAAAAGTGGATTAAAAAATGACTTTTTGTAAAATATACGCTAAATAAAATTTTTAAAAATTTTTTGCTTTAAATTACTAAATTAAAATACTATATTTGCAGGTCATTAAAATGGATATTTGTATAAACCAAGGCCTTTTTACTTAAAATTTCAAAACCTTTTTCATTTTCTGATTGATTTTTAACCTAATAATCTAACCAAACCTATGCTATAATAAAGCTTGAAATATTCGTAAAGACTGAATAGAACTTTAGAATACGAGATATGGGAAATATTAATTATATTTTTGAAATACTTATTTTAAAATTATAACTAAAGGATTTGAGCCATTGATTTTGAGAAGTTCTTGGAGAAATGAACACAGAATTTTTTTTTGTCACACTTTTATTCAACTATCAAATGATTGCAATAATTTATTTAACCCAGATATGCCCAACGTCCAACATGAAGGACACCTTGTTTATGATCGATCATACACGCCCATTTTCATTCGCAAGTTAAATTTATAAAGTATAGAAATGTTTTATTTAAACGACTTTTTAAAAGAATATGAAAATTTTTACCGGCGCACAAACGCATGGGCATAAACTAAATTATGTAGAGTTTCAAAGTAGAGTCAAAGTTTCTGAAGATTTTTTCACTTTGCGTGGCGTTTAAATTTTTAAAGGTCATTTACAATAAAGGCCTTTTGACTTTTGAAAATAATTAAACTAAAATTAATAAAAATTGATAGACATTTTAAAAAAAAATCTGGCTTCATTGCTCTGTACGAACTCGATTAGTATTTGTATTAAACTTTTCAAAAATCGTTCAAGAGTTTGAAATTATTAGAACTTTTTTTTTCTCCAGCACTTCTGCACTCATCAAATGGGTGTTTAGTAGTGCTGGAGAAACATCTCTGTTGGCCAAAATCGATATATAGAGATTTTAAGCTTCGATCATCGATGTTTTCTCCAGCACTAGTATGGGCCTCAAAATGAGAGACATTTTCCTTTTGGTGTTACTGGTGCTAAAAAAAATAGTAATCGATTCGAAACAGAAAATTTTGAAAATGTTGAAACAAAAAATACTTAGAACTTTTTCCAAATGAATGGGAAATTCTTCACAGGTTTGGGGTTTGTAAAGCACTTTATCATTGAAAAGAAAATATTTATAACCATTATTTTTCCCAGTTGTGTATATCAAAGAAGCATAAAATTTGATAAAATTGAAGATGTTTAATCAGTTCTGACAAACTCTAAAGCTTACAAAACCCTTAACACAATATATTGGACAAGGAACACTTTTTGATAAGGAAGGCAAATATTCTTTTTTCATTAAAAATGGCGGATGTTAATGGTCAAATAGCTTTTGCATGCTATAAATCTAATTTTTAGAAACTGTACCAATAGGGATAAGAGTATTTTAGAAAAAGGGATACTTTTTAGAAGATAAGCAAAACTAGCTAGTACATACTATAACCTTCAAGGAATAATGAACCCCCAAAAGCTCAATAAATATAGTTTGTGTAAAATCTCTGCCTTTTCCAATGCTGAACAATTTTTAGTTTTTCATCATTTTTAAAGCCGAAAAAAATTTAATACAGTCGAGGCGGTGCCCGACAGTGTAATACCCTATACCTTTTTTCTCAAAAAAAGATTTTTTTCTGCATATTATTACTAAGAATTTGCAATCGGAACATTTTTTTGTTGGGTAAGTTTCAAGGGGATATGTTGAAGGGTGTGGGAGAAAACACGGTAAATCGATTGCGGGGGGTGGGGGGGCTGCATTGATAAAATTTGGATGAGGATTTGTTCATTAGAGGCACATGAATCAGCTTACCAATTGGTGGTTCTAGGTCATTTGTTACTATTATTACATAGAGTTTAATATTGACGCAGTTTATGGGCAAGGGGTGGTGAATATTGTACATTTTAGGCTATAACTTTTGTTGTATTTGTCCGATTTTGTTTATTTTTGACACACAGATGCATGTCACTACAATGCATCGTTCTGTAATGTTTCAGATTAAAATATTAAACGGTTTAGCTAAAAACCGCGAAAATCTGCTCATATTGACATGATTCAACAAACTTCATCTTCTCAGGAAATATGCGCATCAGCTGGTAAAGTTTCGTATCTCTAGCTCTTATTGTCTCCGAGATCTAGGTGAGCAATTTTTAGAATTTTTCAATCACTACCCGAGGTATATAAGCCTTTTGGTAAAAGACATGGGGTTGCCACGCTGAAGCCTCTGTCACAAATCTAGTATACCCTTGACCAAGGTACAGGGTATAAAGACGACGAAAGGTATGAAAATCATCGAAGTAAAATTAGCTTTTTTTGAACACATTTGGAGGCATTATTGAGAGCCATATAATATGGTACGAAAACTTTTTGAAGCCTAATAAATCAGAAATCAATCCGTTTTCCGGGGTAGCTTTTAACGAATTAAAACTTGCCACAAATATGGACTTTTTTTGGAATATCATAGCAAGGTATCAAAAATAAGTTTTTTTTGAGCTTTTGTCAAATTATAAGATCTTAAGAGATATCGTTAACGACTAAATGATGTTTTAATACCTCTCATTTGCTGAAAGAGCCTTTATCCCACAAGAACGAAGGATGCAATTAAATTTCGCAACTTAAAGAGGCCCCTAGGCCCTTTGCTCCAACAGGAGTCACACAGGACACTAACTAAACATGCCCTAGTTGGAGGTTTAGTAAAATATAGTCCATTTCTCAACATCATTCTACTTTCTGATTTTATTTTTTTGATATTTAATTTTGATCGTTGATGGATTTTGATTTTATATTCCCAAATAAATAATTTTTACCTTTTAAGTTACAAGTTATAAAACATCTCCCAGCCGGATGCACTAGGAACTTCATAAAACACTTTATACATTTCCAAAGTTCTAAAAAGTTTTTGCTAGTGCTGGAAATATCGAAGCAACGATGTATAAAAATATCGAAGAATTTAAGAGAAAAAGTAGTGCGGAGAAACATCGATATTATACGAGCCACAAAAAATATCAAAACATCGATTTTGCCAAAACATATATATAGAAATTTTTAACTTCGATACATCGATATAACATCGATGTTTCTTCAGCACTAGTTTTTGCCATGGTTTAAAACAAAGTTTGGAATTCTCCGTAACCTTATTTTCAAAATTTTAAACTGCTATATTTTTTAGACTTATGGGGCAATGTGAGGAATTTTGTTAGCTGCATCCAACCGAAGGCCATTATTTCAAAAGCTAGCATTTTATTGCTCAAACATGTAACAAAAAAACAAATCTATTTTAAAATCTCTTCCTTAGATAAATCTTCTTATATTTTTGGACTATTAAAATTTAAAAAAGGAAATAATTTAAGATTTTCAGATCCAAAGATTTATGAAGTTCAGGAATACTTAAACCAGTATTTTATATCGGTTGGTCTATATTTCTGACAATAAAGTGATTTGTCAACGCCAAAACTTTAGCACGTTTCGTCAAAAAGTATAATAGAACGTACCTAATAAATCATTTGTTACGATCAGTTTTTAAGATTTTCAATAAGGATTATCAAATCAGAAATACTTTAATCGTCTTATTTTGACCCATAGTCAAGTAAAACTAATAATTTCAGTTGTCAGTATAATAGAAAATAAAAAATTACTTTTAAAACAATTTTAAAAATTGTAGCCCCCTAAGATTTTGGTACGGCAAGTTTTGTATTTGCCTTGTAGGTGTTGCATACAAATTTTTTAAAGCACTTACCAGGCGCGGATCGAGAATTTGGTCGTAGGGGAATTTTCACTTCGAAGTGTGGGGTGCCCGAAAACCCCCCGTGGACCCCACACTAGAACCTACTTAATGTGCACTTAACCTGCTGAGAAGAAGGTACAAAAATTATTTACCTCTTTATTAATGAAGTACCCTTTTTATAATTTAGTTATAATTCTAACTCGCCAACAAATTAACGATGTAACATGAGTTCCAAGACTTTCTCTTTGGCAAATTAATGAAAGCTATAATTTGAAATAGATTTTTTATATAAACAAAACTCAATAATGCAAATTTTTTTCAGTAGTCTTATATGAATTTGTTAATTATAAGAAGCTTGTTGAATTTCATCGTGTAGTCCCTTGGCGCTGTAATAACCCAGGAAAAAATCCCCTAAATAAGAACACGTGATAAAAGCAAAAAAAAAATGTTAGAAATAAATACATTTGTTTTTGTAACTATAAGCACGCACACGCGCTCCTTCACACACACACTAAAAATAAGAATAAATATGACAAGTCAAAATTATAAAATAAAGCTCTTCAGCAAATAAAGTCTTTGAAAAATTATGAATAAATGAAAGCGCTTATACTTAAAACAAATTGATGAACATTAAAAAAAACCCTAAACGTTTTAACTAAACCAATGAATATCAAAAAATCATTTTTAATTATTATCGGAAACTTTCAAATATACAAAAAAAAAGTTATAAACTTTTAAAAAGAGCAACAAATTATAACAACCGGTTACAAATTCACAGCCGCAGCCGGAGAATAAACTAATTGAAATTGACAAAAAACGAGCAAGGGGAAATAAAATTTCAATATAGAAATTCATTAATTTACATTTCGGGAATTTCCGACCATTTTGTTGTTTCACTTAATGCAAAGCCGACCAACGGTTGTTATTTTTGTTGTTGTTGTCTATAATTTTGCAATTTCATGATTGAGAAATCGTGTAAGGGCAATTAGTACGAGGTACGAGAAATATTCGGGGGTTGGGGTATACATATCTATGTATCTGGGTATAGCGTACGGGTGGGTGCAATAATTGCCTCTAGTCGTGATGGATGGCAATGATGAGGAATAGACTCCGGTTTTGGAATCGATTACACAAGAATATTTATTATGAGCTAGCGTTACTTTGTTTAAGAGCTTAATGACAGCTAATAAGTTTAAATCAAAAGCTGTTGGATAACAAATTGCTTACCATATAAAAAATGCTTTTATTAAGTTTAAATAGGTGAACATGGAAAAAAATAGTTTTTTTTTTGTTTTAAAGTTCGGGGAATGGGGAAATGGGATATCCCAAATGGGATTTTTTTTTTGTATGAAATTTGATCATTCCGTGCGAAATTTTTCATTCTGCGTGTATGCCTTAAAGAAGGAAAAAATTTATTTATAAGTTTAAGAAAACCAGTGGTTTCCTAATATAAAGCCAAAAATCTTTAATGTCGAATATTACATAAAATTATGACGCGAAAATGATGATCTGAGATGTCATTAATAGGATTTTTGGTTTATAGCCCAACGTCCCTAATAATGTTGCTCCATTTGTTTGATGTCCTGATGAACACGTTCTCTTCGTTTCAAACCATAGTTGTACAGTAAACGAAGACTTTGAAACATAACTCCCTGTCGTTTCTCTTCTATTACTAAAATCTTTTTTCTTTATTTTTTACATTTGTTCTTATCGTTTAAGTTGAATTTGTGAAGAAAACAGTAAATTGAAAGAAGAAAAAATATGCTCTGTTCTTTTGGTCGATTTTTTGAAATCATCATCCTTATTTTAAACGCTGAACATTTTGGGCTAATAAAAATTTGGATTGCAATACCAGAAAGTCAAATATTTCTAAATTTTCCCAAGAAATTCGTAATTTTTCTCAAAAAAGAAGCGAAAAAATGGCAAAATATGCATGAAACGCCCTCTGGCGGAACTCATAAGTAAAAATAAACATCAAAAATAAATTCCTTGATCTCCGAAACCCCCCATATACACATAAAAAGATGACAAATTTTGGTTTAAAAATCCAAATGTTGTACGTTTTGTCGTTATCCATTTATATGATTTTTCATCAATTTTGACCATTCTAAGCCCCATGTCGTTTTTGGCTATAATACGGTCTCTCTCCTCTAAACTTAAAAACATACCTTGCGGCGTTTTATCATAAAACGATCAAAAAGTAATTCCAAATTAAAATAAAATATATTTATTTATATATTTATAAAATATATTTATATTTATACACTAAATTTTCTTATAAAAGACTACTGTCCTATAGTTATGAAACGCTTAAAACTGCTGCAAAAGTGGCATATCCATGCATAAGCTATTGCGAAACACCGTGTGAAGCGACAGTGCAATAACCTTACGGTAAATTAAAAGCTCCAATATTAGGTAGTTGTTTTTGTAAAAGGAAGCTTTGCTGGATCGTGCTTATAAACTTTAATATTTGCTCTTGAAACTTAAATTTGTGACTGTCCTATAGTTAGTATGTAAAACCACTCGTATTTAGACTTAGAACAGGATCATAAACAATCCCTGAAAGTTTCATTAACTGAGTATTTTTTTCCAGCAGGACATAAATTTGTAAAAAGAGAACATCATGATTATCATCATCAATACCTTTATTCATGGTCAAAGGTCACTTAATCGGTTTTGTTTCTGTGTTTACAAGCTCGTAAGAATTCTTGAGAGTAGAATTCTATACAAAATTGGTCGACAACAATATCTCAGTTGATCCCTCGTTAAATACAGCGGCTTATCGCGCTTTTTATCGAGAACGGTAGAAGTTATTGGCACGGATTGTTTTTGAGCAAATTTTTTTTTTTTAACTTAAGCTGTCTAACTTAATATTAGTTATCGATAAGTAATAAATTAAAGAAAATTTTTGTTAATATTCGCAAGTTCTTTTATCATATATAAGTGAAAAACATAAAAACCGAAGAGATTGTTCCACTACACTAATTTCTTTTTTTCGGCAAATTTAGAAACTTCCACGAGACAATCGAACTTTTAGCAACTTTTATGGAAACAAGCGGCTTCCAAGTTTTCCCATTAAATGAACTTTTGCACTTTGAGCACAATGAGCAATGAACTTTCGCTCTGAATTCGCTTGCACTTCGCTTAATTTTTGTTGCAGTATTTTTTGACTTTAATTATTAATAATAATCTAGGAAAACAAAACAAAAAAAAATAGGAAACTTATTCAAATTGGAGTAATAGCTCAGCTCTTCATAGTTTCACGTATAACTTCTTATTCTTTCAAAGAAACGTTGGCAGCGATTCGGAGTGTTCTAAAATTTAATTATTTTATGGCTTCAAAAGGACAATGAGCAATCCGTCAATCTTATATAACTTATTTAGTTTGACGAATTACATTTTAAAGAATTTTTTTTAAAATAATATTACAATGACACACACCCTATTATTTTCAAAAAGTATAACATACTATCAGGGTCGTAGAGAGAAAACACTGAGTCCGGAGAAAAATATTATTCATTAATATCTCGTGAACAAAATTTTGTATCGGCATGAAAAACGATTAGCAATGTTCTTAAATGAATTCTCTTCAGCTTAAAGCTTAACATAATTTTTAAAAATGTTTTCTCTTTAATAAAAAGCAAACCGAAAATTTCTAATTTTAAAAAATGGTCGAAAATTACACTTTTTTTTAGACTTTGATTGCTTGTGACTGAAAAAAGAGCCCAAAAACATGTTTTTGGAAAAAATCTCGAAAACGGTGCTTAAGAAAAAAAAGGTTGTAATTTTCGTGTTTCTCGACTACTATCGATAGTTAAATCGAACAGAGTGAAATATCCTTTAAATAAGTACCAAAGAGCAAGTGGGGAAACTTTAATACTTACAAAAAGAGTATTTACAAATTAGTACAGTAAATGTAGAGTTTCAGCTGGAAAAAAATACAAAGTTGATGAAACTTTCAGGGACTGTTTGCGACCATGTTCGAAGTCTTAAGCCGAGTTTTCGTATTTGTGGGCGGGGGCGTGGTACCAGGGGTGCCAGGGGAGGCGCAATATTAGTTGGTTCGGATGATCAAAAAGGATCGACGTGTTACCACTAGTTTTGTATTCTTTTTGACATGTTAGGTACTTCGGCAATTTTTTGTCCGATGATATGGCAAAAAGTTCTTTACACACAAAAGTATACTATCGATATATCGAACAAAACCATCGATAGTGTCCGTTAAATATAACTATCGAGACTATCGATGGCACTATCCCACCTCTAATCAATACATTAAAACGAGCCTGAATATTTCATCTTTTAATAATAATAATTTCCCTGACTGACAATTGTGACAGTCGCTCCTGGCGGGGCATGGGGGATCTCTATTAATAGCTGTTTAACCCTAGTGAGATAACGTTATTTTCTACCCCTGAAAAGATAAGCATACGTCTGAATGACGTATCTTCTTTTTGTGTCATTTAAGGATGTAATAAAAATAAATATTACTAAGTTTTTAATTGTGATCATTTATTACATTGATTTTCAGTCAAATTAAGTATATATAAACATAAAATAATAGATAACATAAAATTAATAATAAAATTCATTTTGTATTACAAAAAGTAACAAAAATTAGACGGTTTTCACATAAGGACACAAGTTAAGTTCTTAGATCTGTGGTAATTAAAAACTTTTGACTTAATTTGCACAAAAAACTATCAAATAATGCTTCAAAACAAAAAAAAGTTAAATCGAGCTGGTTTATATGCATCGTGTTGTCAAACTTGATTTTGGTGTTCTCCACACAGAGGTGTTTTTCATACGAAACATACCTTTTTTGACATGCGTCCTATTTTCGACGGACAGAAGCCACAGTATTTTCTCTTTTGAGGTTCTGGCTAATTTGCACTACCTTAGCGATAAAAACTTAGTAATATTTATTTTTATAACATCCTTAAATGACTCAAAATGAAGATACGTCATTCAGACGTATGCTTATCTTTTCAGGGGTAGAAAATAACGTTATCTTAAGCAATTGAGAAACCAAAAAGTAACACAAAAGATAATGTTACGTCTTTTTGACGTACGTTATGATCATAACTCAGAAAAAAACAAACTGACCTCAAACAAACAACCACCACCAAAGAGCTGGAGCTACTGACTGAGCAAACTAAGCGTGCGAAGTCGCTCCGAAAACAAATGAGAGACTGAGAGCGTAAAAGAAAAAATGAGTACGTCATTTCGACGTGCGTTATCTTACTAGGGTTAAAGAGAACAGGGACCTAGAGCTTATAGCCGAATCCGAACGGCGGTGTCTGGAATTAATAGAGATTTTCTTTGGCAAATAGCGTCTTTGAGCTAGCGATGCCAGTGCTTGGCAAATGTACCAGTGCTACTGCGGGGATTCGAACCACCGACTTTCGGTTTGTAAAGCGAGTACGCTACCACTACGCTACCGACGGCCACATATGTATATTTTTCGGAATTATTATATTTCCAAAATAAAAGACAACGCTTTCTTATGCTTGGTTATGAAGAAGTAGCAATTTCCTTTTAAAATTTTGCACCTCACCGATCAATTTAGAAATATATTTATTTTTTGACTGAAGAGCCAAATCTAATTGGTTCCACTGTAAAGCTCTCTCACACCTACATGTTGAGCTTAAACTATAAGCAGCTTTCATCTCGTATGTGTGAAGGCTTTTTGGCATGCGTGCCTTCTAAGTGCTGGTCTATATCAATATCTTTTGTCCTTCTGATCATATTCTAAGAGGGTCTTCTATGTTCTTCTTCTTCCAGGGCATTGACACTCTGTGTAGGACTTAAGCCTGTCGTATAACAGCATTCCACTCTTCTTTATTTCTCGCTTTGTCTTTCCAATTAGTAATCCCAATTCTTCGCAGATCCTCCTGTACTCCGTCTATTCATGTCTTACGTGCTCGACTATTGCCTGGTAAGCTGTCCGTAAAAAATGTTCTTCTGTGGCCTATCTTCGGGCAATCTTGTAATATGGCCGCTCCATTTTAATCTTTGTCTCTCGATATATTTTATTGTGGTGTCTAAGGGTTATAAGAGTCTCCGATTTTACTTTCTCTATATTATATACTTTTGCTCAATGTACTCCTTACCTTCAGGTTAGGGTATAATTCAGAAAGATGATAGTTCTTGAGGCAACGCTATCAAATCACGTTCTAGCACTCCTAACTTAATAATACAGACAAAAATGCCGATTCTAGAAGTTGTTCGAAGAATATATTTTTTCGCTTGTATATAAACAATTACTTTACAACCATGTGGACCATCTAAATTTACCATAAAACAATAAATCCGCTGAGTTAGGCTACTTAACTTTTGATGCGCCACAAAACAACAAAGCTTAATAAACAAAACTTCTAACCGGTTAATTTACAACATTTTAGACAAGTTTAAATTTGTAGCTCTCCAAAACGTAAACATATAGCATATAATTGAATTATAAACAAAAACTTAAACAAGAGTCTAACCAATTTTGTATGTATATATGTTTATAGAGAAATCATTTGACTAAGATGTGGAAATTTTTGCTGATTTGTGTAGTAATGAGCGCTTTAAATACTGAAGCGGGTAAGTACAGTTGTGTCAAAGCATGTTCCAGTACTAAATATTCTCTTTTCGGCTGCAGTTCGTCAGCCACGCAAGCGACGTGCCTATGCCGGAGGTTATGCAGGAGGCTATGCCAGTAGCGGTGGTGGCGCTGGGGGCTATACGGGCACCTACAACAGCGGAGGCGGAGGCGGTGGCTACAATGACTATGATGACTATGACAGCTATGCGCCCAACTTTGGCTTCATTGATCCCTATCTATTCCATCAGCAGCTGACCAACCAAGTGCTGGCCCAGAACTATGCAACCCAACAGTAAGTATTGCTGTCGTATTTTGGTTGTATCTAAACTTGGGTAGTTTTAGTGGGCAAAGGTACTTAACGCTGCTTGTAATATCTACTTTTAGAGCTATAACGGGTCTGGCTACAGCTGGTGATGCTTTTGCAACTGCGGGTGCAACACTTGACACTGATGACACGTAATTACGCTGACTTGCAACTTGCTTTTACTAAACCTAAGCCTAATCTTTAGATATAGACCTAATGAATACGATCTAATCGACCAATTTCAATCTTTACCACCCACAGTCGCATCCAACAACAGATTGCTGCTCAACAGGCCTATAATAATCGCTACAGACCCAGCGGTGGTTCCACCTATAATACGCATCGTTATGCTCCCAGTTATGCTGCTGCATCTGGTTCCATAGGACCTGGTGGTTATAGGCAAACGGCTTACATAAGCCCAGCCAATGCGGCAAGTTGTGCACAAACTTTAGACAAAGCACCCTACTAATTTAAGCTTTACCTTTGCAGAACTCTCCCAATATTGTAAATCGCTTTGGTGGTTCCAGCAGCGGTACTGGTGGCTACAAGGGTGTCTCTGTGTCATCGTTCAGCTCTAGCAATGGTGATGGCACCAGCCGTCGTGGTGCACAGACCACCGTCAATGACAATGGCAAGGTGACAACCTACTCGACTCACTCTTAAAGCCCGGAATTAGTAGCTTAACCCACCTTAGAGGTGCTAAGCATTATAATGACTTTATTAGCAGCTAACAAAAAGTGTATTTTAAAGTTGTAAACACAAATATATTTTATATCTATTTATATTTGAAAAAAAAAAAAATCAGAGCTGCATTCGTAAAGCAAAGCTTAGTTTAAGTAAGTTATCGATAGGTCAAAATTTCCGCAAAAATGGGTTGTGTTTTACAAAATTTTAAAGAGCTTCTGTTAAAGACGTCTTCCCAATTAAAGATCGGTTTCTGAAGATTTTTCTTTGAGTTTTTTTGATTAGGGAAGATTTCAAAATTTTCAGATTCAAATATAAAGGGTAGTCCAATACAGGCGCAGGAAAGTAAACGTACTTTTTGACAGAACGCCAGCTTAGTTTTCTATCATCTTTTGATATTACTACCCTGATCAAAAAATTCCCGGAATCATCACCGTGTGGCGTTCTTAGTCACCCGATTTGATGGCTCTTTTTTTTTTTAAATAGCCACATCTGTTATTGACATTCTACGATCAAGGTAGTATATTCAGTTAGTCAAAAGTCTGACGTTGGGGTCATCTACGATCGAAGAGCGCAATAATGTTATTCTCGATATATATTTTTGAAAATAATATAAAAATCGGAAACGCCAATAAGCCAACCGGAACATGCGATCATGAAGAATTCAGAAAAAAATTCCTTTTAGGGGCTTATTTTAAATGGAAATTGTACTTCAATTGTTCAGTCACCATTCAAGACATAAAAAACAACAACACCGATATTGGAAAAAGTCTTCAAAAATTTTCCCCGTCGGTTCAACGCACAGTGGAAGAAACGGTCGATTTAGCGGAACGAAAGTTATACCATTTAAAATAATAAAAATATATTCAAAACATTATTTTTCCCAAAATAGTGTAGGTAAGAGGAACAAAATAGTGAAATTTTTTTTTTTTAATTATATATTTTTTTTTAATTAAATTTTTATTTTTTAAATTTATTATTATTTTTATTTTTTAAATTTATTATTATTTTTATTTTTTTAAATATGTAGTATAAAAGTATATACTGAAAAAAATATTTGCATCCATAAACTTAGTCAAGGTAACATTGTCCAACCAATACGACGTAGGTTCTGTTGCTTTCTATTTTTCGTTTACTTTACGGATATCTCTCTAAACATTGATAATTTCCTTTAACTCGTCCTCAAAGTTATTATTTTTATCAACAGCAGTTGAAAAACCAAACGCTACAAAGTTTTTGTTTTCCATATGATGAAACATATGTTCTGTTTAAAAGCTTACAGCAGACCAAATATCGCGAAAAAAGCTTATGGGCTATTATCGATCAACTCAGTGAGCTTTTTTTAATTGGCGGGAAATAAAAAGTTTAACAATTTTAATAGTTGAAATTTCTGTTTTCGGGCCGCCAGATTGGCCTTTTCTCGCACTATGCAACGTCTGTAAAACTGACCCAAACGTATCATCGATAAAGCTTCATAATAAAGGGTCATCAATATTGAGGTTTATTTTCAATAGGGGTTTTCTTTGATAAATAACGCGTGAGTACTGTCAATGTTGCCATGTGTTTTTTATTCAGTTTTCATTGCCATTTCATCATGGATAGACTAACACCCGAACAACGTTAACAAATCGTACAACTATATTACGAAAATTTGTGTAAAGAATGTTTTTCGCGCGCCTAGGCCATTTTATGAAACCAATTCGGTGAACAATTATTATTGATTTTCCAACATCGTGTGAAATCACACCTTTAGACTTTTTTCCTTTGGGGTAACGTGAAGTATAAAGTGTTTGTGGACAAGCCATCTATGATTGAAGCATTACCCGTGTTATTCGCGAGATACCGCGGATTATGCTCGAACGCGTCATCGAAAATTGGAACCTCTGCATGGACGAGCTACGGCGCAGTTGCGGCCAACATTTGAAAGGTATTATCTATTATTTTTTCTATTGATAATAAATATTTTCCGATTCATTTGAAATTTTTTTTTTTTTTGCATTTAAAAAAAAACCTCAAGATTGATGACCCTTGATTTTTTTTTTTTACTTTCCTGTGACTGTATTGAACTACCCCATCTGAATTTTATCGTTTGTTAGAATTTTGATTGCCCATAAAAAAACCAATGAAGTGTCGCACAGTGGGCCAATACGAAGTTATTCCTTGCAAAAATCCTAAATTTTTCATTTTATTTATTATACAACAAAACCGTAGGTTTCAATGGAAACTTGCTGTTTACTTATAATTTTTTTATTAATATTTAGTAAATTTACTTATTGTCTAATAAAGACAGATTGTAAATAAAATATAAAAAAAAAAAAAAATTATTATATTTTATTTATTATATTTATTTTCTTGAAACTAATTATACTATGTATAAAGAAGTATTCATTGTTTAGATGCTGCAAAATATGTTGTGGTGCAATAGTTGATTTGAAAACTGCCAAAGGGATACAACTATCGGATCTAAAGAGGCTGCCAATTTGTTCTTTAATAATATTCAAAATCAAAATATTTTGTTTCGCAACAATACTTGTCCCTTCCTGGCCTTTCAAGGCCTCATATGTATTTGCAATCTCACTCTTAATATCAGTTGCTGAAGCTCTTTTAATGTCCGAAGATTCCTTTGGCGTATATTAACAATATCGGGAGATAATATTAATCCGATGAAAGATGCGGATTTTTCCAATGTTCCGAAAGTCAAAAAGTGGCCAAAAAAGCGAAATGGAGTTTTTTTCCCTGATATGCTTAAAACTAATGAAGTTTTTCATAGAATCAAGAAAATAGCTACTTGTTTGTATAGTTTTTTAAAAGAACGGCGATTTTCAAATGCAAAAATTTGGTATTTGGCTTTCAGATCAAAATATTCCTAACTTTGAGCAGCTCTGGCATCTGAATCCTTAATCAGAATCGGGTATTTATTGTACAAAAGTTTTCCGTCAAACTGATTTTTGCAAAGCTTTTTTAGTTTATGTGTCTGCCGATGCGACTATTATTACCTTTTTTGAACATGCATTTTTACCTACTTTTAACATTCATGTACGTCAAGCAGTACTGACTACCACTATCACGCATTCTCTTTTGTTGAGGTCTTACTGTATGGCTTTCATTTTAAGTAGAAAGTACATAAAGTACTTGATTTGAATACATTATAAGTAAGTACATAGAATAAGAGCGTACTCTCGCAAACAATGAACTCTCTTGGCCTTGATTTTTGTTGATGTTGTATATAGTAAAATAATTGTGTATAATTACTATACCTAGGTATTATATAGTTGAATAAGTTACTACTACTACTAGTACATGAGGTTTATCAAAAACTACAGGAAATTGCCTATGTTTTGGCCACTTAGTATTTGTCTCATTATAAATAGATTTAGAAGATGCATGTCGTACTTTGACGGCAAACAAAACAAAGCCAAACTTAAAGCTTTAGAAGAGACTCAAACAAGTTTAGATTTTAATCGCTTTTTTGGAATTGTTTGCTGAGAAGACTTCTTTATATAAATATATATAGCTCAGAACGACAAACTTCGGGACAAGTACAAAGTATGTTTCATCTGTACTGGAACTTCAAATTTCAATTGAAGAAAAGTCAAAAGTTGCTTGTTTCGGATTGAAGATCGATTACGTATGTTGACGCGGACAGTTTCTGTTGAAAAACTTGGGATTTGCAGCAACTCCTTTTAAAACATTCCCTTTTATCTGGATCTGTATAATTAATAATAATCGACGTGGATGGCCGTCATGAAGAGAGGTCTAACTTATCATCATACTATCTGTTAAGGAAAGAAACTGGATTCTTTTAAAAAACAAAGTTCCGTTTCGATGCATATTGACATCACAGAACTCAAGACTTTGTAGAAGGGATTATCTGAAAACTTGCACAGCATCAAAAGAATTGAAGAGGTTATATATTTACCTAGTAGAAATACCAACGTCAGAATACTATATACGCGATAGCTCAATCAACTATCATAAGCTGAATTTTTCCCACTGTGCAACAATTTCAAAGTAGTAGCAATCTGGGAAGGAGTGACTCCAATTCAGGATTTAAGTAAGCACTAAGTATGCATATTAAGCCCTTCAATTGTTGGAAATTTTCAATCAACATTTAAATTCTTACCATCAAATTTTGCTCTTCATATGTGATATTATATTCGATGAACAAGGTATTCTTAAAAGTACATCCTATAATATAGAAGAAATAAAAAACTTTTAATGATATTCCAAATTTTCAAAATTAATATTTTATTCTCTTACCAAAGAAATCATGCTAATTTTATTTTATTGGGTCCAGCCTGAGTTATATTAAATTTGATACATTCGGCTTGCAGAATAACCTTATTATATATTACATATAATATATACATTTCAAATATAATTTTTAAATGTTAAATAAAATAAAAATTTGTAATATATAATCAGCTTTGCTGATTTTAATTTTGTGTGCTCCCAATTACAAATTTTATTTCTGTTGCTATGTACTCATCTTACTCATCATCATAATTTCATCATCTTTCGATTGAACTTAACCACGACTAAGCTATTCTTAGTGCTAGGGACATTTTTTTATGCAGGACATGAACCATGTGTACGTATGCCAAAAATGTGTTTTATTATTAGGGCCTATTTGGGATATCCCATTTGGGATTTTTTTTATATGAAGTTTTGTCATTCCGCGCGAAATTTTTCGAACTGCGTAGACCCCTTTACTAAAAAATATCTAACTTGAAATTGGCGCAAATGGAATCTTTGTATATGAAAGTATATTTCAGTTTTAATTACGTGCACTTTTGAACGTATTTTGCCCATTCGATTTGGTTTCACTTGCAACATAATCGGATTCGTTTTCCAGAGTACATTCGAATGTTTTGAATAACCGATAAGTAAGGTGAAATACGCGGGCGAGGGTCACTCTTATTAAAGGCGTGACCATAGATACCGATGTTCCAATCATAAGGTATATGTATAAAGTATAGAACCAATTTGTTGTATTCCAGAATGATTAGCTCATAAAGAAGTATGTTTAGTTATATAGACTTACACTGATAAACACCTTGGAAAAATCCATGTATCCGCTAAGCCGTATCCAAAACATTCCCCTCATATACAAGCGAGCAGACGAGTATGCAAGAAACGAATTAGTTCTATCATTTCTTTGTGGATTTGAAATAACATCGATAACTAAAACCGAGGTGCAACGAGTATGGTATATAGCATACCGAGCACTCTGGCCAAGGTACAATCCAAAGCCAGCAGTCGAATTTCTGCCTTTACACAAGAACAGGTCCAACCAAGATGATGAATTGAGCTGTAACGTGGCATTGCACCACGAGAGAACAATAGAAGGAGATAGAAATCATTCAACATCTGCTGTGTGACTGTTGCACTTTTAGGGAAATGCACCCAGTATATGGGAAAGCCTTTCTTCGAAGATGTGAGACGTTAGGCAAATCAACTTAAATTGGTCCTGGCTCTTTTTATCGAATCGTCTAAATGGTTCAGCAAGGAGAGTGATTAAGCTGTTCTTGATAGCGCCCACGAATTATGACACCCAACTGCAACGCTCCATTTCCTTTCTTCTTCCCAGTTTAATCGGCCCTCCGGTTCGAGTCTACTGATTCAGTGGCTGGTACAACACCATATTTGCAAGCTCGTCCGGTTCTTATACGCGATAATATTGCGGCAGTTGAGGCCAGTGTCGACGAATCGCTGGGAGCCACTTTGCGTCGAATTTTGATGCGGATCTGCATTTACACGCCTAGAAGACGCAACAATTGAAGGCCATGGACCATTATCAGCGTCGCTTATTCGTTCAATGGATGGGAGAACAGCCAGCTGAGTTTTCGTCAAAAAAAGTCATCGAAAATTACAATTTCCGCATACGGGCCTGCAGAGCCAGACACGGCGGTCATTTGGGGCGTTATTATTTGTCAGACATTCAGTTTCAAACTTGAGAAATTCGAGACCTTGCTTCTTTAGTGATTTTAAGCAGGCCTTTGACTCGTTGATGAGAGAAGCAATCCCATACATCTTACAAAGTTTAGGGATACCAGCGAAACTTGCAAGACTGGTGGGTGCCACTCTGACAAGCACTACTGCAAAAGTATTATTACAGGACAAAATATCGGAGGACTTCGCAGTTGAATCAGCGGTAAAGCAAGGTGATGCCCTGTCAACTGTAATATTAAATTTGATGCTGCACTTTATAATAAAAGATGTAAACAAAGATGGTAGCCTCCTATATGAATCAACGCAAATATGCGCCTTTGCTGATGTTGTTGCAATATTAGCAACCGATGAAAGAGAGCTAAGAAATGCATTCGTAAAAATCGTCGAATAGGCCGACAATATCGGGCTACATGTAAAAACAAAGTATTTGCTGCAATCAGCGCGATCACGACGAGTTGAAGCCTTTAGTTTCTCATTCGAATCGGTGCAAAGTTTTAAATAACTCGGAGTGCTCTTCTCAAATACTGGCGACTCAGCAAGTGCGATAAGAGATCGAATAAATGCTGCAAATAAATGCTACTTCTCGCATATAAAACTATTTCGCTCGAAACTTATATCTAGAAGCACGAAGATACGTATGTATGAAACACTCATCCGTCCAGTATTAACGTACGGATGCGAGGTCTGGTCCTTACGTTCCATCGATTGTAAGCAGCTAGCAGCGTTCGAGAGAAAAATTCAGCGAAGAATATTTAGCCCAACCTTGGAAGGAGGCGTGTACAGAAGGAGGTACAATTCAGAACTTGAAGAGCTGGCTAACCACTAGATAATTATACGCTACATCAAATCGCAACGCCTAAAATGGCTTGGGCATGTCCTGCGAATGAGCGATGAAACCGCGCAAAAGAAAATTTTAAAAGGTCGAGTCAGAGCAAGAGGTCGACCTTAAAACCGCTGGCTGGACGCAGTTGAGGGCGATCTCTACAAGATGAATGTAAGAAGCTATGTAATCAAAGCACAGGATCGGGCGGTTTGGAGAGGCATTGTGATGGAAGCTTTGACCCACCAAGGGTTGTAATGCAGAATAGAGAGAGAGTTTCAAACTTGCATTTGGCATATACATTTGACCTATTTTGTTGAAAAATATACAAATAAAATGCGACTAACAAACAAACCAACAGATGGCCCACCCTATACAAGCAATATGTACGTAAAGGGTGTTTTTTAGAGTTACACAAGCTTAAGTCATAATAAAACAAAGAAATATATTTCAAGTATCAATGAAACGGGCTTTATTGGATAGAAAATAACTTTTGAACGTCGAATGTTGATGTCCAGTTGTTCAATTGTCTATGGTTTGTCGACGTAGACAAGTGACAGTAATTTTCTGTGGATGTAATGGTGTTTCGACAAAAGCTTGTGGATTATCCTCACTCCAAATGCGACAATTCTGCTGTTTACCCATTCAATAAAAAATGGGCTTCATCGGAGAACAAAAAATTGAATTTTGAATAAATTTGACGCACGGAACCATTATTTTGATACAAAATTTCAACAATTTGCAAGCGTTGATCTGGTGTTAGTCTATCCATAATGAAATGTCAAACCAAACTCAACAATAAGCAACTATCAGCTGTTAAATGGGTTGTCAGATAAAGCAGTGTTGCCAACTCAAAGTTGTGAACCTCAAAATAAAACACGCTGTACATATGCTATGCAGCTTTGGGCAACAGTCCAGGACTTAGAGCAGTGTAGCAAATCCTTCATGGAATATAAGCAGTTTTGAGTTGCACTAAGATTTATTTTATTTATTTATTAGAAGATAAACTTATAATTTAAAATATAAGAAACCTAGGTTTATTTTTTTTTTCCGTAGCATCAGTGGCCTTCAGCTTCTCTAAGATTTAAATGTACCATTTGTAAGAGAAGAGACACAAAGACTTGCAGAAACATACAGGTTAGGTTAAAGTGGTTGCCTGTCTTGGAACAGCCCAGACGCACTTAGACACAATGAGGCCCTTTGTGATGCCACAGGTAACGCTGTTCGAGAGCTGACCAGGGATGTCTTTAAAACTGCGTATACAAGCATTCATGGTCAGCACACGGTCAGCTCTGAAGAGGAACAGCCTGAAAGTTCAATGAACCTGGCAATATCCCTGGGAAAAAGATTGGAGAGGTCAGTAAGGCCGTTCAGAAAAGAGGACCCTAAGGTCCAGAAACATACAGACTTTGATTTTTTTTCGTAAATTTTTGAAAAAAACATTACCAAATTTTCGTTTTATTTTTTTTTTAACATTGGTCCACCAAGTCGATTTGATTCATTTTCAAAACAAATAAAGAAAGTACAATAAACACGTGTTTAAAAAAAATTGTGATTGGTCTATTTAAGGAGCATGCTTAAAAAAAAAATAGGAAAATAGAATTTTTTTTTTAAGAAAATATATTGGCCAAAATTATTTAAATATTTTTTTTAAAGAGCCCTGTTGCCAAAATAGATTAAAAAACAATTGGTTCAAAAATAATCAGTACTCTTGTCACAATTAAATAAAAACGAATAATACGTTTTTTTTTTTTAAATTAAGCCGTAACGAGTGAGTTTGAAACTGAAATTTTGGGAAAAAATTTTTTGTTTTCAAAAATCGCTGGGGCCATTTTCCAGTACCTTATCCAAGTAGACCCTTTGCGTATTATTCAAAGATACATTGAAAATTAAATAAATTTAAAAAATATATAACCTGTACTTTTAAGCACGTCTAATTTGTTTGAAAACTTTCAAAATAAAAAAAGGTGGTTAGTTTCGGAATATCATAATTCGAAATGTCTCCACTGTACTTGTGAAATGTTTTTATTTCAGTTATAAGAATTTTTGTGGACTACATTTTTTATGTAAGTACTTTGTTAATAAATAAATTTTTTAGTTCACTTGTTCATGTTTTAAACCATCAGCTAATTCAAGTTCGTCTAGTTACAATAAAATTTTTAAAAATATTTTACAATGATATTGAGCACATTGAGCCCCATAAAGAGTCTCTATTACATTGAAAAACAAAAAATTAAAAAAAAAACAACAAGCGGAAGTAAACAAGTAAAAATTTAAACGCATCTTCATTAATAAATATAAAATACTAGAAATCCCAAATGGAATCACATAAAATACGTAGAAAATATTTACGTTTTTGAACAAACAAATATCAATTTTTGTGTGAATTATGACTTGCATTTAGAAATTCTTTGGAAATTGAGTTTTTTTGGCGGATGTTTTTGTTTTATATGTTTGGCGAATCAAGTATATAAGCTCTAAAGAGACAAGTTCAATGCAAGGTTAGCATTGACTATGTACGACTAATGTTCGTTCAAGAAATTTAGTCTATGACGATTAAGTATCATCAAGTTTCATTAAGCATTGGCCTGCACTTGAATTTAATGTACTATATACATACAAAGCATTTATATATTCGTACATAAGTATAATATTTAGAATGTTAAGAGCCCAAGGTTCTGTCGTAATCAACAATTTACCATATCAGCTGTTTATATACTATTTTCCATAATTACTTTCATCTATGGTCCAGTAAATATGTCGCTCATATGCCGTAGACAATTTTTCTGCACCAATTACGAATTTCAATTTAAAAAAAATATACATATATATATATTTTGTGTATATAGGTGTCACATAAAAAGCTGCTCATTATCACCGTACAATGCCATTCTCTAGGTCAAGAAATATCAATCGGTTCAAGTTGTTCTGCAATACATGGATTATCATCAGTCGCTGTCTCACTACGAGGCAAAAGTTGTATATAGAGCATATACATATAGTACAGCCTGTAGATCACTTTGCTGGCTTTTTAAAATCTACTTAAAGCTGACATTCCAATTCATTACTGAAATTTCAATCGTTGGCTTTGGACGTCCAGAGGAGCTTACTCTAATTAGTGTCTATACAGTAAATAAATCAGAATGAGATCGTTCTTGATTCTGGCCGTGTGCCTGGGTGTTGCCTGTGCAGGTAAAGTTACAAAATGCCACATAGGCAAAGTGATTTGCGAGTGTCGTGTATTAGAATCTATTATACAAAAACTGAAAATAACGAAAACGTGAAAAAAAAACACACAATTCCAATAAAACTCCGATTTTTAGCAGGTTTATTTTCGACTATGACCGTTTTCCCTTTCGAAATTTGGAAGAAAATAAAATTTGACTTATTTTTTGTGAGCTGAAGAAGAAAGCTTTACAGTTGAAAAAAAAGAATCAGTCGGAGTGAATAGAAGCATACTCGGCGAACGAAAATTTTTGTTGGTAAAAAGTCGACACATCAAATTTGTGGATTTTTTTTGGGAAAGTGGTTTTAAGTTGATATTTTATTGCCTAATGCTTTTTAAGAATCTATCCGATCCAACTTTTATGCGCTGTATGAGTTGACGGTTTTTAAAGTATTGTTTTAATAAATAACATGGAGAAAGATAAAATATGGTGAATTCAATTCGAAAACTTTAAAGCTTAAATATTCACAAACAAATTGAAGTGAATTTCTTCAAAATAATGTAAAAAATTTTTTTCTAACATATTGAAATTGTTAACCTTGACATTTATATTAATTTTTTTTGTTTAATTGTACATTGTCTTCTAAAAATAGATTGAAAATTCATTAAAAATTCAAGATTTTCAATTCCGTAAAAAATTGGGTAAGGAAATAGGCCCGATACTTTTTTTATATGACGTTTTTATTATTGGAAAAAAATGTGGTTGTATACGAGGGCAGTGTGACAAGTACGTAACTTTAACAATGAAATTATATTTAAAAAAAAAACATTTTTCATCTCTCAACATAGTCTCCTTTTAGCTTATTAAACTTAGTTCTACGCTTTTCTAATTTTTTAAACTAGAAAACTAATAGAGGTACTCAAGGCCCTCAAAATTCATTTTTCAGTTTTGACCTCTTTATTTGACCCAAATCTCTAAACGTCCAAGTCCGTAAAGAAAGACATTTTTTTCGACAAAAAATAATGTTTTCTTTGAACTTGTAACTTTCAACATATTCTCTTCTCTCTCTCTTTTGTCTTGGATTTTCACTTCGAAGTGTGTTCATATATCGCAAAAGACTTTCAACCCATTTTTCCAACTTTTATGGAGGCTCCGGACCCGAAAAACCCCCGTGGATCAGCCACTGCCCCCAAAATAGTCGAATTTTCATTGATTGCATCTTCATTCGACCCAAATCTTTTTCTGTCCAGGCGGTTCTTCAGGGTTGGAAACAAACCTGGGGGCCATATCTAAGACAGAAACTAGTATTATAGCTAAATTCAAGAGTCAAATTAATGGTGCATCTACTTAATCGTTAAAATTTTTCGGGAGTCTATTAACTAGTGGTATCTACTTGAAAGGGGCAATGATTAATTCTAAGGTACACCTGGGAAATGTATAGTATAAAGTCATCGACTTATCAAACTGCCTTCGAATATTGTTTTCCTTATCCTACTTACACTCTTATCATCACTCGGTAAGCTTTAGTTTCTTTTCGAGCGTTGATACGTCATCAATATTAAAATAAGAAAGTAGCTCATCCTCTCTGTCTTGCTTTCTTTGGCTCTTACAAAGTCTACTTAGGAAAGAGTAGACCAGTGGTGGGCAAAACTCATACAAATTAAACAGCGCAGTAATCAAAAGCGCACGAGAGAGCAATAGCCGCAATCAAGCAAAAACGAGTGAGAGATTTCACTGTGACTGCCCACCACTGGAGTAGACCATTGTTCTAAGCTATCCAGCCAGTAAATTTCAGAAGATCTTCGCAATTAAATCTTAGACCATTCTTTTTGCCAAATTTTGTATGCAATTATTGGGTGCTCCCAAAGACACGGGCTAAGTGTCATTGGACGGACCCCTGCTTTTAAAATACTAAAAGCTGAATGTTCTCTTTTCAATCATGCCTGTATTTCACAAAAAAAAACATGGTACCATTTTTAAAATCACGCAGGTGATATATTTAATTTTTCCATCCAATATTCATATACTCCATGAAAATTATTTAAATAATGTCTTAGTTTGAAGTTATTAAGTCCTCGAGATCACCCAGAAACGAGTTTCGTATCAAAACTTTTCTGTTTTTTTTTTTTCATTCGCAATTTGAACCTTCTACCAAATGATACTACTACGATCTAAGCTGGATTCAGGATGAGGCGTACTTCCTTGCAATTCTCTCTGTACTACGTCACAGAGAGTGTGTTTAAAAAAGTTTTCTGATATAAGGACAATCTCGTCGGCATATTTTCTTATCTAACAAACTTCCTAGTAATTCTTCAACAAGTAGGCTTCATAGCTGCATACACCTTCTTGTGGATTAGTATGTTCTCCACAAGTAGTGGTGACTCTAGACCAGGGATGTGCAAGAAGAGAGCGGCCAAAATTGTAAATGTATGGCCACTGCGCAACTGAAAAGCTTTACGCGCCACTACAGCTATTCTGTCAGTGCACGCTAGCATTTTTTTGTTTTGGCTTTTTACTTCGGCAAGTGCTCGGCTCGTCTCTGTGCGAATACTCATTTTCATTCGGCCCCCACGGGCTATGGGTGCACATCACTGCTCTAGACTTGAGTGGAGGCTGAATCCACTTGGGCAACGTTCGATCGTGCGAATCATGCGATGTATAGTCAAAGGCACCACCCTCAATATTTAGAAAGGCGCTTTAAATAAAGAGTAACTAGTGCATCCAAACTTCGGTTAAACCAAGCAAACGGTTCCTAGAATTAGAGCACATGTTTTCCGATTTTCCCGCACGTTGTTGATAAGGCTGAGACAACTTATGGCGTCATTTATTGGAATCAACAAAGCGCACTATTTATATAAGAGCTTGTGTAATACTACATATATAGTTCTAGATAAGGCAGGGAATATTACTCAATGAGTCTATAATTTAATAAGAAAATTAATTTATAAAAATAACTAATCATTTTTTTTACTCTTTTTACAGATGTTTTGGACAGCAGGTAAGTGATTCAGTGTGCAACCTTTTTGGAGCTGCCATTTTTTAATGCACTCAATATTCTCAATATTTTAATTTGCCATAATATGACGGTTCTAAAACTTGTGTAGATTTAAACGTGAGACCGATTTTCACAGCCGGTAAGTGCCAAGTGAAAAATTTGAAAATTCATTTTGTTTTGGCAAAATTCAAAAAATTTCTAATCGGCAAACTGGTACAAAAGTTTCAAAAACAACTTAATTGGCATAATAAAATCTGGAATCCCTAAAATATATAATGCAAGCCAAGAACTAATGTTTTCCGTGACTTTCAACTTTAGGCACTACAGCACACACCAAAAAACCATTGAGGATGCACGCAAAAGCGCTTATGGTTCCTCTGGTGTAGCCGGTTTGGGTTTCGGAGCAGGTGTCTCCGCGGATCAGAGCTCATCCGGCGGTAGCTATGGCGGCAGCAGCAGCAACTATGGTGGCAGCAGCGGCTTGTCCAGTGGCAGCTATGGTGCCAGCAGCGGTTTGTCCAGTGGCAGCTATGGTGCCAGCAGCGGCTTGTCCAGTGGCAGCTATGGCAGCAGCAGTGGCTTGTCTAGTGGCAGCTATGGTGGCAGCAGCGGCTTGTCCAGTGGCAGCTATGGCAGTAGCAGCGGCTTGGTTGGTGGTGCCTCTTTGGGCAATCTTGTGGGTTCCTATGATTCAGTCGGCGCCGTTGAATCCGTTGACAGCGGCAGCACTCTCGTTGGTGGTGCCACTTTGGGTAGCGGCAGCAGTTTGGGTAGCGGCTCCTCCTATGGCGCCAACAACGCCGCTTCGTTTGGCTCAAACAGCGGCTCCTCATTTTCGTCTAATGCGGCCTTCCAGACCAGTCACGCATCTAACTTTGGCGCCTCAAGTGCACACAATGTAGGCAGCAATGTTGAATTTGCCGATAACTCCAATGCCGGAACTGAAGTTAACTTTGGCGGCGCTATTGGCGGCGGAAACTCTGCATCCGAGTCCGTGATCTCCGAGAACCTAGTCACTAGCCAGGTACCAGTGCACTACAGCGCACCTTTGGTCACTGGCGGCGGCGGCGGCGGTGGTGTTGAGTACTATCATCATGAGAAGGTTGTGTCCAGCCCACCACAGCCTGTGGTTACCTATGTGCCCGGTGGCTCACAGCAAATTATTCATCACTCGGAACGCATTGTGGAGAAACAGCCTACTGTGCAGTACGTGCAGGTGCCAAGCGGCGGATCCGAACGTTATGTCTATCACAAGAAAGTTACCACCAGCTCCTCCTCTCCCCAAGTGCAGATCCAGCCCGCTCGTTTGGTCTATGGTTCCAGTTCCAACTCTAATCTGGGCATGAACATGAACTCGGCCTTGCAGATGCATCAGAATATGGGCTTCAATCAGAACTTTGCCGCCAATCATGGACAATCCTCGCAGCTGCATACAGGTGGTCTTAGCTTTGGTGGACGTCAATTTGCCAGCAACTCCGACCTGCAGCAGTACATCCAGCAGGCCCATGAGACAGCCAAGCAGCAAGCTGCTGCCAGCTCAGCCTCTCAGACCACTGGATCCAGTCTGTTGAGCGACAACAGTCACTACAGCGGTGGTGTCTCAGGTCTGAATAGCGGATTTAGCTCTGGCCTAAGCACTGGTCTTAGCTCCGGCTCCTTGCACGAAAGCTCTCCTGAACTCTGGCATGTCATTGAACTCGGCCAGCTCTAACTCTTTGAATGCTGGCAGCAGTGGTTCCTTGTTAAGTGGTTCCCTGTTGGGCGGCAGCCAAGGCTCTCTACTGAGCGGCTCCTTGTTGGGTGGCTCGAGCAGCAACAGCCAGCTGAATGCTGCCAACAACTTTGGTTTGGGCGCATCCGGCAGCTTGTCCAGCGGTCTACAAGGCGGTGCTGGTTCTGGTTATCAAACCAAACAGTGGGAAAAGCAATCAAAATGGTCATCGCAATCTGAGGTGGGTTAAGTTATGGTTTTTTATGGCTTGCCTTAGCTTATACACATATTTTCATCTGCAGTATGGCTCCGATGGTCAGGTGAAGAACTACAAGGATTTGGCCACGGGTGAGAGCGAGAACTATGACATCAATGGCAAGAAGTTCGGCTACAAGGCGGCCACAGCCTCTGTCGATGATAATGGCAAGGTTAGCACCTACAGTGTGCACTCGTAAACGTTGATTTGTCTCTAGTAGCTAGTAGTAATATTTTGTAACTTTTGTGTTCTGCATGGATTTGCTAAAAACTCCTTTGTCTAGGTGAAAACTGTGAAAATAAAATTTTTATCGAAATTTTTGGTTTAGCGTAATTCAAGGGGGGAACTTTAGAATCTAATAAATAAGTATCAGCAAGAGAACATAACTTTTTAACTCTTCTTACGATTTGACAATCGACTCGTTTCTTTCGGATTGTATAGTAATACTAATAATGGTGGTCCATTACTGGAGCTGGAAAGTAAACGCAATTATCCTTTATTTATTTTGAAGTTTCATCAAAAACTTCCGACAAATATTTACCACTCTTGGTTTTATAGACGTCAGTTCTATGGTCGAAAATTTTGATGATTTTATATCATTGGTGATATTTTGATGCTGGATAAGAAGACTAATGGTGTTAAATTGCATGATCTATTCGGCAAATTGACATTGCATCCAAAAAAACATGCGTGGAGTGGCAAGTTCCATCGTCATCTTGGAAATAAACATCCTTCAAGTGAATTCCATACAATTTTTGTAAAAAATAATCCGATACCATTCGAAATGATGGTAACGATGTCGATACCGGCATTCTCGAAAAAATCAGTGGCGATGATTCTGCGGTAAAATATAAAAATCTTGACATGTCGGGATACAGGACAATAGAACATGGAGGTATCTCAAGCCGAAATTGCTGTGTCTTAAGTTGAATAGTTTAATCATAAGCGAATTCGAATTCGTGTCGGTACGCAGAATGTCAAAGAAATTTTTAGGTGGTAGCTCAATTAGTATTACCATTTCAGAGTTGTGCTGGGCCAGTAGCAAACAAATAAACTGAGAAGCTTTTGTTCAGAAAACCATAAACAGTTGAGCTTGTCCAAACCGAACTCCCCGACACCAAGTTTTCCATATGACATACTAATGTTCTGCGAATTCACTAATGGGAAATTCTACTGTACCTGCCTGACTTTCGAAAAAGCACTAAGCCAAGTTCTTAAAAGGAACATTTAAACATATACCTACTTTATTTCTACTCATATCCAAAATACATTTCACTTAAGTTATACTCTAAGCAATTTCATGAGAATGGTTGCTCCAGCTTGCCGTCCACCACCTGCATGACGCCACTCTTGGCTTGCACCACACCCCGGTGCTTGTTGACTTTGCTTTCGCGTCGTCCTCTATAATCGGTGCCACCATATGAGGACATGCAATAGCAGGGTTTCCAGCTGGGACGACGATAGGTCTGACTATGGTCTACAGGTGCACGTTCTGTGGTCCAAACTGGCACATAATGTGTCCAGGTTTCACTATCCCTATAGATGCTGCCCGCATCGGCGCCATAGCCAGCTTGCGAGCCTGAGTTATAACCATATTGTGGATAGTATTGTGGATAGTAGTCGTTACCAGAACCAACACCGCTGCCTCTGTGATAGCTGCCACCATAGCCGCGGCGTTCACTGGAGAAATTGGGATTCCATTGGGATTTGGGATCGTGAGGCTTGTGGGACTTGTGTTTGGATTGGTCACTGCCACCGCGACCCTTGAAAATTGGCACACTGGCGTCCTCTGTTGTTGTGGGAGACAGGTAAAGTGAAAGTGCAATTGGTTACTCACGCTTAATACTTACCCTTCTCGGTCTGCTGCGATGAATTGGTGTCATTTGCCTCCCCCTCGGCTGTTATTTCGAACGTGATGTCCGTGTGTATGCCAACACGTTTCTTATGTTTACCCAAGTCCGTAATTTCGACGCTCTCTTTGGACTCTGCTTTGAAGTTGTTTAGCTGGTTAGTGGAGCTGCTTTGGCCTCTGAAGCATTTAATTACCTTTCGTTTGCTGCTGTCCATTGCCCGTATCGACGGTTACGCGTACTCCGTGTATCTGTGGACGATTGCCTCCACCTCCGCCGCTGCCGCCGCCACTGTTGGTAGTTTGAGTACCACCTAAGCCACGACCCGTGCTCTGATCATAACCACTACCACTTTGTTGGCCCTGTCCCTGGCCGATTAGCACCGGCACGCCCGTTTGATTGTTGTTGTTGTTATTGCTACCTTGCTCATCAAAATCCAACTTGGATGACACTTTATTCGTCTGACCTGGTTGTTGGTTGTGGGTTGTTTGTTTGTTTATTTTGGTTTTAGCATAGAAATTAGATTTAGCAGAAATTTAATTAAAGTTATGCAAACACTATGGTCCACATAAATGTAACTACAGCTACGATACGAGTTTATACTCCGTACATGCATACTCCCCAAGTCTTCTGATGCCGCAATGCCATCGGCATCGCTAATCAGGTGAATTGGAGCGTATCTGCTGTCATATCCGCTGCCGGAGCTGCCAGCTTTGTGTAAACCTCTCAAATGCATGTGTGTGTGTGAGGAGTCCAATTAGCGCACTTTGAGATACTTCGTATTTATAAATAAATAAATAAATAAATCTCTCGTAACTGCAGGCGACAGGCAGCATTTTCAGTTGACTGACTCTTTGGCTAACCACTCGCACTTTGACCGATTTTAATTGATCTCAATATGAAAATTGCAAATTCCGCCTTTACTATACGATTAATAATGGCAGTGGAAATCACTTACGGCTAAAATGCTTCTCGGGCATTTCAGTTCTATCTAAAAGTTATTTGACCTAATGAGTAAAGAGCCCTTAAAGCGCAATTTGTTTGAGAACTGGTAAGCAAAGCTTTTAAAACTGGTCATAAGAGAGGTTTCCGTTATAGGGTTATATCTTAGTGAACATGGGTTTCTCACCTCCAAATCCGCCGTGCAAGCAGGTGGATTAAACGTAATATTCCGAGTACAACTTGGAGGCAGATTATTCCTCGGGCTTACACTCATGTTGTTCGTAGAAATGTGGAGCATGAGAAAAGCTCTGAAAATGAGTTATAAGCTAAGGGTCAGACCTCACAGCTTTGCACGGCAGTGCTAGGTCACTTTTGTAAAGGCCGACCCTAATATGGAGTACAAACGCCTTTAGCAGCCGCTCATTCTGAGTACAGACGCCACGTTGTGCATCGCTCTTGGCTTCATAACTCCTTTTAGACATTACCGGCAAGGGTGGACCTATCAGTAACTAAAGCACTTACTCAAGTCGCTGTAGCTGGGTATTTTTTCTAAGAATTGGTACCATCTATAAGTCGCTTGTAGGTGAAAACGATAAAGTTTATTAAATCAGGTCCGGCATAGCTTAACAAATCATTTTTTTGAACTTACAGCAGAAGGCATTTCCGACCCTAGGAAGTACATACAGTCAAACTTCTCTAAAGCGAACACGTCAGGAAACAGAAATTTGGTTCCTTATATAAAAAAATCTTGTTGTCATATCAATTTTTTTAACGTTTATTGAACAAATTAGTAATTTATGTTTCGATTGCAGTATGTATTCCCTTTTTTTCTTTAACAAAATCTCAGGAAATTAGGGACTTAGATATACTCTGTGGCACGTTGCTTCTAAGCTCTCTTAACTTATGAAAATGATCAATTGATAAAGAAACCTATTCTAGTGTAAGAAGTAGTTTTCAATATTTTTTAACTTCGATACGTCGATGTTTCGATACATCGAAGTACATGTGGCGGCCATTTTTTGAATGCTTAAATTAATTCAGTTTGGGCCATCTGTTGGTTTGGTTATATTAGAATTTTCAAATAATAAATTGGAATTAGCAAATAAACCAAGAGTTAACTATATTTTCATAATATACATTTCAAAATTAATTACATTTCATAGAAAACTAAGCAAAGAAATAATAAATAAGAATCCAAAAAGCCATACAACGAAAACAAAAGATAATACAGGATTCAGCTGCCCAAAGTCCATAGTTCTGTCACATGTAAAGTTTACTCCACTTCTTTTTCATAATTTTTAAAGTAATTTGAGATCCCTTCATTATGGTTATTAAATAAAATCATTTCAACGTTTTTTGATCTAAGCGAACTCCGCTTGTCGCTCACTGGGTGAGCTTTAAAAAGTATTACCTTCCAGTAATTCAACGGGCGCATTCCTGAATTTAAGTTTTCGACATTAAAATATTTTCGAAGTGCCAAAATTGTGTCAACCGTACTACATATTTCGAATCTATTGAGATTTGGGTTTTTCTAAAAAAGCGATGCCGTTGATTGCCCATATTTTGTCCGTAATGGGATTTGGTCGATAGTCGAAAATCGAAATAAAAACATCGATGCATCGATATAACATCGATGTTACTTCCAGCACGAGTAAGGGTGGGCCATCTTTTGGTTTGGTTGTTAAACACTCATAGTCGATGCTTTTCAAAACTACTCAATTTTAGTCATGGATTGTTTAATAACTGAACGCGTATAATTGGTATAGGCGTACTATGAAAAAGATAGTTCTGTGAAAAAACAAAGTTGAGGCCAGTATCGATGAGCCGGCGTTCGCAAGAACGCTTGCTAGGACCACTACACGCTGAAAAGATTCAAAACAACAATTCAAGCCCACGGACGTTTATCAGCGTCGCTTATTTGTTCAATGGATGGGAGAACAGCCAGATGAGTATTCATTTCAGATGGCCCACCCTTTATTTTGAAAAACTGCGTAAACTGCGTTTGTTTTGATTGTAGCATTCTCAAAATAAAGAAATTAATAAGAAATAAGATATTAAGGAAAATGGAAGTGACCACCATTACGAAGAGATAGTAGTAGGCGGAGCCCCCTAGTTTAAAATGAATGCCTTTTTTTTTAATTTTACAAATGTGCTTAGCAATATAACTTTACTTTTTAACAATAATTTGTTCAGAAGCAATAATCATTTTTTTTTTTTTGCAATTTCCGGGAATACCAAAAATATATTTTACTTTTTTCTCGTTTTGAAATTTAACTAGAACAACGCTTCAAAATGTTATCTTTAAATTTTTAAGCTAAACTATAAATATATATAAATAAATAAAATTGTTTGAAATAATTCGTTGGAAATGCTACAAAATTTGTGCAGTTTGCGGAAAAGTTTGGTAACCAGAAATTCGTTAGAGAGGAGATCAAAATAAAGTAAATGGAACTTTTTAAAATAGACTAAATGGAAAGGTTAGATGAGGGGCATTCCAACTGTAACTGTCCAGCTAGTTTTGTGAATCAATTTGAAAATCTTACATGTTGATACGACACTAAATACAGGAGAAGTTTTCAAACGAGAAGGAGGAGTTGATATTGTAAACGCTCGATATTTTTCAAACAAAGCTACAAATTGTTCAAAGATCGTGTCAACAATATAAACATGTGGACCAAAAATTTAAAGAATATATGGAGTTAAATAAGATGTACTGGTATGTCCAATTTGAAAAAGTAAATTATCCAGAAAGTTACTAAGTTGCAAAAAGATATTTTAAAGCATTATTGTACAGCACCCAAAGACTGTGACTAATTGGCCTAAATTTTAATAAGTTTGCCAGCCCTGATCGTTTGTTTGTTTACGCAAAAAAGCAGCAAAATTAACCTCTACTTGAAAATTGAAAAACGTGGCTACGGGTGGACCGAAAAGTTAAAGAATATATGGAGAAGAAAGATGCTGGTATGTCCAATGAAAATATAACATCTATCCAGTCCAAACGATTAGACCTAGACGATTTTTTTTTTTCTGTGCGTGGTAGTGGCGTGCCATGCGAAAAGTCGGCCGGTTATTGGAAAATGTAGAGCACTTTTTAAAAAAGCTTGAGTTTAGTCATGGGACCCTGAAAAACACTTGACTCGATAAAAGAAGGAGATCAGTGTGGTACCGATTGTGTGCGTATGCGTGAACGAATCGAGGTGAAACTTACACTTTGTTATAGCCATATCTCATACGGGGTGCACAATGTAAGTTTCACCTCGATACGTTGACAATATGCAGTTGAAAACTCTTATGGAACATCAAAATGCATCATGAAAGGGGGAATACCAACGGCAGCAATAGCAACCCTTGAAAAACAATTCACCTGGCAACAAAATTTCAATTTCGTTGTTTACATTTGCTTCAATATTTGATTAATTCTTTGTTGCAACAGATGTTTTCAAGAATAGTTTGAAATTTTGGATAAATTGCAATTATCTATTGATTAAATTAAGGCATTTATGCAGTGCAAAAATTTTTTATGAGTAAATTAAATAAAAAAAAAATTTAAACAGAAGAACTTTTTAAAGATTTATTAATTCTTTTGATTAAAGAATAGATTTAAAATCGTCAGGCTTAAGTAGTTAATAAAGGGAACAGGTAAAGGGGGGGATAAAATGTGTGTTTATAGGCGTGTACTATAGCATGTTACTTTTCAAAATGCGCAGTTTATAGGCAAGGGGAAAATTTTACTATAACTTTGTTGTAATTGTCCGATTTTGTTTATTTTGACACACGAGCATGAACCACTCTTTAGTTTCAGATTAAAATATTAAACGGTTTACAAAACCCCGAAACCGCTAGGGAGGGGAAAGATATTGACATGATTCAACAAACTGATCTCTGAAATATGCGCATCAGCTGGTAAAGTTTCGTATCTCTAGCTCTTATAGTCTCCGAGATCTAGGTGTTCATACAGACGGACAGACGGACAGACGGACGGACAGACGGACATGGCTCAATCGCTACCCGAGGTTATGATAAGCATTTTGGTATAAAGGACTTGGGGTTTGCCACGCCTCCTTCTTGCCGTTACATACATTGCACAAATCTAGTATACCCTTTGTACCTATAGGTACAGGGTATAAAAATTAAGAGCAGTGTCAAAGGAGCCATTGTCAACGTTCCAATTCCAGTTGAGAATTAGAGCAGCATGCAGGTCACTGCTATTCCAGCATAATGTAAAGTCGGGCAGGACCGAGTTGGCATGGTAATGGGATTAACATTATGGAAATTAGGAAAATAGGTATATAATAGTCTGGATGATCTGAATTAAATAAAGAGCGAGCCCCCTAGTAATATTAATAAATATTGTAAGACTGTAAAATTTCTATGCTTCAATATTTAAAACTACATTTGGTTTCGAAGTTTCGAGTGTGAAATGAAAGATTATGATTTTTCTAAAAACAATTGCGTATACGCAATGCAGCCTTATATGGGCCGTATAAGCAGGCTTGGGCAGTCGGTCAAAATTTTTTTTAAATTTGTATGCGCGCTTTCAATATAAAATCCTGTTTCAGTTCTGTACAAGCGTTTCTCTAGTTTTTTTTCCAAAAATTTGGCAAGGCCCATTAAAACAAAGGTTTATGTTACAAATTGTAAAAAACGAAATTCTTCATAAAATTTACTTCTGCTCTCCATTAGGAATCATTGTCAAAGCCTAGGTAATGAAAAAGTATGTTATTTATTTAATAAGATAAAACAGCTGGAAATTCCAGCCGCTTGTTTTGGTGTGTATCACACGGTTAAGATTGAGATCTTTTTTTTTTTTTAATTTGCGCATTGGACGAATGTGTAATAGAACTGGGATTTTTTTTTCACCAAAATTACAAGTCATGCATTTGAGTCATAGAAACAAGTGTTCTTTTATTTTATTATTTAAGATAAAAATCAGTTTGTAAAATATTTTTGTATAAAACCTTGCACATAATGATGAGTATGAAAAAATAGTATGCAGCAAACGAAGATACTTTTAGCAGGCAGCATATTGATTTGAGAACACACAAAAAATTAGTTATATTTTGGGTACTTTTTATTTTAGTTTTTGTTTTTTTTTTTTGTCTTGACACTTGGAAAATAATGAAATCCTTAAATGGTTTATTTTTAGACGGAACGTCTTATATGGCTAGAACTTGACTTGAAGCGCGTTTGATGTGCGCACTTGAAAACCGCCGACGTAGTACTAAAGTAAAAAAACGCAAACGAAAACAAACCAATTTCAAATATCTACGGAGATTCATTAAAATTAACAGCGGTTAGTAGAGAACACAAAAAAAAAATTAAAAAAAAAAACATATAAAAATGAAACAAAAAAACATGTACTGTTGTTGTTGGTTTCGTTTTTTTTATTGTAAGCTTTGTTGATAAGATCTTAACTTGGACTTGTAGATACTTGTTGCAGCTGCAGCTAAGCTTCTAATGCATTGCAGCTCTATAAAGTGGCACCTGAGTGCGTGGGGCAGTCGCATTGTTAGTCGGCATAGAGAACTAATTGCCTCTAATCGCCCAGTTAGTATCTTTACTTATTGTTGTTGTCCGTTGTTTCCGCTGTATCTTTAAGATACAATAAGCGTTTTTTATACCCTAAAATAAAACTACAGAGATATAATAAGTTTATGCAAATGTTTGTAATGCACAGAAACAGGCAACTCTGTCCATATAAAGCATATGGGCATTTGCACAGACACGTCCATCATGACTGAAAAATTAAAAGGTAAAAAATCTATTGAATCTTTTAATATTAAAAAAAAAAAAATTAATTTGTTAAGCTACGAAACTTTCGTATTTTTTTCGCTAAAAAACTAAAATTTTATATTTTTAAGGGCATTTTCTTTTTATCATTATTTTTTTTTAAGCCAAAATTTACCTTTTTTATTTAAATAGAAAATAACAATGAATGTTTAGTGGAAGTTTGAGTTACGTTACGCCATATAACGTAACGTCAGATACTAAGTTTAACAAGAAAGAGAAAAAAGTTCTTTGATTTAATAAGATTCAAAATTCTATACCTATTTTATTCTTCTTTATTTTCATTTATTTTTAGTTATTTATTTATTTAATATTGTAACTTAGAATCAATTCTAGGGAACAAAAGTAGTTTTAAAGCCAGAGCAACATAGGCCTTCAGGCTGATTTTAATTAATTTATTTGTATTGTTATAAAGTAAAAAAAATAAATTCTAAATTATAAATATTTTATAGCGAGTATATAGAAAATAGGCCTTCAGGCTGATTTTAAAAAAAGTTTTACATCAAAAGACTTCGGAGAAATTTGCGGCGTTATTATTGAAGCAAAACTCCATTTATATTTTTTGTAACGTAACGCCATGCGTGTTTTTGCTTGTATCTTTTAATATATTTTTTTACGTAAAGGTGGCTAGATGTGGTGGAAAATGATCTTCGTTCTCTTGGTGTCTTGAACTGAAGGAATGCAGCTGTCGAAGATGTAAAGAAATAGTTGCGGAAGCTATGGTCTGCCCAAGACTGTAAAGTTAGTGATGATGATGATAAAAAACTTTCTAAAAATGTTCCTTATTTTTTTCGTTCAAACATGACGTCACGCTACTATATATTGTATAGTTATTTTGTGTCAGAATGAACCCATGCTTCATGGCGATATTTATATACATACATATACACAAAAATATATATCTGTAGCAGATGAATTGGCCAGACAGGGCACGACCTCTGCCCTCCTACCGGATAAGGATGCCAATGGCCACTTTTAAGCCACAAATAAGGGACAAATTTAGCTCTCACGTACAAAGGCTGTGTGTTATACACCCCATTGCATAATCAGTCGCCAAATATGGTCTAAAATCGACCAAAAGCAATACATAAGGCTCTGTGAACTCAAACGGTCGCAGGGTTCGGTAGTTGTCAGAGCGATCACTAGACACTGGCTTGACGGGACACATGCGACCAGAATGAATGTTCCGAGCCATGACTTTTGCAGAAGCTGCAAAGACGAAGAAGAAGTTGAATCAGTTGAGCACTTCTTCTGTTCCTGTGAGGCTCTCAGTAGACGTAGGAATAAGCACATGGGAAGCTACTTTCTTCATAACCTAGCGGAGCTAGCACATATATGTCCGAAAAGGATTGCTACATTGCAGTAACGGGATGGGAATCCTTTTAGCAAGACTATCTCAGGAGAAGGGTTAAAAAGAGATTCGCGGTTTCACAACGGGCCGCTCCAGGCCTAAGTGTGCCGCCCTACCCACCTATTTATCTGTCGAACTATCTTTCTGGCCGTCTAGTAGTCCCTAAAAACATATAGCCAAAGAGCCCATATTTGGAAGGTAAATGTCGTTTATCTTTTATCACCCCTTGCATTTGGAAAATTGCGAATACTTCCATCAGCGATTATATATAAAGATGACACAGACTGTCAGTTTTCATTAACAATTCACTGAAACAAATTTTATTAAAATCGGATGGGAACTTCGAGAGTTTTTTTTTTAATTTTGTGTCGCTAAAGTTTCAACATTTTCTCAAGTAAAATCAAATCCAAAGTGTATCCATCGTATTATTTAGACTCTTTTTTTCCCCCTTTTATTGCAAAAAACTCAAAAATTCATATATTTTTATCTAATGCATTTATAACATGTGTTATTTTCGCCAATCCAGGGTGCAACTGGAGCCATCATTGGTCATGCCATAAAGCCAAATCAGGCCGTTATATTAATATTGGAGTTAGAAAATTAAATTTGATAACGATCGTCTTTTTAATCTTTTAATGGGATTTTCATTCAGTAAGTTTTTCGCCAAGCTAACGTGCTTGTTTATTTGGAGGTCCACGGTATCTAGATTGAGGTCATGGTGCAGGGTCGAATTCCTTACGTACCATTCGAAACCAGTAATACGGCGAAATGCCTTATTTTGGAACGTCTGTATGCGTAAGCGATTCGAGCGAGCCGCCATACCCCAGATCTGTATAGCGTACCTCCAAGTAGGTGCCACTATTGTGTTATAAAGCGCTCTTTTACACCGTAGAGGAAGAGAACTTTTTTCATTTAGCAGTCAATACATTTTGGCCATTTTAAAGCGACAACTTTTGATCGTTTGGTTAATCCGTGATCGAAATGTTAGCTGCTTGTCAAGTATTACCCCAAGATATTTCGCTTCACTTTGTATAATGAGGGGCTGGCTATCTAGCCATACTGCGGGTGGAGTCTTCCTCTTTAAAGTATATAAAACCGACTGGCTGGATTAAAGGTAACATTCCACCTGCGAGCCCAGCTCTCAAGCAGGTGGATGTACTCTTGTATCCAGTCAGCTGCTTCATACTCACAGGGTGATGTGTAAAATACTGCCAAGTCGACAGCGTATGAAGCGATTAGCATTTTCTCGTTTACTACAGCCTGCATTAACCCCATTGGGGTAGGGATGTCGGCAGTGTACAGGTTGTAGAGTAAGCGGCTCCAGCCCTCATCAGCCTGGCAGTAGAAAGTGTGCTTTAGATTTGGACTTGGAATATTCTGTCGTCGAGGTATGATCGCAATATGCCAAAGTACGGGGCAGGAAGCAAGGTCTTAATTTTAGCCAGAAGGCCGATCAGCCAAACTCTGTCAAACGCCTGTTTGACGTCAAAATATACCAAAAAAAAGAATTCTCTATCGTCGAACGTATTAAGGATATGATTAACCACTCTATTTACCTGCTCGACGGTGCCGTGTCCTTCCCTAAATCCAAATGCATGGTCAAGTAAAATATTATTGTGTTCATTGATCCTCTTAGCCATTAACATCTCCCAAACTTTGGCAAGAGTGGGGAGGAGGCTGATTGCATGGTATGATTCGTGGCCCGACTCTTCTTTTCAGGTTTCCTGATCATAGCAATGGGAGCCATTTTCCATTGGGCAGGGAAGTGTTGCATTGAAAATCAACGTAATGAAAAGAAGAGCTTTCCTTGGCCAGGCTCGCAAGGTAACATGACATATTCTGTCATAACCTGGGGCCTTTGACTTAGGAAGCTTTGTTATAGTTTCCTCAATCTCATTTAATCGGATGGGTCAAACAGGCAACACCATTTGTAGTGGTGTGTTAATGATGCTGAGAGTTTGTCTTACTTCTTCATCCGTGGCCAGGTTAATTCCTCTGTATTTGAGCAGTAAGTGCCATCATGACGCCTTAGAGGAACAGTTCGATAGGGTTGTCTCTAAAACTGGTACACCAAAAAAAAACTTATATTCGGATAAAGAGGATAGCCCACGTTCCTCTGTCATGTTTACGAAGTCTAGCGCGCCAGGAGTTTGACGTACTTTCAAAAATAACTCGTTCTATGGGGTTTTTGGAGATTGTGTCAGAAGCCTAAAGTGCTGGGGATTTTTGGAGCTCGTATTTTTGTTTAATGACCCCAAAATGTATATCGCTGGACCAACGGCCTGAAAAAAAATGTTGTGCAGTTTTTAGGTTATGGCAAAGCGTTGACATGCTATGGTTTCTTGGACGCTTGATTCATCGACTCCACAAACATATGTAAGTAGATCACGGTTTGATCACTGGATCCAAAAGTCGAAATTTCGAAATTTGTGAATGACTGTGTTAAGTATTGAGCAGGTTAGTTGGTCTGATAAATTTTTTAAATCGGCTTTATGATGTAAATCATAACTTCTGATGATGCCAAGGAAGCTTAAAAACCATTTTAAACAATTTGTTTAGAGAAGTTCGAAACCTTTCAATTAGACACTTTGCAACATAAGACCAAAATGAGTGCCTTTAACATGGATCTGAATAAGTATAACTTTTTTTCGATGGACAACAGTGAGTTCCTAAAAAAAACAAAGAAACCTATTCAGTCAATACAGAGTCGATTTTATCAATAGTGTATTATACATGGTTTTTATACTTATGTATCTAAAAATCTCCAAGGTAGCAAACCTTTTTTCCTCAAAGAATGATTCGGATTAGCAGAAAAATGGTGCCTAAAGAATTCTTCATTAATTAGTAGATCACTATTGTCGATAAAATATGTTTAGCTTTTTGTGGAGGATCTTTTCCAGTATATTGCTGCCTGCAAACAAGGTGGTCCGGTATGAAGGAGTACACTCAAAAGCTGTCTTGTCTTTTAATTGGAACAACTTTAGGTGATTACCAAACTCGTGAAAAGTAAAGCAAGGTTTCAAGCTGTCAAGAACTTCTTATGGGTACCACCCGCCCAGTCCATTGACACTGTCGAAATTAGAAAAAATTATAGAGTATTTTATTGTCGCTGATATCCCATCAATTTTTTTTTCGCTTTGTATTCCATGTGCAGTTGTTGTTAACATTTAAACGCTTTAATTTTTTTGGGCTTCTCATATTGCTCTCATCATTAATCATGGAACGTCTCCGTTGGCGTAGTCATATTCGTTGTCATAGTCATGGGCCGGACAGCCTTAGATTCTCGTGGTTATGCCAATTATATTATAGCAATTTTGACAGCACTAACGATTATCATCATTAAGTGGAAGCTGTGTCCAAAGTAGAATCAGTTTTTGTACTAGGTTTTTGTTGTTCTTGTTGTTGTTCTGTCTGCTGCTCAAGTTCAATGTTGAAGTTTATTGCGTTTCGGTCCAAGCTTGCCATCTATTAGATAAACCTTTCTTGTCTTATTTCACATTTGGCTAAGCCTCAAAGCCGTTGCAATAATGAACTATGCTTGCCCCAGACATTTGTCAAATATATTATAAACGCCCCAGACATTGATGACTGCGTTCCTCTGAGCAGTGGAGTGCATAGTTTTTTCGTAAAAGGGGGATTTGCTATTATCAAAATTATTGTTTATGTAGCTCACAGTATTGGAAAAATGTGTGGTGTGAAAAACCCCTCAGAGTCCCTCCTAAGTAATAAGTCTTTCTGAACACAAAATTTGGACATCCAGAATATTTTTTTTAGACCCGCAATCCAATGTTTTTTTTTATTGTTTCCCTTTTTTTTCTAAATATCTTAACTCGGTTACGTGCTTTGACAAAAAAAATTTCGACTTAAAAAACCAAAAAATAATTTAAAAAAATTAAAAACAAAAAATTCTTGCGAAAAACTAATCTTTTATAAATCGTAAGGATTTGTCGAAAATAATTCTTATTTTTAAATGTTTAGAAATTTTTAGGAAAGTTCTTCTTCTTTCAGGGCATTGACAGTCCTTCCACTCGTCTCTATCTCTGGCTTTGCCTTTCCAATAAGTGCTTCCAATTCTTCGTAGATCTTCTTGTATTCCGTCTATCCATCTCTTACGTGGTCGACCTTTTCTTCTGTTACCTGGTAAGCTACTCGTACAAATTTTCTTTTCTTTTTTAGCAAAGTTATATTCAGGAAAATAATTTTTTCATGTTTCATAAAATAATAAATTTATTTTATATTTTAAAAATGGTTGGCATGGTTTTAAAATATTAAAAAATTATTAAATAAATTTTAAAATTTAATAGTCATTTAAAAAATAAACGTTACAAAAAACAAGAAGGAATTTTATTTTATCCAATCAGAAGTAGATGATGGAAGCGTAGTTGCAGTTATTGAACTCCCCTAACTACGCTACTGCCTCAAAGAATTGCACAGGAAGTACAAACCGCACCCAAATTAAGGAGGCACACATGTTGGAGTAATAATGTCAAGTTAGACAAATGTATGGGCCATAAATTTTTCCATTGGATTTTGAGAGCGCCCTGCCAGATCTTTGGGTCCTGAGCAATTAATTAGCAATTGCATTTGCTGCTGTCATTACGTGTGATAATTAAAAGGCCGCCCTGGTCAAGACAACTTTTTCAAAAAGGAAATGTTGGCAAATGTATATGGCCATAAATTGAGTCTAAGAGTGGGTGGGTGCTTTACTGGCCCTTTGGGCCATTGAGTTCAACTGCAAATGCACTTTAATCTCGAATTTATCAAGCGTAATAGTGGTAGCCCGCCGCCCGATGGCCATTGTTGGACCCAGCTCCACCCAGTTCGACCATAAGAAGGGCAGCACACTTTTGTAATCTGCTGGATTAGACACATGGCGCACACCTTCATCCGGATTGGGGGTTGGGCTTATGTGCAAACCCATTAAACAGATGGATTTCGTTGTCAACATTTTTATTATACTTTTCTTAATATACAATAGTAGCGCAGACCTGTTGGCCAGGTCGAGGCTTGCCTCTCTTACAGTTTCTCGGCTCTTCATTTACATAAAGCTCTATATGTATACTATACCCAGTTTCATGGGCTTAATTTTCATTGTTTCTATGCATTTATGTTGCATTCGGTCCGTCGACCAAGTCAAGTGTATCTCTAGAAGTAAGTTCAAGTGCGTGCACATAGATAAATTTTTGAATGCATAATATTATGCTCATTTCAGATGCTTGACTTTGCCAGCTCCATGCTAGAAACAAAATGAACACTCTAAAATATTTTAATTATAATAGAAATGAAATGGCTTTCACAATATGTATATCCCAAAATCACTTTTTTATACCCTGTAGCTGCGTATTCTCGATTTGTGCATAGCTGTTTTGTGTCAAACAAAAATAATTTCGCAGCAACACATGAGAATTTATCGGAAAAAATAAGGAAAATATACGAGTTTACGGAAATTAAAAAGGAAATTATCAAAAATAAAAATTCCTTTTGCGGAGCACGCAAAAACGGTTCGGTTTGGTTTTCCGTGTGAATATGAAATACTTTTCCGTCAAATACATACGGAAGTAATCAGTAAATAAAGATTCAATAAAGTTTACACTTTACTGTATCCCACTTTTTGACACCAACTCGAATGGGTAACTTCTTATAGGGTCAAGGGCATTTTAGATTTACGCCAAATGTGTTACAGACAGAAGGTGGCGTGGAAGACCATCATACCAAATCACCTTGGTTATCGATTGCCTGTTCCATTATGTCTATATAAATTTACAATTGCAAAACTTTACAACATTGTTGACTGTACAAAGGTTTATAATAATAAGGGATATATAAATATGATCCAGTCAACGGTCTGCCTCACTGTGCCTTCTTTTGTATGAAAACTAAGGGGCTCGATACAGCCACTATTTACATTAGGAGTCATCCCGACTTTAATATCTTCTATACTCTTCCCTAATGTCTGTTTCTTGAATTAAGAACGCTACAGTTGTGCGTCCGCGACTCCTAGATACCCGGTAGCAGCATAGGTCGTCACCTTAAGAATTCACTCCTGACTACTTTTACCTCAACCTCTTCGATTTAGATGATTTTTACATGTGTGATGCAGCTGCAACTCGCCAATAGTAGCCACGTCAAATTTTATTGCTAAGTTTCGATTATTTATCGATTTATCGATAACTGAAAATTAAATAAAAATTAAAATATCTTTATTCGTTTAGGTGATAGGGCTTGTCAAAGAAAAGCCTAAGAAATACAAATTTCATTTTCAGTGATCGATAACTCGGTAAAAAATCGGAATTTTGCAATAAAATTTGACGTGGTTAATATTCGCTGGTAGCTATACCACGTACTTATGTAATAATCATCAAAATCGAAGAGCCGAAGAAAAAAGAGGCCCGCTTCACTTATTTTAGTCCATAGTACATACAGTCACCAAAATACTGTACTTTGCTCACAAAAACTTTTAGGAAAAAATAGTTTTTAAAGGATCTTCCAGGTATAGTGTATTAAATTTAAAAGTTTTAGTGTCTAATCCCTGTAATAGGGTCTAGGAAACACATATTTGTATACCCTGTAAGGTACAAGGCATATATTAGTTTGTGCAAGACAAAAATGCATGCAAGGAAGAAGAATTCGGGGGCCACCCCAAAGTTACCTAAATTATGACCAGGGGGATTAGAGAAGTCGATATAGACATGTCCGTTCGAACATTTAGATCTCAGCGATGGTAAGAGCAGCTAAACTTTGTACCGGCCCCTCTATTACACCATTAGCTTGAATCTCGAAAGTACGGCACTAATAACACCTGACCCCTGAGAAAGCTCCTCTTGTCTGGCCTGACTATATCAAAATGCCCTCATAGGACAGATAGATAAAAAAAAATTTGTCAAGCCATCATTCATTTGGCTACAAAAATGTAGTTACCAAATTTGACAATCAAAATTTTTTTTACTATCAATGCTAATTTACATGCTCTTTTAAAAAGATGGCGTACGCTAAAGTCGGGCGCAGACGACTTTGGGATACCCTGTACCACCACATTGCAATTAATTCCGACACATTGCTTACAACCTTCAAAAGATATTTTATTCGGCAAATTTGGTTACAATGTTTTCATAAAAAAAAAGAAATCAGTCGAATTTTGCACCAAAAAATTTTGTTTACCGATCGGTCCTATGGGGACTATATGATATAGTCAACCGATTTGGATCGAATTTAGTACACTAATTGGGAACTATAAAAAACTTCAGACTGCCAAATTTGGTTCCGATATCTTCAAAACCAAACGAAACACAACGAATTTTGTAAAAAAAGCGTTTTTTTGACCGATCGTTCCTATGGGAGCTATATGATATAGTCAACCGAATTTGATCAAACTTGGTGCAGTGCTTGGGTACTCTAAAAAACTTCTTAATGCCAAATTTGCTAACAATATCGTTACAAACAAACGAAACGCAACGAATTTTGTAGAAAAAACGATTTTTTGACCGATTGGTCCTATGGGAGCTATATGATATAGTCAACCGATTTTGATCAAATTTGAAACAGTGCTTGGGTACTCTAAAAAACTTAATAATGCCAAATTTGGTTCAGATATCTTCAAGACCAAACGAAACACAACGAATTTTGTAAAAAAAGCGTTTTTTTGACCGATCGTTCCTATGGGAGCTATATGATATAGTCAACCGATTTTGATTAAACTTGGTGCAGTGCTTGGGAACTCTAAAATACTTCCTCTTGCCAAATTTGGTTACGATATCTTCACAAACAAACGAAACACAACGAATTTTGTACAAAAAACATTTTTTCGACCGATCGATCCTATGGGAGCTATATGATATAGTCAACCGATTTTGATAAAATTTGGTACAGTGCTGGGGGTCTTTAAAAAACTTCCGATTGCCAGATTTGGTTATGATATCTTCATAAACAAACGAATTATCCGTCTAAAACTTTTGCTTTTTTTCGAGGTCCTCTGAAACACCCCTATGGGAGCTATATAATGTAATCCCGATATCAAAAAAATAAAATAAACTTGTCTCCTATGGATTAATAAGGGATCTTATCTGAAAGTTTGGTTGCTCTAGCTCTTACCATCTCTGAGATCTAGGCGTTTATACGGACAGACGGACATGGGTATATCGACTTCTCGAGTCACACTGATCATACTTTAGGTAACTTTGGGGGGTCTCCGACGTCTCCTTCTGTACGTTACATACATTTTCGGCTTGCACAAACACAATATACCCTTTGTACCCTACGGTACAGGGTATAAAAATTGTAGAGTATACTATTTTTAAAAGCGTGGCGTGTAATTTTATCAAATTTCGAGAGATAATGTGAATCTTTTGGTAATTTTGTAGCTCTAAAGCTCCTGAATTCTTCGAGTTCTTTTTGCTCATACGGCGGACGAACGGACAGACAGACATATAATAGATAAAGCTAAGCTCAAATAATCTCTTTCTGGAAAAAATTGTGTTTTGTTTGGTCAATGAAACGTGTAATTTTTTCAAAAGGTTTCCCCGAAAAACAAAACATTTTGTAAACTTTAATTTTGATACGGCAAGTTTGGGGTTTCGACTGTACTCAGGGATAGTTTTTGCGCTCTAATATAATATATAATCCTTTATTCATACAATATAAAAACTTGATTTTGCTATATGAAAGCTCAATAAGAGCATTGGGCGCCAACAAATTCTCTTCATCTACTTCTGTCTTTTGCCAATAGTTTGAGCTGAATCCATGTCATATGTTGACTAGCTCTTTCATTTCGGACCATTCTTATCCAGGTGATTCGTGGTCTTCCGGGGCGTCGATGGCCCAGTGGATTCCACTCGAGTGCTGCTCTTGCAATGTCTTGGGCTGGCCGTCTTAGAGTGTGGCCAATCCATGACCATTTCCTTTTTCGGATTTCTAGCTCGATCGGGTGGATTTCAGCTAGATCAAGTAGCTGCTGGTTTGTAACCCAAGCGGGACAAAAAATACTCAAGATCCGCTTGAGGCATCTATTGACGAACGCTTGAAGTTTTCTGCGTGGTGTTTGTGTTGTGCTCCATGGGGTGCAGCCGTAGAGGAGCGCCGACAGTGCGCTACATTTAATATAATAATATTCCTTTAATTGTTTGTTTAGAGGGTATAACAAGCTTACTTTAGAATAAAAAGATGATATACGTTGAAGTCGGGCACGGACGACTTTGGGATATCCATGTACCATCACATTGCAATCAAATTCGGTACATTGCTTAAGTACTCCTAAAAAAATTTGACTACCAAATTTGTTTACGATATCTTCAATAACAAAAAAAAAAAAATAAACAAAAAACGTTTTTCAGACCGATCGGCCTTATGGAGGATACATAATATAGTATATTCATACAGACGGACATGGGTATATAGAGTTCTCTAGTCATCCTGATCATACTTTGAAGGATCTCCGACGTCTGCTTTTGTATGTTACATACATTTTCGGCTTTCACAAACTTAATATACTCTTTATACAGGTTATAAAAATCATCTAAATATCTTCACTTTCATTTTTCGGTTTTTTGTGAGTACATATAAGTTATTATCATGTACTTATATGTATTTAAGTACATAATATAAATACATACTTCAAGCTGTTTTAAATTTTATTTGCATACTTTTAGGCTTCGCTACATTAATGATTGTTCCATTTAATATATTTACATTTATATATTTAACAAACTATTTTAAAGGATGTGCACATAAAAATTAAAACCATTTTCTTTTTTTTATAATAATATCAAATATTGAAATATTTTTATTGCCAGCGAGAGGAAATAGGAGACGCATAAAAAAAATAACAAAAATAATAAAAATAAAATCTCAAATAGTATCTTTTCAGAATAAATACCCATGATGTAAAATGTAACCTAAAGTTACAAGTCCAAGTGTTGGTCATCACTTCTGTGTCCCTTGGGATATGTAAAAATTGCTCAGTTTATACTACAATTTATTTCCTGGTTGCCATAAAGTAGCACTTTAATTCCAGCCTAGTGCCAACTGCAATTACAAAACAAATTCGGAATAATTTTTGCAAAATCTCAATCTTCAACACATAAAATGTTGATTACATACAATTGCCAAAGCAAACTTTATGTAAAATTTAAATATTGTTAAGAGCAGCAAACTGCAAAAGGCCCCAGACAAAGATACAGATAGAACATGTTGAACCAACAAAAGATACAGCAAACACATTGTTCCTTCGGTTTACAAACAATTAAAATGGCAGAATCAAAATCGAAATATACAAATTTATGCGTCTAGCTGCCAGAGCCATTTTATATTGTTAAACATTTTCGGCCCTCAACTAAATGAAATAATGGGCCGGCAGAATTAAATTATGGCTAACAAATCCCTAGGGTGCTCCGTACGCCGACACTAGACAATAACTAAATTTGCAGCAAGGTAAAGGAAACGAAAATGTTGATTGCATTGTTGGTGTTTGATTTGCAAGCACTCTCACCCTCATCCTCTCTGGCACCCTCACCTTCACCCCGAATTGCGACAACAACCCTCAAGCGTCAGCTCTAATCTTGAGCAGCACCCAAAGAGCAGTTTTGTTAAGCGTCCCAAACGACGACCCCTCCTCATTGACTATTCACACTCATGTTTTTATATATCCTATATTGTATGTCAGTATTATTATTATTATTTTTTCTTTGCAATATAAAATTTTTATTATTCGCTCGTTTACGGCTTTGTGCATCCGTCCGTTGTCCGAAGTCCGCTCCCGGTGCGATTTTGGCTTCAGCTCGTTCCATCGTTTACCATGTAGTGCGAAATAATCACAAAAAACTCATTGAATTTGTTTTTATTGTTGTGGCAGCAAGATCTAACAGGGAGACACCCAGAAACCCAGAAAAAAACACCCTGCCACACTCCCTGGTTGCAGATTTGCGGCTTGGTGCGTTGCAGCGGAAGCTACGACTGCGGCTTGCGTCGCGTCTTATCGTTTCCTTTGTTGAGTGGCTGACGCTGTAGCCACAGTCAGGTTGCACAGTAGGTTCAGGTCTATTGCAATTGTGTCAAAGTACAGATTGTTAAATGGGATGCCAAATTAAATGGTTAAATGAAAAAGAAAAAGCGAAAGGAGTTTCAATCCATATTCACCTTTCCTATCAATATTTTAATTCTTCATAAATAGGGAGTGCACCTACGACCCGTTGATAGTCATCAGAAGGCACAACTTTTCACTCGACGATTCAAGATATACTTAACTATCAAACTCGCTAGTATGTATGTAAAATAAATTTAATGAAATTTTAAGAATGTAAGTAATTTATGCACTGTAATCTTTTATTTCAAAGTTCCTTCAGTTTGACAGAAGGACAAATTAAATATATCTAGAGATAAACGCTCATCTATTATTCTTTATGAACACTTTAATCTTGGATTTTATAAAAGCTAGGATAGCCAAATTTTTTTTGTCCGCCTACGGAAAGGAAATTGGTTAAGAGTTGGTGAACAAAAGTATTTCCAGCAAACGTTTTTTTTGTTTGTTAGGCTCACATGCCTTCAAAACATATGAAGTCCATACGTATGGGGCTCGACTATGGATATATTTTTGCATGTATCATGTCGAGTTTTATCCATAGTGAAAGGGTGGGTATTAGTTCTGGAAGTAATATCGATGTTATATCGATGCATCGATATTTTTTCCGATCATCGATATTTTTATTTCGATTATTGACCAAATCCCAAATATGGGCAATCAATGGCATTCACGTCGCAGACATTTTTCGCTTTTTTAAATATAAACAAATTTCAAAAGATCCGAAATAGTAGGGTTGACTCACTTTTGGAACTTCCACAATATTTTAATATTGAAAACTTAGATTCAAGCATGCGCACGTTGAATTACTGGAAGGTAATACATCATACATACATAACCCAAGTGTGAAGGAGTTTTTTGGACTTCGGATTCAGCTGCTCAAAAACCATAAGGGATGCCTCTGTCACCTGTTATGTTTACGCCACTTTTTTTTTGGCCTGTATTAACTTTTGTTTTCGTTGTATGTATAACCTTTTGGATTGCTATATATTATTTCTTTGCTTATTTTTCGATGAAATGTAATTAATTTTGAAATGTATATTATGAAAATATAGTTATCTCTTGGTTTGTTTGTTGATTCCATTTTATTATTTGAAAATTTTTATATAACCAAACCAACAGATGGCCCACTATGAATTAATTAAAAAAATGTGCCGCCAAGTGTACTTCGATGTATCGATATATCGAAACATCGATGTATCTAAGTTAAAAATATCGAAAACATCGATCACTAAATCCTAGGCGTAAAGGTAACTGATATAGAAGTGAATCGACAAACCCGACCTGCATACACATAATGCAAATTTTTTGGTGCCTTTTAGATTTAAACCCTCCGAGATTAAATTGTTCCTACGGACGGACGGATCTATCGATATTCGACTCTGTGGGAATTACGATTCTTAACGAATTTTTTTTTTGCCACAATCCATGATACCAGAGACCCTATAGGTGTAAAAAAACTTAGATACTCAAATTTATGGGATCACAATTGAAATGAAAACTCTGAAAGGAATTTAAAGGAAGTAATTTTTGTTGCTCTCAACGCTTAACTCAATTTCTGTTGACTGCTTTTTTATGCCCAAACAAACTGAGTATAATTTTATTTTATTAAGTTACTGGTTCGTCTGCAGCAAAATCTGCATTTGTTTTTGCGCCATGTTCGCTTATTTTTAGACCACTGTGCATGCAACGTTTTGCCTAACACCCTTACCCGCCGATTCTACCTTTTCTCGCACGTTGTAGGAACAATAACAACAGCAAAAAAGTTTGCTTAAAGGCCCTTGAAAATGTGCTGCTGGCGGCATCCTTGAAATCTCGTTGGTAGTACATAGCTGTGGCTCGTTGACCAGCCACCCGCTCAGAGCATCCCGCACCAAAACAGCACTTTGCTGACAATGTGCCGCAGCATCGAGGGTGGTGCTGGTGGCGTTGACGTTGTCGAGCCGCTTGTGGTTACACCGCCGTCTAGATGTCTGACTCGCTGGATGTCTGTCTGTTGCATCTGTCGCATGCCGGAACTAAGCGAACAAACGCCCGACCAACCAACCAACCAACCGACCGAACAACCCTCGAAGCGGATGCTACAACGAGCTGATAATGATGGGTGCGATTATGATGAGTTTGATAGAGACGACAACTCCTCGACTTGACATGCATGATTTAGTACGCCATTACAACCTTCAACCTGCAAAACTGTGCCCCTTACCACATAAGTGCATACTACACGTTCACATCAACTCCACTCCATTCCTGCTCAGATTCACGTTTTCATTTTGTAAATTGCAAATAAGTCGCTGGCATTTAGTAGAAACTCCTACTCGTCCTGATGCCGTGTGACATTTCTCGCAAATTATGTTTTTGGCAAGCCCAGGTCCGCTTCGACCCGGCCTAATCCGATTATTGTCTGGCTTGCTGCAGTTTTGTATTGCTGCCAACATATGGCGGACACTCCTCACCGACGAACACACACTGCACTTTACTTATTGTGCTTATTGTTGTTGTTTCGGGAGCGCCGGTTCGGGGGTTGACAAAAAAAAAGATGAAAATCGACGCGCATACACACCCATAATTGGATTTCGATGACTGCAAATTGGTGATAATTTTGAACGCACGTGATTCGCTCTGGAAATGCGAAATGTGAGCATGTGTGCGACTCTTTATGCGAGCCCGTGACTAGTTGGGCATGGGTACAAATTGTGGACTCCATATAAAGTGCATTAGGCACATAGTGTACATATATGACAAATAAGTACTAGTATAAGCTGAAATTGGAACAACTGGTACTGCTGTTTGTATTGGAAAAGCACAACATAATCCAAATCTCCAAAAAAAAAAACTGATAAGGCCTCCAATAATTTCTTTAAAAGTCGAAAGATAGCATGCTTTTCCCAGCACTCCGAGATGCAAAACAAAACCGTCTGGGCTTCTAGAGCGTTTCTGCTCTGTGCACTTGCCGCTGTCATTCATGGTAAATACTGCAAGCAGAAACAAAAGGAATACAGTGACTTGGCATACCATCTCGAGCTCACCAAGGTGCTTTTGCCATCCACTCAAATTTTTCAGTACATACAATAACAAGAAGTTTTCCAACAGCTTGATGTCTGGCGTGCTGCACAACATTGCCAAAGTCTGGACACCCAACTGGCCAGCATCGACAGCGCCGAGGAACTGATTGCCATTGAACAATATCTGGAACAGTATGGTAATTTACGAATTGGTGACTCCGTCTGGCTTTCGGACTTAAATAGCAAAACTGGAAAATGGATTTCGCTGAGCAACACCAAAACAATGACCTATTTTAAGCAATTACAAGATATTCCAGCTGATCGAAATATACAACAAATGTGTTTGGGTATGAAACTCCAGCCAGACGGATGGATCTTGCAAGATTTTAGCTGCTCCTCTCAGCATGCATACTTATGTGAGGGCAGCTGGAATACCCCGAAGGAAAGTTACGTACAATATCTTTTAAAAATGGCAACCTACATTATTATACCTATATTTGAATGTATATATGATCTGGCAAGTTGGTGTGAGTGCTATTCGCATCAGGGACAGTAGGAAGTTTGAAGTATAACATTTAAGTAGGGAGTGGTAAAAAGATTTTCACAAAATTTCAACGTCAGGTTACTAAAAAATCCCTTTGACCCTGCGTACAGTAAATTTAAAAGACGATGCGAAAGTAGTTGTTGGACGCCTAAGGTCGAAAGTCCAAGGTCACTTTCTGTACTTTCTCCGGTTTTGTTTTATATTGTTCTAAATACAATTTAGAAACTTAATTCTTATCAACCAATTGGGATTCAAATACTTTACTTTTTATTTAAAAATATTATTTTTTTAAATATAGACCCGATCTGAGATGATTTTCAAAGAGAATTAATCAACGCCGAAATTTAAAATTTCTGACTTAATGCATCTTTGGAATCTTATCAAATAAACTTATATTATTTTAAGAAAACTTTTTTTCACTTACTTGTAAATGTGATTGCTATTTTAACGATATGTATTGACAAATACGTACAAGGCGATTCCACCAAAATTTTATATTTTCCGATTCGATAAAATACGATGTCTATACAAAAATGTTTATTAATTATCAAAGTACATACAGTATTTGAGAATTTATTTCGTGAAACTAATATTTTCTAAATGTAAACCTTTGCATTCTCGGCATTCATTTAGTCGTATGGTGAAATCTCCAATAACAGCTTTGCAGGTCGTAGCGAATTTTTTTTTTTCTGTTTTACTCCTCTTGGGAGCTTAGGGCCTCTACAAGAGCTTTCCATATAGCTCTATGTTGCGCTGTTTGTTTAGCTGTAACCCATTTTATGTTTTGCTGCGCCAAGTTCTTGAAGGGCAGTCCGCCGCCAGGTTGCTTTTGGTCGTCCTACTCGTCTGCTTCCTTAGGGATTCCAGTCTAGTGCCATCCTAACAATGCTGCTTGCTCTCTTTTCTGAGAGCATGTCCATTTACGTTTCCTGATTTGGAGGTGGATAGGGGACTCACAAGTGATGCGCCACAGTTCTGCATTTGATATTCTGTTTGGCCAGAATATCCCGCATATAATTCGCAGGCACATGTTGCTGAAAGCCTGCAGCTGTTGCACAATTCTTCCTGTGGTCACCCACGTCTCGCTACCGTATAGCAGTATTGACTTAACATATGCATTGTAGATTCGCAGTTTTGTGCGTCGGCTTAACTGTCTGTTTCTCCATATGCGGTATAGTCTCCCAAATGCTGATCGAGCTTTGGCGAGTCGGCTCGAAACGTCTTCATTAACACCAGCACTACTGGAGATAAGGGTGCCAAGGTATGGGAAGCTGTCGACGACTCGATTGGGTTCCCTTCTATGGTCGTAGTGAATATTTGCTTTCAAGTACTCCAGAGAAGTTGGTTTATAAACTTTAGATTTGAGATAGTCCCACAGAAAAAAGTGCATACGAAGAAAATCAGGACTGGCGCCACTCCTGGAGATCAATTTTCCATTGAAAATTTCAGGTATTCTTGGACGTGTCTGAGGTTGCCCCATCCTGCCATGTTCATTGTTTGCAGCCAGAGAAAATTTCCAGTTCTGGTACCGAGAAATTGTCGATCTATGCACATTTAAAGCACTTGCGGGATTTCGAATTAAAAGTTTCGGATCATCACGAACATACGCTCTGCACGTTTTCTGCCATTCTTGATGACCTTGGCCGCCCAGATTATGATTTTTCTAATGATGAACCGGTCTTCTAAAATGGGTAAACTTTGGGCTTTATGTATCGATTTAAAAGGAGACTACAAGAAAAATGGCTTAGTTGCCAAAAAAGGGATTTTATTTAAAATGTTACTGATTTATCGAACTGCCCTCATAGGTGGGCCGACTATATAAAGCGTTAGTGTAGTATACCCTACAACTTACACAACACCCCACAAAACCCCTATCCAAAACATATCGTTAAAAGAACGTGGCGCTGATAATACCTTTTTTCAGAGAAAATAAGTGCATGGTATTTCACTGTTCAGCACCGTACGACTGAGCCAAATTTATTATTCCAATATAAAGTGTTTGGGTCCAGTTTAGGGCATCATCTAGACTGCGTTGCAATTGTTTAAACATATCCATTCCCATGAAAGTTTAAATCAGCGCATTGCTCTTGCAATACCATTACGTATCCAGTAGTACCATGCTCCAAATTCTCCAAGCTATAGAGACAGAATATATATATAGTATATTTAATATTTGGTTACCCAATAGCTGCCAGCTACTATTAAAGCTTTATTTATTTGTGATAGAGAACAAAAGAAACCCCAATTTCATAGACTTCTAGAGTAAGCAAAGTTGACATGCTGCCCTCTTTTAATAGATCTGAATGACATCCACTCACTTTGAGGATAAGAGCCACATAGGACTGCAGTTTTTTTTTCATTTTTATCTTGCTACCCCAAAAGTTGCGCTCTCTTTTAGCATGCAACATATGAGCAATCGCAAGCATTTTGCTTATTGAAGCATGCAACAGAGGTCGTCGCATCACATTTACTATTTTTTGGTGATGCTCTGGGGTCTGTCCGACAGTCCTGCTGTCACTGCCATTACATTGAATTGTGCCCACGGGGCGTTTGTGTCAATTTATGCAACTCTCTTGCAATTTCCGTAATATTAAAGCAATTTCCAGCCCACTTGCTACTGGAGCAAGTATCACCCGCGTTTACGCACTGGGCATGACTTAATAGCACGGCGTGTGTGTCTACGGTTGAGTGGTTGGTTGTGCATAGTTCTAGGGGATGTGTGTGAGTGCCTCTGGGGCATATGCGTAACCAAAGTATGAGTTGTGGACAAAAATGCGGGGTCTAACGCGCTTTGCTTGTTCACTTAATGCCATCAACTTTCTAAAACTTCAATGCAAATCTGGCAAAGATTTCAATTATAATCAAGAATACAATTTGTAGGAACTTTTTTAGCTAAATCAAAATTTAACACCCCCGCAGTGAACCCTTTGGTCTACACAGCATGTGACTAGATGAGACGCAATAAAAAGCACTGACTTCTGAAAAACTGCGTAAAAATTTGAAAACGTTCGAAGCAACACAATAAAAAATTTCACCAGTAAATGCAATCTATTTATTGAGTGAGGGTTAGTAGTCAAGTGTTGCTGCACCCAAGGGACTGTTTGATTTACCGTCAACAGGAGATTAAAAAATAAAAATAAAATAAGATGAAACCAAAAAAGTGAATTAAGAACTTGTGTGTTCGAATGTAACAAGTCAGGGTTGGTTTATGCGTTCTATGTACCACAAAGCGGGGTACATGGCTGGCAAATTGAGTTGCAACACTTGGCAGGTTTTTATCTACGCACAACAATCTACCAATACGACCCAGACAGTTGGTCCGACCTGAGGCTGAACTTTAGCACTCAGTGTAAACCACCAAAACCGACCAATTCGACAGACAGACAGCAGGACGCACAGACCCCCAGACGGATGGACAGACGTTTGGCATACGACAATTCTGTTTCGTGTTGGCGTGTTGATAACAAGATTTGTTTTTCAAAATTATGGAGGGTCGCACTTAATTACGTTGAAAAGCGCAATGTGTAATTTGGCAATGGTCATAGCCGCAGACCAGCCCAGCCTAGCCCAAACCAGTCCAAAACTAAATGACAAGCACCACCCCACCCTGTACACTGTATAGAGAAGCGCTCGACAATTTAGCTAAATTAAATTTAGAGTGCGTCGTTCAAGCCGCTTTTGAATTTTTAAAAGTGCGGGTAGCCAAAAGTCAAAAGTATGCCATTTGATTTTATCCTAACAGATAAAGACAGACACACCCTCACACTTTGACACTGTCAGCGGTACCCTCGTCCTCGTAGTCAGTCGTACGTATCCTTAGACAGACTGTAGTCAGCACTCTACATGAATATTCCATTAAACCAGCCGAGGAATTGAACAATTTTTATTTTATGATTTATTGTAATGAGCTTTTTATTTATGGTACGAGTTGCAACATGCTCTATTGGTTATGTATCTATATAGAAAAAAGTGCACATTGAGTGTCTGTTGTTTTGAAAATTAAAAATTAATTAACCATTTATCATAGGCTTTTGTCTGGTGTTTGCTGTGGAACAAAAGACAGCTGGCTGCAGTAGCAGCCGGTAGGGCCCAACGTGGGGCGCAAGTTTCAGAATTTGTGACCCTTTTGGAAATGTCCAGAGTTTTGGCATGGCTTATTGTGCATATTTGTTGAGAGAACTTTAAAAGACTTAATTTGGAGAAGTTTGTTGTCGAACCATCAATTGGAAGGGTTTCCGTGGTTTTTAATTTAGGTAGGTAGAAGTGGTTGTCTTCCGACACACCTAGGCCTGCAAAAGGCCCGTTGTGAAACCACTTGAGCTAATCCTTACTTCCCTGGATTCTCTCTTAGCCATCATGTCGATTTTATAAACCAGTAAATCTTATTTATTCTGATTCCAGCAAATTCAGTAACGTTCCCAATAAGTTCGAATCCCAGTGTGTTCAGTCTTCTCCTGCATAGTGCCATGCATCCATATAGAAGATGCTCCACTGTTTCCTCCTCTTCTACCTCCCGACAACTTCTGCAGTAGTCAAAATAAGGCACTCCCAATCTATTAGCGTGCCTACCACTAAGACAATGCCCAGCAAGAACCCCTATCGTTGCTCTTATGTCTAGTCTGTTTTGTTTTACAAGCTGATTGGTTATATTTAAGCTCAATTGCGGGCAAGTTTTCCTACTAATTATACAGGTTCCAGTTTGTTCCCATCTATGGCTAGCATCATTAATGATATTCCTATCTATTAATAATTTTCACGTTGCTAGTGGCATAGTTACCATAGCCTTGTTTGACTGAAGTGGTAACGTGGTGCCCTGCCCAGCTAACTCATCTGCCCTGCAATTGCCCAAGATATCTCAGTACCCAGGTACCCAAAGCAGGTTAATAGTAAAGAATTTTGTACCATCAAGTAGAAGCTCGTACAATGATCTGGTAAACGTAAGGATTCGTTGACGCCCAACGGTTCCGAATAGACACCCTCTCCCACCTGATCATTGAGTTTAGATCCATCCGTAAAGATGGTAATCTTGCTATTACAATCTAGTATACCATTATCCCAATCTTCAAGAAACGAGAACATTGCACTGGACGGCTTGTCTAAAAACAACTCCATTGAGTTTGTAAAATCAGTGGTTCTGGGAATATGCGGAAATCGACTCAGAATACTCGAGTGTCCTCTAGAACAAATGGCTCACTGCTTACTATCGGCAATAAATGCAGCTTAACGTTTATGGCTGCCCATTTCCACTGGGCCTTAGGAACTTTTCCTTTCGGATCATTTGGTCAAGCACGCCTATTAATATCTGGTCGCGCACAACTTCCGCAAAAGATTTGTACGGGTTGTTCGAGGAAGAAGTGCGGAATTACGGCAATTGCCTATACGATGGCTGCCACCAAGTCCTTCATTTTCTCCTCCTTTGTTGGGTGTCATTCCACCTTGACTTTTCAATGTCATTGTGGAGGCGGAACTGGATGCTCCTGTTCCTATCATTTCCGGCTGCATTGAGGAGCCGGTCTCCTAAAAATTTTTATTTTTGTTTGGCTGTCGTTCATTTTTGGTCCCACAAGTGTAGGAGAGAGAATTTCCGCCTGCGCATAGCTCCCAGTATGCAGGTAAGGCTAATTATTACGGAGGGCGCTAGGTATGCGTAAGTTCACAAGAATGTCTGGGCTATTTAGGGGTCCCCAGCCAGGCTAATGATCGCCACCATGATTAAAATTCTATTTAATATGCTGTACCATTGAAGAGTAACGAACACAGTATTTTGCCTTTTTAACTTAGCTAGGCTAGACTTTTTGGTTTATAATGTAACTGAACTTTTTTATTGCGTTGAATTTCGTAACTACTACTGTTTTACTTAAAATTTGTCTTTATATATTGCTTATTGCGTTAAAAACCCAACTTTGAAAAATTAAAAAAAAATCAACAAAGGACGCTCAAAGTCAAAAGCGGCCTTAACTCCATGTTGAATATCTAGAATTTTTGCGGCTGAATGTCGGGCATCTCACAGCGTGGAAAGACGCTGCTTTCATAGGTAGGTACCATGTATTTGATATTAATGAAAGCATTGGGACCGCCGCAATGTTCGAAGAGCTTTAATGTATCTTCAATAACATCACCAATGCGCTTGCTACGATCTGGATCGATGCCTTCGCCCAGATTGACATTGATGGACTTATAAAGATTGCACACGAATAGCAACTGTCGATAGAAGGGCACCAAGGCTTGACCCACACAGGGACCTAAACATGGCAATATGTTTATCAAATGCAACTCAGTTGCTGGTAGTAACTCAGCTTACCCAAGCGAACCATAAGCTGCAAAACTTGTAGCGCCGAGATGATAATACGTTTGTCACGGGTATGAAAAGCACGCTTAAATGGCAAAATCAGCTTGGGCAACACTGGCAAGACCTTTTCAGGTGCCTTGATGATCAGATCTATAGCAGCATTTACGGCCAAAAGTCGTATATCCTCTTGCGAGTCAGCCAAGCTGTGGGTAAGCAGACGAAATTTTCGTATAAGAAATATTTTTGACTGCCCGAAAAAAGACTTACCCGTCCACAAAAATTGGTAAATAATAGCAATAGTCTAGCTTTTCAGGTACACAGTTCCAGCGTAGTGGACGTTCCTTAGTGGGATCATCCTTACTGGAGCGTCCTGCTAGTACAACAGGTATATCACCACGATTAAAGTATATCCTAAAAACCGTCTCCTTGACGGGCTTGCGCTTAAAAACGTTGACCCTAAGACATTGTTGTTGTTGTTAAAGATTGAATTAAGAAAATTCAGGAAGAACACTTACGATGGTGGTGGTTGGACAACGGTGTTCTTCTGCAAAGCCTGGTAAGTAAAAGCCGGCACTACACGTTTGGCCTGTAAAGAACTGTCGCTTCAAAATGCAAATCCGAGGTTTTTGACAAGCAGTATACTTACGCGATTGGTTCGCACATAAAGAAGCTCACGGCATACTTTTCCCGGATCGTGCAGTCGTGTTGCACGTTCTCCAGGCTTTGGGCAGTCTTTAGTATCTGTCTTTACTTGATCAGCCATCTCTTTAGTATTTATGGAAAATATTTGGATATCTTTCGAAATTTCACTAGAATAATATTTGACTGTGACCTGAACTGTATTGAATGGGCAACTTGATAGAAATGCCAGACAACCTTATAGGCACACTAAACAAATGACAAAATTTAAAAGCTGCTTGGACTACTAAGTTTGTTTATGTTAATGGAACTACAAGTTCATACTAAACTGGTTTCATACAGATGTTCTGGTTCACCAGACAATGAACCAAAATTATATTTCGGAATAAACCAAGTTGTTGTATTACGATGGACTGGATTGACCATAGCGACAAAAAGACAAGCCACATTACCTTTAGCGGCCCCGATTCATCCAGGGCCTTGAACCGACTAGGAAGGCAACATGGTAATGGTACAAATAAATTAATTTGTTAAGTCCTATACACTTTGGCTTTTTCCTTTATATAAAGTTTTCAAGTGTGACCAGATTTTTTCAATTCTTGTAGTGTATTGAAGAATGGACTGTTGGGAAAAACATTTACAAAATTTGAATAATGATCAATTAGGAGACGAAAATCAGCGTATACCCAAAACGAAAAAAGATTGCGAATGATAGAAATTTTGAAGACGTTATGCTTAAAGCCAAACAAAGGTTTACAACCGCAGAGTTTCGAACTTCGAAACGATGTGCTCTGAACTAACCCATCCGCCCCAAAGCTTAACGGCGAATTAATTCGATTGTATTTTTGGTGATTTATTTGGATCAACATATTCTACTTTCTTTCCCGGTGCATACAAAGCAAAAACCAGTTTTTTTTCTTGATTTTCACGCAGTGTAAGACTCCCGCTTTAGGTCTGTTTTCTTTCCCTATGATAGGGAGACCAATTTCCTATTTTTTCCATTTCTTTTTAACTGACGGTGGCTTACTTACTTTTCATTTTGAATTTCTTTATATCTTCTTCTTCCATATCAGTTTCTTAGACAGGTCTAAAATCGTCTCAAAATTGCAAAAAAAGCCATAAACAAAGAAAAAATATTTTTTAAATTATTGACAAATAGGTAACGTAACACTTGTTTAGGTAAATTGAACACCGCGTCGACCCAAATACTTAGATCAGAAGTTCCCTCAGTGCCGCGTCCCAAGCACGACTTTGGTATACAAGAAGTATCTAAGGTTTGGAGTCTTGTTGCAAACTTTCTTGCACTTCTCAACTTTCAACTTTGAGTTGGTAATTTTGTGTAAATAAATTACTTGTAGAAATATTTATATTTCTATAACATTTGCTTATCAAGACCTCAACACACCAGCAAAAAGCAACCCCAAAAACACTTAGACGTTATCATGGTTGTGCGGGGGGTGTTTGTATGGGCGTTCAGGGGGAGTCCCATGCTGGGGCCACATGGTTGGCACACATTTAACACCTAAATGTCTCTAAAGAGTCATAAAGGGAAAGTGCAAACATTTGCGCACTTTATCATCTTTTTCCATTTCCATGTAACGGTAACTGTAAATATTTTGTAACGCCTCCAATTACGAGGGCTGCTAACAGACCCCAAGCGCCCCCCCCCAATGCCAGTGGGCCCCGTGTTTGCCATCCGTTTCTGTCTCCTGTCGCATTAACCCACATAGTATACTAGGATACACTTTCCTGTCGACTGCGGAGTGTGCGAGAGAGGAGGCAGTGCACAAATGACGTAATGACTCTCTCTCTAACTCACGTGCGTATGTGCTTTTAATTAATTAAAATTCCACATGCGAATTATGTTTCATCTCCTTTCAGTTAGCTTACCGTTAGCTGCCGCTTCCGGGGCCGGGTCCGTTCCGTGAAATCTTCTTTTAGCCTTTTTAATTACCCACGCACAGCTTTTTACTTTCATTCAAATCGTTGCACGTCGCGATTTATCCGTTTTAATAATGTGCCTGTCGGTGGCAGGCTAGAGAGTAGGGACTAAGCGGCTTCGGCGTTAGGCGACTTAGGTGACTCGAACGGCCAGGTTGTAAATTGAGTTAGGAGCGTTTAGGATTATAAGGCATAAGGCAGGCAAGATGTCAAGTGTCTGATAAGAAGCACAACTGACACTAATTGCTATAAATTTGCGTAGTAATACACTGAAGAGCAACATGGAATGCACAGGAAAGGAGTAAGAGAGAGCATGGGAAAATTGACTAATGAAAAGCTGCGAATAAGTAAGTTAAAGACTTAGTCAAGGTTCCTTTGACAACATATCCACTTATCGTAGGCGGGAAAAAACGGAGATATTATTTTTCGATTGAACATAAGTTGGTAAACACTTCAGAGATGTATATCCTATTTAAATGGAATAAATTGCCGAATTTCAATGATTGTCCCGGCGCCCCCGAGTTAAACAAAGTGTTCAAGAATTCAGCGTGACTTTTTTTCATTTTTAAACACAAAATTTACAACATCCTGGCAGTGGGGGAAGAGCTAAAATCGACTAACAATAATAAACCGCCAGGGTTTGACAAAATTGATGGGATAACAATTAAAAACCTCCCTCAAAATTGCATCCACCTATTAACTTATATCTGCAACGCTTTGCTACGTCTGGATTACTAGCCAACTTATTGGAAATGTGCCGTGATAGTTATGATTCCGAAGCCGAAAAACCCTGAAAATTTAATTTCCTCCTATAGGCCGATTAGTTTGTTGGCAATTTTCTCGAAAGTATGTATTTAAAAAACTTCTTTTGAAAAAAAGAAGGTTAACCGGAGCTGAACGAACTATCCATCATACCGGAACATCAGTTTGGGTTCAGAAAAGGTCATGTAACTATTGAAGAATGTAATCGACTAGTCAACATTATTACGGATTCACTCAAAACCAAAAAATACTGCTCTGCGGTTTTTCTTGAAGTACAGCCAACATTCAGGGTTTGGCACAATGGCCTGCACTACAAGATAAAATCTTGGCTTCCTGCTCCATTCAGGCTTCAGTGTATAAACGCAGGAGCTCCTGAAGGTACTGAAGATACTGGCTCCAGTAATGGAAAAAAAAACATCCTGGCAAAACAACTTATACGTAAAACATTCAACAATGCTCAAAGGAGAGGAAATGAGATGGGTCCCCATTTGCCTCGAGCTGAATAAAGTGTTTAAAACATTTTTCGACAAAGTGCCGAAAAAACTTTTAGGAAAATTGTTCCAACATATAATTTCTTCAGTCGAACGTATCGAAACATGACTTCAAACAGTGACTGCGAAAAGCGTTATTTTCTTTCTTCTTCAGAAATGGTGAAAAAGTATTGCTGATAACGATAAATTTAACAAAAATGAGACGGTCACACTATTAGTGAGCTAATCATATGGAATGTGGGGTTGTGTTTGATCGAGATGAGCTGATGATACTGAATTAAAGATTTCTATAACGACGTACTAAGGAGAAACCCCTCCATCGGCCGGTCGCGAAAGAATTCAATGCTGTCACTGGAGTACTAGACATGTTTGATCCTATATGAAGGCATTAATATGCCCTGGCCCGCGAGAGGGGGAAGGGGGATTCCCCCGGGCGCGGAGTTTTTTCAGGGGCCCGGTGTTATTACTGTCGTACTGTCGTGATTCAAGCTAATTGTGTAATAGAGGTGCCAGAACTTTTCCCCCGAGCCTGGATTTTCTCTGTACGGCCCTGAATATACCTGTCTGAGTTGCTATAAGCGGCACAAAAAACAACAAAACTGCCGGAGAGTAGACAAAACTTGGTTTCTTTGCTCCTATTTAATGAAGGGTAATCATACATGGTATTTTCCTTTTTAGAGTGTCCCAGGTGCCAGCTTTTTGTGAGAGACTAAGCGCACTGGGAATGGACAAACTAAGTATTGGATGAACATGATAGTTGTGGTAGATTAATAAATGAAAGGTCTTAACTTATGACAGCATTTAGCAACCCATTCAGGGAATTATATTAAGGGTCGTATATGATGGGATGACGCATTGTCAGAGTTCGGTATTCATGCAACGTAAACGTAGCTCAGTAAAGATAGGAAATTACCTATTCCTAACTTTTAATGACATTAGAGGTTTCAGAAGGTTGAAACTTTTCAAGTTTGTAACGGATCGTGCTTTACGCAAGGCCGGAGAATATCTTAAGGTGTGCTTTTCTTTCAGAAAATTCCAGTTCCTGTTCTACGCATACTGTCATTGCATATTCCATGCGATTTACCCTTATTTCAAGAGAGTCTATCACTGTGGGTCTGCTGATGAATGAGTTGAAAGTATGGTCAACGCCTTGGACTGCGGTTTTTTTAAGTGTATCTTGGATTCATGGTGCCAACAATTTCAGCTTTGTAAGAGAGGGGGATCATATCAATCGAAGGTTTTTCGATATCAGAGGGCAATTTAGAATTCGGTTTAAATCTATAGTTCTGTTGTTTTCAATCTATAGTTCTGTTGTTTTCGATCTTGCATCATCATCGGATAATTGACTCTATCGAAAAAGATTTGCGAATACTTGCGAAGAGCAACTGGAAGATGCTGGCCAGAGACAGAGGCGAACGGAACAAGATAGTAGAGGAAGCCAACAACCACCCGGGATGATGGTCATTATTGCAACGATTTCAGCATAGTGATGAAAAGAAGGAAAAATTATTACTAAACTCTTTGATTTTTGGCCTTGAGGCTTGGATGGTGAGGCAGCCTTAAAGTGTTTGGCGAGGATGCGATGGAACTACGAACTCAATGATCATTACGACGACATTGACATAGTCAAGTGTATTATCTTCCAGCGGTTTCGCTAACTTTGTCACTTTGTGCTTTGAGACGAGCAGCTTTGGTCGAGGGATTATGGTTTACACTACGGATGTTAAAAGAAAACCGTAATCGGCATGCCATGCTGTTGAAAGATCCAGTCAGTATACTTGATATTCTTCATATATCATTGAGAAGGAGAAGCAAAGCAAAAGACGCGTGTGTGAAGCAGTGGTGCCTGTACAGACGCCCACATCAAGTATTGAGGTCATCTCCAAGAGATAAGAATAATTTCAATGAATTGAAAGCCTTACTAAACTTTACTTGACTGCAAATATTTTAAAAACCCCCAAATGCAACTCAATCCAATTTGCTTTTGACAAATTCTCTGCCGATACAAAATTAAAATTAAATTTCGATCGACACCAGAGACATCATTCATCTAGTTCTAAAAACAACTGAAAAACAAGCAAACCAGTGCGATGGGCATTAACAGCAAAGGACACGAACTGTTAGGCCCGATTAAAACAAAAGGCACTAAAAATCAGCCTGATCATAATTTATTGGCCAAAATGGAAAGCATTTCAACGCCAACACAAAAGGACAAAATCGAACAATGGATAACAGACAGTAGGCTGGTAGGTGGTAAACCATCTCTGCCAGCTCCTGTCTATCTTTATCTAGTATGGGTGCGTTTGTCTAGCTGACACTTTCATTAACAAAAAGTCAGTGCTCTGTGTGTAGTATGTATATTGGTGAGTTTTTGTTAGCAGCAGTGTTGTGCCAGAAATCACTTTCAAACGAATTGCAACACAATTGCGATTTGTCGTTGGAAAAAGCTTTTAAGCGAGTTTTGGCAAAAAAATAATATTAAGAGAGGTTTTTTAAAAAGCAAACCTCTACAGAGATTTCCGGCACAGCTCCGTGTGTATTGGCTTTTGCATTGTTACAAAGTGCAGGCAGTTTTTCAAGGGTGTGGGTGCGCCTGTCACACCTTTTGATGGGTGGCTGTCGCTGTGTGTTTGTGCAGCTCGTCCTGTGGCGTACCCATCGCCCTCATGCTCCTCGCCTGACATTGCTGCACTGCGACACGTAAATCTAAACAATGGCTGACAGCTATCAAGCTGCTGCTGCTGCCCGCCCACCCATCTTGATGCCAATCCCAGTACCAATCCCAATCTAAAGCACATTTTTATGTTGTACCTCAAAAAGGCCAACACCAGTTGATGTTCTGGGCATGGCTGAGTGGGTGGTTGTACCATCTTGAGTATCACATAAGCCATTTATCTATATTTGTTAGATATATCAATATGTTTGTAGACACCGTATACTCTATGGTTATGGGCCAGCTGTTTGTCTGAAATTGACATCGTTTGTTGCTGCCTCTGTTGTCCCGGTCATCATCGGTTGCCATTGTTTTGGCCATGTGGCCATGTCTAGCCGAGATTTTATGTTCGCACACAATTTGAGCGCTTTATTGTTTGTTCAATTTTGTGCAACATTGCCATCTAGGTGTTAATCTAATAACTGTCAAATGCAGGATGTTGATACTTTGCTTGTTGTCAGAAGAGTTAGGAGCCACTGCAGCACAGAGGTGGATACCTTTTGAATTATCCGAAAATTGCCATGTGATAACTGAATTTATTGTAAATTTATATTTTCCAAGCATGCAACTGATGAGACACACTGGGAAATGGATTAATTTGGTTTGTTTGCACTTAATTTGGAATTTTGGTTAAATAAGTTTAAGCAAAGCACTCAACATATGAGATTTTCAACTAAATGCGTTTATATTAACAAATGCAAATTATAAATAGGAGCGAGTGTACATAATATAAATGCTAATAAACTTAAAATATTTGCTTTAATTATAGTCTCTAATTTCAAGAGAAACTCTATTATTTGTTATCTTAAAATTTATTTTATATTATTATGAACTTACCATTAAAGGCATGAGTTTTAAAGTTTTAAGCTTCTAATTTCTCCATCAGTGCGCTGCACTCGATTCTCGAAAACTAAACCTGAAAGAACTTTAAGAATAAAATTTTATGGGCAGGTTCGTCTTATGCCTCAGTTCTTTACTTCAACTAACTCCTCATATTGACCATCCTGCTTACGAAAATCCTACAACATATAAACCTTATTGATTATCCTTCCAATGGTAACCAAATTAAAAAAAAAGGTCCAATAAAATCCAGAAACATAAGCAAACCTTTTTGTAAAATAGCAACAATCGTAAAAATCGATTTTTATAGGTCTTAAGTATAAAAATACTTTCTAATTTGAGAGGATATCATCCGGCATTTCACCTTTCCTTCACTCGTAGTAAGCAGAAACGTGAAGAGAATACAAAAATAATTTTTCCCAGCCCATTTTTTTTTAAGGTTTTTCAAAATCAAATGAAAATGAAGCACCTTTCTCAAGGATAGAGAACTTTATAGTAGGAGTGTTTTCACAGCTCTAAACTCTCAAACGAATAGTCATTTTGATTGATGATTGGTAGAAGCAAACGAACAGAAACCTCTCATCTAAAATAGTTAGGTACATCCATTGCACGAATTGTGATCTTTCCACTTATTTTGAAAAGTTTATGTTAGCATGAAATCCACTAAGTGACAATGCATTTTGTTCCGGTGGTATCATCATCGGTCTCCAAAAAAATCGATAGTGCGCTACCGATCAATGAATAACTCTAGGAACATCAGTTATTCCACTATTTTGTTTAAAAGAATCAACTTGTGTTAGTCTGGAAGAGCATTCCGCACTGCTTTTGTTCACAATTTATTAAAAGTAACTTATAGCATTTCCAAAATTTAATTTAATTATTTCCATGGGTACAAATACATAGTGACAAGAGTTGTAAAATAACTAAATCATATAATTTCGAGCATTTTTCAAGAGTATACAAAAGGGTTGAAGAGAAAGGACATCGGTTGATGGAACTATATATTTGGCCAAAATTTAATCAAAGTTTTCCGCATCAGTTTATCTACATAAATATAAATATGTCAACAAAAAAACCTGTGTGGTACCGATTGTGTTCATATGCGTGAACGTATCGAGGTGAATCTAACACTATGTGATAGCCACACCTCATACGGTTTGCACAATGTAAGCTTCAATTAAATACGTTGAAATCATGCAGGTCAAAACTCATACGAAACATTAAAATGTATAATGAAAGGGGTCATAGCAACGGCAGCAATGGTAACGCTTGAACAACAATTCACTTGACATTATTATAATTTTGTTGTTCACATTTGTTTCAATATTTGATAGCATTAATTCTTTGTTGCAACAGTTGCTTTCAAGAATTGTTTGTGCTTCGCTTGATATGTTACTCCATACAAAATTGCATAATTTTAAACCTTTTACCGATCTTTTTTGTATTTGAAATTTCCTTTCTTTTTTATTCTTATCTGGTCACCCTATAAAAAGTCGGTGTAAGTAGGCAAAATTGTTTATAATATAACTTAATTACACGCTATTACCAAAACTATCGCTTGCTTTATTTATTTAAACGAATTGTGGGAATTATGTAGAAAAATAAAATAAAACATCTAATATGTTATTATCGAGCAAGTTCAAGCCGAGGGAGAAAATAGAGCAACAAATCGAAATATTTTCTGCATCACTAAAAGCTCGTAAAAGTCAACTGCATATCTATAGCATGTATCTCTAGATATAATATTTGTGAGCACACACATAGTATATATGTACATGGAGACCAAAACCAGTCGAGCATAAAATCGCTGCAAATAGTCAAAAACAAAACATGCTGGAACCGAGCATAGATTCTATTTCCATGTATAAGCTCGTATGGAGCTTGGAAAAACGGCGTTGGTTTTAACGATGGCGGCCTGGGTTTGGCACATAAAGTCGCAAACATTTTTATGAATCGTAAATCGAAGCGATAAAATCGCACGATAGAGAACGAGATGCAGCCGCTCCTCTGCATGAGGCTCTGGAACTGTTTGTTTTTGGACTGGCCTCATAAGTTGCACGATAAATTTTGCAACATTGCGCTAATGACGACAACAGCAAAGGACACTGGACAAAGGGTAGCACTGAAGGACAGCAAAGCGAGAGAGCTGTGATTCCCTTTACAAAAACTTAACAAAAAAAAAAAAATACAGTGGCAACGACATCGATATAGCCTTCGACGTCGCGACATCGAGTTGTCCTTGCTGGAAAGGATGCGCGCCATTTTGTGACTGCAAACGGCGGAAGTTCATTATTGTCAGTGATTAATGACACGACACACACACACACACACACTTGGGAACATGTGTGCAAGAGAGGTGGATGATGGCTTTTTGGCCACATAAGTTAGCCAAGCAAATGTGCTGACAAACAGAGAGATTGAGAGAGGCAGCGAGTTGCATCCACCGGCTAACGTAGCTACGTTTATGGGTTTTAGTGCTTCCGCTGGAAAAAAAAGAAAGATTCCGAGCTGCGCTTAACATTGGAGTTGCATGGAGCTGTCCATTTAGTTGGCTGGTTGGCTGACTTGTTGGCGGTTCCGTTTAGCCTTGGCTATGTTGACATCTTTGGACGTCACTCAGTTTGTCAGTTAGCTGGGCCGTTGGAACACGCCAAAAGTGATATGCATTCGCCATCTGCCAAAATCATTAGCGGCGCTGATTTTCTAAGCGATTGGACTGAGTATGACACAAGGTCCGCAGCACAAAGGAAGGGATACAACGGCAAACGAATAAGCCGAACTATGTTATACTCTATTCCGAACACAAATCATTGCAACAGCTTAACTAATTTGGGCGCACACCAAAACACATCAAAAATTGTATTTTGTAAATTGTATCTTTCTAGGGTTTGAGAGGTTTGGAAGTAAATAGTAACAAGTGGGCCGGCAGCAGTCCCAACTATAATATTATATTATAGATTAACAACAATTCTTAGTTACTTAAACAACTTTCTTAGTTCCCAGTAATAAGGAGACTAAGTTGCATGTCGAACGCAGGGTGCAAAAAAACCCTTCCCTTCGGCGTCATTAGCATTTGCATTAAGCCTTTGAGACAATAATTTTAAATTGTGCAATTTCTCTTGAAAATTTTCACTTAGGGGTTTATTTCTCTGACTTCATATTCGTTCTCAGCGACCACAAAATTTTTTTGCACCTGTAGGTAACCTCAAAAGTAGCAACAAACGCCGTTTTTCGGGTACATAACCTCATACATCTCATAATGCTGACTGGATGGGCCAGTTCTGACCCCGGATTCGGATTCTACGCAGCACATTTCCTCAGAAATGACCCTTAGCTTTAATCTTTGTTTCTTGAGCCTGAGGACTAGCGGGAAGTAGACTCCTGGCGAGTTTACTGCTATGACACCTGAGCTCCAGTATCATACCCTCTAACTGTATGGGTGGGGTAATTGTTCTTTTAAGTGTGAAGCACAGGCTGGATTCTTCCCTGGGCTTATGTTCAAATTCCATCTTCAGCATCAGTCAACCAGTGTGTCGAGGTACCTTTAAAGGCCGTTAGTTGGCAATTGGAGCTGTAGAGAATGGCGATATGGTCAGCGTAAGTCGCAATTAAAGCCTTTGAGGGAGTGTCCAAGTGTTCATCGTCAGGGACTGGTAGATCGGCAGTGTAAAGCGAGTAGAGCAGCGGATCAAGAACGCTGTCTTGCGGGATTTCAGATTTCATTCGGCCAAGGGAGGAGAAGTTGTCTCGTATCTTGACTTTGAACACACGTTCTTCTAGATAGAACCTAAGGAGACAGAATTACGGATGCGGAAGAAGCTTCTTTACCTTCCAAAGGAGACCGTCGTGCCAGACCCGATCGAATGCTTGTTGTATGTCTATAAACCCCGAATTGTATTAGTCAAGGTCATCAAAAGCCTGGAGGATATGTCGTGCAACTCTTTGAACCTTTTCAACAGTGCTGTGTCCAGCCCGAAATCCAAACTGGTGATCTGGTGACATAGATTCCTAACACCAGAAATCTGAGCGGCAACCAACTTCTCCCAGACCATTGGTAAGGACGGTTGTAAACTTATTGGCCGATATGGCCATCATACGGCTTACATGGCTTATGAATGTGGATCAATGCCATCTTCCACTGAGATGGGAAGAACTGAACACTCAGCATAGCAGCATAGATTAATGCCATGTACAAAATTGCACGAGTTGGTAAAGCCAAAACCTAAACAACTTACATTGAGCCTTCCGAGTCCGTTTGTTGCCTTAAATAATGAATCATGATTAAGTGAGTATACCCGCCGTAAGGGTATTCAAATTGCAAGCAGCTGCTGCATATCTAAGGTTGCTTTCAACTTGCACGCAACTTTGCCCGAAAGTATGCAACGCACGACCGAGTCGAGTCCAGGTTCAATGTACGACAAGTGAAACTCATTTCGAATAATACAGCGATGATCTGGAAGGAGGAAGTTGGAGCAAAAGATGATGCTAAAACCTCACAACAGCAAAACAAATTAAATAAAAATTCCAACATGAGCAGCAGTTGAACAGCAGTTGAGCAACTGATGACAACAGCGCCGACAGCGACTTCTACCGGGATTTGGATGTGGCTGAGGATGAGTATGACACTTGGCCAAAGTTATGGCACTCGAACATGCTTACATTTGACTAAGTTTCAGAGTATGCGTCTACACATATATACATACTTCGATCTGGAACTATGTGCATAAAAGTTAACCAACTGGCAGAGAACAGACAAGAACCAACTTGTCGAAAATGATTTGCTTTTAATTATGCGAAAATGGCGGCACCTATGGCAGGCAGACACAAAACGATTCAATAGGAACGTGTGAAAATGTAGCGCCATTTTGTATGCACATATAAAATCACGTCAAAGTTACTCCAAACTCGCTCCAACTGCAATAGCTTCTATCCCACAGTCCCCACAACCCATGCCTGCTACCAAACCCACTTACAACTTTTGTCGTCATTATCAATTTGACTTAATTGCCGCGCTGCCGTCGCCAATGTGCGACAACAGAAAGTTCCTGTCGGCAGCCATCTTTTGGGCGCCATACTGTTAGTCGTCACTTCCGTTTTCCGGTTGCCTGTTGCCTGCTGTACGTACGTTTTTGCTACCATGTGTCCTGACGCATTGTCTGTGACTGTTTAAAAGCGTTTAGTCCAAATTTATTTGTATTACAAGGCAAACTTCTGTAGACTTTTATGGCTGCCGGGCTGCCAAAAATAAAAAAAGCGAAAAAAGGAGCAAGAAAAACAAACGTTGAATTATTAAATTAAACGCTTGTTTCATTAGGGCACATAAATTTGTTTGAGCATTTCTAGGAGTAAGTGGAGCTGAAAAGGCAGCTTCAGAAAGTCAGGTAAATATACAAGACACTTAACTGTCGCTTAATAAGCGAATGAGTGAAGTAAGTGAACTTTAGAAAATTTACAAGACGGGTTTGGAGGAGTCGCGGAAATCTCTTTTAAGTGAAAACCAAACCAATTACAAGCTCTCGTTTTTAGTCAAGACGTTTGGATAAATTATCCATCCAAAACAATTTAAAAAAACTAATGTGACGATTAGAGTCGGGATATAGCGAATGCTATAATGGAAGTTTTTCGCGCCAAACTTTTTTTTAAACATTGAATGCCTGCCTGCAGATAAGGGTCTCCCAGACGAATGGCTATTCTGTTTGTATGCACAAACATATTTTGCCTTTTTATACCGGGGGTTCGATTATAATTATAGACGGAACGTCCCGATTATAAAACACCAAGGACTCTCAAAAATTTCGCAAGGTTTCATCCGGTTGTAAAGCGCTTCACAACGAAGTTTGTTAATCATTTATTGTTTTTACTTGCCGGGCAGTATTTCTTGAAGTCCCATTATCTCAAGAACCTCACTGCCCCCAAGTCCCAATAAGTTGACAATATAGAAATTGCATTAAGTCTTCCTTCGCCTATCGAGCTCCGTAGTCCAAAATGTCCAGGACCTCAGTCTCTTTCTTCACCTCTACTAATTTTCTGCACTATAGTCTATACTCAGGTTTTACAGCTGATTCGGAAACTTAAAAAGTGGTGCAAGATTCTGTAAGTCTTCTACTTTTTCAGTTATGGCAAATTCAGCAAGAAGTGTGCAAATAATCGGAAGATTTTTTTGATTTTTAATGAGAAATTTGTCTGACAAGTTTTGAATTAGCGTATCGAGGCAAGGGATGAAATTAGCACAACGATAGTACTCTTCACAGGACTTAGCTAGATAAGTCGATGCTTCAATGTGAGTCTTGTAACTTTGACTTTCTTCTGCGAGTTTTTCAGCTGCATTAAAAAGTTCACTGAATGGTGCTTGCGCATTTTCTTGTTCTTTTCGAAAAGAATCTACGATGTCATGCACATGTTTCACTGCTGATGCCAAATCTCGTGACTTTTTCTGAAATTGAATAGACAGCGGAAGTGTAAATCTGAATAATCTGTCAGAAACCAAGAAGCTAATAATGAACTTGCCAATTTGTACAGCTGCAAGTCGGCAGGGGCCTGTTTTGGAAGTCGTTCACGATTTTTTTGAAATTTCTTCTAATACAAAATACTATCAATAAAGCTGGCTTAGCAAGGACGGGCAATCCTTCTTTGCTTGCTTTCAGGGGTATGTTCTTGAATCAAATCTTGGAAAATTTTCATCGCGTACGTATCCTGAAAAAATTGATCACAGTCACCAAGATACTTGCGAATTGTTGGGACTGACATAGCATCTTACAATGCAAGGCTTAAAAGATAGTGGATATAAATTTTTCATCCATGACTGGATGTCACTGACATGACGGGCATGTTGCGCGGTCCATCATAACCTTGCCCTTGCTTCATGTTCAGATTCAATTCCGCATTGAAATCTCGAATAATCAGCTTCTACAGCTCTTCGTTCAATTTACATATTTTCTAAAAGAGATTGTTGAGTGTTTTTTATATGTTGTCTTGCCTAAAAATCACCAAATGTTGTTCAGAATTTCGGGGGGCGGGGGCTGGAACCGTCGAGTCCTATGGCTGGCTACGTCCTTGTCTGGTGCTGAACCACAGCCAATGGTGCTCTAGAGAAAGACTTTAAAATTCTGGGCGGCCGACTTTATCCATAAACAAAAAAAAAAATGAAACGATTTTTTTCAAATTCGGTATAGTGCTGAACAAACGAATTATGACTTGAATACTTACTTATTTCGACCGATTGGTTAAAATATTAAGTGTTTGTTAGTAACCCATCTTTATATGAAAAAATAGCTAGAAACTCTTAAGATTCTCTTATGCTTAACAGAAATCACAATTCTAGTTGACTTCGGCTAACAGTCCTGCATTTTGCTGCTCACATTTTTTGTACATCTCATAAATTGCATAATGGAAATACCAAAGCGCTTAATCAAATGGGGATGGACGCCCAATGATACACACAATTAAGTCAGCTTATTGTGGGTTGATTATTCTCTGAAGATTAGAAGTAAAATTGTGGCAGCTGCACAGCTTCGGGATAACACTTCATATAAAGGAATAAATGTTCATCAATATGCATAAGAAGGACAAAAAGGGGGGCTCTCCCTTGCAAACATACATATAAGGAACAATACTGATATATATAAGGAACAATACTGAAAAAAAAAAAAAAAAGCTTTGGCTCTTTTGTTCTGTTGGTCGTGTTTCTACCGCGCTCCGGTTACTTTTTATTTTTTATAAAAAAAACCTACGAATTTTAACCATTCTTTGTTCGCAAGCGACTAACAACTTAGTGGTGGTCCATTTAATTAAAGTGACAAACTCAAAATTACTGCAACAGTGTTAATTTAATTGCTAAAACATTTTGCTTAAATTCTAAACAGTGCAATTTGTTGTTGCTGCTCAATTTTTGTTTGCATTTTAAGCTCAGCCTAGCCGCTCAGCTTAGTTTTTGTTGTTGTTGCTTGTTCCTCAGTGCGAGCTTTTATTTCGTGCGGCGCTTTGCGTATTCTTCTTTGTGCTGCGCTCACCAACGCTTTCTTGTTGTTGCGTGCATCTCTTCTTTGCTTTGAGCATACGTATTTGTTGTTGCTGAATAACTGCTGTGTTTATAAGCTTTGGGTCGCTTATACACCATCAGACTCATATACACTGTCTGTCTGCTGCATCTTTTGTAAACAATCATCGCCATGAGTGACCTAAAGATTTGTTGTTACCCATCTTGTCAATGGAGTGGTATACAAACCGAAGCCTGTGTTGCATGCTGGATGTGCGACAACATGGCTCATTTAAAATGGGCCGGTCTGACCGGCCGTGTCTTCGACTTTATACGTGAGGGCAAAGGCCTAAACTGGACCTGCCCAACTTGTCGTTCCGCTGAAGTTGAGATGAAAGCCTTTATGCGCCAGACAAAACTGGGATTCGATGACCTTTATAAGGATTTTCGTTCTCTTCAAGATAAGTTTTCTTCAATTTCAAGTATGTTTGGCAATTTGCAGCTTATGAGAGTTTCACCTAAGCGCAAAAGGCAAACCTACCAGCCATTGAACCAACTTTAATAAATTCTAACCCTACAGTGCTGGACTCGCCGATAACTCCCCGTCCGTCGCAGCTTATTTCGTTTGCTACACCTATACCAGTTCCTTGACACGGCTAGTGCTGTTGCTGTTGACACTAGCGCCGTCCTCTGTCATCATTTTGAGTGGAGTCCCTATACCTGCCGCCCCGTCAACTGCTGACCCCTCGGACTCATTGGTAGGAGTGGCTCCTAAAAAGACAATCTTCGTCTCCAGGCTAATGCCATCGGCAACTGTAAATTGCATTAATCAATTCGTTTGCCAGAAGCTTAATATTTCTCCAAATGAAATTGAAGTATTTAAGTTCAATTTTAAGTATAAGCGCGATATCTCTTCGTTTAAGATAAGTGTCCCTGATTCTCTCTTTTCTGCTATACTTAATCCTTCATTCTGGCCTACTCATACTTTAGTGCATGAGTTTATTAGAAAACCTAAAAAGACTTTAACATCTAATGTAGCTTCCTCTATAAGTGTAGTTAACACAGCTTCAAAAAACTAAATTCTGTTCTTACCATTCAATATCAGAATGTTCGTGGTCTCCTCTCTAAACTTAGTAGACTTTTCACCAATAGCGTAAATTTCGATTCTGATATTATTGCTTTCTCGAAACCTGGCTTAATGCGTCTGTCTATGATTTTGAGATTTTTGTTAGCTCCTATGTAACCTACAGGCTTGACCGGTCTCCCGGTCGTGGTGGTGGTGTTCTCATTGCTGTTAATGTAGCCTTAGAATCTCATTTACTATCTCTAAATTTTCCAATAGGCATTGAGTTCATTGCGGTAAAAGTGTTTTTTAATAATTCCTATATCTATTTTACTTGTTCCTATATACCTCCTTGCTCCGACTTGAGTGTATATCAGAATCATCTCACTGCCATTCGTATGGTGGCTGATTCTGTTGGTACTCGGGATCAAATTGTTGTCTTAGGCGACTTTAATCTGCCTACATTATCTTGGCTTAGTTCAGTCAATTCTAGTTTTCTTTTTCCATCTGGTAATCATGAGTTTGTTACAGGACTGATTGATATATCTCTCAGCCAAATAAATTTTATACATAATTGCTCAAATAGAATGCTTGACCTCGTTTTTGTCAATGATAATTCTGATTTTGAAATTTCTAGGATCTGTCCGCTCTCTGTACCCGAGGATCCGTACCATCCGACATTACAAATCTCTTTAAATTTTAATGGTCTCTACCGAAATAAGCCACATGCTCACGCTCCTCGGTATCGCTGCTTTCGCAAGTCTAATTTTGTCGGTCTTAATAAATTTTTGTCAGAAGTTAACTGGTTGCCTTTGTTGACTACTAATGACCTTGACTTATCCATTTCCAATTTCTATCGGGTTTTATACGCTGCTTTTGATCTCTTTGTCCCTTATTCTGTCCCGGCTCCTTCTTTAAAGCCGCCTTGGTTTACTACTAGTCTGTCCTCTTTAAAAAATCGCAAGTCTTCCTCTTACAAAAATTTAAGAAATCTGGATCGCCTGTCGACTTTTATAAGTTTTCTATTTTACGCAGCAAGTTCGTCCTTCTTAACAGAATTTGCTACAATAATTATCTTTCCCGCTGTCGGCTAAACTTCTGTAGTGATCCTAAAAAATTTTTTTTCTTTTGTTAATTCTAAACGTAAATCTTCCTTATTTCCTTCATCGCTATATTTCAAAAATGAAAGCTCTACTAACAATTCTGAAATCGCCGACCTGTTTGCGAAATTTTTCAAACTACCTATTCTGTCAACCCTAATTGCATTGACCTTAACTATCCCTATAACCTTCCACATTCAAATCTTATTCCTTATCCAGAAATCTTTGAAACCGACGTTTTACAATCCCTACTGTCCATTAAATCATCCTTCTCCCCTGGCCCCGATGCCATACCTAGTTGCGTCTTAAAGCATTGTGCTCACTCTCTTTTTACACCATTATCTGTTCTTTTCCGCACTTCATTAAAATATTCTTATCTTCCGGCCATCTGGAATGAATCCTTCATTATCCCTATTCACAAAAAAGGTTCCAAGTCCAACATTGAGAACTACCGCGGTATTGCCAAGCTTTCATCAATTCCAAAAGTTTTTGAAAGGATTGTAACTTCACAATTGCAACACTACTGCCGTTCTTTAATGTCGGATTCCCAACATGGGTTTGTTAAACGTCGGTCTACTTCTACTAACCTTTTAGAACTTTCGTCTCTTATTAATCTTGGTTTTACTGAAAAAAAACAAACTGATGTCATTTATACTGACTTTAGCAAAGCATTTGACTCGGTAAACCATAGTCTTCTACTTGTTAAACTGTCTCGTCTGGGGTTTCCGTCTTGTCTTTTAAATTGGATATCGTCCTATTTATCCAACCGAGTCCAGAAGGTAGTTTTTAAAGGCTGCGAATCTACAGAAATTATGGTCACGTCAGGGGTACCTCAAGGTAGCCATCTAGGCCCTCTTCTTTTTAACTTATTTTTAAATGATCTCCCTCAGGTAATCTCATCTTCTCACATTCTTATGTATGCGGATGATGTTAAACTCTGTATGTCCTACTCCGATAATAATAATTACTTACTTCTTCAGCAAGATTTTCATAGCATGCAATCTTGGTGCAATATCAACCAACTCTTTCTCAACAAGACAAAATGTAACGTTATGACATTTTATCGTTCTGCTCCTTATTTGGCTACTTACTCTTTAGAATCTTCTACCTAAGAACGCATCCAGAGTGTGTCTGACCTTGGTGTTTTGTTTGATCGTAACCTTAAATTTAATAACCATATTTGCAACATCGTGAATAAGGCTAGAGGTGTTCTTGCTTTTATTAAGCGTTGGTCTAAAGAGTTTAACGACCCTTACACAACCAAACTTCTTTATATTTTCTCTCGTCCGTCCATTTTTGGAATATTGTTCCTGCGTTTGGAGCCCTCAATACCACCTTTATCAGGACATGATTGAGTCCGTACAAAAGCAATTTCTCCTTTTTGCACTTCGTGGCTTAAACTGGGACCCAAATATCCGACTGCCGCCATATTCTGATAGACTTCGCATTATAAAATTGCCTTCCTTAAATCATCGCAGAACATGCCACGGCGTGTTATTCTTGCATAAACTGTTACTCGGTCTTATCGATTCCAATGTACTCCTTAGCAAAGTTACTTTGGTCATACCATCCAGAGTAACTCGTAATTTTCGACCCTTAGCCTTACAATTTTGTAGATCTAATTATGCTTTGCACGACCCTTTCCGTGTCTTATGCTCTAACTATAATAACTTTTACAATTTCCTCTCTTTCGAACGGTCTATTCAATCTATCACTTCTTCTATCTTAAGTCACCTTGACTTGCCACTTCGAGCATCCTTGACCAATCCTATATTATGAGTCACCCACTAGGTCAATGGTGACCCACTGGCTTTTTTTGCGATATAATGTTTAATTTTTATCTTGCTTCCTTTTTTTCAACTTTAATATTGTAAATCCAAGTTTCTGGCCAGTTCTTGATGTGAGTAGGTGCATATCATTAAAAAGTTCACCCATCGGGCTAGAGACGCGGATTAGTTCATATCAATTTCCTCGCTCTACTTTCTTTTCTAAATAAATTATATGTACTTTTTATAATATAATGTCAACTGTTCGTAGTTGTACCCCTCAAATAAATAAATAAATAAATAAATAAAAAATAAATACTGCGCCAAAGGCAAACTGGGAGCCAAATGATTTCTATGCAGGGTGAAACTTAGAGGTGAATAAAGTTAAATAGCTAAACGGATTTGAATTTTCAGCTTAAATACTTTCTAAATAATTTTATTTTTATTTAAGATGTTAATAGCTCCCTTAAGTACTATCCAAGTTTCTACTTTAATTTGGCTGTAACTCACAGACGTAGCCCATTTTTTGCTCACAGTGAGCTGTGCCCATAAGCAGCTGGTGTCCAACAAACTCTAGATATACACAGAAACCTTCCGGAAATGGTTTCATTTGTGGTTCAGACTCAGCCCAGTTGGTAAAGTTCATTGGAATCAACTCCTCATGCCAATAAAAATCGCCTATTGTTGGTTGTTGGTCTCCCGCCTGCAACATTTGACCACGATGTCCGCTACTCCAGAACATTGGATAATTCGTGATATAAGCATTATGTTGTATAAAGCGGGCCAGGCTGTACATCTCCTGGGAAGAATCTATGCTCACCAAGCGACTTTTGGCATCGATTGTTTCGCAACCAAAGCTGGCATGCAGCCAGTCCAACTGGGAGCAAGCTCAAAAGATTAACCAGAACCATATTATGGATTAGTAGAAACTTACCGTGAGGGGTACGCTGAAAGTGTGACCCTTGTAGGTCATTTTGAAATACTCATAGGTGGGCTGTAGAAAAAGAGAAATCCTTATACATGATTGCGGGCTTAGATAAGAACCAGCTACTTACGGGTCTATTAGTTGAGAAGAAGTAACAACTTCTACCAATATATATAAAGGGCTTATAACAGCGTGCTAAGAATGCAAGGAGCTTAATCAGTCAACTTTGTAGAGTATTCAAAACTTTTGAACTTACGCAGCCAGAACTCGTTATAGATGCAGACAATGCTGGCCAGCAGCAATAGCAGAAATGTTATGCAGATGAAGGATTTTCCAATGTATGACATGTTTATTCCAAGTAGTTTTCTAGAGAGACTGCAGCTTGGATGCATCTTGCATTGCATTTATATAGTAAGTACAAACGCAACTGAACTAGAAAACTTTGCCTAAACAAATCATTTCTGTGAAAATATCGAGTAGGATAGAAGCACTTCAAACTGGTTACACTTGCGGATTGGATTTCATTTCATGAGAATCGTAGAAGAGGTGTGCAAACGGTTGCATATTGTTGGATCAGAAATTATTCCAAACTATTCGATACGAAGGTGACAAACCTATAAAAATGTACGCTCAAATTTGTGCAACTCTTCGTGAGAATCAATAGCATATCTAAAAATCATTTTTTTCCATAATTTGGACTCATCGTCAGCCGTCATTACTCGCCCGTTCCAGCTATACCAGCTAGAAGTCGTTGTAAGGAACGTTCAAAGGCATCTTCCCGTCCATTAGGCGAATGGTGCTGTGCTCCGTCACAACTGATTTAACCCTCCTCGAGTTGTTCTTGTGGAATCGTCGAACTGCGGATGTGTTTCAATTTGGACGTTTTGGCATATAACTCCAGTACTGGTACGTAAAACATCTTCAAGATAGCTAAAGTAATTCTGTGTAATCCGAATTGGAATGACGGGAATATCGAAAAATTGAATACAAATAAAGAAATGGGTTTTAAACTCTTAGCTTCTGATTTTAAGTATAATTATCCATTAAGCCCATTTGCTCTTGAAGCTACCGGGATGCGCCAACGAGTGGTCAACTTATGGATATGGTAAAGGACTTGATTAGATATTGTCTCAGCGAGGTCACAAATCAATTAGGTATATTTTAACTTTATAACCCAAACAAAAGGAGAAACTTATTATGGCGTACGTTATAGTCGGGCGCGGACGACTTTGGGATACCCTGTACCACCACTACTTCCCCCAAACCCTTGTTTACCTCTTTTCGGACTCGCTTATGCTCCTCCTGAGATGTGGGTATGCGATCTCAGCATTCGTCTGCAGGCATTTCGATCCTGGATCATGTCATCGCTGAGACTGTTCTTAAAAGAGATGGCAAGGATATTCAGTAGGACTCCCCACCGGCGGGCAGACCCGTAACGCACAAAAGACTTTAGATTAAAGAGCACAGGCCAATTGATGTACATACTAGTTCTTTTTATCCTTTGAAAAACCGTGTGCTAAATTCTTTTCTATAAAAAGCAAACTACAAATTTTGAAAAATGTTCGAAAAGGATACCCTGTACCACCACATTGCAATCAAATCCGTTATCTTGCCTCAGAGCTTTAAAAGACATTTATTTGCCATTGGTTATGATATCTTAAAAAAAAAACACGAAACAGAACGAGTTTTGCGCTAAGCGCGTTTTGTTTGACCGATCGGTCCCATAAGGGCTATATGATATAGTTAACCGATTTTGATAAAATTTGGGATAGTACTTGAAAACTCTGTAAAACTTCCGTATGCTAAAATTGATTACGATATCTTCACAAACAAACAAAACACAACGAAATTTGTGCAAAAAACGTTTTTTTGAACGATCCGTCCTATGAATGCTAAATGATATAGTTAACAGATGTTGATCAAATTTGGGATAGTGATTGGGAACTCTAAAAATCTACCGAATTCCAAATTTGGTTACGATATCTTCACAAAGAAGACTCCAGCAAATACTTTCGGATCGTGCTTTCAATTTTTTTCGATTTCATTTTCAACATTTTTCTATGGAAAAATTGTTGTTGTTATGGCGATGATTTAGATACACCCCCATTTTTAATTGACTTTCAGTGCAGGATTGAGTCCTCACATCTTTCCCTCCCATTTACTAGTAGTAAAATTGAAGTTAGTACTTAACCCCAAAGTTGCCATAATTTATCAAACACTTTTTAAAGAGTATTTCAAAGTCGACCAAGCCCGCAATTAACATAAATGTGTTTCTGATAACAATCAACACTGAGTCAACTTATTTGGATTACCCCAAAAACATTATTTGGAATTTTTTTAGTCACTTTATTGTTATCAACAAGTCAGTGCATCACAGTCGGTTCGCTGCTCATGAGCATCTCGCAGATATCATAGGCGAGGGTGTAACAAGATTCGGTGCTCATGACAAGTTCTCCGCGGCTCAGCGTGAGCAGCATACAATTGCGTCCCATGCGATGGGTAGGCTCATTGGGTAACCAGTTTGTATAGTTTATTGGACGCGCTCTGCCAAAGTAGTTCCAGTAAAACTGTAAGTCACCTGCCCAACGATTTCCAGCACTCCAGAATTGGTTGCCATCGGAAAAGCCCAACTCATAGAGATGTGTGGCCAGGGCGTGCATTTCCTCAACACTGTCCAGACAGATGCGAGAGGTGCGTTTATCCTGATAGCATGTATTGCTAAAGGAGGTGTGCTAGTGGATGGATAGCGCATGAGTTTTGGCGTAACTTAAATACTTTAGCTACTCACCAGTGCTTCACTCTCGACATGATAACAAAAATCCTCCTGTACCCTGACATAAGGCGCCTTGCAGCGTGGTGGAATCAACGTCCAGGTGTGCCCGAGGCACAGGCAGAGCCAGAGCAAAGTTGTAAACACTTTGATATAGTTGGTTACTGGCATTTTGTAGAACTGTTTGGTTCCAGCGCCGGCGGCTTACTGACTCTTATCGTTCTGATAATTGTGTGTCCGATAAGGTTATCTGGAAATACCATAGTGGCAAAACGGTTTCTAATCAATTATGTTTTAAATAAATGTTTTTCACTTTTTTTTTTTTATTTTTTTAGAAACTAAATCATGATTATTGGAACTGCACCTTGAGTTAGTTCTTATCGCGCTACTGATAATCTTACAAACTGCATTGATTTCAAGTTCGGGCACTGATTGTAAGCGGACTCTTGTCGTAAACGAACTGATAGATCTGTTAGAGCTTTTTGGTAATTAGTTAGCATGAGGAGCTCTTCCGTAGGTAGTCGCCAAATTCTTCATTACTACTATAATCAAATATTGAGGCGGATTTATTGGTAAAATAAAAAAATCTTTATAAGGGCTTCCAAATCAATTTGGTTTCAATAATTCGGCTTCCCCAAAAAGCATCAGACCGGGATAGAATGTACGCAAAACTACTAGTGGGCTTCAAAAATTACGCGAGTGGCTCTTCTTGCTCACTAGTGAAAATGTGACCAGATTGTTTTGATTCTAGAATGCCAGCTGAAGATATAACTTCATATTGGAAGCTCAGGCTTTTTTCATACTTTTCCAAAATTTTGGAATGAGTCCAAGAGTTGGACGTTGTAACGACCCTCCCCAACTATGAGTTCGGTTTCCATTCAAGGCACACCAACTGCGTACAGGTTCACCGTGTGGTGCAACACGTACTTAACGCAATGGAGTGAACAAAGCTTGATCCTACGCTTTTTTGGGTTTCAAGCAATTTTTTGACCGGGTCTGGCAGAAAAAGCTTTTACGAAAAACCAAAAATGTTCAACCTACCTCACATTACTTGGCCTCAAATCGTTTCTGAAAAACCGTCTCATTGCAAGTTGCACTAAAAAATGATCTTTTAAAAAAGCTTCTAGTCTCAGCTGGAGTTCCTAAGGGTAGTTTTTTTTTTTCTTTTCCATTGCACTATTTTTACTGCTGAGACGCCTTCTCCAGGCAGTGACAAGAGCCCGCAGCTTCCTTTAGCTCCATACGGCTCGAAAGATCTGCTGATGCTAATCTAATCTTCAAGGTACATCTGACGTTGTACATGATGTGGTCAACGAAATAACGATTATGGGCTAGGCGGTGAAATATTTGGCGCATCCAGTCTCACATGAGGCTTCCTAAAGCAGCGTTCTTGATCCATTCCTTAAAACTATGTTAACTGGTGACACGTGATCCGTAGGAAGTGACGGCAACCCGTAGATTCCTGTATTCTCGAACAATCTGCTGATACCTATATGCAGGCCCGACGAGAGAGGGGAAAAGGGGAGATTCCCCCCGAGCCCGGAGTTTTCTCACGGGCCTGGTGTAATTACTATCTTAATAAAATTTCACGCTAAAGGTGTAATGGAGGCGCCGGTACATTTCCCCCCGCAACGGCCCTGCCTATATGCAATCTGCCTCCAACAATCTGCTCTACTGGATGTGCTTGACGAAATTGGATCATGGCCTAGGCGGTTTAATATTAAGCTATATGACGATAAATTCAGAGAATAAGAGCTGGTCAGTGTGCTAAATTTGCAATTAACGATAACCTGGCACTTAGCTGGGCATACACTTAGATTCCAAATTGTGTTCAAACGATCATATCCTTGAGATGCTCTGGTAAATTAAGGAAAATGGAATGGTTCGGAAACTCTGCGAAATCATTCTGGTGCCAACTTGGACATATGGCATCCATATGTGGGGCTATGCAGCCAGTTATCCAACTCGTGTAGAATAAGGCTTTACATAAATGCGTATGGCTTTTTATTATATACCGCAACCTTGGAGTCCCTTACGTTGCTGACATCTTGGGGTTAGGTAATACCTTACTTACATATGCTCCCGACGGAAATCATCTTAGAAAAAGTTTAAAGCAATCGCAACTTTGGGGTTTGGGTACATTAAAAAATTGTTAATAATTTTTGGACTTATTTCATAATAATAGAGGAAAGTATGGTGAATTCGGAGGTCGGGTGAATCCGGAAAAGCATCCTAGCGGATTTCAGAGTTGACATTTGACTATGATACCAATTTTCAAAGAAACGTCATGACCGACGGTGGTTTTCGATAATACTCCGACTCGAGTACAACTATTTTTTCTGTTCAGTATAACTTTTTTTAATATATTTTTTTTTTTTTAGAATGGTAATAAAGTATGCTGAAAAACTTTAGCTAAGATTTTTTATCAGTGTATAACATCAGTTTGACATTTGATGTTCATACCCTTTACCGTATGGTACAAAGGGTATACATATTAAGTTTGTGCAAGCCGAAAATGTATGTAACATACAGAAAGAGACGTCGGAGACCCTTCAAAGTTACCTAAAGGGTGACTAGAAAAGTCGATCCGTCAGTACGTCCGTCCGTCTGTCCGTCCGCCCGTCTATATGAACGCCTAGAGCTCAGAGATGGTAAAAGCTAGAGCAATCAAACTTTCAGATTAGAAAGGTTATTATCTTACGGGAGACAAGTTTATTTTATTTTTTTTGGTATCGGGGTTCTATTATATAGCTCCCATAGGGATGTTTCAGAGGACCTCGAAAAAAAAAGAAAAAAGTTTTAGATGGATAATTCGTTTGTTTATGAAGATATCATAACCTAATTTGGCACTCGTAAGTTTTTTAAAGTTCCCAAGCACTGCACCAAATTTGATCAAAATCGCTTGCCTTTATCATATAGCTCCCATAAGAAAAATCGGTCACAAAAACGTTTTTTGCTCAAAATTTTGTTTCGTTTGTTAAGATATCGTGCCCAAATTTGGCAATCAATTGTCTTTTATAATGCTTAAGGCCCATACGCAGCATGCAAAAATTCCGCACGAAATGTCAAAACTTCATATAAAAAATATATCCCAAAAAAGGGAATTTTGTTTTTTATATGAAGTTTTGATATTTCATGCTGCGTCTGGGCCTTTAAGCAATACATCGGACTTAATTTCAATAAGCGGTACAGGGTGTCCCAAAGTCGTCCGCGCTCGACTTTAGCGTACGCCATCTTCAAAATTATGAAGAGTATCATAATTTCAGTCAAAATCAGCTGAACGGACGGACCGAAAGTAATGGCTCAATCGCTACCTGAGGCTATGATAAGCATTTTGGTAAAAGAGGACTTGGGGTTCTGCCACGCCTCCTTCCGTCCGTTACATGCATTGCAAAAATCTAGTATACCCTTCGTACAGGTTATAAAAAATGAATCTTAAACAACGATTTGAGGAATTATAGATTTTAGTGCTTAATACCAAAGAGTCTTAAAAACAAGACCAATATTCTCGAATATATTCGAAGACGATATAATTTTGAAATTAAATTTGAGTGCTTAAGCTTAGAAAAACATGTTAAGCTTTAAACATTTTGATAATATGATCAAAAATTCGGAAATTGAGAACAAGGAAAAAAATTGACAGTCTTAAATTAAAGATTTAAATACAACTCGAAATATTTAAAAGCCAATTTGGAACATTTTTTTTATTAGGAGTTTGCATTCCGGGACATTACATTAGGGATTTTTTTAATAGAAGTTAAGCATTCCCGCGAAATATTTCGAACTGCGTAGACCCTTAAGATTTAAATACAATAAAATTGAAAAACCAATGACCCTTTTTATTAAAAATTCACATTACATTTATTAAAAGATATATTATATTATATCTTATATTTTTTGCCATTCCGTGCGAAATTTTTTTGCATTCTGCGAATGGGCCTTTAGACAACATTTTAGCATTCAATAAAAATTCGATAGGAAAATGAAAACTGGAAAATATATATTTTTGAAAATATTTTTTTTTACCCATTTTGGGATAAATTAATATTACAATAAGCATTAAAAATAACATATTATCAATTAAATATTTTTCATTCCGTTTCCCCTTAAATAAAAGCCACACATTATCAAAGAAACTGTAAATAAAAGTAGCAAACAAAATGCTTCCCCTCACTAACACACTTAAACTGTTATACACACATTTTGCATAGTTTCAGGTTTAATGCCCCAAGATGGCAGCAGTTGTGTCTGATATTCCCTTTTGACTTGCTCATTCGCACAATGTTAAGCAGCCGTCGTTTCGTCTGTTAATTTAACATAATTTTCCAAGAACCTGTTAAGTTGTTGCGCCAAGTGGCAACGCCAGCGCCCTTAAACAGCTGCAGCTGACAACTTCAGCATGCTCTCTTGTTCACACTCATTCTCAATTTTGTATTTCACGACGACGGAATGATTTGATAAACGCTAAGCAACAAATACAGAAAAAATACAAGCTGCATTGCAGAAAAAACGCAAATTGTGTGTGAAAAAGTGCTTAAAATATAATAAAAACAAGTTTTTTGTTTAATAAAAATGTTTAGTTAAGTTTTTGCTGTGTTTTTGCCGCGTCGCGCATTGATTTTTGCTATCGATTTGGTTTATTTCTTGCTTGCGTCTGCGTCTTTGCTTTGCTATGCTCTTTTTTGTGTATTTCGTTTTGTTGTTTACGAATTCGTGTGTGTGATAAATGTGCAAAAAAGTTGTGAAAATTTAAAAATACTATATAAAAATGCAAAATAAATGCCTTAAAACAACAACAGCTGCAGTAAATATGTGCAAACATAAAAATAAAAGCAAGTCCGTGCTGTTGCTGTCGCTGCTGACGCTGGCAGCGCTGTTGCTGCGTGAAGGCAGCGGTGTGGCCGCACATTTAAATGTTTTTCTAAATCCCGAGGAGGTGATGCGCTTGCTGGGTAAGTTAAATGTTTATAATAATTATTTTTGTTAATAAAAAAAAAGTGTTTGTTGCTGATTTCTCTGGCAACAACAAGGCAACGCTAATTGCTCAATTGTGTCAACCAATTATATACATACATGTACATTATGTACTGTGCAAACAACAACAAACAAATATGTAATGAAAACTTTTCATTCATTACAAAAATTACTTTTCACAATTATGTTTATTTGTTTATTTTGGCTTAATTTTGACCCAACCCCCCACCCGCGTGCACTCTATGACACTATCTTTATTCTCTTGTGCATCTCGTTTCACCCGCACCCGGCATCACCCACTCCCCCGCCCCATGCGCCGCAGGTGTTGTTAAACAGTAAAACAAATAAACAAACAAAACAAAACCAACGACAGAGACGAGAAGACGACAATAAAATGTTTTCTACGTAACTTTCAGTTGGTTCGTTAAGAAATTTTACGCTTCGTAAAAAAGTAAAAAACAACAAACCAAAATAAAAGAAGAGGGAAAAAATTTACATGCAGCATTAAATTTATTTCACTGAAGCCGATGCCAAAGCCGAAGCCAGAACATATTTTTGAATATTTCCTGGAATTTTTGGTCTTGACTCGTCCAAAAAAGAACAAGTAAACGCAGAGACAGATGTGGGAGACGAACGCGGAGACACAACACACAACCAGAGAGACATACGGACGACACGAGGCGGTATGCCAAAGCAAAGATGTTGGATGTTGGCTGAGAAGAGAGAGAGAGAGATGTGACAAAACGTGACTTTTTGCTAAAGGCAGGGGGTGGTGGAACGGTGGAATTGACAGCAAAGCTGCGCTGCGTTTGCGCGCATGTGTGTGTGAGAGTGTGGGTGTGCGTCAGGAAGAAGAATAAGAGCGCAGAGAAATGGGGAGTAAGGCTGGCCCACAGGCAAACTTAATAGCAAGCAAAAACTACAGCACAGTGGGGCAAAAAATTTTATACTTGATTGTCAAAAAAATGTTTAGCCTGAAGGCCTCTGTTGCCCTTTCTTTGTTATTTAAAACGAATTAGAATTAATTCTAATCTCTTCATGTAATTTCAAAAATAAATAAATAATCTGCAAATTTTCGTTGTTTGTGAAAAATTTTTAAAATGCTGTGAGGTATAGCAAGTTGCTGGTGAAATGTTTTTTTTTCACAAATTTTATTTTTTTTTATTTAACTTAGCACATGATTTAAAATATTCTCCATTGGTAACTATAATTATTTCCAAACTTTTGAAAATTCATCACTTAATTCATAAATTAGAAAAATTTAATGCTGACAAAAACAAAGTTAAAAAAAAATATTAAGCTACTAATTCTTAATCTCTTCAATTGGAGTGCACTTTATTACTAAAACACCACTCTGCACTGACGAAGACAAGTAAAAAGGAAAGGAAAGGCCAGGTCTGTTTATCACGGCGGTCGCCATAAGAGCTCGTAAATAGTTTTCAGCAGCTTGAGCAATATGAGCCCGAGCATGATGGGAAATTTTCCACTCGTGTCTTAACGCATATTCTGACCGGTTTTTCTGACTATTCTTTTTGCAAACGAATCAATTGTTGACGACAGCTCGTAAAACATCGGTGAAAGTGATTTTCTGCGCCTAGGGCATATCACAATAACTCCAATTCTCCCCTTCTTCACTGCATAATGAAACTAGTTTAAGTGAAATGCATGCTCGAGATTTTTTAATCACTTCCGTCGTAAAATGAAATATAATCAATGGGCAATTGAATTACCTAAAATTCGATATAAAAATTATAAAAATCAGCTTAGTACAAACAGAGATATTTGCTATGAAGTAGAGACACTTTTTTTCCATTCCACGCAAAAATTATTTGACTTCATTTTTTGTTTAAGTAAGCCATTTTACTATGGAAACGATTAAAATATGTTGAGAATACATAAACTTTTTAAAATTTGTAAACTAGTGTGATATCTTGAAATTCTTTGCGTGATCTGGACGATTCTTGTCATCGGTATGATAATAATCACTTTTCTAAAAAATGTTTATAACGCAATTCAATTTTGTATAAACTATTCTTTAAAAGCTTGTTATTGTTTAATGTTTTACATGATAATTATACAATTTATTTATTGCGTGTCTATTTATAAATGTCTGAGCTTGATTCCACTTAAAAACACAAAAATCATTTAAATTTAAAAAAGCGCGCACATTGCAATTACTAAAATAAAAAGAATATTGTTGCTTTTGTAGATTTTGTGTGGGCTCATGAAGGCCCTTTAAATAAAAAGACTGTCTATTAACAATTTGGAGCTACAGAAGTAAAACGCAAAAAGTTTGTAAGCTAACTAAATTAACTCTAACTTAATATGCTAATGCACACAATGTACATTTTTGTATTTTTATACACTTTAAGTAAAGAATATTGTATTATACTTAAAAAGAAAACAATCTGAGAAGAAACAAAATAAATGCAGCAAATAAAAAATAAAATAGTCAAAAACCAATAATTCTGACAAAGAACGATCTTACTGTAAGAAGAAAGAAATAATATTGAGTTATTTCAAAACATGTTCTGGAAATCAGAAGATTAACCCTGTTCCCACACGTCCTCGCCATGAGATTTAAAAACAATTGAGATATAAAATTGTTTTTATTTTAATCGCATTTTTCACATCATGTTTACTTACGAAAATTATTTTGTTCTACTTTATATAGATTTGTTTATATAAGTTTTAGTTTATTCACAACTTTTTAACCCAATTAATTGTGCTGAATCAATTTTGCTCAATAACAAATTTTGTTGATGAAATATTTATTGAGAGCCATTAAAGTTGTTAATACGTATAAATTAATAGACAAAATGTTTTAACCTAAAATAATAAGCTGTTTTGAAGAAGGTTGCTTTTTTTTTTTTTGTTTTTGTAATTTGGAGCATCGAAACTACAAAAATTTGTTGGAAAGTAAATATCGAGCGGTAGTTGACGTTCTTATAAAATATTTTCTTTTATGCTATAGAAATCCTTAAAAATATCTTGAATTTAGCGATGTAAAACATTTCTTGTGGAACGTGATCTTAAACTTTCCTTAAATACATTTTTTTTGGCTTTATGGTAGCATGTTACTACTGGATCTGCTTCATATAAAAATATGAATCTGGTAGAATAATAATATTGGGTGTTTGCATAATTCCGTATCGGAATTCTGTCAGCTGTCGTTCTCAGCTGTTTCTCCGCTCTGACATGTATCAAACGTATAAAGTGTGAGTGGTTAATGAATAGTGAGACTCGTGTCGACAATTTAAGAAATCAATAAAAAATTTTCATTGAGATAAGTGACGTTTATGCTGAGTTTATGCTGGATTTTCGGTGCATTTCACTTTTTTATTTCCGAAAAGGCGTAAATGTTGCGCAAATCCACAAAAAGATTTGCGCCGTGTGTGAAAATATTGCTATAAGCGAAAGAGGTTTGCGAAATTTCGTTCCGAAGATTTCGATCTCGACGATTATAAGGCAGTCGTCTTTTATGAGTTTTTGCCTATTAACGAAACTATTGATTCTACCAAGTACTGCTCACAATTGGAAAAATTAAACCAAGCAATCGATCAGAAGCGGGCCGATTTACTATTGTATATTACGGAATTATGCATACACCCAATAGTGTACTTAATTCTCTATCGTTTTGATACGACTGTATACGCAGTTCGAAAAATTTCGCGCGGAATGACAAAACTTTATATAAAAAAAATCCCAAATGGAATATCCCAAATCCCTTACGGATGAAATTTTTGCATTCTTTAGTGTGGTCTCGGCTTTAGACACATTACGCGTTACGTTGCTCCTAAAAAAGTTTGCACAAAATCGATTGGTGAGGAAACTCGTCCTAGCGAAAGTACCATCTCTTCTTGATAAAATGCTGTGTCCTATTTTGAATATGTCCAACCAAAACTGTTGGTGGCCCAATGCACCAGCAAATTCTTTGGCTTAGCCCAGATATAGGTAGATTTTAGTTACGAGGGTTGGTTATATAACAGCGCATTTCTACATCAAAGAGACAGCCTCGAAGTCGATTGCATTTAGTGGTTTAAAATTGTTAATTTTAGTTAATTTTCCGATACTCCCTAAAATATGCAAAAATTATTAAAAATAATTTGCTAGAGGTAGAGCAAAAATCCATATAACTTTGTGGTAAAAAAATTTTTCATTTTAAAAATATGTAAGCATTCGTTCCCAAAGATCACAATGTGCTTTATTTTTGGATTTTGAAAAAATTTCGTTGTACTGCAGAGTAAAATTTATTTACGAGTATTCTAGCACGCAGCTTTTATTTCATTCTTGTTTCAAATCATTTTGCCCCACTGTAGCTTGTTTAGTTGATCTGCCAAGTGTTTATATGAGTGTGTGTGTGTGTGTCTCTGTTTATGTATTGGGTGCTGCATTTTTGGCAGCCTTTGGATGACATGTCTCCTCTACCCACGGCATCTGATTTGGTTTAGCTGCTCATTGTTGCTGTTGTAGTTGTTGTTGTTCTGTGGCATGCAACGTGGCGCGTTGCTTGTTAAGTTGTTGTTGTTTTTATTGTTATTTTCGTTATTCTTTGCACTGCTGCCTTGTGTGGGAGCTTTTTTTGGTGTGTGTTTGTGTGTGTGTTGCATGCTGCATGTTGCATGTTGAGCGACAAAAATAACAAAAACAACGATGACAACGCCGACGCTGATGCGCATAATTTTGCGTATGCATTTTGAATTTTTGGGCGTGAAATCAAATATGCAAAATATATTGGGATTTAAATTTGAGTTAGCCAGACTTTACTGCTTAAATTTTTGCCTTTTTTGCCTCCATAAGCAACCAAAGTAGATTAATTAATAGCTGGACTTGGGATAGACATTTAACTGCACTTGTCCCAACTCTAATTAAAACTAAGCTGAAAACTTTGCAGACAAATGTGCAGAATATTCTGTCATAAATCAATTAAGCCACATAATTTTGCATTTAACTCTGCTGGAAAAAAATATACATATATAAAGGGTAGCTCAACGACAGGGTGGGGCACAGTGGACTGGACGCAGGCAAAAGTTGCCGACGTCAGCTTTGGAGCAGGCTTAAATAAATTGTATTTATATAAAATTTATAGCCAGAGCCAATTAAGGCGGCTTCAGTTGCTGCTGATCTGTCGTGGAACTTCTGGAACTCATTGGGGGGTGCCTTGCTGCAAGATCTGGCAACTGACTAAGCAGTCACATAAATATTAAGGCAATAATCACCAGGTCCACCAAGAGGCAAAGTTCAATGCGGCTTTTGAAGTCATAAAAATGGCAGTAGGAACAAAAAAAAAAAAAAAAATACATTGATAATAAAAATATTATTATGGATCGTGTGTCATCTGCATACAAACCGCATAAGTGTCGATCATGTATATGCAGGCGTGCTTATACAGGGTGAGAAGAGTATCTACCCAAATATATGTAAATGCATATAGTAATAATTTAAGCTGATATTTTGATGGCTTACTGCTGTGACACGCGCTACATTTTAAATGTCTTTGTTAGTATTGTATTTAAATTAAAATTTGATGGCATTTTATTTAACAATTTCTTTGTAGTTTTTCTTCTTTTATTTTCATTTTACGACTTTGACGCTTTGGAATTTTCATGGAAATGCGTTCTTTTATTTTATTTCTTTTTGGTTTGCTTTTATTGTCAAGTTTATTTTAATGTTCCTATTGTCTGTTAATTTTTGAAAAAAAAAAATAAACCCAAAGTTTAATTTTATTGTGCGTTGTAATCAGCAGGAAAAAGTAGGTTCGAAGTGAACCGGTTTCAGCCGGTTCTTGGTTTGAGACGACGCACCATGAATCGATTATTATGATTTTTGCACTTTGAAATGTATATTGAACCAGTGTGCGTTAACCGCAAAATGAGATTGGTTCTATAAATATCATGAAAGATAAAATGTAGCTGGACAAGTGGAATTCCTGAAATACGGCAATTACATTGGTGTTAATATGAAATTAATTACGATTAAATTCCAATAATCTAAACCTATTTTCCTCCGCTCCGAACTAAAGACCACAAGGCACTTAAAAGTATTTGTGGATAGTTTTAAAACCATAAGTTCACGAGTCTGGGAGAAAATCGATTTTTATACAGTGCACCTGAAGAGTTAACATTTGTGTAAATGTAGAGGACTAAATAAATTGAATTTGACATATGCGTCCTTCTGCACGAATGCCTAGATCTTGGATATTATAAGAGCTAGGATAAACATTTAAATTGAGTGTTGGGCTTAAAACGTAATGTCTTCTGATTAAAAGGTCAGATTTTATATTTTTTTTTTTATAAAGTGACTTTTCTGATTTTTCGGTAATTCGGACACAGATGCATATAACTACAATGGTGGGCTATACCGTGCTGCAAGAAGAAACTGTCTGTCACAAACTTTTGGACTCCTTTATATAAACGCTTTTGCTTTATGACTATAGGTTAGGTTACACCGGTTGACACCTGGGGGGGAGTCGCACATAGACTACATAGTCCCTAGTGGCGATTATAGGAAACATACAAAATTCGCTTAAGCCTTTACTATTTGGTATGGTACTAACATATATATTATTGATATTACTGCCCGTCGTTAGGGACTACTTTTTCCCATATTTCTGGTAGTTATAGGATACCATCTCAAAAAAACTGTGAATCTTTTGGGGCGACCCACGAATCGCTCTATTTTTTTACTTTTTCATAAGAGTGGAATTTCTGGTTCGCTAGACTGTGTATCAAAGATCGAAACCCATGGTAATCCAAAGCAGCAATATCTGGAGAGTACAGCGGGTGAGGTAGAATATCCTATTTAAGCGTGTCCAGGTGTGTCTAGATCGGTCTGGCGACATGTGTCCAATCATTGTCATGCTGGAGGATGACTTTGTCGGGTACTGTGGCCGATTTTCCTTCAATGATCGGCTCCAACGCATGAATTGCTTTTGATACCGATATCCTGTGATGGTTTCACCAGGTTTCAGAAGCTCAAGTGTACTACACCGAGCTGGTCGAACCAAATACAGAGCATAACCCTAGATATCCAGGCATTCCTCATGGATTTTTGCGCTTGGTATTATCGTAGTGAACCCATTTTTCATCGCCGATCACAATTTCTTATACAAGCCCCTTCTGATTGTGTGTTTGAAGCGGCTGTTCAAAAGTGAAGAAACGCCGCTCAACATTTCTCTGATTCAACTCGTACGGAACCCAATTCCCTTGTTTCTGAATCGTTCCGAAGGCTTTAAGGCGTTTCCAAATCGCTTGTTGAATAAATCCCAATGATAATGTCATTTCTTTTTGCGTTTTCCACAAGCAATTCTTCCAATTCGGAGTCTTCGAAAACTCTCTCTGGCCCACCGCTATGTTTGTCCTTCACTTCAAAATCACAGACTTTGAAGCGCAGAAATCACTTTTTCTTTCAATAAGAGCTATCTCACTATAATTTTTTTGGAGTTTTCGATTAACCTCAGCAGCAGTTTTCTTTAAATTGTAGTCGAATACCAAAACTTTCCGCAAATGACGAGAATTTGGCTCGAACATTGGCATCTTCTTTCAGGCATAAATTTTTAATGAAAGTACAAGTTCACTGATTTTATTAAGTCGTTATGTTGGCAGATGAGCTAAGCTTATTAAAACCAACTTAATTTACGTGTTTTTACCAGCACATGCCGCTACCCTAGTCCACCGAAAATCGGCAGAAGCAAAGTTGTACACCTAATAAAGACATGAGCCTTAACATAGCCCCACAAAAAATAGTCTAAAGGCGTTAAATCACACGATCTAGGCGGCCAATTGACCGGCCCCAAACGTGAAATAAAATGTTTACCGAACTCGCTTCTCAATTGCGCCATTGTTTCGCGTGCTGTGTGGCATGTGGCACCGTCTTGTTGAAACCACATGTCAGGCAAGTCCAGCTCTTGCATTTTGAGCAAAAAAATTTTGTTATAATCGCACGGTAGCGCTCGCATTCTCAGTAATGTTCCTGCCTTCGTCGTCTTTGAAAAAGTACGGTCCAATGATGCCACCGGCCCATAATCCACAAGAAACAGTGACTTTTTGGGTATGCATTGGCAGTTCTTGCAACGCTTCTGGCTGCTCTTCACACCAAATACGGCAATTTTTGCTTGTTCACGTATCCATTCAACCAAAAATGAGCTTCGTCGCTGAGCACAATTTTCCGATATAAAAGTGGAGTGCGTCAGTTTTTAAATGTTTTCCATCGTTTTGTAGAATTTTGCGTTCGATATTGTTCAGCTTTGGTTAAAAAATTATTTTCGAAGGTACATCCAAAAAATTCAACGAGAAGATAGATAATCGAACCAAAATATAGTGTTGTCCTAGGGGTTCCACTTAAATGGGTAATCCAACAAATAGATTTTATACGAATTTTATTGTTTTTTTTTTCGGATCCCAAAAGCTTGGTTTAGAAGTCTGGTCGATCTTAAGTTCACAAAAATATTCGGGGAATTTATTGTAAAATGTTTTGGAGCTTGGTACTGAATTCAACTGCAATCAAACTTTATTAGAATTTTCTGAGAGATTGTTATTAAATGTTTTTGTGCTTACTTGTTTCGAAGCTAAAACTTTGGTTCTGAAATTTCCGACAGGTAGTTATAAAATGCTATCGACATGGTCTGAACAGATTTCCAAAAGATATTTCTGCAACTTGCAGCTATGGTTTATGGTTCGCAGCTGTAATTAAAATTTTATAAAATGCAGTAGGCTGCTGCACTAAACTGTTTATAAAGCCCCCCAAAAACCCGCCTTTAAACTAAGCAAAAAAAAAAAACATGTTTTCCACACACACACAAAGTATCTGGTCGGGCAGGCAACAAATATGTGCTAAGCGTGCCACACCCCTTGCTGAAAAGCGCACGAGTTGCATGCCACAAGTAACGCCCCGACACGCACAAACACGTTCACATTCAGCTGCCGCCAAAGTGATCGATTGGTACAGCCGCTTAACAAGCTACAAATTAAGTTTCAAGAAGCGGCTCCAAAGATAAGAGTCAACAAAGAGAGTCCAACCAAAAACAACAACAACAATGGCCAACAATGATGGCCAACATTTTCTTTAATGTGTTAAATTTACCACCAACTGCGTTAAATAAATTAAACATGGACCCAAAAGCCAAAAAGCCCCCAAAAAGCGATTCATTGATGCTTGAAATATATTGCTATAGATACATTTTTGTAGATACAGCTCGTTTAAATATTTTCATATTTGCATAAATATTGAAATTTATTTATATATTTTTGTTGGTTTTTTTTCTGGCTATCGTTAGGATTTTTGGTTTTGATCTAAGCCGCAGCTAAGCAGCTTTAAAAAAAATTTAAAAAAATACTGTATACGCCCCAAAGGCATGCAAACACAAATAAGCGAAAAAAAGTATCTTAAAGATAAACATACTAGTTTCAGCTACTGTGTCCACTTTTAGCACCTCTATCTTGCGGTTGGAATATCCATAACAAGTATGCGAAATGCATGTTTAGTCTTTAGCATGCAAGCGCGCATACCAGAGTAGAGATTCCATGGAGACGACTCCCAGTCCACATTGCCTAGTAGAGACATTTCCAAGTAAAAATTATCGTCCAGTTTATGGCTTGTTGTTGTGTCTTGCTGCTGCTCACGAGTGTTTGCCAAGATCATTGTAACCGATAATTACGACAGCAACTGGCAGCTTCTTTGCCGCAAAGCCCAGCTGCTGGGGCAGCCAACTGAGTAGGTGCTGCTGTCCCTCTGTGGCAAACGTCTTCCACAATCTTGGCTCTTGTAACGGTTTGTATTGAGGTTGCGATACAATCTACAGTAATGCTATTGGCAACAGCTCGGGACGGACAGAGTCTTTTGGCATGATCTATATTTTAATTGGTGTTGGACTGTGCATCGGGTGCGGGAATTTATTGCACTTGTTGGGTTGTTCACGATGTGGCTATAATGAAGTGGCTATTAGCTAATGAAGCTGTCTTAAGAGGGGGCGAAGCATGGAGCGAGCGGTTATTAAGTGGAAGCTGTAGAAATGAATATTTATGGAAGAGATTGTGTAAAGTAGGGTTTAGAGGAGACGTTATAGAGCAAGGGAATGGAGAAATGTTTACAATTCTACATAAAGAAACTATTGTTTGGAGAGGTACCAACTATTAAATTGGCGTAACCAAATCAATTTTATAAGCATATTACAGTAAAAGCTCCTTATAGAGCAACACAAAAATGTCATTGAGAAGGTTCCATAAAATTAGTCATATAGGGTGAGCCGTCTGTTGGTTTGTTTGTTAATTGCATTTGATTCGTATATTTTTCAACGAAATCGGGCAAATGTATTCACCTAATTGTTTTTACATATTACACGAAAAATAATTTTACACATTTTATGCCATTTAGCACATTCAAACTATACAAAAAAATATTTTTTTACCTGTAAAAATGAAATATACTATTCTTTTTTTATCAACATAGCTCTTTAATACATATTTTTTTTTTTTTTTTTTTTTTTTTTTTTTTTTTTTTTTTTTTTTTTTTTTTTTTTTTTTTTTTTTTTATATTTTTTTTTTAATAAAAAAAAATTTTTTTTTTTTTTTTTAAAAAAAAAAATTTTAATTTTTTTTTTTTTTTTTAAATTTATTTTCGCCCAAATGGCCGCTGCGGCTGGCTCTACTGTACTGTCTGCGGAAATCGTAGCTTTCAATGACTGTTTTTTGACGAAAACTCATCTGGCTGTTCTCCCATCCACTGAAAGAATAAGCGATACTAATTATGGTCCGTGGGCTTCAATGGTTGATTTATTTAAAGCTTATAAGCGGATAAATTCAGGTCCGCATGCAAAATTCGACGCAAAGTAGTCCCTAGCAAGCTGTAGTTCTTGTTTCCGGCGCCAAGTCCACACTGACTTCAACTAGGTTTTTTTCACAGAACGGTTGATTCATGACTAAAATTAAGTAGCTTTAAACTTGGCATATGTCGAAGAGCATCCATTTTGGACGGGTATGTTATTATGAGTGTTTAAGAACCAAACCATCAGATGGCCCACCCTGTACTATTACCTTTACTTACTTTTTACTATATTTTTTTATTACTGCGTACTTTTTTATTACTGCGTCTCCATATTTATCTTTACTACAGTTTACGGTAACTTTCTGTTTTTACTGTTTAAAATTTTTCATATTTACTGCTTGTTAAATTAACTACCTAATAAAAAATAATATTTTGTAACTTTACAGTATGTACATAGTTTTTCCTACGGACTCTTGTTTATTATCGTTTGCCGTAGATACTTTTTCTTGCTATTACAGAAATGTAGAGTTGTAGTATTTGTTTGAAAATAGTTGTGTTACTATTTTAGTTTTAGGGTTGTGAAACATAAGATTTTTGAGACACAGTAAATCTACTGTAGTATTTTTTTTTTCTTTAAATTATAATAATTAAAAATTAAGGACTTAGGAAATACAGTCGACTAACTGCATGATGACACTCTTTTTGAATTTGATCAATTTTTTTTAATCTCGAATCTATGAGAATGTTTTTTTTTATTAATCTTAAATTAAGAATTAGCATTAGGACTAATTGCTATTATTTATGCTTTATTCTTTCATTGAGAGAACTTGTTCTTAAAATCATGCTAATCATTCTGAAATTAGGAATTTCTGTCGTAAAGCCTATTTAAAATCAAGTGCAGACCATGATCTAACAATTTGAATGTCACGCGCAGTACCGTCACCCCGTGTCTTTCTTCTTTAGAGAGAGCAAGGGTTAAATTTTTGTATGGTAGCTATATGAAATAGTAGACCAATTTTGATCAAACTTCACAAAAATGTGAAGACTAATAAAAACCTAAACTGCGATATTTTCAAAAACAAAAAAAAACTATTTCTTTTAGCTACAATAGAAAAATGGTACCCATATCGCCATATTTTCAAGCTCGTGCTTTCTTTGCGGCACCTTGTCAAATTAATTGCACCATGAGGGCCAACGCTTCTAGCTCACTGAGATCTTAGGCATCCATTCTAGATATCTTTGAGATGCATATAAAAGCTTGCATTCTTACTGTTTTTACTGTCTGTATCATGAACTAATTTTTTGACTTTTAATTTTTTGTCATTTTACATAACCTCCTCTATTGTTGCTAGGCTGATCCTCTCAACATATCTTTATAAGTTTGGCTTGAGACAAGATATTTGTTGATCGTGCTATCAGCGGTTCATATCGGCACGTGCCCTGAAAAAATCGCTGTAATATTTATTGTATATTTAAGAGACTAATAACAATAATATACCATAAAGCTACATTGCCTTGACTTACAATCATGGACGACAATCAGTTACAGCTTTTCTTGTTTTCAAAAGATTGTACGTGACTTTTTTGGTGATATTTTTTTGTAGCTTACGTCACATGCCACGATTACGCCCGGGCATAGTTCCGTTCATTAAGTTCAATTTTTCGATCATTTGTTAAATATTTCGTTGTAAATTTTCAATCTATTTTTAATGCTCAAGTGTCTGATCTATGCGGCCTTATGGGCTCCAAAATACACACAAAAACCAAAAAAAATGCTATCAATTTCAAATTGATGAACACTTTGTGGGCCATAAAGCTAACAACGAGCTAACGATATCGCATTATTCTTAACCTGTTGTTGTTGTACATTTCGGGGTGTCAGATTACGGACGTGTGACATTGAGGTTGACTCTGATTAGCTGTTTTGTAATAAACTTGAAGCTTAACCAGAGAATGATACGATCAAAATTGTTCATGCGCATAGCAATATTGCATTTTTTTATTTAATCGAATATAATTATAAAATAGAAATGTTATAAAAGATTTGTAGCCAGAGCAACGTAAATAAACAAATACATATGAATGTATGGTATGTACAATATGATGCCAGTCTGAAAGCGTCATAAACTTGGCTAAGCCTGTTTAATCGCAGCCATTGACTGGACGCATAAAAACCCTATTAAAAGCAAAAAATATTGCATTTAAATAAATGAAAATCGCATAAACCGATTGCTGCAATAAAATCGATTGTTTCACTTGTTCGAAAGTCATACAAAATAAATGAAAAATGAAAAATAAAAATAACCAAAAAATCAAATCAAAGGCTTAATAAAAAGCGAGCCGCTGCCATCAACTTTGTATGCATTGCCTCCCACCCTTTGATATGACCCAATAAAACAGAACAGCAGAGTTGTGTTTGTATGCTCTATCCGAGTATATAAATCCGAATTTTTTCATTACTCATAGCTAGAAAAAATTAAAGCATCGATTCGGAGACTGTACCCGATTTTTCGCCAAAAAAGGGCTCTGAATGTTTTTTGAGCAATCAAAGAGAAAGAGAGTTAAGAAAAGGAAATAAGGAACTGAGCGTTCCTGCTGCTCTCTGCTCTCCTTTAATGCAGTTGAACGAGCGTTGTGTAGTGCTGCTCGCACTAATGCAATTAAGGTTGGCTGCGTTGTTGGTATGCTATGCTGGAATTGTGCTGACCCGTTTAGACGCATGCAGCAAGGGAATAGTAAAGCGCATCTACTCCGAATCCTTACAAGTCTGGCTTCCATTGAGAACCTACTTTCGAAAAAGTATTTAAACTTCGTTTTCCGTAAATTGCATTTCCTTTGGCGTCGCGATTGGACTGCATGTCGGCCAACTGAGTGCCGCTTATCAGTGGCGGCTGCCTGCTGCACGGTTGCACAGTTCAATCCGAGAACTAAGAGCGGACTACTGAGTACTGATAACCCCTTGGGTGTAGGCACGCAGCATGTCAATAATAAATATCAGCCATTGTTTGCCATACGCATACTCATGCCATGTCAATATGCATACATATGTACATATGCATGTATATATTGCAAAAAAAAAAATGAAATAAAGAAAGAAGTAAACCCAACAGTTACAACAAAAGCAAATAAGAATCTGCATCTAGCGAGTGCAATGAATGAATCGTAGAGATACATTTGCTTGGCATCGCATTTGTTGCCCCTTCTTGTTGCATGAATGGAGGCCGCTCAGCTGAGCTGAAGCAGAGTTTATTTTCATGTCATTGTGACATGTGAATGTGGGCGAGCGGGCGGTTGGTCGAGCGGAGTGTGGGCGAAACTGCAATTGACAACGGCAAATGCATGTAAATATGGCAACTATATTACTATGTATATGGTGGCATAAAGATACTTCATATATGCAGAAAAAGTGCGTGTAGCTGTGGGTTGTTTTCTGGCAGTACATGTAGCTCGTTGTTGTTGCTGGTGATTGAGTTGTTTATGCATGGTGGGAGTTTGGCCAACATGGACTGGCATGCTAAAAGATACAATTTGGCAACTTGTAGATACATGTTTTTTTTATTCTTTGAAAAGTGCTAGCAAAGGCATCTGTGTGGCCAAGTTAACAAACGCAGCTAAAATTTGAATGATTTATATGCTAAAGGTTGAAATTGCTGTACATATAAATATAGCTATTTATGAGTTTTGATTTTGTATCTAAAAGCTACTTTTTGCATTTTTGTGCAATAGGGACTTTAAACATTGGATGTCGTGAGCTAAGAATGCTATTATCTATGTATAAAAAACGTTTATATGACCGCGTTAAAAACGTGAGCGCCAAAATGACAAAAGATACAATTGTTGTTTGATGTTTCTTAAAAGTGCAGGCAAAGGCGTCTGGGATTGGCCAAAGCTAACAAATGTAGCTACAAAGTAAATGAAATACATTCTAAAGACAGCCACTATACACAGCATTTTCATATTTATGAGTTTTGACATTGTATCCATAAGATACTTTTGCTTGGAACGCATTTTTGCGTTGTATAACAAAACAAATAGTGGCTTAAGCCTAAATGTCGTGGGCTGCATGGTCTATTATCTATACATACAAAATTTATACGTAACAATAACAATATATCGAGCTGCATACAATTTTGTAACTTGTAAATACTTTTTATTAAGCGCAAGCAAAGGCATCTAAGAGTCGCCAAAGCTAAGGAAATGGTTGCGAATAAATTTTAAAGGTTACATTTTATGAGCTTAATAATTTCGCTGTTTAGGAGTTTTGAGATTCTTTTTATAAGATATTTGTGTGGGTTTTAAACAGTTTAAGAAAACAAAAAGCGTTTAATTTTCAAATAGTTTCAATGTTATGGGTGTGGTCTCTGTCTATAAAAGTATATAGTAAGTATTTAAGTAGCCGCTTAAATAAGGCAAGAGCAAGACATCTAAGAGATACAATTTGGTAACTAGTAGATACATGTTTTCTTTTACAGTGCAAGTACTGAATGGATATCATTAACAGAATCCAGTTGCTGTACATGAATTTTTCACTGTTTATAAGTATTGTATCTATGATAATTTGCCTTAGAACGCATTTTTGTGTTGTATGACAAAGCAAAAAATGATTACTTTTATAATATTTTGTCATGGAGTTGCATGTGCCGTAAAAAATTCCCTTTTATTTTGTTCCTAATGCTTACAGCATTTTGTTATGGAAAACATTTTTTTTTTGTTTATTTTTCGAATTAGTATCTTTAAGGTACTATTCTTTTGTATAAGCCAGCAAAAGCCCGCAGCGGCTCAGCTGATATAATATGGCCCTGAGCATGGTTTTAAAACACAAGCCAGAGTAAATTGCATCTTTAAGATACATAAGCATTTTATATTGTTTATAGCAGCCTAACATACTATGCGCATTTGTAACTTTAAGATACTGTTTTTGTGTATGAGCCAGCAAAAGCCTGCAGCTTAGGTAAGAACAGTTTTAAAATACAAGCCAAAGACTTAAATGTATCTTTAAGATATATTCAACGCTGCATATATTAACTACTGTAAATTAGCAGCTATTTGACTACATAGCCTCTATAAGACGCACTGATTTGATAATTGGGCTAATTACAGTTTATAATTAAGAGCTGTCGTTTATTTAAAGACTAGTTGGGAATACAAACAGCTGATAATTATGATCAGTAGAGCTATAAACAATTGTGTATCTTTTGTGCAAAATATTTACGCCCGACTCCATGGTATATCCGTAATAACGTCTGGAGTAGCTACAACTGTAAACAGTCTATCATTTGCGAATTTGTAACGTTAAGATACTGTTAAATATCCGAAAGTCAATAATTATACAAATTTGCTGATATTGTGTAAGTCTGTAATTAAAAAACCATCCAGAGAGTTAATTGAATCTTTAAGATAGCTTCAACGCTGCATATTCACGTATTATTTTAAGCTTTACTTATTGAAATACACTTTTAACTATTTGCCAAACCTTAGCTGGTAGTAATAATTATTGCACTACAACCCATCGGGATAAAGTGCGACTGTAAACAGTTTAAAGTTTGCGTATTTTTATCTTTAAGATACTTTTACGTATACGCCAGCTTATGCCCTCTGGTTTTGCTTTGTTTAACCCTAAAATTCAAATACAAGCTTAGAAAGTTAATTGTATCTTAAAGATACATTCAACGTTCCATATATTACCTAATTTCGTTTTGCACGTATTTGATTACTTGCTCTTCTTAGACACAAATATACTGGAAGTAACGGTTCTTATTGGGTAACAAATTAGATAGAACTACTTTAATGTATCCGGCAGAAAGTTGATTGTATCTTACAGATACATTCAGCGTTTCATATATTACCTAGTTTCGCTCTGCCCGTATTTGATTACTTGTATCTTCTACGATACGAATATTCTGAAATTACGTTTCTGATTTTGGTAACAAACAAAATAGAATTACTTTTATGTACGCGGCAGCTAAGACTCTTAGTTTTTCTGACATTGCAATATTTAACGTAATGTTAGAAATGCAAACCAAATATTTAATTGTATCTTTAAGCTAAATTCAATATAAATAGATAAGACAAAAATTTGCGAATTTGTATCCGTAAGATACTTTTATAATCCCTCTGCTAATAACTTAACTTTTGCTGATGCTATATAAACCGCTATATTTAAAAACAAGGCGTTTCTGATGTGTGTAACAGATAAAACACAAATTTGCGAATTTGTATCTATAAGATACTTTTATATATCCGTCAGCTAATAATCTTATCTTCGCCCATATTATACAACGCTATATTTCAAAAACATGCTAAATACTTAAGTGTCTTTAAGATACGGCTATTGGCCTACATGGCCCTTTTTAGACAAAGTAATTTTGAAATCATCTTCGATTTGATTTGGCCAACAGATAGTTTAGAAGTGTAAACAGAAGAAAGATAACAACTACGAAACTTTTATGTATCTGTTAACTAAGGCCCGCAGTTAATGCTATTGTTATATAACGCTACATTGGAAATACAAGCCCAAGACTTAATTGTATCTTTAAGATACCTTCAACGTTGTATTGATTAACTACTGTTGTTTTGCAGCTATTTGACAATATAACCCCTATGAGATATTGTGACTTGATAATTGAGCCAATTATCGTTTATGGATACCCTAACATTTTTCAACACCTAAAGCCCACAACTATTTATAACTTCCGGCCAAAATGTCGCTGTAACCATAATTTTGGCATCAGTTTATCATTTATAACGCAAGCATTTGAGCCAGAAGCGTATGCTGTTCAACACTAGCTTAGGTACAAATTACCAGCGATTAAGGTTAATTACTATTGATTTTGGCTAATACAAGCAGGCAATATATATTTTATGTACAGTATATGGCCAACAGCTTTCAAAGCGTCAACTACAAAATTTGAATGATTAATTTTAGCTAATTTCTGAGCCAAAATGTTGCAGCTCTGTGTGTGTGTGTGTGTGTGAGTGTGCTAACTGTGCCAAATCGTTACCAAAACAACAGAAAACAGCAACAACAACTTGGCCCTAAAAATATGGCTAATTTTGCTACCACAAATTTGTTACAATCAAAGTCAGGCCAGAGGAGAAGAACAACAACATTGGCCCGCGGGTCCGGCGTAAAGTAAGCCAAGCGCAGTCAACACGGAAAAATAAGTAGGGAGAAAAAAAAAAAAATTAGGCAAAACAAAAGGCGCATCATTTATCATAACGACGACGTGAGACTATACAGCTACAGGAGATGCAAGATACAAGAGATGAGATACAAAAACAAAAAAAACGAGATACAAAACCAGAGATACATACTTTACGTAGTATACGTTAAGATACAAATACAAATGCGCCAAGCAAAACGTGGCTCAAAGCTCAAAAGCATGTTAAATGTTGACATGTTCCGGAGGGGGGTGACTGCCGCCGCCTGGGCTTCACTTCACTTCACTTGGCTTGGCTTGGATTGTCTTTTCGGGTACAGGGTACATGGTATGGATGTAAGTGAGATTGTTATGCGTGATAAGTTGAGGCACATTAGAAGGAGTTGTGAGTGTGAGTGTGTGGGGGGCACGGCACGGGACAGACAGGCAGTTGCTCTGGCAGCTGATCATTTGTATTATTTATTTTTCGATTTGGGCAGCTAAGCAAAACTGCACACAGCCAATGCAGCCAGTGACATATTAGGTATAAGGTCTTAGCTCGGCTTGGGGTTACGCTTGGGTTGGGGAGAGGCAAAGCTACAGCTTCCGGAGTTCCGGATGCGACCACGTGGTACGTGTGACTCTTAAAACGCAGGACAACATCATTTATCATTTATCATCTATTGCAATTTCGAGTTGGGCAGGAGTTTCTGGTTCTGGAGTAGCGGTGGAGGGATGCATATATGTTTGCAGTGACAACTTTTCGTAACCGCAAAAGAACAAAAAATGAATAACAAACTGTGTCTAATGTTTGGTAAATGGTGTGATACACTAAATTGGTTGGTGGAAATTTTTGCAAAAAAATAAAAGAAGTTGGAAAGCCAACTTTTGTATATCCTGTGAATGGTATTTAAAAGAAAGGGCCTTTGAAATAGATTTCTTTAATGATAGTCTGCCCATAAGATACAAAGTTTGTTTCTTTGTATGAAAATTTTTTTTTATTGAAGTTAGTTTCTTGTAATTACAGTCAAACTTCGGTATAACGAACTCTACTACAATAAATTTTTCCACGTAATGATGCATACTGCTTTGATGATCATCTAATGTCAAACTGTCAAAAATGTGTAACGAATTTTCTAATATATTTATATGCGCTGTAGGAAAGTTCGACTGTACTTAAGTTTATGTTTATGAGATAAAAATATTTCAAAAATCTTTAATCGGTCTTGTGATAGTTGTTATTTAACATTTTCTTTAAGCTCAGTTGCCAAAATATTTCGGAATAAATTTCCAATTTTTTGCTGAATCGTAAGACTAAGATATTATATATGAAAAACATATTCTAACAGAAAGTGGTGTGCAAGAAATCGCTTTTAACTTAGTAGCAAAGTTATTTCTAGTTTTGAAACTTGTCTCTGTTCCTTTATGAATAAAAATCTAAGAAAACTATCTCCCGTTTTCTATTTTAGCAACATTCCCAGGGTACATATAATGCAGTCAGGTGAAGCGTGCCGGAGCTAAGCCCACTATTCATATAAACTTTAAAAAAATACAATATATGAGAAGCTCACGTCCAAAAAATTGAAGAGTAATTATTTGCAATACGTCCATTTACGTTTAGAGATCTTGCTGATGATTTGAGAATCTTAAGAGGAGCCTTAAACGCGTCAAATCTCAATTGGTACCGAAAACACAGAAGTTTTTTAGAATATTACTGCTTTGATTGCCCACACTGCCTAGCACTATATCGCTAGCTCAAAGACACTGTTTGCCCAAGAAAATCTCTATTAATTGAGGACACCGCCGTTCGGATTCGGCTATAAACTGTAGGTCCCGGTTTCTCTTTGAAGAGTTATTAATAGAGATCCCCATGCTAAACCTGAAAAAAAAAATAGTCAAGTCAGAAAATTATTATTACTTCGGCCCAGAACCACCAACTTCTGGCTATTCCCTAAACTTAAAAGACCACTATTTATAAGTACATTATGTCCAGAGAGCATTATTTTGATAGAAATTAAATAGAGTATAAATAATAAAAAGTTTTTAAATAAAAATTTTAATTTCGTTCTTGTCCAGACTCCCCCAAAAGTTGGAAAAATGGGTTGAGAGTCTTTTGTGAGCTCCGATATATACACCTCAAAGTGAAGAACTACAAACCAAAGTAGATTTTTTGGTTACAAAAAAACAAAAATCCCCGATGAGATTGAAAAATATCAGAGAATAAACCTCTATTCAAAACTAAAACTTTGAATTGGTATGGAAAGTCTTTAAATAGGAATCTGAAATTCGTAGTATAAAAATAATTATTTTTCAAAGAATTTTCACAATACTAATATTAAAAAACTTTGAAAATTAAAATAAAGAACTTAGTCTTAGTTATAGTCAGTAGTTTAGGAATAAAAATAGTTCTTCTTAGGTTTTTGTATATTTCCAATAAAGGCTTGACCTCCTCAAAACAAACAAACCTTAAAAAACATTCATCGATCTATGGAGCTTAATTTACACATTTTATAAAATTATAAAAACTTCATTTCAAATTAAAGAATTATCCTAAAACAGTTGGCCCCTCAAACCCCCCTATGGGAGCTATATAAGCTATAAAAAAATAAAAAAAGCTAAAAGGATAAATTACGTTTTGTTCTCTGACCATCTCGAATCAGGCGTCATACGGACAGAGCGGATAGACGCCATGGGTATATCGACTTCTCGAGTCACACTATTATACTTTAATTGGGTGACGTCCTCTACGTTCCAACATTTTCGAAAAAAATATTACAGAGACGTTAACTTTGTCTATATACTAAGTAGTTTAGAATAAAGTTCTTCTGCCTTTTGTATTACTAAGGCTGTCCCATATACTAATATAACATCTAAACTAAACCATAAAAAATAAAGCTAAACGCATACGTTTAATTCTAAAAAATAGAGTGAATAGATTTTGAAAACTGTTTCATAATAAAGTTGACCTAAAAACTAGCTTGCGCCCTTTAAATCCTACTACTACCTATTCTTGATTGGAGCATAGAGCTCTTAGTTTTATACTAATTACGCAGTTCCCTTCAAATATTACAAAGACGTTAGCTTTCATAGCTAAATTTGGATATGCCGTATTAATAGTTACCATAAAAAAACTAGGTATTTGCATAAACATCTGGCTGAAATTTTTTTTTCTTCTATTCAAACTGCACTGCCCGAGCTGAAGAATTCTTTTTTAATATGAAACAACTTAATTGTAAAGCATCCTTGACTAATGCGTGGAATTGGCAGGCCTTTGTTAGCTCGTTTTATACTCCAATATTTTTTAGGAAGTCTAATTGCCTCTAGGTAAACATACAAAAAAAAATAAGAAAAAACAATCCCATCGCAAATTATGACTCTGCTACCGCTGATAGGCAGTGCCTCTTTGACCCAGCTGCGGAACTTAAGAGGTTTTTGCAGCAAAAAAAAAAATCCGCATACCAAATCGGTGCAGCAGAAACTACTTCACGAATTTCTACGCTAATTACATGAAAATGGAAACCAAACTAAAAAACAATTTTTTGAGTGTCTCTAATAGTAGTCGGTCTAGCAGAGAAACGGCAGAGACTTGGTCTAGTCAACTAGTGCACTATCGGTCTCGGTTGCACAGTCACAGTTTCCTCAGGTTTTAACAATGGTCACGACTTTGTGCAGTAGCAAACTATTAAAAAAAAAAAAAAAATACTACTGACAACGACAACTACAACGACATCATGACTGCACGCTTTGAAAAATTCGACATACGATACAGAGTTGTCGCGCCCCAAACTCCCCCAGAAGCCTCACAGAGGAGACTATGTATGCAACACGCCCAGCGCGCAGCATCCCAAATAAAAAAATAGAAGAAGCAGAAGTAGAAAAATGCCAGCCAGTTATGAATACACAAAGGTTAAAAAAGTTCAAGAGCCTCCTACAGTATACATTGCCAGCAGGTCGTGCTGGGCACATGCGAGTGACATTTACTCGTGACATGACGTCTAGGTAGACAACGACGACGACGGAGGCACTTCAAGATCCCCAACCAAAGGAAAGGCCCGACCCGGCCTGCCGCCTGCAAGTGCAATAAAGCGGCAACTTTCACATGAACCTGTGAACTCGCTCCACTCTACTCAACTTGGAGTAGCTTGACTTGGCTCGACTTGGCCTAGCTCACCTTTTTTTTTTTTTATTCCCGACAATCCAATAATGTCTCAAAGCCCATTTAGGCCCGACGACGACAACGCGCAGTCAAAGGGTCAATGAAAGCGTGCAGTCAGTCAGTCAGGCCCCTGCCTCAGGGGCCATTGCTGCATTTGATTAAGTCATGGCGCTATTTTTAAAATATTATTATTGTTGTTGTTGGTTGCTTTGAATTTGTCACAGCTACGTCAGCAACATGTTGCACATTTGAAAAAAAAATCAAAACGTCGGTGCCAGGAAATTGTAGCAGCCGCCTCGACATGACGTGCCTACTGGGGGCCAATGTGTCTATAATTTTTGTGCCGCGCTGCCTGACACAATTTATACACGTAGTACATTGAAGCGGCAGAGCCAACTCGATATTGCCTACAGCCAGTTGAGTCATTTGCTAGCTTGGTCATGATGGGCTGGCTGCCTGGCTACCTCGGCTGCGCTCCTCAACGTTCCTAGTCCCTACAGTCTTCTTCTATACGTTGTCAACCTACATGCTCACTGATTTTTATTGTTATTGCTAGAGTTGTCAAAGGAAGTGCGCTGTTCCCTACAACTTCTGCTGCTTCTGCGTCTTCTTCTTCTTCTTGGCTTTTCATTTTTCGTAAATTATTTCCTGTACCAGTGCAGCCCGCAAATTTCATATACTCCTCGTATTTCTTCAAGACCAAGACTGTCAAAAGCAGCGGGAAGACGCTGCCAGCCAGCCAGAGAGTCGAGTCGTCTGTGGGTTTTATGTGAGTTGAATGCACGCAGGGCACGCACACATCACATGCATAAAGTAGAGTGGCACACTCGTAGAGATCTACTATGGCCTATTGAGCAGCTAAAGAGTTGATTGCCATATGAAGAAGACATTCTGAGACAGATGTATTGGGAAATAAATGGTATTCATTCAAGCGTATAGTTGGAAATTAACTTGGAATGCCATGACTTTGGTATTAGAAGTACAGTAACACATAGTTGAGATGTTTTAGCACTAAAAATAATAGGAAATAAAAAATTTGTGGAATGATTGCAGACAGGACATCCCGACTAGGGTAAACCTGCTCTACTCTGATTTAATTTCAAAAATTGTCTTCCTGCAGACAGTAGAATTTTGTACACTACCCTAAAGTAATGCAAAAGACGTTCCTATTATCCCATGAATAGAGTGGTCTTTGTTGTATTGACTTAAGATGTGAAGTGCCCAGATCGGTATGCTTTCCCAGGGAAGTTTGTGTCCGCTCTAGGCTGGGCAAGACCTTTTGTTTAGTGGTTTCATCGCTTTCGAGAGATTCCTGAAGAATCCAATAGTCGCATTTCCTGTAGATGGCATCGTTAAGGAGAGCCTGTATCTCCTATGTTCTTCATTTGTTTACCATGGTCTTGATTGTGGACCAAACAATACCAAAGAAAGGCGCAAGAGATGTAGTCGGGGTGGAGGCCACCTTTCGTACTAGATCATCAGTGATCGCGTTTTAGTAAGACTCTGTTTAGGGAAGATAGGAGTTGGAGGTAATTGTGGTACTCTTTAACCATCCATGGAGGAGATGCTCTATGATGATAATGCCCTGATAGCAGCTTGGCTGTTTAAATAAATAAAAATGTTTGCGCCCCTAGTTCCCTTGTTAAGGATACTGTTGGCGCAGATCTCTATGGCATAAATATCTGCTTGAAAGACGCTGGTCCAAATACCCATCTGCAATAGAGATTCTGGTGTTGGGTATAGCGACTCCAACACTTACACACTGCTCAGTTTCGGATCCATTCGTGTACCATTGTTGCCACCGGAGGTTTTCACAGGGGCTGCCTTCATCCCAAGTCTACCGACTTGGGAAAAAGAGATTCGAAAACTAATTTTTTTTGGTATCCCCCAAAGGTAAAATTATTTTTATTGTTTTAGTCTACTTAAGATTAAAAACCGTTTTTCTTTACAAACAGACTTCTTCGCAAATGATAACTATAAATAAGAACTGCAATACTTCAGTCTTCATTGCTTGATAACACTAGTTTACAAATGTATGGGTCATCGCGTGAACCTTTGTAAAAAAGTTTTTTTTAGGGTAATTTTGGGTCGAAAAACACGAAAATTACATTAATTTTTTTTCTTAAAACCGTTTTCGAGATTTTTTCGAAAAACATGTTTTTGGGCACTTCTTTCAGTTATTCGTCAATATCTCGTGAATCGACATGAAAGACAATTAGATCGAAAAGTATTGATGTGCTCTTTACGGTGATGTATGATATGTACAGATTAAGTAAAAAGTATTGAAGTTTCAAGCAACCAAAGTCGAAAAATGTGATATTTTCGACCATTTTTCAAAATTACAAATCTTCAGTTTGTTTTTTATTAACGAGATTGATTTCAAATTTGATCTGAAAATTAATAAATAAAAATTGGATACATTTTTAAACGGATATTTAAGGCATTTTGCCATCAAAGTTGCACGTCAAAGTTCTTTCTTTTGAAGGTTTTGTCACCAAAATGTGCTGTGGCTTGTTAAGATTAGGATTCGGAGAAAAGGTGATCTGAACTCCAAACACGAAAAACAATTTTATTTTGCGTGGCTGTGTTATTTGAAATCGATTGCTGGAATAAAAGAAACGATTACCAGATTCGAAATCAGCGAACCGAAATTTGCCAGTAAAGATTGTTTAAGAAGAGGTAGTGATCAATTTTGTTTACTAGTCAGTCCTATTTAAATTTTTAAAAACCTGGGAATACTTTATATGGAGCATGTAGATCATAAGATTCCAGTCAGAATGAGATCCACAGTAAACCTAGTTTTAAGATTACTGTGATCAATCGATAACACTCAAACGACCCGTCAGCGAATTTCACGACTAAAGTGCTTCAATTGATATTCGTTTAAATTTAGCTGAATACAAGCCAGCAACAAAAAATCGCAAAACGAAACCACAAAAGATTTAAAAAAATCGTAATCTAATTTTAAGAAAAATCTTTTGTCGTGAACTGAGATCAGACATTTACGTGCTGGGAGCCATGCAGTGTGCCTTCAGACGCTATAATTCTTGGAATAATATAATGAGTCTTTTACGAAACTGATATTATTACTTCTACTTCTTTGCTCGTTTTGAGGTATCATTTTTGCATATTGGGAATGCACTATAATTGTTTCTGTCGAAAATAATGTCATTATTATAGAAATAAAAATATCTCATTGCAAAGGTAAACATAGAAAATATTGCCATGGAAAATTTTGTGCATTTTTTTATTGTGCTATTGTATTTCATGACATATTGCTGAAAATTAAGAGTCTAAAGCGAAATACGCGAAAATTTGTCATTAATGATTTTTATTTAAAGAACAATGTCTATAAAATATCAAACTATTAAAAATGTAGACCTAACAGGCAACCTTTTTATAGTTAGGAACGCTTAGTAGAAAAATTAAACAATTTGTGTGGGTTATTTTATTCCCTCACAATGACCACAAAAGCAACTCAGCACTTTATTTCCTTCAGTTGCTTAGATATTGTTTTTTCAAGTCTACCTCATCCTTGGACACCTAGCTACTAACAATTAGTCCAACATCAATAATCTAATACATTTCCATGCAGGCCATTTACTTGTGTGGTCGCATTTATTGGTTCATAATACAAAAATAACATTATTTGGATGATAGTTGGCCATACAGACATCATTCCCATTCTCATTATCATTAACATAAACATCATAACAAAACAAATGAGTTGCAATCGTTGGCAGCCATGGTAGAACGCTTCATTAACCCGCAGCAATATCAGGGTCTACTTCTACTTCTACATCATACGTCATCTGTTGTCCGTCAGTTGGTAGTATGTTTGGGCAAACACCGCAGCCAGGTCAAACCACAAATGAACCCAAGGCAAAGAGATGGAGAACAAGCTGTACAGACGTCGCGACGTAAAGAACCCAAGAATAAATCTCAGACTTGGCCAACAACAACCATAACAAAAGATGACTACCTAAATTGTGTTGGTCAAATGTTGTTGTCTTTACCTTTCTGAACTGTCCCTTTGGCTGCATGTGTGTCTTCTCGTTTAAACCTAGCAAACTGTGATAGTTGGGATGACCTGAGTTGTTTTTGTTATAGATTTTCAACTTGAAGATAAACTCGAATATAGTTTCGAGGAATTCCCTTAACTCGAGCGCGAATGTTTATTTATAAAGAATGCAATGGCGACTGTCTGTACGTGGCGAGCAAACAAACTTTGAGCATAATATGAAAATGGAGTGGATCTAGATAAGTTCTGGTTCCTTTTATTTATTAGGTCTGAGTTAATTTGGCTTTGTGACGAGTTCATGTGTATTTACATGCAAATCGTTAAAAAGTATATGATATAATTTTTGCGAGGATTGAAGTTAAACGTATATAAGCACTATTTAGAAAACTAGGTGGACTCTTAAGAACTTTTCAATAAAAATATAGATTGCAATACTTATACCATTCTGCAAACGAAGCTCTATGGATATTTCGGAAAAGAACTGGATTCACAAAAAAAAAAATGTTTAATTGATTCTCATATTGGCCATATCTCCCCTAGCAGGGAAAAGTAAGGATGTAATAGACCAAAATTTTTCAGTTTTTGGGAATCAAAATATGTGACGAATTTCAATAAGTGCAATTTTCTAGGGCCTTATATCTGGTTTCTCCATATCTCCATATTTGGTTCCCGCAATAGCGTGGGTTTTCATAAACTTCTATAACTACCAAATATATTGTATCAAAAAATACGCTCTGAATCTAAGTTTTGACACCAGATTGAACGCATTGTGTCAGTGGCGAAAAACGGTGCCCTTTATGCTTTTGTTATAAAGCCCTTATCTCATAAAATGTATTCCTCTTTCTCATTCCAGGAGTCTCCGCAGAGGTCTACTATGTGCGCGAGGGTCACATCAATAATTATGCGCTGAACTTTATTGTGCCGGTGCCCGCAAATGTGCGCGACATAAGCTTCACCTGGCAGTCTTTAGCTGGTCGTCCCTTGCCTTATAGCATTAATGTGGTCACCTCGGATCAGGAGGTGCTGCCACGACCCGCACTTAATGTTTCCCAGATTGGCGAAATACCCACCTATATACAAACCTGGGCCTTGGCGCTCAAGTGCAGTGGTCTGCGTGCCGCTGAGGTTGATGTTACAGTCAGTCTTGAGGTAATACTTAATCGAGCGCTAAATAATGTCACCCACTTGGTGTTCAGACGCAAAAAGATTTGTTTGCTCAACGAGAGCGGAGAGACGCAGACACCCAGCGATGACGTAGATGATCCATTACTGTTGGAGACAGTTTTGCCACCCCCCACAGGACTGATTACGCTTGTGGTGGGCGTGTCGGTGGCTTTGGCCACGGTATGCTTTCTGCTGGTGGCCGCCTACTGTATCAGGGGCGCAGCTGCCAAACGACAACATCATCAACATGGTGGGCAGCCCATGCGCACATCTAGCTTCCAAAGACTAAACACACATCCGCCTTGTCAATCATCATTGGGTTCCGCAGCCTATATGACACCGTCTGTTATTGGACCCGTGCGTGCCTCTTCGCTGCCACGCAAGGTGGCCGTGGAGCAGCAGCAGCAGCCAGAGGAGCTGCATCGACGCATTTCGGAGCTGACTGTAGAACGTTGCCGCGTGCGCTTGTCTAGTTTGCTGCAGGAGGGCACCTTTGGACGTGTCTATCGTGGCACCTACAATGACAATCAGGATGTGTTGGTCAAGACAGTGGCGCAGCATGCTAGTCAGATGCAGGTTTTGTTGCTGCTGCAGGAAGGCATGCTGCTGTATGGCGCCTCACATCCGGGCATACTCTCTGTGCTGGGCGTATCTATAGAGGATCATACTACACCATTTGTGCTCTATCCGGCTTTGAATAATACACGTAACTTGAAGCTCTTTTTGTTGGAACCGGCCTGTGCGCGTACTGTGACCACCATACAAATTGTAATGATGGCTTCCCAGTTATCCATGGCTTTGGATCACCTACATAGCCATGGCGTGGTGCACAAGGACATTGCTACGCGGAACTGTGTGTAAGTATTTTAAAGCAAACGCTGCGTTAGCATTGGTCTGAGCAACTTTTTGTGCACTTGCAGCATTGACGATCAACTGCGCGTTAAACTTTCGGATAGTTCATTGTCGCGCGATCTGTTTCCCTCGGACTACAATTGTCTGGGCGACAGCGAGAATCGACCTGTTAAGTGGATGTCTCTAGAGGCGCTGCAGCACAAACAGTTCTCCGAGGCCAGCGACTCTTGGGCCTTTGGCGTGCTGATGTGGGAGCTATGTACATCGGCTAAACAGCCTTATGCCGAGGTGGATCCCTTCGAAATGGAGCATTATCTAAAGGATGGCTATCGTTTGGCGCAGCCCTTTAATTGTCCCGATGAGCTGTAAGTTAAAATTTATTTTTTACTACTTTAAATTAGAAACTAAAGCCAAGTCTTGCACATTTGCTTTTCTCTTCCGCACTCTAACAGCTTTACCATAATGGCCTATTGTTGGGCGCTATTACCCGGAGAGCGTCCCACTTTTGCGCAATTACAGTCATGTCTGGCGGACTTTTACTCACAGATAACTCGCTATGTCTAGAAGCAAGCTTACTTTTAAAGTAAGCAACTCAATGATACTTATAACACATCAAATCGGTTCTCGAATTCCCCCAAATCCTAGTTAGTTAAAGTTAGTTATGCCCACGTCTCCCATAGTCTATATATACAATACTTTGTTAAATATTTGCCAAATCTAATGTGTAGGTTCTTTATAAATATTTGGGAGATTACTCTTTGTATATAGTAAAACGATTTATGTTTTAGGTTTTCTTTTAGTTTTAATAACGAAAGACTCATATATTTGTATGCATTTATTACCAGATAATACCTAAAGAAATATATAATATACAAACATACATGCATATACGCAATTGCACAGTTTTTGTACAATTTGGACATAGTTTTACAAGGAACTGCGCTGCAGTATATGGGATAAGAGTATTGCGAAAACTACGAGCATTTATACTCAGCGTTTAAAAAGTAAAAAAAAAGTGGTTTTTATCTCTCCTCGCTCTCTTAGAAATGTTGATAGGCGCTAAAAAATGTTGAGTACTGCTGGAAAATGTTGCTAGCTTCTGTTAGAAATTGTGCTAGCTTTATTGTGTTGATAGCTGCTAGTAAAAATGTTGGTAGCTGCAGTTATAACTATTAAGTGCTGTTTAATTTTGTTTACAGAAGTCGACTTTTTAGCTTTTTAGTTTTATGTACCATAATAAAAAGGTATTTTCTATTATTATTACTCGACTCATTATTAGTCAACTTTTATCAACAAAATCAAACAGTTCTAAATAGTTCTACTTAAAGCTACACCATTTTTCGTACAGCTATTAACAAAGTCAAACAGCTCTCAACATTTGCTATCAGCTACCAACATTTCTATTAGCAGCTAGCAACAAAATCAAAAGACTAGCAACATGTTTACCAGTAGCTAGCAACACTTGTCAACAGCTAACCACATTTACACAGCTCTCCAGCAGCTCTCAACAAAACTAGACAGTTTTTGTGCATGATCCAACAATTATTATTATTACTCTGGAATAAATAGCACAGGTTAAATTTTGTATGGTAGCTATATGAAATACTGGGCCAATTCTGATCAACTGCACACAAATATGATGATTAATACGAAACACATAAATACATGTCAGAATTTTTTTTTTATTTTTTTAAATATCGTGACCAAATTTATGCCAGTTGTTTAGTCTAAATATTTGTATGAAGTTTGAAAAAATTGGTGCGCTATTTTATACAGCTGCCATACAAAAATTGAACCAGTTTGCGGCACCTTGTAAAATTCTTGCACCACGTTTTGCCTGCGACTGCTCCGGCAGATATTGAAAATTTAAAGAGCTGCAGAAGTAGTGAGATCCTTTTAAACGCTTTTTATACTCACTGCCAGAAACCATGTACTACGTCACGCAGTTCCAGCAAAGAGAACACCTTTAACGGAAATCAAATATAGTGATATTTATCTTAACAATTAGTTATATACAATAAAACGTTTTAACCGTATACTTAAACTTCAAAATGATAATAAGAATATTTCTAAAATAGCACATATACGTATATTAAATAATTTGAGTATATTTATGCCAATTTTTTTAGTAAGTACTTAACAATAAATGTGAAAAAATATATAATGAGATACAATAAATATGTATGCAAACATTTCCAAAATCAAAAAGAATAAGCGTTTTGTTTTTTTTTTCATAGTGTGCAACTAAAATCTCTGCAAGGACACGCGTTAAGGGATAAAAATTTTTTTAAATTATTTTTGATTTATTAGCTGGATGCATTTTATTCACTTTTAAAAATTCTTCAACATATTAGAACAAAATTTGTATCTCAACTTATAGTATCGCCCAAATTTAAATCAGACATCGCCATGCTTTCTTTTTATTTTGACTTTTTTTCGAAATCATAGATATAGTGGAGCGACTTTCTTTATTAAATTGTACAACGCATGTCCATTAAAAAAGTATTTGAGGCGATTTAGGTAAGGTAAGTTATTAAAATGGCTTTTATATAACTTAAAACGATTATACCAAAAATAGAATGTTACCTTTATAAACAGAAGTTATTCCCAAAAAAGTTTTAATTTTTTGTCGATTATTTATTTAATTTGGGTACACTACACAAAAGTTAAAAAGTTTTAAAAATATAAAAAAAGATGGCGTACGTTAAACTCGGGCGCGGACGACTTTGGTATACCCTGTACCACCACATTGATTACGAAATCCAAAAAAAATATCTGCCAAATTCGGTTACCATATTTTTATAAACAAAAAAAGTCGAATTTTGCACCAAACACGCTTTTTGACCGATCTGTCCTATGGGGTATATATGATATAGACAACCGATTTTGATCAAATTTGGTGCAGTGATGAGAATTTCTAAAAGACATCCGAATGCCAACTTTGGTGTCGATATCTTTATAAACAATCGAGTTATGAACTAAAAACTTTTTTTTTTATCAAACAGTCCTACGGGAGCTATATGATATAGTCAACCGATTTTTATAAAATTTGGAACAGTGCTTGGGAGCTCATAAAAACTTCCAAGTACCAAATATGGTTACGATATCTTCGGAAACAAACGAAACAGAGCGAAGTTTGCACCAAACACGGTTTTTTTTACCTATCGTTTCTATAGAGCTATATCATATATATGAAAACTCAAAAAGACTACCTACCGAATGCCAAATTTGGTTACGATATCTTCGTAAAAAATGAATTATTCATCTTAAACTTTTGGTTTTTTCGAGGTCCTCTGGAAATAATAAATGATCTTATCCGAAAGTTGGTCTAGCTCTTACCATCTCCGGACAGACAGACGAACATCGGTATATCGACTTCTATAGTCAACCTGATCATACTTTGGATAACTTTGGGGGGTCTCCGACGACTCCTTCTATATGTTACATACATTTTCGTCTTGCACAAATTTAATTTACAGGGTATAAAAACTTTTCACTTTTACGATTTTTGTTTCGATTTTAGGTATCCCAATGGAAATTCGAAAAATAATAAATATCAAAAAAAAATTTGCGTTTTTTTGTCGTACAGAAATCCCAAAAACAAGTCATAAAACAAGAAATTGTATTAACAATTTTTTTCGGTTTTTCTCGATTTTTGATTACATTTCTGGTACCCCAAAAGGAAGTGATAAAATATGAATTTATTTAAAACAAATTTTTGGATGTCGATTTTGGTAAACGTGTCAAGGTAAATTTTACATCGATTCGATTTCAGGCATTCCAAAACAAAGGGTAATAAAATTAAAAATTGTCTGAAAATGTCTAAACATTTTTTGTTGAAAGTGAAAAGGTTTAACAAATGCTAAAAATTTTTGAAAGATTTTCTTGATTTTCGATTTGATCCATTCGAGCACCAAAATAAAGTTCTACAACAAAAAAAAACTTTTAAGTGTTAAATTTCAGCTTTTGATTTCAGGCAACCCTAAGGAATAAGAATATTAAGAAATAATACTAAAAACTGTTTAATTTTTTGTTTATTTTCGACTTGATTTTAGACACCCCCAAAAAAGTTATAAAATTGGACTTTATTACAACATTTTTTTTTTATTGTTGATTTTACGATATATTATTAAATTAAATGTATTAAAAAAATCCACTTTCTCAATTTTGAATTCGATTTCAGCTACTCCGAAGGAGGTTATAAAATAAGTACATAGTTTCATTTACGTCGATTTTCGATTAGATTCCAAATAACCTACCAGGAAAAAATTGTTAGTACTATTTTGTGAACATGTTAAAGTCGTGAAGGGGTCTTCGTTCAAGCGCACTCGGTTCAGCGAACACAGAAACATGGATGGATCTTCAAATATGAGGCTTAGCCAAGTTTTCAACAATAACCCGACCTCTTTTTTTTGAACAAAAAATAAAAGTTGGTGTAACCCTTTAGCTGAACTGGAAATCTCAGAAAAAACTCGTCACACCATCGCTAACACAATGCCGAAATGTTTTAACTAAAATAAGGTCGAAAGAGTTAGCACTCTTATGGATGGACTGATGTTTAATTTCGTTCATTGGAAAGTTTGATTTTTTACACCGAATAATTGGTAAAGAGATTATATTTATTGGTTATATGCATCTTCAAATAGACAGCCACAAATTTTATGGTTTTTCCATTAATAATAAATAGTTGCCGCAACTTGGGTTTACTTAGAGAACGCCCTCTTAACAATCGAAGAACGTTTCATAAGTCACCTGTTAAGTCCAGTTAATACCCAATTGCACGCTCAGGACGCATTTTCCAATGAAAAACTTGCATGAAAATTTATGACGACCCTTCGTGAACTGTTTTCTGGAAATCCGAAAAAGGCTGGCTCTTAGCTCTACTTAAAATATAAAAACAAGAAAAGAAAAAAGAAAAGCAGGCTAAGATATCGGAGCCTAGTCAAGAAAAGACCAAAATTAGCCATAAATTTTAATTTTACATGACAATGTTAGATAGAAGCAGGCCAAAAAGTGCTAAAGTGTTGGTAGCGCCTACAACGAAATGAAGACAAATCAATTTCGTTTGTTGTTGGCATGTCCTTGGCCAAGAAGGAGAGCAGGATAATGCTCTCTATAGAGGCGGCAGATAACCATATATCTTGTGTTTTTGTGTCGAAACTGCGAAAAATGCGCTTAAGTAGGCATTAAGCATGGCTCAACATCGTGTGTGTGTGGGTGTGTGGGTGTGTATCTATGTGTGTCCCAGCTGACAACACATGTCCTGTCCAGAGCATTGTTTGTATGTGTATCCTTACACTTTAGCAGCCATTTCCAGAGTCATATCGTAAATATTTTGACAAAATCGCTTTTGCTTTTGCTTGGGCTATTGTCATGCATGTTGCTTTTTGTTGTCCTTGTTGTTGTCGTTGCCAGGGCACCTGCTGTTCCTGCTTCCTTGCTGCTGTAATCCTTATGTTTTGTGACTTGACCTGCTTTTGTTTGTTTGGCGTTTGCCAACCTAAGCGGATTTAAACTTGCCGCCTGTTGATTCCATTCTTCCTCGAAAGCTTTAAGGCAATTCGGGATTGTCGCTGTGTTTCCGAGACATTAAGACTTACTTTAGTACCATAATTGTGTTGAACAATTAATGAAATCCGCGTTGATGCAGGAATCAAGGAATCGGCTTTAAAATTTGGGAACAAGGTTATAGTCTCCACAACCAAAACATTTACGTACCTGGGACGATTTAAGCTAAACAAAAGTTTGGCAATTAAAGGAAACCTGCTTAGACTAATTACTTGGTTATGATTATCTAGTTCTTCAGAGATTTAAGTCGTTTGAAATATATGTAAACATTGTTCAAAGCATCCAGATAGTTCATGTGTGATTCACAAACTTCACCTTATGTTGACAACCCTTCCTAAGAAAATAAGCAGACGCAGCAAGATATCGCTCTTCTCTCTTGTCTGCGGGACAAACTGAAAGAAGAACACCAAAGTCTCCAATGATCCATCTGATTTTAAAATTATAATAACTCCCGTTAGGCTCTTTTAAGAGTCATGCTTTATCTCATCAAGTCGCAATACTTCCTCTCTGTCATATAAATAATATTTCATATTCCTAAAAATCCATATGAATGCATCATTCAAAACCATTTCGACGTATTGCGCTGCAGGTAGCCCTCGTCCAGTTACGATGCCGTCTGAATTATTAATACCCATGCTCGACCCGGCACTGCAGGTGATTTTGCTAACGAGTCGCGCACTCAGTTGTTGGAATTGGAGTCCGGGGTTCCGAAACGGAGAACTGCTTGCCACAAAAGAGAAAAACAAATATCACAAGGCAATAAATTTAAATACATGCTGTTCGCTTTGGTGGGTTAACTAAAAGGTAACTCACGTTATAGCAGGAGTGGGTCCAAGTGTACGAGTATATATGTACATGAATACATACATATTCGAGTATGTAGCTGATTAGCGTGGTGTTAAAAAAGTAGCCAGCCATGTTTATAGGTTAGGTATTTTTGAAAAGTTTAATTCTTTAAAAGAAGAATAATGCATAAGGCGGAAAGCTGTTATGGAATTTAGTTGGCCTCCAGCCAATTTAACTAACTAACATGTCTAGCTCTTAAGTTACTCTGCCAGAAGGAGGTAAGTTTGTAAGTAGGTACATAAATTTGTGCCATGGGTTCATTGTCTTAAAAGAAGTTTATTTTTTTTATGTGGGATTAGAATATAAAAAGCCTATAAACGTATTTAGAGTGAAGCGGTTTTGTGCTCTTTAAAGCAACTTTTGCAACTTTGATCCAAATCTTAGAATTTAAGTATATGAGCCTAGAAGAAATTTAGTGTTTAGCCATTTTGTCATATAAAAAGCAAAGAGTTACCTTTAAGTAAAGAAAGTGAAATTAAACCAAATTTAATATAATTAACAGAATAAGTTTTGTTCACTTTAAAGGGTATTAAATATTATTGCTTACATTATTAAAAGCTATAAAATTAGATAAGAAGAAGCACAAACTCAACTTATAAACTAACCAAGAGGGTTTCACGCTTAACCTGTTGAGTTTTTGCGCAGCTTTTTAGCAAGCGTGAATACCCTAAATATGCTTTGTAGCAGACATGTACACTAGGGTGGCCATTTTTGCAACATCTCACGGTTTTAATAATGCCACCGCCTAAAAAGTTTCCTTTTTACCAGCATATAGCGCTTGATATTTGATGGTCGCGAAAATAGGTCAAAAATCACGAAAAATTTCATGTGAATGCATAAATTGGGTGGGTTTGAACATAGAAATCTTCACACCACTCTTCTATTTCCGATAAACCAGAGATATTTGCTGTTAAAGGCCCATACGCAGCATGCAAAAATTTGGCACGAAATGTCAAAAATTCATATAAAAAAAAATCCCACAAATAGTGGGATTTTTTTGCATGCTGCGTATTCTAATTTCCTAAAACGTTTTTTTCGAAATATCTCGTTTCTTGAAAAAATTTTTTGACTGCATTTTCTGTTTTAGCATTTCATTTTTCTACGGAAACGAAAAAAAAAATATCTTGAGGATACCAAATTTTTTTTAAATTTGTAAACTAGTGTAATTAATACATTTTAGAGCTAACCAAATTTCATTCAGTCCGACTGAACTATAATTCGTTTGATTGGAAATAAGTTTTTAAAGTTTATATACAGTCAAAAACGGAAAAAGTGAAAATTATGATCTTTGACCCATTTTCGATTCCATCAAATACTTTCGGATCGTCTTTAAATTTTAGTAAAAATGAAACTTTTTAGGCGATGGCATTATTGAAATCGTTAGATGTTGCAAAAATGGCCACCCTAGTGGAAATGTCTGATACAAAGCATATTTAGGGTATTCACGCTTGCTGAAGAGTTGCGCAAATTTGCCATACCAGCGGCAGCCACCTCAAGTGGCGGTGCACCCGTTTACAGCCTGGGGCGGATCTTTTGTCGGACGCTCATATCCGAACTATTTACACTTTTTATCTTTTCTGAAGTTGGGTTCAGAAGAACCTCATTCATTTTTAGTTTTAAGCTCATCTTCTAAAAAAAATTTGTTTTATTGAAGTTACGAATGGACTTAGGATTTATTATTTCTTAGAAAAAATTGAGGTTGAGAAATCAAGTTTCCGCATTGATTTAGCGTTTCTAAGTATACAGCTTAGTAATTCAAAGAAAAACGTTGCAACTTTGTGAAACGTCTTCGGAGACTCTTGTTCCAAGTCCTACTAATTCAAACCGTTGCCATTTAAGTCAATCCCTATAAAATACGCCATATGATACATATTTGTCTCAGTTGTTACTACATCTGTGCTGCGGCTGCATAAGTAGTCTTTGGTGTCATGGTGGCCACCATATGCATCCAGACCGCAGTCAAATCAAAAGAAGTGACAAATGAACTGTCAAAATAATGTAAACGACACATGTGTTGGGTGTGTTGCTGTTTGGGATGACAATGACGAGCACCATCATCCGTACCCGTACGCAGAGCCTGGCATAACTATCAAGTGTTGACAGCTGTATAAGCCGCAGCTACGTCTGAAGTCTCTGAGACAGATTTGTGTCACTCTGACAAAGCCACGGAAGCAACATAATAATTTGTAATACAATTAACGCCATGGACTAGCTCCAAAAATTGTTTGGGGCTACAAGCAAATTATAAAACACTTAATTACGCGCTTCCTGCGTGCAAGCTGTAACTTTCAACTAAAGAGCCCCGAGATGATGATGATGATGATAAAAAAACAAACAAAACTACAACAATAAGGAAACAAACTTAAAACTCAATGGTCAGAGAGCGATTAGAATCGTTTAATCGATATGCACAGGTACAACAAGCTCGTTAGGGGCGTCCAAAAAACAAGCCAAATACAATACAAAAGTCAAGAGCAGCAAAGTGGCAGTCCCAACAACAACAGCGAAGACAAAAGAACGCAGCAAGGGGAGCAGTTACGTACAAAGAGAGAGAGAGAGCGAAGAGATTCTTATCAAGCAAAAGCAAAGCCAAACTGGCAACAGACCTGGTCCAAAAGAAAGGGTTCATTATGGCTTTTATGGCTTAACCAGGCAGGGCACGTCGTTTCTACCACGACTCAGTGTTGTTTACCTTGGTCAATCGAATGCCCAAAACATTCGACTGCCTGCTGTGTAAGGTTATTTATCGAAGTTGTAGTTGTATGTGTGTACGTGTGTGTGAGTATCTGTGTGCTTCGGTGATTGGCTTGTTGTGATAATGTGAGACATTGGGACGACGACGACGCTGCACAGAGAGCAATCAATTAAAAAGGCAGCAGCACCTTTTTTTTTACGGCCTGCCGCATTGTATTGCCTGCTTCCTTGGAATCCAAAAAGAAACCGAAAAAAAAAAACATTTTATGATGCAGTCCGGCGGCGGCCCGGCACTGGGATACTCTGTAAAATGTTTTGCGAAAATTGTAATCTTAGTCAATTCTTAAATGCAAGTTATTTTATACCTATCGAACAGTTTAGAATTTTAATTTTTTTTTTAGTCTAAGGTCTAGTTACTCGTTGCCCTCCTGCTTTATAGTTATAGTATTGTTATTGTAAATAAAATAAAATAAAAAATAATTTTTTTGGCTCAAAATCTTATTTCTTACCTAAATTTTAACCTTTTTTGCTGTTGCTTTAAACTTAAGTCAAAAAGATGATATCTGCAGAAATTTCTTTGTCAATTAGGTCTACTCGTTAGGAAATGTGGCACTATGGAACTTTAGATGATTGCGTAGGGTGCCACATTGGGATTGAATATGAAGTTTTGTTTATTAGGGTGACATAAAGCTACATACCAAATTTGGTAGCTTATGCATGGCGTTGTATATACACTTTACAAATATTTGACTACAAATTTTTGCGATGTGAGCAACTCTAACAACGGTGCAGAAATGCAAAAGTGCCCGACTATAAGCGTAAACAACAACAATTCAATTCAAAATTGAAAATTGTATCGTTCAGGGCATTGAATAAGGTACATTGTGTCAAAGTTTCAGATCGATACGAAGATTTTTTGATAGGTAGATTGACCTCCGAGCAAAAACTGAAAAATTCGCGATTTTTGATGGGGTGAATCGGAAACTATCAAAAAATGATAAAAACAGCCATAAAATTTAATCGCAAACATATTTTTTCTTTATTTTTGGTAAAAATAAGGTTGAATAATACATTGAAATGAATAAATGTGGAAAAAAATTATTGTTGCCTAGTAAAATGGCACGAAAAAATTATTGTTTAAAAAAAGAGGGGAATCATCTGAAAGAGCACTACTTTTGACGATTTTCACTGACTTCAGCATTTGTAACAAATCATCAGAACTTGCAACCGGCTTGCGGGAATTTGTTTTGCTTTTTTTTTTAAGCTCTCGATATTTCGACACAAAAATAGTTGAAATCTGAGCTGAAATTCTATTCAAAACAATTATTTGACTCATTTCGACACTTCCGGATTCATCCCAAATCGTCTTTTTCGAAACGGGGTAGCGCCATTCTGTTGGCTTGCAAAAAACGAAACGAACCCTTAAGAAATTTTGAAGTATGTAAAGAGTCTAAATAATATTAAAGATATACATACTTACATTCGATTTTACCCGAGGAAATGTTGAAATTTTAGCGACACAAAAACTGAAAATAAAACTTTCAAGGTGGCAATTTATTTTAGAAAAATTATACTGAACAGAAAACACGTGTACTCGAGTCGGAGCATTATCAAAAACCACCGTCGCGACGGTCCTGAGGTTTATTTGAAAATTGGTGTCATAGTCAAATGTCAACTCAGAAATCCGTAAGGATGTGTTTTCGGATTCATCCCACTTCCAAAGTCCTCCCATTTGCCTCTAAGTGCAAGTGGCTCTAGAAAGTTTAATATACATTTCAAAGCTATAGCTAACAATTCACAAACAGTTTAAGCATGCAAGTAATCACTAAGCACACATTTGACTCCTACGTTCTTTTTAATACAATTTTATTACAAAAGTTGATATGATTATTTTTTTTATTATTTTGATGAGTTCCAGTGTTGCCAGCCTTTAACTTTTAATATTTTTCAAATTAGAGCTGAATCTCTAAATTGCTTTTAAGGCACAATTTTTTTTTATTGTATACAAACTGATGTTTTCGCTATACTGAAAATTGGTGTCATAGTCAAATGTCAACTCAGAAATTCGTTAGCATGCGTTTCCGGATTCACACCACTTTCCTCAACACTAATGAAAAAAACGACAGTCAGATCAAAAGACAATATATCTCGATATTCATCTGGCTGGAAATGGGAGCAGAAATCGACTTATTATATTAATGACTCAAAGTGTAAAGAGGGATTCTGCGCCTCTATTGGAAAAGTTTTGGGTTTTTAGACCTTGTGGTCTCTGAGAATAAGGTGTGCATACTGACGGAGTTGGCTTAATCGCTTTCCGAGCATTTTGTCGCAAAAAAACCTTATGACACATGGATTAGTGACCTTAACTTTTGTTAAGTTTTTTTGTTTGTTGAATAAATTTTAGAACAATAGGAAAATAAATTATAGTTTTTTATCAGAATCTAGATTGGTTCATCTAATAGGTATATAATATTCCCTTGACAGGTCAGGCCATGTTAATGAGGAATAGACATTATCACTTTTTTTTCTTCTGAATCCATTCCCTTTGTTGCAGCAGCTCCTGAGATAGAAAAGTACGTCTAGGCTTTTGCTTTTTTGAGGAGGAGTACCTATTGCTCCAGGAGGTGGACAGCTTCCTCTGGATATTTTCTTGGATTGTGATTCAGAAGAAATGTTTCCATAATTTATGCCGGGATGAAGAGAAAGTGTACCGAGAACTACACAAGAATAGTTAGGTCCGAGATAAGAAACTTTAATAGAAGTCTGCAGAATAAATACATTTTTTTTTCAAATGTAGGAAAATTGGAATTGAACAATATAAAAGACATTACACCAATTTGCTTGCGATTACTTAGAGCCTCTCAAGACACAACAGCTAGAACAAAAGTGAATGAGCGAGAAATTGACAACATAATACGTCATGATGAGGGTTATAGGGTTTTAAAAGGCATATGCTCTTCTCCTGCGTATTGGGAATCAGAGAAGAAGGCTATGATGGCTATGATGAAGAATACATTCGTTAGTACAGGGCTAAGGTTAATGTCGGGCCTGACCGACTATAGCATTCATGTACGCAATGGAATGAGCACTATAGAAATAAAGAAATGTACATGGGATATTATGGTCTGTATGATCTAAATTAAATAAAGAAGACCGCACGGGGGTTAGCGTACAAAAGCACGCAGGCGGCGGAGCCCTCTATTATATCTATAAACTTCGAAACTCAAAAAAATCACATTTAGAAAATAAACCTACTCCCTCAAGCTTCAGAGAAAAAGATTTCACTGCGTGGCTTAAAAAGTTGCTCTACTGAAGAACATATTGAGTCAATTCAAAAAAATTCATCTGAATCGGGATTATTCGCATTTTTGTGTCTATAACTTTCGCATCTTCTCTAGCCACTTCAGGTCTTTCACCTTCTGCCTGTTACAAGTACATGGACTCTATGGGTAAAAGGTATAAAGAATGGGAGACTCATGCCTGCGTATAGGTAATGAAGCAATTTTTACAGTAGATTTTGTAGCTCCGATTGTGTAGTGTGTGCGAGTGTGTGCAGTTGGTTTTCTTCTTACTTCAGTTTTTTTTTTTCGTAAACCTTTTGTGTTATCGCGTCATGTAGGGCACATTGCATTGCCGGCAAACAGTTAAAGCAGATAAACGATAAGGATAGCTGTGATTTATAGCAAATGCAACAGTTACACAGCTATCGATTGCATTATCGATAATTTATAATTGCTAAACAGTTCGTGAGTTGTATATGGCGTGCGTTAAATAACCTTATTTAGTTGATTGCTGCTTTCAGCTTAAAAGCTGTTTTAAACAATTTTTTTTCCTTTACAACAATACTCAAATACCTAGGTAGTTTGTTTCTCAAGGCAACTCGCAGTAATTTCTAACTAAACCCAAATGGATTTCTGTCAACGGTCCCTTTGTAGTTGCTTAGAGTCCTACCAACCTAAACTAGAAAAGCAATACAAAACTTTTTGTATTTTTAAAGCAAAATTTTGAGAACCAAAATATCGAATTGCAAATGCAGGGCTCACAAATTTTAATGAACTGCTGTAAACTTTGACATGTCTAATGAAAGATCTAGACATTTTGACATGCTGACAAGGTCGTTGATTACACTTACATAGAGGAAAACCAAAAAAAAAGAAGAGGAATAAACGATTTCCTGCATTGTCAAGTAAATTATGCAAATTATTTGAAAACGTTTAACCAAAACTCGTACACTTAACATTAATCATCTATTAGTTGGGTTTCGATGCTTATAAATATTTTAAAAAATGTATATAGAAAGGAAAACTCATAAAAGGTTCAAACTTATGGTGGTTACTGGCGCCAGGGCAGTGACATTTTGTACTTGATTTATTATCTTTAGCTGTAGAAAATATTGTAGAAATGATTTATAATCTTTATCTAGCATGCTGATCATGTGTGTGTCTCTGAATTGTGTGTTCATGTCGATACCGGGGTGTCACACAGGCCAATAGTTGTGAAAGAAACCTTAGTTAACAAAGTACCAGACTATACCAAGGCCCTGCTGACAGTTGAGATGTTTGTGAAGAGATTAGAACCACACTGTGTATAGGCATAGCCATGGCTACCCTGGTTGGATGGGAACTGCAACTGCACCTTTCATATTCAATTCATGCAGCATTGCCGCCAATTTGCCAACTTTTGCTGCTAACTTTCGAACAAATGGCAAACAAATTTTCCTTCCCACAACTGGGACCGGGGAAAAAAAGAAAAAAATTTTGTATATAGTAGGTATACAAAGAAAACTTTCACAATGAGCGCATTGGCATTGGCATACGCCCCAAAGGCAAAAAACATCGAACATATTTCTCGTGCGATTATCAATTAAATGCTGCTACAAGACCGAAAAGAGCAGCTCCAACAAAATGTGTGTCAAAGTTCAAGCATAGAAAACGTGCAACATGCTGGGGCACAGCCAAAGTCAAACGACAAAAATCCATAACCACGAAGGGAACCAGCTCGAGACAGCGGTGGATTCATAAAAAAAAGTTTTAAAGGGGGATTGAAATTTTTAATGTAATGCGGCAGCTTTGGTTGAGTAGTGTAAACTATTGATTGGTTCGGCAAGGGACTAGTCGACTGAGTGAGTTCCAGAAATGCCGGTTGAGTATATATTATATTTTTGAATCCAAAAGTAAGTAGCTTGCACTCAGGTAATGTTCAGTAGGGACACGCGTTATAAAAAGCGCGTTATGCGAAGAATTTAAAAATAAAATGATGCATGGGTCAAGATTAAAAAATATTTTATTATATTTACTTCATTTTTAATTCCTTTGAGGAACATAGGGCTGTATTCCAGTTTCAGTAATCGGGTTTGGTTCAAAGTGTGATTGGCCCAAATATCCTAGTCTGTGCTGAGGCTGCCTGCTCTCGCCACCAGACGGGCTTCCAAACATTATAAAGATGTCTGGCGACAGTAGACTTCTTAGCAGTATCGTTTGTTGTTGTATACTCGCCTACATCCCAGGACGTCAAGGTGGTAAAAGACCAGCCCGATAGGTCGCCTGCCGTTTTGGATTGCTGCTGGCTTCGAATGCTTCCCCTCGGCCCTACCGGCATGGGAGGCCCTGTTAGTAGCTATGCTACCGTCGGCATCGCCCTCAGAATCGTTACACCTACTAGGCTCCCTCACCACGTCAAGGTCGTAGTCCCCGAGGGGGAGGATTTAAAATAGTAGGACGGAATGATTCGGTAAAAATCCTCGAAATAGCACCCGCAGTCACCTTAGAACTCGCTTTTCGAGATCCTCTGCTGTCACTTCTCCTTAGGACAGCTTCCCTTGAAGTCCCTATTGAGTTGAGAAAAGTGGAAGAAGTCCGGTGGTGCAATATCTGGGCTGAACGGCGGGTGGGGCAAGGTGGCATCCATGTGCTTTTTCAGAGACTCCCTCACCAGTAGCTTCCAAGAATCGCTTATGTCTGTTGGCACGCTGTGGACGCTTTTGCGTATCCTGTCGAAGTATGTCCACATCAAATTTTGCACTAACAGTTTGTGCAGGGGAACAAACTTCCTGTGAACGACACCACGAAGGTCAAAAAACGAATGAGCAAAAATTTGACCCTAAATTTATTCAATCTAGCTTTCTTCAGATGCGGTTTTCCCGAGTTTGACCCATAATTTAATGGAGTAGTGCTCCTCGACTACACTTTTTAACGGATGAGACTTCTGTGTCATTATGACACTTCCCACAGAAATAGGAGCATAGAAAGGATTTTATGAGAACTGTTGAGGGGGTGAAGGGTGTTTGACTTCAACAAACTTGAACTGGGTGTGGACAATGCACCTCTGTAAGATTGGGTGGCTTGCAGTTTCATCCCAAAATTGAAAAGCATGGAACGTAAATTTCAGGAAGAATACATTTTGAAAAAAAAAAACTTGGAACGGGAACACAATCAATTCAGACATCGTAAAAACATCGAAACTCAGCTATTTTGGGGAAATTTGGAATACCTTATATTCTCCCCAAGATGCGCCACTGTCTCGGAAGCATGGTCAGTCACTTAGCTGCTTATGGGTGAGGCCTAGCGCAGGGAGTGGGTAACCAAGTGGAAACCAAGGCAGACACCTACGTACTGTTCGGTTCAGGTTGAGTTCGTTTGGGTTCGCTTTGGTTCGGTACGTTTCCGTTGACAAGTATGTTGAGTTATGGTCGCAGCAAGCAAATAATTGCAAAATTACAACTCTGCAGCTTTTGATGCTGATACTGCTGTTCCTAGTGCTGCACGTTGCATGTTGAAGGCTTTGCTTTTGTGGCCAATAATTTATAAGGTCGCCTTTTGGCCAGTTCAATATGAAAATGCCTACAAATTATTGTGGCCAGAGAAAAAGATAGCTTTCGTCTAGTTAGTCGTAAGTCCGTCTTTCGGTCTCTCGGTCTGTTGTTCCGTCTGTCTATCTAGCTGCATTCAACATAAATTTCCATTAGAGTTGTGTGCTGCAGATTGTTGCAACGACAAGTTGCATGTGGCATGCTGCTCGTTGGAACCATGCGTGAAAGCTGCGCCAGGAAATATCTTTCGGCAGCCGCAAATAATTTTCTACGTTTGCGTTCGCACTTTGACATCTGGATGTTGGGTTTGTTGGATTGTTGGATTTTTGGGGGCATGCAACAGAGGCTTGGTATCTGGCATATTACAATATTTGTCTTTCTGTTGACATTAAAATGCAATTTATGCAGCGTCATTATTATCAACATCACTGTAGAATCCGAAGGTCTCCAAGACACAGTCATTGTGTGCTAGTTTAAAGCTAGGATGTGTATTCCACAAATATATTTTACTGCATATTAGTATATCTACGTATTCACTTTACGATTTTTTGTATTTGCTTAATGGCTTTCAGCTAGATTTAATGGACTTTTGGTTAGCAAAAGCAAAAGCTGTTAAAGTCTTAAAGTTGGTTGAAGATTTACTTTGGCGTCGTAAACCATGAGATATTGTATATGCCAACGAAGTTAAATGGCTTTTTTTACTTTTGAAAGTTTGAAAACTATCTTTTTAATGAAAAATATTAAAATATGGTCACAGGTGGCTCGAGGTCACCCACATTAGCTCGGACAATTATTATATAATAAAAGATGATTTATTTTAAGCTTCAATGTGTCTTTTATACATTCACGTGGGGGTCAGGGTTATGATTGATTTGCGCAAAGAAGGTGTTGTTAACAATGAAGGATGCGCAACAGACCACAAACGCCGTATCCGTCCACTTAGAACTCGTAGACTAAAGCAGTTGAGAACCCCAATTTTTAATTAAAAAATAATGCACAATCTTCGTTGTATTATTTTACGACAAGGAAGAAGACAAAGCTTAATGTCTAAGTTTTATTCTATTCCAAATTATTTTCAGCTTCAAATACTAGAACTAATAATACAGTTGGTCCTGCTGATTAGGACAACGAGGGGTAAATCAAGGTTGTGCAAATGAATGTATCATAGATTATCGGAACGCCTTGATCTTAATGATTTTAAGTACAAGATTAACCAAACTTAAGGATCCAGTTAAGTTCTGATTTTTTTCAATGCCACTTCCACCCCTTAATAATTTCAAATTGCTAAGATTTCTATAACTACATAGTCACAACTTCGAAAAAACATCTTCGATTATTTTGATATTATTCGATCTGAAACGATTATAATTATAAGCGGACCATAAAAAATGGAAATAATTGCATTATAGTATTTTAGACGCCAGACTTCGACTCCTTGTAGTGATAGCTAAGTTAGAAATCGTTGGCCTTCAATCTTAAAGACGGTTTGAGTCCCAGGTTCAAATCCACTCGATAATTTTTTTTAATGCTTGAATATTTCTGCAATTCTTTATTTATGTTCCATAAGTTTGATTTTTTTAATTATTCCTTTCTTTCGCACATATTTTTCATATTCTAAGATACTTGGAATCTGAAACATCGTTCCCTTTCTGTTCGGCTTTAAAAAACCTTCAGATATTTTTTTTAATTTTATTATTTATTTTTTGTACATAGTTATCTTTGGTATCACCTATCCGATTGTGATGGGCAACGTGCGTTATTCACTCCAGACCGAACTTCACAAATTTCGTCCGCCCTGATATATAACGTCTTTTCGTTTCGGTTAATAATAAAAAAATTGCGATGCTGACTATTTTTGGCACCAAAAGTGCCTTTTAAAATCTATTATGGAAAAAATAAAATCTTTTTAATGACGCATTACACATCCATACAAAAAAAATCGATTCAGAAGTGAGCCATCACGATAGTTCTTTCCGCAGGGCTTTGTAAATGTGGCTTAACGACAACGCGCTTCATTGAAACTGAGAGCTGGATTTCGGAGCGTATCTTAACGCGATCGAAAGTTACTTCGCGAAAAAGGCGTTGGGCTTGCTTTCTTGAATCGTCTTCGAAGTTGGAGAGTAACTATAAGATAACAAACCATACTGCAATATCTCAGGTAATAGAATTTTGGGCGGTATTCTGATTATGATGCCAAAAATAATTTTATCTTGGTTCGAAAGTCCTTGCGTTGAAGACGAGACCTGATGTATAAACTCGTGCGAAATTTTAAGGGTTTGATCAGTGACGGATCCACGGGGGTCCGGAAGTTGGAAAAATGGATTGAAAGTCTTTTGCGTGCTCTGATATACATACATTTCGAAGTGAAGAACTTCCCAATACCAAATTCTAGATCTGCACCTGGGTTTGATTATAGTTCAATATAGTAGTTTGCTATCATCTCTACGATGTAAGACAGGACTCATAAGAAATATCTTAATTTAAGACCAAATGCAAAGAGCTCTACATAGAACGCATTATTTATGAGAAGATTCTAATCATAATTGTACGATGCAAAATATTTAACTTGATAAGAACTAACATAACTTGATAGGAACATCCAAAATTGCCAACCAAGTCAACAAACTGCAAGTCCAAGCAATTGTGAGTTCTTAACGTTCCTTTGCAAAAAAGACCCCCAACAGCTTAAGTCACAAGCCAACTAAAGAAAACCACATGAAGTCTCTTTCCGCACACGCCTTACAAAAGTAACTCAGAAGATTTTGTGGCACATCTAGGCGTAACCCAGACAATGATTGCAACTCTGCGTGCCTCTGTCTTTTGGGTGACAAAATGTAAATTAAACAAAAATTCTCCATTACCAAATGTAGCCTTTGCAGGCGTGACATCGTCGAAAGTGTCACGCTGTCTTTATGAAGGCCTTACTCGGAGTTTGAAATCGTATTATGGGACACATTCAGGTAGTTGTTGAGGGAATCTGCCTGGAGTTTTTGTTTGGATGTGCATTGAGCGGAAAAGGTGATTAGGTTAAACAAAGTATCTGTGGAAAATGGATTAGATAAAGTTTAATTGAGGTCAGAGGACTGTGGAAAATGAGCAAACGATGTTGGCTTTGAAGTGAAAGATTGATTCTTTGCTGAGGGTGCTCCTAATTAAATGGTGTAGTGAGAAAATTGGCTGAAGATAGCGGGACAGGGTGGGTTAGAGTAATTATATAGAAGATTTCGTTGAATTTGTTTAGGAAATGACATGTAGGTGGTTTAAGTTGTGAGCTGTATGTTTTAGATTTTAAATTAGGTTTTAATTTAGGTGATGTATATCCTTGCGTACTGTGTCGAGGAAATCCTTGGTTTCTAACGTCTTTGGCAAGCATCTGATAGTAAGATTAGCAGTATCTTGTAATCGTGTCGCTTCCGCCTAAAGAAAGTCCCTGTAGATGATTGCAATGATGTGAAAGAGGACATTGTTTATTAAATGTAGTGATAAAAGTGGCTTAAGACAGTGGGCACAGATTGTCAGAACAATGATAAAGCAGTTTTCGTTTAATGTTGATAATCAATATGTAGTGGAATTCTAAATGCTAGAAAGTTTTTCCAATGTTTTAAGCAGGTGACACAAGGACAAAGTAAAGCGACATCTTTCTGTACAAATAAAGTTACAAGTTTTTGGTCAGGTGTTAACCATGCCATCAATCCCAATCATAGATGACAGCGTGGATATTCCGACGTCTAACAATAATGCAGTCTAAATTGATGTATAGTGGGACTCAGAGCAAAACATATCGATGGTCTCCGGTTGCATTGTGCTGGTTGAATGGATGCATTAGATCAAAATGCACCTCGTCTTTAACTCAGGAAGGGTGACCAAGAGGCTAATCTTAGTATGGAAAGCGCTGTTCAGTGAGGTCAAGGTAAAACAACAGCTCGGCATGAAGTTTTAGAAACTGCGATAACTTAGCATCAAACCGCAGCATTAAGATAGAAAGACTAAAGTCTTTTTAAATGTCCATTTGGTCGCCATTGCAATGATCAAAACATCCCAGCGAGATGTTGGCTTCAGGCTAATGAAAGAGAATCTTTCAAGCAGAACATCTTTTACAACTAGCACGACAGACGGCAGAACCTCTTAGTTGATAAAAGGGGCGGATCCACGGGGGGCTTTCGGGTTCGGACCCCCATAAAAGTTGAAAATATTGGTCGTGTCTTTTTCCATCTCTGATGTATATATACTTCGAAGTGAAGAGCCCCCTAGACCAAATCCTAGATCCGCACCTGGTTGACAAGGACTTGGAGACTTCAAAGAGTTCGGGCCAAGCCAATAGCGTCACAATGAACAGCGACCACTCACTAGCTAGACCGCTCTGAGTAGATGACTTTTCAACCCCCCAAGATGCTCTTACTGCCGATTTCGCTTTACAGCGTTGTAGCATAGGTGATGGGTAACTCTGAGGTCAATATTTTGGAACACTTCGGTGGAAAGTACATGCTTTCTAAGGTTGATAAAGAAACAGGTCTGTATGACAGATGATGTCTCCGTTGGTGCCGGTGGAGGCTGCACTAGCTACGTTTAGATCCGCAAAGTGAAGGAGGCACATCTGGTCAGTTGCTCTATATCAGGGTGTAACCCAAAAATGGGTTCTTACGGGCGGTCAACAAGGAGAAGCTAAGGTGTTTCAGTACTAAGCCGTGATTAATGAAAAATGTTCGAGCAAATCTGAACTAGGCTTTTGTGCAGCTATGTAAATAATAATTTCGATCATGCTATGGTTAGACAGCTTGGATGCTGGCCTCCTAAGCCATTCTAAATCCTACTTGACTCCAACTACAATCAAAACTTTTAATAAAACTGCATCCAAGCTTGAAATTGCGAACTAAACAAGGCAATACGCAGAAAGTAGAAAAAAGTTTAATGAAAACTGCAAAAACCTTCAGCCACAAAATTGCTGCAATTGCAGTTGATTAAGCCTCAGCCGTTGCAATAAGAGTCACAGTAGCAACAGTGGCGCACAAAAAAAAAATTTGCACCACAAACAATAAATTGCCTGGAAACCCTGGTGCAGAAAGCAGGAGTAGAAGGAGGCAGTATACTAAGCGCCACAAAAGTTTAGCCAACAATAATTTCGAGTTAACTTTGACACTTGCAAAACTGGCCAGAACGACTGTCCGGCCCAGTAGAGTCAACCGCCCAGCTGGCGACTGAATCTGCTGCCGGTATCCCGATGCTGAGGTTTTCCAGCCTTGGCTTACTGCAAATGCAGTTGTCATAATTTTGCATTTTGCACAACAGGCTGGCTGATTGTCTGGATGTCTCTTGGTCCGACTGTCTGTCTGTCAGGATTTCTCTTGGTCCAACTGTCTGTAGGTACGACTGTCTGTACACTGTGGCTGTCTTTGTTGCTGTTGCCAATTTTGCACAACGTTTAACTGTGCGGCACTTGGACAATTTGTTTGGACTGACTGCTCTGGACCGCCCGCCAGGTTGCTATGACTTTTGCCAAGTTGTTTGGCTTTTGCCGTTTTGCAGAGAAAATGCAAAAATCCTGACAAACTTATTTTGCGCCAAAGTAAGAAAGCAAGAAAAGTCAAGTGACAGCCAGGATTGTACAAACAAACAAAGATAACAAAAAAGGGTTGGCAGCAACGCTCCAGGTGCCAATATTCAACTTCAACTAGATGGGGACCAGGTGTTGGCACTGTCACTGCCTCTGCCACTGGTTACGGCGACAAAGCGTAGCTCAAGCTTTAGCCCATTATATGCCAGATTATAAACCTATCATTGCACAACTTTGATAGCTCCTGATAGAAAACTGGGTCAAATGACAGCCCATCAAATTGCGAAAGTGAGAAGCAGAGTGATTAGGTGAGAGCCGGAGACAACGAGTCAAGCAGGGAACTCAGCAGACAGCTTCTAAATAGCCCAACCGTCAGCAGTGGACATAAATCCCGACGCTGCAGCTGAAAAACAATTTTCTACGGGTATGTTAAACATCTCGTTGGGGACATGAGCTGACAACGACATCATGCAGTGAGGGTCCAGCTAAAGCTGCAACAGCAGCAACTCCAATGATGACTGCGCCACCGCCAAGTGCAACATCCATTCGGGCCATTTCGCAGCGTCATGATGGGATAGCGCAACAATCGGGGTGCACCCGTTATACACTGGGGGAAAATGGACTTAACTTGAGAACGAAACTTATACTAAAAATGTTTGACAGCTGCAGGGGAGTCTTTTTTTTTTGGGTAGAGTAAAAGTTTAAGTTAAAATAAAATTAGTTTACTGCAGTTGAGCTTTTTGAATGTGAAAAGTTTTTTTAAAATAAACCATCCGATTTTGCTCTAAAAACATACGTATGATAGTGAAAAATCGTTTCGTTTAAATTGATTTTCAATGCTTAGTTTTTTAAGTAATATAAAAATATCTAATAATTTGAACTTTTGATGTGCCTGTACATAGGCCAGGTGTTTAAAAATTAAGTTAACCTGTTACCCTGTTTTTTATACCCTTTACCAAACGGCTCAAGAATAGTATAGGTTCAGACAGAACAGACAGACAGAAGGAGACGGAAGTTAGGGTACAAGTGACTATCGGGTCGGGTATCATACAATGCGCCATTTCCATATGAACAAGGACCAAAAAACTAGGGAAGAGGAGATATATATGATCTAGCAAGACTGGGGTTAGTGGAAGTACTACTTGCCGTACAATTAAATTAAGTATAGATCTTCAATTGTTATATAGCTAATAATATAAAAAAATTGTTAGATCACAATTACAAAATTTTTTAAGTAAAAAGTTTATCACTATAAATAGAAGACTATCATTGAGAACATGCAAATGATCCCTTAGGGGTTTTACTATACTCATCTAGTACAACCACTTAGAATTGTCACCATCCCGCCGAGTTGCAAACATCAGATAGCTGCATACCACTTGAGTAATGCCGAAAAATTATTTCGTCGAAGTATTTTGTTCTTAAATTGTTAAGTGGAGGATAGTAGTTATCATACAGCAGCAAATGTTCCTCCGTTTCTTTGAATGAGTCTGCCAGACCCAAAAGTGTAGCTATCAAACTCTTCGGTGTACATTTTGACAGGGACTTTACTTGGAAAATCCATATAAAAGAGAAAAAGCAGCTTACAGTTCTTCGGCAAGTGTCACTATCCCATATTCCTGTAAAATGCGTTATACTGACTGGGAACAGATGTCTACGACCCTAGCCTTTATGAGTCCAGTATCATTTTATGGATTTTATCGACGATTTCTACCATTGTGCCGCTTTTAGGCGACATGAACGTGCGGCGTTACTTGGGCTACTACTACTGTGGTCTTTCTCTCCTAGCGGAACATAATGCCTCATCGGTTTCGGTCATCGATATACTAAGGCTAGAACTTGGCGCCTCCACATCCGCTGCGCCTGCTGCCGAGGCAGGGGGTTTATTCAAACTTGATCGGTTACCCCGTAATAGAGTCATATCCATTTTCGTTTTGATCCCTGCTTTGTTGTATATATAGTTTTGAGGGGTGCAAAGCTTTCCTTAGTGAGTTCATGCGATTTTGGTCCTCACCTACTCCCTGAGACGCTTAGTTGAATACAAGCCATTCCCTCCTCCTTTCTCAACTGGGCTTGGGACAGGCTAGGGTGGAGTTTACTTTGGCTAGAATGGAATAAAAAATTCCAGGTCTTCATCAATTCTTTCCCTGGTTTCGGTAAACGTTTTTTTAAGATTAAAAGATTAATAAGAATGCGAAAATCACTTTTTTCTTATTAATAAAGGAGATAAAAGTGTTGGAGAAGTCTATTAACAAATGAAACTAAAAAGAAGCAGTGCTTAACTTCCATAAGTCACTGACTTTTTGTATAGCCCGGGTAATAACTTTGACATTTTTAAGAGATTATAATTTCAAGCGCTGCTCCCTTTTATATCATCTTTATATTAATAAAGCCAATGCTACTATACGGTTAATTCCTAAAGTCAGTGCGTTATCAAAATGCCCTCGTATCATGAGGGCGAAGCATTTCGTCCTTAAATGGTTAAATATATTTTGGATGGTAGTCATCATCATGTGAAGAACATCTTAGGGGGAGCCTGTTATCTTCGGGGGAGTTTGTTATCCCTAGAAGACGCATCGCAGGTAGCGGATAGCGAACGCCTTCCAGATATGGGTGGTAGGAGAGAAATGAAATATCTCCCGCGGACCACACAAGCCGGATCAGGGAAACTCCGTCACAAAACCAAGCCAGTCGAGAACAGCGGAAGAACTCTAAAGGAGCCAACGGTGTTTAGACCCCAGCCTTGCGCTTATGAACATCGTACGGGAAGCTGCTAAAACCGAATACTTTATATGAAAATATGATTCAAAACGACAGGAATAATATGTCTCCAGAAGTTCATTGACATTCGAGAAATCCTTCCGCATCGGCGGCACGCACATCGGATCTGGAGGTCATATAGTCATAACAATAATTCACACTTACCAGAAACCTCAGAACACAACAACAGTGATCACATAGCAGAAGTCGGTCTGCCATGATTGCACCTTATTGGATCACAATCCATCCTGTTCATATATTTATTAAATTCACTGTTGTTCATCTGTTAAATCCCGCTTCCAGAAAATCGTTAATAAAAGATCACCAAAAGAGGTCTTAGGTCAAAACAATAGAATTAACGGTCCGAAGAAGACACTAATTGAAGCAAATGGCAAAAAATCCCTCTTCTAGCAAATTGGTGAATTTCCTGGTTGCCTCGATTTCTTGCAGTGCAACTAAGCAACCATAACAACAATGATGTAGCACATTTCGAGCAAGAACCACAACAAAACGGTGAACAGTTCTTCTTTTTTTTACTGCCCCGAGGTTACGGGCAACATTGCAACGGCATGCTGATGCAGCAGCAGGGACAGGGACAGAGACAGAGGCTTGCAACGGCAGCGGCAGCAAAATGCAAACAAGTATGTCAAAAATCTGCATGTCTGCCACCACTTGCTTGCCGCTTGCTGCGGCAGCAACAGCCACCAAATCGCCTTTTTAATTTATTGCACAAGTGCTTAAAAAGCCACAACAACAACAGCAGCAACATGACTTGCAACAACAAAAACAACAACATAGGCTGCAACAAGACAAGTCGCCTCGGCAGCGATTTTAAAGAGCTCATGGGGCGACGACGTTGTAGCTTTCGGAGTTGGCAGCCTACGCCAAAAACTGGCAGCGGATGGCGCGCCACATCAGGCAGCTGGCTCCTCCGGTTACCAGCAGGAGCACAGGAGGCAGGCGGCAGGAGGCAGTTATGACTCGCCTGGTTATTAAATTACAACAACAGCCGCCACAAAAGTGAAAAAGACACAAAATTATTACTTAAAATAAGATTTTTCGTATTCTCTCCTTATATATATTTTTTTTTCACTGAAATTATTTGCATAAGTAACGCGATACAACAAGCTAAACGCTTGTGCTCCTCCTGGCCAGAGCCTCTTGCTGCTCCGCTCGCGCTCCTGGAACATCCGTACCAAAACATGATCATGAGCCATTATGGCAATGCGTCATATAAGCGCACAGCATGTTGTCTACGTTCGGTCGGGTGGGTTCCGGGCAGAGGCCCACGCCTTGGTTTATGGCTGAAATGAAATACTAAGATGAGATGAGATGAGTTTCAGGCCATTTGGAGGCTGGACCTTATGTTTAAAAGCCTGCTGTTAAATGTATTTTTTTTTTAATACAAAAAGTGAGTATTATATTCAAATTGTGCAAGCCATGGAATTCCATATGCTTGATTAAATATGGTATGGCTTGGATGAAAAATAATGGTTTGCTAGCAATAACTAGTTGCATTTTGTCCTATTCAATGGACTTTGGTTCAACTAAACTACAATATGAACTATTTGCGAATCCGAATGCGCCAAAATAAAAACCCAAAAAATAGCCAGCCAGTTTCATTTAAAAAAATGTTTTGGCCGTTACATTCCTTTTTACAAATTTATTAAACCACTGTATTTTTTTACACTGAACTAAAATTTATAAAACCTTTCATACCGATATTGTCGATATCGGTCTTTTGTATTGTTCCTTGGTCGCTACTAGCGCCGCTCCTAGGTAGAGAATAGGGTGAAAGCGAAACTTCTCCAATCATCTCTGCTTCTTGCAACACGTTTCACCTCATTTCACGTTCCTTATCGCCTAGATGCATTTTGCATGCTCCTTCTCCGCGTCATTCTCGGTCTGCCCCTGCGTCTGTTACCCTGTGGATTGTATTCAAATGCCATTCTCGCTATGTAATGTTTGGGTTTTCTTAAAGTATGGCCAATCTACCGTCACTTTCTTTGCAGGACTTGATTAGCAATCGGCTTGTAACCAGATAAATTCCACAGTTTAATATTTCTGGCCAAAATACACGCAATATTTCCCTTAGACACAATTTTATAATAATATCGGTCTTTTAGTCAGTATCAAAATAAACTTCGAGCATGAAAATAAATGGAGACAGCTTAACGCCCCACGCTGCACGATACATGGCAAGAATGGTTCATTCTATTGATAATAAAGATTTTCCGATTCGTTTGAAATTTTTGTGCTTTTTTTGCATTTAAAAAAAACCTCAAGATTGATGACCTTTACCACGAGTTTCATAAGTCGATGCTTGCAATTCACAAATGGTTAAGGCAGAATTCGCACTAAAGTGCAGCTTTTCTACAAGTAGTGTGATTTGTTTTATGTGTTGATTTAAATTGTATTTGACATACTCAGATTCGGAGTGAATTCGCTCTGATGGGCCGTTTCTTATCATTTCCATTAGATGTCGTGATAACTGACAAAATCTTGTACTTTAAATATTTTATTTTTTTTTAAAGTTATGATACTCTTATAGTGAAAACAGTATGACAATAGAAGCTTAAAAAAAGGCTTAAATGAAAGAAGTAACACCAGTTAAAAGTTTTTGAAATTTTTGATGTTTTTTATAAATGTATAAGTTAAGTTATTTGTTTGTTGCAAAAAATTCCTTAAAGATGCTAATGAAATATTCTGCTGCAATTAAGTAAGCGATCGGCTCCTTTTTAATTGCCAGTAAAGCATACCAGATGTTTGCCAACTCATCCCAGACGCCCTGAAGTTCTCCGACTCAAATATGTGAAATCAAGCTGAATCACGCAGTTCGTGATCGAGTGTTGATGTTTATTTGAGGAATCATCATAATGATGCAAAAATTAGAAGGCCACGATATACGCGAACCGTTATTCGTTTCTCTCTAAAGTAGAGAGCATAGGTTTAACTTTTTGTATGGTAATTATATGAAAAAGTGGTCCATTTTGATCAAACTTCAAACAAATGCGTGGACTTATATGAAACACATAAATATATTTTAGAAATATTTTTTTTTTATATTGCAGCATGAACCTACATCGTTGTCTGATTGTCTTTGCAGATGCCTAAACTTTCTTCGCCACACCTCTGTTTCTGGATACAGCTTACGGAATTTGGCAGTACAAGTTTCTTCCGTATGGTTCCAAACAAGTGTGTCTTCTTATTTTGGTGAACTAATCAAGCTGATGCTGTAATGAATCACAAAAACACTGATACAGGGGCCGGTTGAAAGAATTCCGCTTTTCAAGAAACCAAATTTAGAACTTAGGGCTTATAGCCAGCTACGCAAACCTGAAGCTGGAACATGACGAAAATATTTTGGACCAATATTTAAAGTCGACAAAAATCGCGATACTACAACTTGGCGTCCCAACTCACTAAGTCTAAGAATAGGCCCGTTGTGATACCGCTGGGTGGACCATACACCACCCTTACCCACTCATATAGGATCTTAAAGTCACATCCATCCGCCGGCCTGAATAAACTTCGAGAGGGTTTTTGGACTCTTTTCACAGTGCTCCGATAAATCAGTTAAGAAGCATGACTTAAGAAAGCGGAACCTGGTTCTGCACAGTCCAGGGCAGTAACAGAAAAGGTGCTCGATCGTCTCCAGCTGCTCCTCATCACCGCAGCTTCTGGAGAAATCGTTATGAGGAGCGTTAAGCCTTGATGCGTGGATTCCCACCAGCCAGTCCGGTAATAGCACGAATTACCGTCGAGCATTGAGCTCTGTTTAGACAGCAAAGTTCCTTTGTTCTTTTCCTGCAAAAAGTCGACCAAGTTTGCCGTGACATCCTGCATGTGTTCGATGACCGATTCCACATCAGGTTTGCAGTGAGGGCGAAGTGATTTCGTAACCTCAGTCTACAGCTGGCCATAGATATACTCAGGCTCTCCTTGTCTTGAAGGAGGATGCTGGTAGTTTCTTGTCTAGCCAGTGCATCCGCAATACAATTTCCTCTTGATATCCCTATGTCCTGGGATACAAATGAGGTGGATTTAAAACGGCTGAGCCATCTCTTCCAGAGACGAGCGAAAGTTTTCCACTGACTTCATGTGTGATGTCAACAATGCGAGGTACTTTATAGCCGCCTGGCTGTCTGAGTAAATACAGATGTCTTTATTACAAACTTCTAGTTTTTTTTATTGATGTTAAAACCATGATGCCATGACCTCCGCCTGGAAGACACTGCAGTGGTACGTGAGGCGAAAAGATGTTCTTACGTTAAGCTCCTCAATGTAGACGCCTCCGCAATCGTACTTCAAGTTTACGAAAAATTTAAATATTTAATTTTTTTATTATCTCTGGCATTTCTAAAGAAGTATCTCCTCGAGCGTAATTCTCCCACTATCCCCCACTCGGCTCCGTTTGGGAGACTGAAATAATAGATACGCTTTTGCCTATATCTTTTTAAATTTTTACTGCATCCTGTTGTAAGTAATATGTGCAATAGTTCAGCGGAATGATAGACTGGCAATTTATTCTTAGGAAGGAATGTTACGGACCCATATTATGTTGCAAAAGAAATGTTTTTTCTGTTGAAAAAAGTGTTCTCTCTTCTACTAGGTCGAATAATTTTCAGCTCACTAAATAAACTTTGCTGGGCTTCAGTTACCAGGCCTAGATAAAAGTTCCAACAGAATACATGAAATAGTCCATTACATTTTAAATTCATATTAAAGATGAAAAGTCATCATAATGAATCTTACTGAACAACCTAATACTTTACCAATATGGACAGAGTTGAAGAAACCCATTAACATTGCAAAGAACTAACTCATTGGGTCAGTGGCATCAACAGACATTTGCTTTGGAGCAAGCTTTTCAATGTTTTGCAAATACGGAAAAAGCATTTTCTATCTCGTGCAATTTGCTCTAGATTTTTATCGGTTGGCTTGTTTTGTAATTGTAGCCTTTGCATAATGCGGAAATGTCTGAAGCCGTCAATGGGGCATACTCACAGAGTTTTGTTCTACTCCAACCTATCATAATGAAAGATCGGAATAAACTCTGGCCAAGTTCAATTCAAGCATAAAAAATACAAATAGAAATAGGAGGAAAAAAAATGAATGGTCTACTCATTTGAATGTTGGCCAGAATGGGCATTAAATCTATGCGCATAATTTGGCCAGATTGTATGTGTAGGTAGGATAGTTACTACATAGGTACCTAGGTGGTTGATAGACGGGTTGCCAGATTTGCAACGACAGTCAAGAGAACTGACAGAAATTGATTAAAAAGTGTTGCAAGGCGTTGCAGTAGGCCCATGTACATTTTCCTTGCCAGTTTTTCCAATGCAAATGAGTGACGACAAATCTGGTGCTGCTGCCGCTGCCGCTGCCTACATGGAATGTAATTTGCATGCGCCTTCTTTCTGACAGAGATTTATGCAACTCCAAGGCTGATTCTGAGTAGTTGACAAGCCAAAAAGGCAGCATATGATATAAGGCCAGCAGGGGCGTGTACAACAAAAAAAAATATTAAGAGGGGCTAAATATTTACTTAAAAAACTCGATGGAATTATACTGAGCTGTTTTCAAGCAAAAAAGACAGATGGTATATGAAAAGATTTTAGTACCAGGAGCTGAAATAGGCTACGAAATGATCTGCAATCTTAAAATGAATTTAGCTTTCAATTTTAAAAGCAGTTAGTCCAGCATTGGCCGTTTATAGTCGAGATATCTTGCCTATAATATACCATATATTTTTTGTGAATTTATCCTTAAGCACTTCAAAGATATATGTATTGTAGTACCGCCTTTGAGTGTAGCTTTTTCACAAATAGTTTTGTAGTAGTCCTCTAGGCAAAGGGGCTCGGAAAGTTCGGAATCAATTAATAGTTCTAACTCTTTTGGTCCTCAAGAAACAGCAATACGGATAGATACCCTTATCACTAAGGCTCTTATTCATTTTCTTTAAGGAGTTAACAGTCTGAAAAATTAATTGGAAAATTGAGGTACTATGGGACCTGTTAGCTTCTGACCTGGAAGGTCATTCCTTGGGAGATGAATTTGGTTGCTGACTTGGGAAAAAGATCTGGAAAGTTGTTATTATTGCGTAGAAAATTTAATATTGTATTAGAACTGGAGCTCTTGTCCGTTGTCATAGTTTCGAATGTTCCATACCAGTCGTGGCACTTCAGACGTTACCCTGTGAAGCTTCTCTATATTGCTTTTAGTTTTAGTAGCATTGCCCCAAAATTCCGAATCGTATTTCTTTTTTTTTATAATGAAAAAATTTTCAGACGGGATCGGGTCGAGTTGTACGATTTAAAAAAACACAGGTTAGTACAAACTACTCAATTCAATTTCGGAACGCTCGTGAATTTTCGTTATCATTTTCTGGCAAAAAATATAGCTTTACAAACATTTTACGGGATCGGTACGGGAGGTACAAATTTACCAAACCGCGGAATGAGAAGGTACGGAATACTTAATGTCTGTTGCGGAGCGGAGTTTACTAAATTGGATCCTTTCCCGAGGTCACTTTTTGGTGGATTAAAATTTAATTTACCATGAAGTTTCTTAATATAAAAAAGAAATTCAACATGTCGGGGGTGTTTGGTCCCCCAGTACGCTCCCGCGTGATCCGACTTTTAATAGCCAGTTGATACTTATGCCTTGATCTTGACTGACTTGGGTGAATAATTTTCGATTTTGTTCTTGTATTTAGCATTATTCAAGACAATACAAATCTGCGGCCGTCTGTTATAGTTGACTGTCGCCTGGCCAAGTTCATGACCCCAGCGCCAAGTGTCAAAAACTAATTTGCATGCAAATGGCAACAACATTGCAACACTGGCACTTGGCACAGCTTGCAACACTGCAACATTAACATAAACCTCAGTAACTAATAATACATACACGTACAGTCTGTCTCTGTGTGAGTGTGTGTTTACAATCAATAGGCCATGATTATTTTGCCATAAAATTTGGTTAACCATGTGGCCAAGTCGCCTCGTTGGTGTCTCTTCAATTTCAATGGCTTTTTGGCCAAGTTTGCATACAAAATTAGTTTACCGTGTTTGGGCATGCAACATACTTACAGCAACAAGCAACTTTATGCTAAATAACTCGACTCCGCCCTGTTCCGCTTCCGCCCCCACCATCAGCTGAAGAAGTGATTTCACGGCAATGGCAATGGCCAAGACGCAGCTGCATTGTAACGCACAAAACTTTGTGGCCATAAAGGCAAAAGCAGCAAATTTCAACTGCTTTTTTATGCACTGTGCGCCATTCTAAGTTGTTTTTTTTTTCCTTTTCCAAGACCGTTCTGCTTCCCTCAATGTTTTTCTATTTATTTTATTTCACTTTGAGTCGCAACTTGCAACGTGCCCTGCGCCACAAACTAGGCAACCAATTTTTACAGACACTCCTTTTACAGTGCGCTTTTATACACTGAACACTGTAGGATAAGGGGTTTATCTGGTTAATAAAAGAATGTTTTTGCAGTATAATACCTATACGAAAGGGAGCAAGACATCACAAAGTATTGCAGATAACTAAAATAATCAGGGCAAACAATTAGCAGAAAACGATGAAGCCCCGAACGTTTGTCCAGAGTGCTTATTTCTCCAAGGTCAAACGAGTTTGATGCAAGAAAATTTGTTGGAGGAAAGTCATAAACTTTTTTTTACAGCATTATATAGTTGAATTTTATCGCAAGATGATCATAGTCTCACTAAAGATTATTAAATTAACTCGCTACCTACTTCCTTGTCCACTCGCTCTCCTATCTTTTGATATGAAACAGTGGTATATAAAGGGTGATTTTTTAAGAGCTTTAGGACTTTATTTTGAAATCTTTATTTGAGTCTATAGAACGATCTATATAATTTAATGTTTAAAATTATTTCATGTAAATGTTGACCGCGACTGCGCCTCAAATGGTTCATACGCTGTATCCAACATATCGGCTGGTATCTCACGAATAAATTCTTCAATATTGGCTTTCAGTGCTTCAATCGTTGCGGGCTTGTTGCTATAGACGTGAGCCTTAACATAGCCCCACAAAAAATAGGCTAAAGGCGTTGAATCGCACGATCTAGGCCAATTGACCGTCCCCAAACGTGAAATAAAGTGTTCATCGGACTCGCCTCTCAATTGGGCCATTGTTTCGCGTGCTGTGTGGCATGTGGCACCGTCACGTTGAAACCACATGTCAGGAAAGTCCAGCTCTTCCATTTTTAGCAAAAAAAAAGATTGTAATCATCGCACGGTAGCGCTCGCCATTCACAGTAATGTTCCTGCCTTCGTCGTCTTTGAAAAAGTACGGTCCAATGATGCCACCGTCCCATAATCCACATCAAACATTGACTTTTTGTGGATGCATTTTTGCAATGCTTTTGGCTGCTCTTCACACCAAATAAGGCAATTTTGCTTGTGCACGTATCCACTCAACCAGAAATAAACTTTGTCGCTTAACACAATTTTCCGATAAAAAAGTGGATCTTCATCCAATTTTGTCAGCGCCCATTCACCAAAAGTTAGCCGTTGTGGTAGGTCGTGTGGCTTCAATTCTTACACCAGCTGTATTTTAAAAGGTTTTACACCCAAATCCTCCCGCAAAATGTTCCACCTAGTGGAGTAACAGAGGCCCAGTTGCTGCGAACGGCGCCGAATCCAAAAATCACGGTCATCAACAACACTGGCGGATACAGCTGCGATATTTTCCTTTGTTCGCACTCTACGTACGCGTGTTGGTGGTTTAATGTCCAATGATGTAAATTTGGTGCCAAATTTTGTTACAACATTCCGAATAGCCGTCTCAGAAGGTCGCCCAAACTGACCATAAAATGGAAGGAATGCACGATGCACTTTCTTAACCAATTCAATAATCTGCAAGCGCTGTTCGTTTGTAAGTCGATTCATGGTTAAATTATAGACCAAATTGAATATGTTTGACAGTAACACAAGACACAAAAACAGCTGAGCTGACAAAAACAGTGTTGCCAAAAAGAAAGTTGCTAAAACATCACCTTTTACATATAAGTGTGTCGTTTGAACAATGTTACTGCCAAAAATGTACTTATTAAAACGCCTCCGTATTCTAGATGTATTTCTTGACCAGGAGCTAGCAGCAAGAACCCATGCATTAAACTTTCTACGCCATCTATGTACTTCAATTTAGGTCATTATCCCACTTCATATAGGTAAAGATTGTGGACGAGTGTGTCAGGAACGATGAGTGCCATAAGAGGCTCTTGCGGTTACGGCTATAATTAAACAAAATATTATCCGTTTCATCTGGCAGGACCAAGGTATAATCCAAAGCGAAAAGCAGAACTCCTGCGGTTCCCCAAGATCCGAGACACGATGGTTGAACGAGTGTGAGCAGAGTTCCAATGTGATGCACGTTAACCACTACGAGCTCTGTCATAGCTGCGGATATAAGGAAGACTTAGAAAGCACTCAACGCCTGATATATGATCGCCCTGCACTTCTTACAAAACGCAGCCAGTACCTGGAAAGCCATTTTTTGGACACCTGAGCTGTCTGACAAATCTACCCAGAGTGGACCTGGCTCTTATTTTTGAGTCCCCAAAATGGTTAAGCAAGGAGAGCGATTTCGAAAACTCTAGGCTATTCACTTACCTTTCGAAACAAATCTAAATAAGGAATTTGTCGGCATGAATATAGTTCGCAAAAGAATTTGAAACTGCTTGTTAGACTGCATACAAGCAGTTCAAATTTGTTAAAAGAAGTTGTACAGTTGTCATTTTAATTTGCAATCTTTTTCCAAACTCAGAAAATTAATTTGTTTTAACCAAAATTATAAAACGCAAGTAATTTAAGTCATAAAATTCATTTTAAAATTTAATTTTTTTTTCTTAAATAAAGTTTTATTGTATGCAAAGATGTCAAGAGCAGCTACAAAAGAAAAAACCTACTTATTTATAAAATCATTTGTGGTACTCACACCAAAAATCAACTCATTTGCATGGATAAAATATGAAATTTTTTAAAGATGTTTTTCCAAGTTAAACAATAAATAAATCTTTTACAAATAACGTTTCAATATCTTTGGAAATTAATTATATAAGCTTCGTTCTATAGTGAAGAGTATAGCGTATATTATATTCGTAGCTGTCCTGACGAAACGGGCTTACTGGATTTTTTATTATTTGTTGTTAGTATATATTTAGTAAACTTGCGAATTTTTCTCATTTTTGCGCAGACAATTTTCCGCGCTGCCATAAAGACTCAAAAGTTTTTACACAGAGCGCAGTTTATTTCCGTTGCAAATACCTTGGATTTGTCAAGTAGTATCTGAGGCAGTTAGTTGGCCATGGCCAAGTGTGGGCTGTGTGGCATCTGGAACTCAGCTGTTGACGTCTGATGTTGTCGGCTGCTTTTGTTAACACTTTCCCCGTTGATGGCTGACAGCTTCTACATAAAATACAATTTTTTGCATCTGTCTGTGCCACTACTAGAGATAAGTTTATTGTCAGGACTAAATTTGGTCTTGCAGTGGCTAGTCCTACTTGAAGGTTTATGGTAAATTGCAATACGATAAAGTCACACATAGTTGATGAGAGCTTGAGCTTTTTATGGCTTAAAATTGCAGCAAAGCTTCTAAAGCTTTCAGTAACACTAAAATAAAATATTTTCTTATTATTTAATGATCGCCATAGAGACCCTATGCTTCAGTGGGAGATATAGGAAATGATGATGATGATAGTCTGCGACATTGAGTAGGTACTTTTAAAATTTAAGAAAAACATTTTTAATGTTGTTGTGTTCCAGAAATCTCTCTTGAAGCCGCACTTCAACACTATAATAGTGCGATTGACTGCCTGATTGACTAAAAACTAGACAATACCAAAAAGCGATCTTCCGAGAGTTCTCTTAATCTATTATAAAGGCTTAATGAAACCTACTGTGCTTACAAGACTTTGACCATTAGACATAAGTCAAACCTGTCTAAAGGTTTCTGGTTCCCCTCTGATTAAGAGTAAGCAAAAACTAAATCTCCACATCTTTGTATCAGTATCTTTACCCAAAAATCAAGCGATCTTTTGACATAAATTTTTATTGGAGAGGAGTAGTCTTTCTCTAGACATATGTCCAGAGAATACAATTAGCATGATTAGCTTTATTTGTCCGTTGACTAAGATGCTTTTTCAATCAGATAGATTGTGTAGTAGAGGTTATGTGTCCGTTCTAGATATCATAACAGATTTATTTTTCCATCAAAACAGACCTCATTACAGACCTTTGTAAAACGCAGTAAGGGGTGGATGATGGAGTTGGGTGGAATAGCTGGTGAGTGCTATCATAGACAGTTTAGCCGTTCTCCTATAACCATGGTAAGGGTTCCTTACGTTGGGCAGAAATGCAGAAGTGCCCGACTAGCGACATGAGCCACCCTAATAACGATGCAGAAGTGCCGTGGTAATAACGTTAGCAACTAACGTGCTTTGTTGTTTGTGAGAAAAATGTTGCAGTACTTAACAGATTGCGATGAGATATATTTGACTCGAAAACTTCAGAATAACTAATAACTTTATTGTTCTGTTCAAACCTAATTATTTGTAAAAATTTGTGAAGTTTTAGCTCAACGTATTGCAGTGTCTCACTATGCGGAACTCCCTGAATCATTTATAACACTTCAACAACTTATTCAAAGTCAGCGACAAAAGTTTCAGAGAACCCTCCCCATTCCGAGCTCTCCTACTTAGCTTAATAGAAAACTGATTTTTCACGCAACTTTCTCCAACGTAGTACGCAATGTCACGTGAATTCCATTTGTTTACCCAACTACCATGCAAAACTCAACTTCAATCGAATACACATAAGCCAAGAAACATTTCTTAATTGACATTTTCACTTTCCTAATTACATTAAATGTCAAATGAATTCAAGTCCAGACAATGGCGGGGTCTCTTAAAGGGTAAGTGTTTCCATATAAAAGTGCCATTTATCAAACATAAGAAAAGAGCGTAGAAAATATAAATGAAAGTTTAAAGTCAACTTGGCAGGCATTGTTAGCCCATTAATAACTACCCATATCCGATACAAAATAATAAACATTAATCAGTTGACTTAAAGACCAAACAAGATTATCGATAAACGCGTTTAGGCTACGTTCGGAGCGACTACAAAATCCAAAAACGGAGGCTGAGGAACCTCTGTCAACAGCATCAACTCTGTCATTATTTTGAACGTTTAAGTTGCGTGTTTACCTTTTGCGCCGTTTAATTGATTACGCCCAAAAATAAAAGAAAAAAATACATGAGAAACCAGCGTGAGGTAGCTGCATTTATCGGCGGCAGAGTCCCAAGACATCCATTCCGATGCCTACGGCGATGATGATGACGATGGAGCCGGCGACGGCGCGGGCAATGTCGATAGCGTTTTTCCAAAAACATATCACGTTCGTTGGAGCTCTGCACCCTTTTGTGCTTTTTGTTGCTGTCATTCCGTCTGCCGATGAGTTTTGGACGATAAGCGGCATCATCTTGCATAGGCATATGCAGCGGCTTGGCCCCCATTTGGATTTACTTTGTCTCGATTGCGTGCTTACTCCGGTTGAGCTCCTCAGTCTCCCATGATTATGTCTGTGATTTTTATCAGTGTTTGGCCTTTTGATGTTTTCCAGATTTGTTCAGTAGATTTTTTTGTTTTTTATTTCATATTTATTTATTGTATTTACATTTTAATATGTAAGAAAATCAATAGTGTCTATTTGCATTTCGCTTGGGAATTTTTCGTATATGGAATATGGAATATATTAAATACAAGATGCCTATCGCAGCATTTTAATGTGATTTGGTAAATTTTTTATTCAAATATTTCTAATCAAACAAAATGTTATACATTTGATATTTCACTTGTTAAGATTGTATAATTTTTTGTTTTGTTTTGGGATATGGTTGGGGTTTTTAAGAAGAAGAAGAGAGACATTACTTTCATAACACGAGGGTGGTTCGATAAGTACTTAGCCTCACCGAACGATGGCGCTACTATCGCAAGAGAAATTTACTATCGTTTAGTTCATTCTCGTAGACGGCTACTGTCGAAATTGCAGCCGAACGGACTCGTGGGGAAGCGGGAGTGTCCGCAGATTTTAGAAAAATGGAAATAGAGCAATATCGGGCCTAGCCACGGCCAAATTGGTCGAATCGGGCTACGAAATGCTGCCCCATCCACCGTATTCTCCAGATTTGGCCCCGTGCGACTTCTTTTTGTTTCCAAACTTGAAAAAGTTACAGGCCGGGCAGAAACTTGAGTCATCGCCGCCACGGATGGCCTCGAGAAAATGTATGGGTCAAGTGTAACGAACTAAAAGGAGATTATATTGAAAAATAAATCAGCATCATTTTTCATAGGCTGTGTACTTATCGCACCACCCTCGTAAGTTTAACAATTTGAGTTTGGAGGTTAGTAAATTATTTTATGGAGCTGAAATCGTTAAGCAAAAATGGATTACATTCGAGGCAATGCACAATAATACTTAAGCTAAGAATCCAAATTTAGTACATTTATCAAATTATAGATCATCAAATGTACCATAAAACTTACTCGAGAAGGGTACATTTTAGAGTTTTGCAAAAAGTAATCTTTGTCTTTTTACTTTAAAAGAAAAGTGATTTTGAAATAAATTTATAGAAAACTCGCTTATCCCAATGAAACTTACTGTTCACGAGTTATATTCATGTTCTTGTTGTTCGACAATGTACAAAATTGCAGGCTCTCATCCTAGAAATCATGCATCCAAAAAATATTATGGGTGTTGTTTTGGGTATGCTTTGGGAAAGGTAAATGAACCCTGTAACCATAGATTTAAGGGTATTATACATAGACTAGATAGAGCGAAAGAGGCCATAGATTATAATTAATTTATACCAAAATGAAAAGTCCATTTGGATACTGATTCACCTATGTCTGACTGATGGTCTGTATGAACATCTAGAGCTTGGAGTCCAAAAGAGCAAGAGACAACACATATTAAAAATTATACTTAGTCGATGTCGCGTCCCCATTTAAAACAGTTAAGCAAACTATAAAAATCGAATAAATACCACGAAATTGTAAGTGCGAAATGTACTATCTACTCTCATATGGACCATGGATAACACTTTAAACTAATTATCTGCAGTAACTTTATATTTATTCTTCTTTTTCTAAAACGCACAACAAAGTGTAGTTGACCTTAGAAAAAAAGAGTATGTATAGACAAAATAGGTGAAAGAATATAATAGCCATGAACTACTTCGTGTCACGAACTCTTTAACTGAACTTTTTTACGATTACGAATTGATTCACATTACGAAGTAGCCAGAAACTAGGATTGGAAAAATTAAAATATAGATAAGAAAGGGTCATCAATCTGGAGGTTTTTTTTTTAATGCAAAAAACACAAAAATGTCAAATGAATCGGAAAATCTTTATTATCAATAGAAAGAACCATTCTTGCCATTCACTTTTTAATGATAATCCCTTCCAAATGTTGGCCGCAACTGCGCCGTAGCTCGTCAATGCGTAGGTTCAAATTTTCGTTGACGCGTTCGAGCATAATCGGATAACATTGGAATGTTGGCTTCTAATGCTTCAATCGTAGCTGGCTTATCCACAAACACTTTAGATTTCACGTAGTCCCAAAGAAAAAAGTCTAACGGTGGGAAACCACACGATCTTGGTGCCCAATTCACCGGTCCGGCGCGTGAAGTTAATTTTCCACCGAATTGGTTCCATAAAATGGCCCAAGCGCGCGAAAAACATTATTTACAGTACGCGAATTTTCGTAATATAATTGTACGATTTGTAAACGTTGTTCGGGTGTAAGTCTTTCCATGATGAAATGGCTATGAAAACTGAATAAAAAACCTATGTCAACTTGACAGTACTCACGCGTGATTTATCAAAAAAAAACTCTATTGAAAAAAACATCTCAAGATTGATGACCCTTTACATCTCTGGATTGATAAAGTGTTCTCGTTTTTTTCGATATCTTCTGAAACACCCTTATGGAAGCTATGTCATATAACCACGATATTGAAAAAAATCAAATAAGCTAGTGTCCTATGGAATAATATGGGATCTTACCATTTGTGAGATCTAGGCGTTCATACGGACGAACAGACGGACAGACGGACATCGGTGTATCGACTGCTCTAGTCCCATGGTCACACTTTAGGTAACTTCGGAGGATATCCGACGTCTCCTTCTGTATGTAACATACACTTTCGGCTTTGTACAAACTTAATACACCCTTTGTACCATAAGTTACAGGGCATAAAATTAAGGAAGATGCAAATAGATATAAAGGAATGTACTATTAACTCAACAAATTTTTATTGGATTCAGAATCAAAATATCGGTACCAAATATTCTGACTCGCAACCGAAATGCTCAATTTATGTAATGTCGGGTATGTAATACACTTAGTTTTATATTGGTAAAAGTTAAAAACCGATATAATTAACCTTTCCGCAAAAGAAGAAATAAAAAAAAAGAAGTCGTGTGCCTAGTATCATTACAATAGGTAGAAAGCTGAGAGCATTATTCGCGTTTATTTCCAATTGCGGCGGATGGTGTAGGGTTCCTATAGTCGAGATCTGCTTGCTGATATGGATTACCGGAAAAACAGATGTACATTGCTAACCGCCTGTTCAAGCTGGTAAAGAATGATTATACTTTAAAGGGCTGGAAATTAATCCGTCTGTACTGTCAGCACTGGATTTCCTAAGGCATGTAGCATAAACATATAGCAGAAAGAGGTTTGTTAAGGTAGTAATCCCAATTTTTGTTTTGGGTGTTTTGTTTTCCAATACACAATATTATAAATGGAAGGTGGGAAAATCTATTACCAGATATATAGAATCTACGCCTACATAAATACAGTACTTAACCGATTCATATAGTCAGTTTTCTTCTTAAAACATTAACTCACTGCATATGTCGTATTGTGTTCAGCTTAATCGGTTTCTTAACCCATTTCCAAAATCCTGCCGCTTGACTAATCCATATAAGCGCTCACTCATCAGAATCCACTAGTCCATACACCAAAAAGTCTACCCAAAACAAACAAATAAATCACCATAAACAATACAAAAAGGAAAGAAATAAGACAAAAAAAAAAAAACCAAAAAGGGAACCCAAACGGACCTTAAATTTAAAACCAATCTGCCTGTCAGGCTGTTGTGTGGCCTTTGGCCAATTTTCTTATTAAAAACAACAGAGCACAAATAGCCAAAATGTTTACCAAACACAATTCTCGAGCAAGTCGCTGGCCTAAAATGTAAATAGAGCCCAGAGTGAAAGTGTGGACAACCCACATGAGGACCCGAGCATATCCTGCAACAAAGGACGCAGGCACACAAATCCTTGTGCAAAGCAAAACCACCACATGCTGTGTATTGTCCATTGTCTAGCCGAAATTGAAACTCGTACAAGGCAAAGTAAGGACAACAAAAACGGACTAGAGCAAAACTAAAGGAAAATCGTGAAAAACGCTGCTAAACCCATTAAATGTGCCAGGACAAAAAAAAAAATAACAGAAAAATGGCTAAAAAAATGCAATGTATAACTTCCGTTTCGTATTTTGTCTTCCTTTTTTTCGTTTTTGTTATTGTTGTCTAAATTTGTGTTTATCCTTTTGGTAAGACTTTCACTTTCCAATGGGGGTGCTCGACCCAGGGTCGCTCCTTGATAACAGGCCACATAAATATTTGTACATTGTTGCTGGCAGGACGCTGATTGCTAGACATAGAATCCATGGCTACATGCTCCTAATGGTCCTTTTGGTCGGCATCCCATTGCTTGTGCTACTAATCAACTAATCAAATTAGTAAACCAATTTGATGCATCCTTCAAACTTTAATAGAAAATTTAATACTATTTGCCCAGCAGTTGGGCAAACAACAACTAGTAGCACAAACATCAATCAAGCTTCAAGTTTTTCTATGCTCCACACATGTTGCAAGTGCCAAGTCTTGAGCATTCTTTTGGACACGCCAAGGCAGGCAGACATACTACATACATTCTTCTGCACTATGCTTGGCAGCTCCACGCATTTACCTTTCAACTCCCACATGAGTTACTACAATATTTCCTGTGTGTGTCCCCCGCCGATTCGCTTCTTGCTGCACTTTACCACAACTCGTTGGTGATGTCGTCCTCGTCGCCATCGTCATCGACGTCATCGTCGTCGCTGCCATGTTTGACTTGATTTCGTCTAAATTGAGTTCAGTATCAACAGAAAATACTTCCGTTTCCTTGCCGTGCCCAGTTGTCAGTCACCCATACTCCCTCAGGACACCCCAGTCTGTTTCTATCTGTACCTTTGCTTGATTTTGAGTTCTATTTTGAGGCAAGCAGCACGCTTCCAACTCCACAACTCCTTACCCCAACTTATAGAGCCAAGCAACTACTTTCGCTCCTACTTTTGTAACCGTTTTTTATGTGTGTTTCTGTTTACCTTGCTAGCGTCTCTTACATTCTACCCTTGCTCATCAACATCATCATCATCTTCATGCTCATCCTGGTTGTCATAGACATCGTCGTCGTCGTCCTCTTCCTCGTCATCGTCGGGATGTTTGCTTTATTTTGAATGCTTTTTATGTTCAATTTGTTTCAATTTAATGTTGTTTTGCCAGAGATCAGAGACCGAACTGAGTGTATTTTGTATAAATTTTAGATGTACTTGCTAGTTTGGTATGATAAATAGTATTATAGGATTTGTGTAAGAAACTTAGGATTTGCACTGGGTTTTGAAAATTTATTATATATTCGTGGCAAAGTGCGAAAGTTTCTAAGTTAATTGTAAGCAAGTTGAAAGTTTTAAAAAGAACTTACTCGACACTTTATTATCGTGTCGAGCGATGGTGGAGTAATATATGCGACTACCCCAAGCACAGATAACGGCGGGAATAGACAAGCTACTTAAAAACAATAAGACTATTGCCGTTAATGACTTATGTACCCAAATCCATCCAATTTTATACAGACTCCGAATCGCAGCAAGGTGTCTTGATGGCACCAATTATCGTGGTATCTTCCGCTTCAAAGAACATACAAAGTCCTTTTAAATGATTTCTGTGAGAGAATAAAGCAATTATTGAAAGCAATGATCTTGACAAGTCTACCAGTGCATTTCGCCGAGTCGTAGGAAAGACCCAAGAATGCCCAAGGGACATCCACTACCTTTTTGTCTATTATAAAGCAGCATTCAGTAGCTCGTGAGGAATAGCGTATCTGCCGCATTATATGAGTTCGGTATCCTTGCAGTTGGAGCGACCGTGCAGATTAATGATGAGAAATGCACGCAGTTCTGTTAAGGTAGAAATCCGAACTCCTGCGGTTTCCCAAGAACATGACCAGCATTGTGGCGGATGCACTGCCAATTCTGCCCATGGCCGAGAAGATGAACGTTACCTATCGCGACTTCTATCTTAGGTGCGGAGGTGAGGAGGCGATATCTAGAAAGCGTTCAAAACCTGCTATGTGATTTCCCCGAATTTTTTAGAAAAAGCACCCATTTTCTGGGAAAATCCTTCTTTGAGATCTAGGCTATTTTGCGAATCTGGCCATAATGAATTCGATTAGAAGAATTCAAAAGGAAGGAGAGCAATTAAGGCGTTAAAACTGCACCAATCAGCTACCCAACTTACCTAGCTCCGTTGCCTTCACCATTCCACAATATTCTTTTTACTTCACTTCCTCTATTTAATTAGGCAACAAAATGGACCTTTCGGTCTCTATGTGATCTTGACTTAATCCGAACATCTTAACTAAGCTTCCTACTTACCTAAGAGACAAGGCGATAAAAAAAAGTAGCAACCTTAAATGGTAATACTAGCTTAGAAGCTAGGGGCGATGGCGATGGCTCTTAGCTCTTGTAAAATAAAATTTCGACATTTTTCAAGGACTATGTTAATCTAGGTACCACCATCATAACGAACAATGATGTCTGGATAGAGATCAAAAATCACTCCTAACATTCAGGGCTACTTTCGTCTCAGTATGCTTTTGAGAGGTAAAGAAGTAATATTTTAAAAGTCACTCGTTCTTCCCGTTTTTATGCGCTGAAACCCAGAAACAAGAATGAAACGCAGCACACCATCGGTTAGGTTAGGGCGGCAGTTGGCTTAAAAAGCCAGCACACTTAGACCTAGACCGGCCCGTTGTGAATCCGCACGGATCTCTATTTAAACCCTTCTTCTGGAAAGCATTCTTTAAAGGATTCTCAGCCTCTTGCTGCGATGTAGCTTTCAATCCTCCTCAGACAGATAAACTCTAGCTCCGCTAGGTTGTGAAGGAAGTAATTTCTCAGATACTTTTTCTTGCGTCTACTTAGAGCTTCACAAGAGCAGAAGAAGTGCTCTACAGATTCTTCCTCTTCCTCATACAATAAATTTAGTTTAAAAAAATGCTTCTGTCACCTATATCCCAGAGGCAATAAAAGCTTGGAACGCTAAATATTTGCAAAAGATTGAGTCATCTTGATAAATTGCTCCGTACCAGCTTCAAAAGACATAGGATGGAATAAGACCCACTCCCCAATAAGGAGACACACTCCCACGAACACAATCTTGAAATCCTCAATTCTCAATTTGAAGATGGTGACTTACCCAAGAGTGCGAATAATTGCAGAAACTCCACGGAGTACGGTTTTGAAAGCGGTTGTTAAAGAAAGACAGAAAAGTAAGTACAACGATGCTTCGTCGAATGGACCAGAAAGAGAGTGCGCCAGCTACCATTGGTACGCCGCTGTGGACAGGGCGTGACCTAACTTTAGATCTTAACCTGCCAACATGTTGCTACGACCCGTCAAGATGAAGACGAATGTGTTGACTTATGTATGTAACATATTTCCCTATAAAACGAAAATTTTCACCAATTATCAATACGTTAATATAAATAAGTCTGTACAATATTTGACCGAGTTAATAGTACAATATTTATGCAAAGACTGGATCTATTTCCAACGAAACATTTAAATTCCATTAGCGGAAGCAAAGCCCATAAAACCCATAAATTTCTCCTGAAGCCTATCGACAACAATAACAAGAAAAAAAAATGACCTAAAATTATGCATTTTGTTTAGCTTTAATTGCAGTGCATTGAATTTTATTTAGTTTTGGAGTTTGAGTTTTCAAGCGGCGTGATAATCGAAAATAATTTATAGAAAATAAATATTTCCACACCGGGAACCAACGTCCAAACATTTTCAATGCACCCAAATAACAACAACAACAGCAACAACTTGAGCTCTTGTGTTTTCCTAGCATTGTTGTTGTCGTTGTTGTTGTTTATTTAAGTTGTCATTAGAATTGTGAGGCAGCAACAGCAGCAGACGGAAGTCCCACAGTCCCATAGTCCGACAATCCGACAGTGCCGTCATATAAACTTTTTAAATTATCACCGAGGCGCACTGCAGCACTCGTTCAACCATTGAAACTGGGCGATGCGGGAGCGCGTTCAACCGGCTGCCACTTGAGAGCAATACGTGGAAATCGCACGGCTATGTGAACTGGAAATGAAAATGGAGTGGCAGTTCTGGTGCTGGGCATGGGTATGGGTATGGGTCTGGTTGCTGAATGCCGGAGCCGGTGCTTGATTTCCATGTTCTATGGAAAATCAAAAGTACATCGACGTTTTGTTTAGCATATAAGACATTGGGTGTGTGGGCACCCACTGTTTGCCTTGATGCTATTGTTGTTTTTGTTGTTGTTGTTGATGTCTGGGTGTGGGTGTTCGCTGGCGCCGGAGCAGCCGGAAGTGAAAGACAGATTGGAAATTTGCTTATGGAATGCAGCATTTATTGAAGACGTATAGAAATTCTTAGAGCTGCCAGCAGTACTCTATGGGAGGCTTCAAGCGGCTGTGTATCGAAAATCCATAATTTTGTTAAAAATTAAATGTCTAAAAAATTGAGATGGTGTTGAAATTTTTCTATTAAAAATTATTTTGTTTATTTCTGAATTTTATCAAAATTTTGAGGTTTTAAATTTAACCATAGGAAATCAAACTTCCCTTAAAAAAGTTGCATATAAAAATTTTCGCAAAAAGTAATAATCGGCTGTGCTGCGGTAAACGAATCCGGACATTTTTTTCGGATTCGTTTTGAAACCGAATGTTTGGTGCTCCCAATTTCACCAAACCCAGTTTTTCATGTGGTTTGAAACCGAATGTTTTGTTGCAAGAGGTATTAAAACAAATCGGCAAAGTTTAAGAAAGTACGCATTTTATACACAAATTTTATTGACAAATTTTGGATTATTAGAGAAATATCGACAAAAAATTCGTTCTCCGGAGCACTCAAAACGAATTCGAATAAAATTGTTCGGTTCGGCTGTTTCGTTTTCCGGATTTTATTTGCTCAGTTTCTGCTTATTGCGGAGATTTAAGGCGTATTGGAAAAATATATAAACCATCGCTTATCTTTGTGTGGCTATAAGAGCGGTGCCATCCCATGATATCCTTTTTTGTCTGGGACACCGTTTTTTTTTTTGAGACAAGTTTTCTGTGCCGTATGAATTGAGCTGGATAAGAAACAACAAGATCGATTCATCGTTAAAACATATGTTCCTTAAAATGTCAATTTTCAAACTCAAAGGGTGATTTTTTAAGAGCTTTCGAATTTTATTTAAAAAAAACACATAAAGTTCAGAAAAATGTCTTTGTCTTTATTTGAGTCTATAGAACGATCTATATAATTTAATGTTTAAAGATTTCATGTAAATGTCGATCGCGGCTGCGCCTCGAATTTTGGCATACTCTTTCCAACATATCGGCTGGTATCTCACGAATAAATTCTTCAATATGGGCTTCTAGCACTTCAACCGAAGTTGGCTTGTTGCTATAGACATGAGCCTTAACATAGCCCCACAAAAAAAAAATTGTCTAAAGGCGTTAAGTCGCACGATCTGAGCCCAAAAAAAAGTTCAACGAACTCCCTCTCAATTGGGCCATTGTCGGTGCCAACCGTTGAAATCACATATCAGGCTTCTTTTTTTTTAAAAAAAAATTTTTTTTATTTTTTTTTTGTCGCCCCTCCTTTTTATTTTTTTTTTTCTTCTTTCTTTCTTTTAAAAAGAAGGTCCAATATGCCACTGGCCCATAACCCAAACGTGAAATAACGTGACTTTTCGGGAATGTATTGGCAGATCTAGCAATGCTTCTGGCTGCTCTTCATACAAAATACGGCAATTTTGCTTGTGCACGTATCCATGGTGGCCGTCGGTAGCGTAGTGGTAGCGTACTCGCTTTACAAACCGAAGGTCGGTGGTTCGAATCCCCGCAGTAGCACTGGTACATTTGCCTAGCACTGGCATCGCTAGCTCAAAGACGCTATTTGCCAAAGAAAATCTCTATTAATTCCAGACACCGCCGTGTGGATTCGGCTATAAACTGTAGGTCCCTGTTCTCTTTGTTAGACAGTTATTAATAGAGATCCCCATGCCCCGCCCAGGGGCGACTGACACAATTGTCAGTCAGGAAAATTATTATTATTATCCATGCAACCAGAAATGAGCTTCGTCGCTGAACACAATTTTCCGATAAAAAAGTGGATCTTCATCCAACTTTGCGCCTATTCACCAAATGGTAGCCGTTGTAGTAGGTTGTGTGGCTTAAATTCTTGTACAAACTGTATTTGAAAAGGTTTTACACCCAAATCCTTCCGCAAAATTTGCCCCGTAGTGGATTAACAGCGGTCAAATTGCTGCGAACGGCACCGATAATTCACGGTCATCAACAACACTGGCGGATACAGTTGCGATATTTTCCGCTACGTATGTGTATTGGTGGTTTAATGTCCAATAATGTAAATTTGCTGGGAAATTTAGTCACAACATTCCGAATAGCCGCCTCAGAAGGTCGCCCAAGCCGACGATAAAATGGAAGGAGTGCACGATACACTTTCTTAACCGAGCATGAATTTTGATAATGATAATTATAGACCAAACTGAACATGTTTGACAGTAACACAAGACACAAAAACAGGTGAGCTGTCAAAAAAAGAAAGTTGCTAAAAAATCACCTTTTATAACTAATTTTAAAATTCTTGGCATAAGAGCAAAAATATTAGGCTATCCGCATTATTTTGGAACCAGACTGTATCTCACGCGATCACTTTAAGCAGTTCTTGAATACAGTAATCCTTTCTGGAGAAATACTTTTTTTCAGCGCAATAGAAATACCTTGTTTCGTTGAAATTCTCTAAATTCCACCACAGTTTCCAAATACCAAACTCAACTGACATTTCTATTTGCACTACAACAAGATCTTAGCTATTTATTTGATTTCCCTAATTGGTTAATTTTCTTTCCACTCACAACATAAACAAAATTTATAGATCCACTTAAGCTATTTGCTGTGCAGTAAAAAAATTAAAATATATCAGCTTATCTGCTGTAGTTGCTTTTAAAGGCGCCCCAAAACCAAAAAAAATCACCATTAAAACAATCACAGAACAAGTTCATTTTATGATCACACGTAAAGTCAAGATTTGATTTCTGAAATTATGCTAATTTTGGAAGAAAACCATAAGAAAACTGTAAACATGTCGCATAAATTTAATTAATTACAATTTCTTTATCCCAACGACCCGATTTGGGGCACACTGTAAACGCTTTATGGACGCACAGCAGCCGCCTACAGATCTCGCTGAGATTAGACAGACGTCCCATACCCAATACCTTAATGCATAATGCCCCAAAAGCCAAAAGCTAAATCACTTGATCACAGTTCGACGTTGTCATCTTATCAAAATGCTTTTCGATTAGCTTTTTTTTCTCGTTTTTTACCACGACCAAGATATTTTCTTATTCAAATTTGATTTAGTTTTCCACTTGGGTAAAAGTTGAAATAGACCATGCGGTCGCTTTGGTCCATTTGAGGAGTCCGCTTGGTTCGGTTTCTGCCTTTGGCAGCTCATTAAGAAAGTTGTTCCGCATTCATTTTTTATCGCCGTGTTGCCGATGTCGCTGATTATTTAAACTTTTTTTTTATTTCTTATTTTTTATTCTATTCAGCTCGTTTTTTTTTATTGTTTAGCGTTTATTTTATCTAAATGTTTTGATAAGTTCTCCTGGGCCATGCCTGCTGGAGGTTAAATGTTTTCTTTTGATAGTTGGAAATTTATATGATATCGTTTGTCATTTGGTTTATAGCTTGTTTAGCGGTCGGACTCTGTTGTCTTTTGGGCGTTTTCAATTTAAAACTTTTATGGACGTATAGAGTTACGGAGTGGAGCTTGTTTGGGAGTGCTGGGAATGGTGTGATATGGCTCATGATAGGCATGTCTTTAGCTGCAGGTGCATTGGCTTTGGGATTGCATATTATTCTAGATGTTTGTGGAGATAAAAATGATTTTAACTCGAGAGATTTGAGATAAGAGATGTGGCATTGTTAACGGCACTTGGTGTATTGAGGTTAATGATACTTGAGTTGCTAAATCTGTTCATAAACATGCATTATCTTGAAGATCTTGACGAGATAACTTTGTTATGGCTTAACTTGCTCAGTTTCCCAGACATTGGCGTATATTGGAGGGGACTTAGGCCATTGGTGCCCGTATTCATACTTGTTGGAAAAATTGATGAGTCTGTTTGGCTTTTTCATAACTTTTTTGATAGACCAGTTTGTAAAAAAACAAAGGGGCACGTCATTGGATTCGCTTCGAAAATTTTTTATTTTCAGCGTCTGCACTAAAATATCCTTGAGACCTCACTTCTGTAAGACTCCCGGTTTCGTTTTCTCTTTTTATACCCTGTACCGTATGGTACAAAGGGTATATTAAGTTTGTGCAAGCCGAAAATGTTTGTAACATACAGATGGAAACGTCGGAGACTCCCGAAAACGACGTCGGGCTTAGAATGGTCAAAATTTATGAAAAATCATATAAAAGGATAACATAATTATTTTTGGAAATTTCTTTAAAAACATTGGTCAAAAAATGCAGCAGAAAACCGCAATAAGTGTCAAATAGCCGGTATGAGCCGATGGATAGATAGATGATGGGTGCGCCATTTCTTATGTCGGCATGTAAACATTGAATAACTTAAAAAAAAAAACAACCGATTTCTGAATATGAGGTATTTTCATTAAATTTGGTCTTTTGCAATTTAGTTTTTTGAACACAACATCAATTAAGTGGCCGCCTCTATTGGCCACAGCAAAATATGCCCTTTTTTCATTACCTTTTCGAGCATCTTGTGTAGTATAGCAATGATTTCGGCACGAATGTTTTCCTTAAGCTCTTCAACGGTCTGCGGTTTACTGGAATACATTTTGCTTTTCAAATAACCCCACAAAAAGAAGTCCGGAGGGGCCAAATCTGGGGATCTGGGTGGCCATTCAATGTCGCCTCTTTTTGACATCAGACGTCCAGGGAATTTTCTTTGCCGAAACTGGATTGTTGGATTCGCAGTGTGGCATGTCGCACCATCTTGTTGAAACCAGTAATCTTCAAGACCTTTTTTGCGCATTTGTGGGTAGACATAGTGAGCCAACTTCCACCGATATCGGTTTCCATTGACCGTTTGGTTCTCTTTAAAAAAATAGGGCCCAATGATGGTTTTGGCGCAAACGCCGGCCCAAACAGAAACTTTTGGGTCATGTAATGGCGTTTCATAGATCTGGTGTGGATTCTGCGTTGTCAGACGGTGCCTGTTTGCCATGATATTTTCGACGATATGCACGTTGAGTTAACACAACTGAACGACTGTTTTCAATGTACAAAGTAACTACTTCGGCGCGTTCTTTTAGTATGAAGCGATACAAGGTTAAAATTGTACTGAATTGACGTTTCCAAAACATTTTAAGTCAAGTCAATCGGTTGTCAAATGTTTAAGTTATTCAATGTTACAATACCGACATAGGAAATGGCGCACCCTGTAGATGAACATGGCTAAGTCGATTCCTTTTGTCGTCCTGTCGTCATTTTGGTACACCCTATAGACAAAAATGTAGAGTATAAAAGTTTTATACAAAATGGTAAACTATATATTTATTTATATAAAGCTAGCTTATACTTAAAAGATATAAACTAACAGTAACAAATAGAAAGCCATGGCTACCAGGGCCTTTAGCTTACCAATTGTAAAAGTGTAGAGTGGCTTAGGAAAATGAAAGAACGGTGATGGGATAAGGTTGGGCAGGATGTTATTATATGCGTAATGTTTATGGGGGAGTTGTTACATATAGTGGACAGTTGTTACTAGGTGTTGAGTCTATTGTAATGAGCATTAGTTGATTTTGTATGACCGAGCCGGATTCTTTAAAGTTTTACTTGGTCAAGTCTTGAGAGAGATTTTTATAATTAATGGGGTAAGTGCTATGGCTGTTGTTTAATAGCTTATACCAGTTCGTAGTCTAATGAAGTAGAGATTTATGGTTATTATTGGAATATTTTTTTAGAAAGACGTCTTTGTCAAAACTTAAGAGTTTTCCTCATGATTTTGGAATTTTTGGTCTTTAGTATTTAATTCAAGAACTTTATACGTCAAGTCTAATGAATTCAAGATTTTTGGCGACTTGTTAGCTATGATTTTTAAGTCTCATTTTAAGAATTAAAATGCATAGAATTGCTAAAATTTTGATTTAAGATTTTCGTTGTTTAGTTTTTAAATAGCTTGAAGCTGGACACCTAGAAGTCGACGAAGGACTTTAAGTTTTGTTTCGTAGGCTAGTAGCACATACAATTATTAGCAGGAGTCTCGTATAAAAACGCGTCACGATTTTTTTGCATTATTTTTCTCACTTCATTCAAAAACAAAATCATTTGCTTTATCTTTAAATTTTCCAAAAATTTTGGGGCACGATTTTTTTGTGTTCCATTTCTTCAAAACATATTCAACGTAAAAATAAATTCGGAAGTTTATTTAGCATAACCTTGGGGAAGATCTGCTGTAAAACTTATTTTCAACATCAGTCAAATGAGCAGGCGACCCTTACAGGACGCATACTCCTTTTCATGAAATTTTCATAACGTCAGGTCTAATGGACAATTTCTGCAAAGTCGGCGCACGGATCATAGACTACAGTTCAAAAGTTTAGTCACAAGTTGAGGTTGGAATGGCTTTTCAACAATAACTCTTGGGTTATCCGAGCCAACCTTAGGATATGACTGTTTAGCTTTTTGAAGTAGCCTTACCAGGGACAGGGCCTCAGAAGTCAAGATGATTTTTCGATGGACAAGATTTTCACCATTTTTGAAGGGAGGATTTTAATAATTATTAAGCGTTGTGGAGCGTGTATCGTTGTCGTTTTTAAAAACGCCGTAATTTCTTCTTGTCAAAAGTAAAAAAAGAATAAAAGTCAAAAATTCAGCTAATGAAATACCGGGTGATTCAAAAAACACTGGGAAAACTATGTATTGAAAGTTTATTGAAATTGATATTAAGTTTTTCAAGATCTTATAGATTGCCGCTCCCCCCAGGCAGTGCCACCTTGACGTGTTAAAGGGCTTAGTAGGTATAGTGATCCCAAGACCAATGCCGGCTATAGCTTAGCTTCTGGTAGGGCATCCCAAGCCGGTAAGGTCGAAGGTGAATATCAAAGCCAAGCGCAATTCACAACTTTAGCGTCTGTTAAACTAGGTTAGGTAGGGCTTAAAGCGGGCGTCTGTTCTTGAACCAGGACTGGATGATATACCCTAGAACGTCCCACAAACGTGTTGAAGTTCATGAAAGGTTGGGAACCTTTCCGATAAAAACACCCATACCCAAGAAACGGTTACAAGCCGAAGGTATGGATCAGAGAATACGTTAACGACCGTTAGCTATTGAACAAGGACTAGTATAGGAATATGGAATATAAGGACACTCGCGGAACCCTCCCGTATTGCTCAAGTGTGCCGTGAGATAGATCGCTACAAGGTTAGCATACTTGGCTTAAGCGAAACAAGATGGCCTGGACAGGGAGACTTTTCTTGTCTGTCGGGACACTACTTCATGTACAGCGGTGATCTGATACGTCGCAGACACGGCGTTTTCATCCTCATAAATAGAAATATGCTTACCTCATTAATAGGTTTCAAGCCAATATCAGAAAGAATAATATCAGATTGCTTTAAGAGCAAATTTCTAAATATTTATAAGCATCATACATTGTTACTCTCCAACCGAAGACACCGAAGTTCAAATCAAGGATCAATTTTACGAACAACTAGATGCAGCAGTCCGACAACACTGGTGTCTCGGGCCGTCAAGGAATGACTACAGATCTCGCTTTGTGAAAAAATTCGCAATTGCGATATTTTCTTATTCTTTTAAGAATTTGGCAAAAATGTATAGAACTAAATGTATCTGTAACCTATTTTTGTACCACAAAAAAGATTTTTAAAAGAAGCAGGCAAACCGAATTTCCGAAGAATTAGTGAGTACTTATGAAACTTAATACTTTGTGATATCGCTTCCCATTGTCCAAAAAGCTATCTCCGCCTCTGTCCCTAGACATTTTAACTTGTCGTCACAGCTTAACAAGATATATATGTTACACATCTGACTCATATGCAATTGTCAAGCCCTCCGAGGCTTTATTGCTACTTATAGCGCTGAAGCCAACACATCCATGCTAATCGTAGGCTATATAAGCCATAACTTTACTTTTTATATACATAGTACATGCACTACTCCTCTCCCTCCCTCCGCCAACTATGTATATTTATGTACGCCATAATTTCAACATTAAAGCATCGTAAAAACGTCATGATTATTTTCTTTTTCCGTTTGTTTTTTACGCACAAATTACAGAAATTTCATTAAGAAAACATAAAACAAAACTGAAAAGTACAAGAAAAAGAGAAAATATTTTATTAACACTTCGTTCCGATGAAGATCAATATTATTTTTAAACTTGGGAAGCCGGGAGCTGTAGCGCCGTTCATTGGCAACTTCCTCGAATGGGTTCGAAATGAGGGCTGCTGGCATATTTCAAACAACAACAAGACGGAAATTAATTTTACTTTTCGCTCTTTCCCGCTTTTCCACACATTTCCACAGCCTTTGTTTTTTTTTTTTTTTTTGTACATTCTTTTCAAGATATTTAATTGTATAATAAAACCGTCAACGCCTTGGCACATAGGCCTGGTCAGGTCTGCTTAGTGCCCAGATCTCAAGTGTAACAAACGCATGCAAAGTAATTTGTTTATTTTAATTTAGATTCGTTGAAGTTTTTATATTTATTTTTCGGAATCAATAATAAACATTAAATCGCTAAAGTTATGGCAATCCGAATGCAGCTGCAGTAAGTTTCCCAAACAAATAAATCTCTCGACAAGGCGTAAGTAAGGCGGAATGGAGTCTGGCGGGCTGCAGGATTACTTGGACCTGACTGACTGTCTGGGCAGGCAGCCATTAGCCCTGATGGTGATTTTTGGACCATTTGGTAGCCGTTTCGTTTACTCCATTTTCCCATTGCCTAGGTAATTACTGGTCATTAATAATATGCAGATGTGCTCTTGCTTCCCCCCAACAGGCTACTCCAATTTCGTTTCTTTTCCTTCCACTTGGTTATGTTCTGTTTATATTTTTATGGGCCATATTTTTGTGTATTTTGAAGTGGCAGTTAAAATTATGTAAAAAATATTTGCCTGCGTTTTCCATACCTCTTGACCCCAAGGGAGTTTTTAGTAGCTGCCACAGTGGCACATTTATGGTGGGAAGCCGGCAGGGGCGGCTGCTGTTTGAGGTTTGGCTTGGTTCGGTTGTAGGCATATATATTTATTGTTTTACTAGGCTCCTGGGGCATCAATGGAAATTAGTGAGGCACTATGAGAAAATTGTGAAATTGTTTTTTTACTACAATACTGGAGCACTTATTTTTATTTATTTATTTGTGGGTAAATGTTTAGGTAATTAGTTTTACGGTTTAACGTCAGTGCATGAAGTAATCAAATACATTGTAAGGATAAGTTGTTTCTTAAATTTAGTTATAAAGTAAATAGAAAAATTGTGAACTAATATGATACCATTGGGATGGGGCAAAGATGATGTTTGCTGATAAAGTACACGTTTGAACTTAGCTGCATTTCACGCCATATTAAGTGAGACATATAGGGACGTACTTCTGTTTGGTGGTGCCGGCTCTAATGTATAAGTACTATGACATTAATAGAGTGTCTTATCTAAAACTTGTTTTTTGTTTTCGTTTATTATTCCAACCATTATACAGCTTTGGGAGTAAACAAGCAGATATCGGCTCAATTTGAAAAATTTCACCTGAAGCGGGATTAAGCGCGTCTTTTGGTAAAATTTTGTGTCCCTAGATCTTTACAAAAAAATGGGAATCTGGTTACAGATGCCCAGTGCGCACTGAGATTATGCGAATATCGCCCTTGGAGGAAACAACCCGATACACCCAATCGACGATGATGTGGACGTTCCACTACCTAGCCATGATGATGTCCGAGTTGCAATGTTGTGACTCAAAAACAACAAAGCAGCTGGTGCTGAGGGCTTGCCTGCGGAGTTGTTTAAGGCTAGCGGCGAAGAGCTGATAGGGTGCATGGATCAGCTCCTCTGCAGAATATGGCTAGCGGAAAAAATGCCCGACGATTGGGATCTCAGTGTCCTTTGTCCTGTACTTAAGAAGGGTGACCCGACGATGTGCGCCAACTACCGGGGAATCAGTCTTATGGCCATCTCATATAAGGTCCTATCGAGCGTACTATGTGAAAGATTAAAGCTGTTTACCAACACACTGATCGGACCTTATCAATGCGGCTTTATACCTGGTAAATCCACCACAGACCAGACCGTCAAACTACGCCGGATCCTGGAAAAAACCCGCGAGAGATAGACCGACACCCATCATCTGTTTGTCGACTATAAAGCTGCTTTCGATAGCCCGATAACGGATTGCCTGTACGCCATCATGTCCGAGTTCGGTATTCCTGCAAAGCTGATTCGCCTTTGCAGGATGACGTTGAGCAGCACTATCAGCTCCGTGAAGGTAGGAACGAACCTCTCCGAACCTTTTAATACCGTGCGAGGTTTCAGTCAAGGCGACCCTCTATCCTGAGACCTCTTCAATCTTGTGATGGAAGGGGTGCTGCGAAAGGCCGGTGTACATCGTAATGGCACTATTTTCTACAAGAGTGTCCAGCTCCTTGCATACGCTGATGGTATTGATATTGTTGGACGTTGCAAGCGAGATGTCAGTGCTGCATTTGCAGCAATCGAAAAGGAGTCAGCAAAAGTGGGTTTGGCGGTGAATGAGGGCAAGACGAAGCATATGCTGGTTACGCACAGGGATACGCGGCGTCTAGGATCCCACGTTGTAGCGGACCAATATACTTTTGAAGTTGTCAAGGAATTCATATACCTTGGCACCGCCATCAACATCGAAAATGATATAAGCCTGGAGATTAAGTGAAGGATCACACTTGCCTATAGGTGTTACTTTGGGCTCAGTAAGCAAATATGTAGCAGAGCCCTCTTTCGACAGACAAAACTTACACTCTACAAGAAACTCATTGGTTGTGTCGCAGATGGATGCAGCAGCGCTTGGAGTGTTCGAGAGAAAAATTCTTCGCAAAATCTTCGGTCCCGTCCGTATTGGGAGCGACTATCGCATAAGAATGAACCACGAACTGTATGAGCTCTACGGCGACATCGATGTCGTCTAGCGCATAAAAATACAACGTTTGCGCTGGCTCGGACATGTCGTACCTATGGACGAAGAAGCTCCGGCTAAAAAGGTGTTCAAAACGAGAGCCAACGACGGACGACGAAGAGGGAGAACGCGTCTCCGATGGAAGGAACAAGTGAAGGAGAACCTGTCTACACTTGGTGTAATAAATTGGTGAAGACGCGCTAGAAGCAGAGGCTCCTGGCGAGAGCTCTTGAGGTCGGCTGTAACCCGGTAACGGGCTGTGAAGGCCACCTAAAGTAATAAAAGATCTTTACAAATATATGTTGATATTTTGTTACTTGCAAAAACAAGAATCGTGGGTTTTTGGTACTAAAAGTAAAAGGTAAAAGTTGTGTTAAAACAGAGTTTGATTTGAAATTTTTCAGGCCTAGACTCATTGGATTTTTAAGTATTGTCCTATGTTCCCGACGTGAAGACGTTACCGAACACAAACGAAAAACTTTGAGTGAAAATAGTACCCAAAAAAGCGATTCTTAAGAAAAATAAATGAATGTCAATTTCGTGTTTCTCGACCCAAAATTACCTTAAAAACTCTTCATTTTCAAGCTTCACTCGATGACACTAAAATTTGTAAACTACTGTTAATGAGAGTAAACTTGTAATTGAAGTAGTTTCTCTCGAGGCAGCCATTGTTAAGAAAGTAGGCGCACAAAATGGAGATTATTAAAATTTAAAATTTAGTACCATAATTTTAGAATAAAAATTTGTAATACTTTTGTGTTAGTTCAAACTATCTTAAGATTTGTAATTCACTAATTATTCTTATTAAGCAACACAGTAAAAGTATAGTATATAAACTTTACAAAGCACGAAAAACTTACTTCCAAATGGCAGTAAAAATGTAAAAACTTTATTGATAATTCTTGAAACAGACAAGCTGGTGACCCATCCCATAAAGTGGTACAGTTCTAGTGATAGCCTTAATCGAAGAGATGCATCTGCGCCTTTAGAGTGGCACTTTTTATTTTTTTTATTTTGTTGTTCAACACTTAATTTATAGTGTAATGAAATGAAATTTTATTATTGCTGCAGCTGTTGCATGTTCCAACTAATGAATAAGTGTAAATTCTAATGAAAAAGCGTTAAAAAACAGCAATAACAACATAAAGAAAAAAAACAAATACAACGATAACAACGATTGCAACTCTGCATGTGCAACAAGAGCGCAAAAGAATGCCAACTAGTATAGCGAAAATTCAATTAAAAATGTAAAACAACTCAAAAGAGAGATAAAGGGCGAGAGAGAGAGAGAGAGTAATATAGAGAGGGGGTGGAGAGTGGGAGATGAAGAGAGCGAAAGATAGAGTGACCACACTACATGCAATTAGTGCGGCCTGACCATTAAGTCAGCAAACACAGCGGGGGACGCAGGGCAGACTGCCTGCCACATAGCGAAGCGGACACAAAAGTGGACACAGCTGGCTCTGATTGCTCAATATGCGTGGAGAAAGAAGCATGGATGCATGGATGCGTGTTCATGGCCAGCATACTATTTATTGCTAGTATATGGCGTTAGTTCAGATAGTTCTTTTAACGCCTGTGGCACAGGCTGTAAACATGCAAAGCAGCGAACTTAGTTATGCGGCAGTTGCAACAACTGTGTCCCCAGACCCAGAGTTGCATTGTACTCGTTGTATTGGTTCATTTGGATAACAGAAAGAACCTGCACTTAATTAAGTTGACAAGTGTTGCAAACGAATGATACACAGAATATTTAAACCGGTTTGATTCGAATGCCAAACGAAGTGTTTATGACTCCTCCAGCACTTGGGCTATTATCTGAATATTATCTGAACATTTTTTGCGCATCTAAATCGGTGTCTGATTTATCTTTAATCAGTGGCCTATCAGGCACTTGTTTTTATCATTGAGTGGAGCATAAAATACAACGTATCTTTATGACATTGCAAATCAAGGCAGCACCTTTAGCTAGATAGATGCATAAATAGATGAATATAAAGATAGCAATTCGATCATAAATCAGCATTTATAGTTGTGTTAAAATGCAAACCAGATTGAGGAATCTCCAGAAACGACATATGTACGTGTAGCTAGGTTTTTTGCAAGATACTTCAGAAGCTGGTCAAGGCATTGGCGTAGACAGCTTGAGCTGTGGAGGGGATTTGAATAGGTCCATGCATACTGAAAGTTATATTTTTATGCAATATGATCAATCAGAAGTTTTTATCAGTGCGTAACTGAAAAAAATGGACGGAGGAAGAAAACAAATGGCTGCTTCACTGGGCACTGATACCTGGAGTTAAACAATCAAAAGCCCTCTTCTCTAAATACAACCGTAAGAGGTTCAAACTTATGATGACGTACGGGAAAAATGACGCAGCCACTTAAATAAAATTGGCATAGTGGATAGTGGACTTTGTCGCTTCTGTAACATGGAGGAAGATACTTCAGTGCATCTACTATGTGAATGCGTGGCACTCGCCTGTAAAAGAAACAAGCTCCTGGTCCTGTCACCGGAGATCGTTGTTGCCCTAAGTCAAAACAAAATACTGGAATATTTGCAGGCCTTTGGACTTTTGAAGAGCACTGAGCCGTGAAGGGAGTAAAATAGATCAACATGGGTCGCAGAACATCTTTACGCCCATATAACTAAAAAAAAATAAAATTCGGAAAAGTATTAAACAATAGTCTGGCGGCTAGCTTTAAATAGAAATCGTTGGAGGTCTTTTGTTTTCGCCCTATGCTCCGACCAGGAGTAACATGCATTATTATTCAATTTTTGTTTTACTAAATTGTGATACGTACCGCATGCCAAGAAAAACATAATAAATTAAACAAAAGTAAAGCTCTGAGTGGAAATTGGAGAGCTCTAGAGTTGTCGCAAAAGGATTTTTTTTTTTTTTGCGAACGCAGCGCTTAATTTTGTCCATTACTAGGAGGTTCCTCTACCTCTCGCTAAAGCCGCCAATCACCGCCGCACATTCTCTTTTCCTATCGTCTATATTCCCATTTATTTAAAATGGATGATGGAACGGATCACCGGCCGCACCAAGAGATATGTCACTGGTCTCCACCTATAATATCTGTCTGGAAAACAAGCGAATAATAACTCTTGCCCTCAGGTGTTACTTTGGGCTCAGTAGGCAAATGAACAGTAGAGCCCTTTCTCGTCAGACAAACTGACCCTCCATAGGACACTCATCCTTTCAGTCCTCTTATATGGCGCAGAGGCCTCGACGGTAACACAGTAGGATGCAGCTAGTAATGGGATGTTTGTGAGAAAGATTCTTCGTAAGATCTTCGTTCCCGTTTACGTTAGCGATAATTATCGTGCTGGACAGAACGATGAGCTATATGAGCTTTACGGTGATATTGATAAAGTGAAGCGAATAAGCATTCAGCGACTTCGCTGGCTGGGTCATGGGGTGGTTCGTAAGAAGATGCTTCGTATAACTTCCAGCTCCCGTTTAGGTTCGTCGATAAGGTAGTTCGACGCGGTAAGTCAGCGGAGAAGGGAAAGACCACGTCTGCATTGGCAGGACCAAGTCGCTGAAGCTCTGTCAGCCCTTGATGTTATCAACTGGTGAAGGCGCGCGCAATGCAGATATACCTGGAGGGAAATGTTGCACCAGGCTGTGAGACCCGTTAGGGTTGTATTGGCCAATTTTTAATAAAATAATGGAACGCAACACGAGTCGGTTTCATCCCAAAATTCCCACACAATGACGCCTTAAGATGAAAATGCGTCACAAAGTAGCTTTTATTTAATTAAGATCAGTTCCGGCAATGAGAAGTCAGATAATGTTAATAGACCAAGAGATACTTCCCAATTGATGAAAAAATTGTCACAGTAAAGTATTGGGAAGAAAACAGTTGCATTTGTACTCGACTAAACGGCACTAAAGTGCTGCACTGTGTACTAGCTATTGAAAGTAATAATAATAATACTAGTGGGGAATGCTGCACTGCGACCCGTGGGATCTATTTTGCTCCCTTCTAGCCATAGAGCTCCTTAACTAACCCTATGTCTGCAACAAACTAAATTTTTTGATATGGGTCTAGTCGGGTGATGCCATATATCGATACTCTATGCCCGCCGAGGAGGGATGTCCTTCTTTTGGCAAGGGCGTCACACTCTGCAAGTAGGTATATGTAAATAGGTTTCCTCCTCAATTTCACAAAACTGCATGTGTTCGAGCTCACGATTCCAATAGTACTTAGGTGTTTCCTGAGTTTGAAATATCCCGTCAGTAACCCAGTTAGTATCTTCTTGCCCAGTTGGGACATATTCTTGAACCTATTTAAGTTATAAGAGCCGAGGAGTTGCTTGGCTTGCCGTAAGCCCGACGTGCCGGTCCAGTCCATTTCTCGTCTGGACCTTTCCTCTTCTCTTAGCAGCTGTCTAATAGTGTGTCTGCCAATGCCGCAATAAGGTTAAGGACTTAATAGTGGTTTTGCAGCACCATTCCTCGCCAGTTCGTCAGCTGCTTCATTCTTGGGAGCATTCTTGTGTCCCGGGATCCATCTAAGGGTGACTCTGTTCAATTGTCTTAGATGGTTGAGTTAAGATCTGGTCTCCCGAACCAATTTTGAGTTAATCTTCAAATCAATCACCGCATTGATCGCGGCTTGACTATCTGACAGTATGGCAATGTCTCTGCCTTTATATTTCTTATCTAGATTGATGTCTACACATCGACTTCTGGCACATACTGGTGCCTGAGATATACTGGTGTGGCGTTCTTGGTCCCGCGACTCCCAGTCCGGTGCCTTCTTTGGTTAGAGGCCCGTCAGTATACCATACAATGGTATACCTACCCGTAGGATGTATCTCCTCTAACGTTGTCCAATTTTTTGTGTTACTTTAAAATATATAAATAAAGCTTTCGCCTTGTGGCGTCATTTCTGACTCATGTCAAATTCTAAAATTAATTTTAGGTTGGCTTTTACCTAGTGTCTTGATATTCACTCCATGCATGTTTCTATTGAAATTATCAAGAAAACATTGTGCACAAAACGAATTGATGTACTTTCACCCGAAGCCATCACTTAATCCCAAAAAAAGATAAATATTTCGTATCTTTGCCTTTTATTTTTTTTGTTACTCAAAGCAATTTCTTGCCCTCTTTGCACTGAAAGATTTATTTGTCGAGCCGCTCAAAGGAGTTTTGCTTGCTGGTCCCAGACGAAAGATTATCCAGTGCATTGAACGCCAGCAGGCGCAATCATTAATTAGGCGCAGCTGCTGCCAGATATGCCAAGTTTTGGGCTAAATTTTCTCAAAACTTCAAAACCCTTGCCGCATATTTGCCTATTTATGAGAAATGATTTCAAAGTCATAGAAAAAGTGGCGCATTTTTCTTAAAGGAATTTCCGTGTCATATTTAGTTCCCCCAAGACGCTAGCGCCCCTGCCCACGTCAATGCGTAGGTGTTGTGTGCGTCTCAGATTCCGAGGCCTGCACGGTGTAAATTATTTTTATACTTTTTCATATTTGGTTCATTTTTTTTTTTTTTTGTATGTATGTGGCTGCGGTTTTTATGGTGTTAAAGACATTAAAACTGTCATAGCAGCGGATACTTAATTTGATATTCGAGTACGGCATAATTGGATGCGACTTGGGACATGTGTTTCTACTTGTTTATAGACTCACATATGGGTTGAAGATACTTGTTGGGGTTCAAGTATATGAAGTTGGTTTAATATTTATTTTGTCAGCTCGAAAGTTCTTGTCTGGCCCACACACGCACACTCACAATGCTGCGAGTTGGGGTGCTGTGCCATTTGGGTGCTAGGGCGCTGGGGCCCAGGGGCGCTGACTGTATGGCATGTTTATATTTTGTAAGCAAAGATAATCCATGACCAATTGTTGAGCGTGACTCTATCTTATTGGCATATTTCAATGCAAAAAGTATCTTATAAATCAAGACTCCAATTGCAGGCCTCTCAGACAGTTCCCACGCTTTGGCAAAATAAATAAAAACTGCAAACCATAATAACCACCCAAATGGTCAGAATTGTCAGAATGGTCGGAATGGTCGCCAATAGCAATAACAATAACAACAACAATTTGCAGTCTATAAAACAAATGACTGCCGACGCATTGGCGGCGTACAAATATCCTCGATGAGCAAACATAAAATTTCTACAATATAATAAACAATTTCCTGATAAATCGCCTAAAAGCTTTTGAGCCCTCCTCCACATACCGCGCCTCATTGGCATGCCACAGTCGGCCATTTGAGAATTTATGGCAAACAAATTTATGCATTTTAAAGTGTAAACGGAATAAGTTTAAAAAAATCCCAAAGCCAAATGCGACTTGTACGTGTCTAATGTGCGAAAACAAAGCAGATCGGAGGCACATGACCGCATGAACCTTATGGTATATGGTAGTACTGTTTGGAACGACTCTCAGTGGGCCACTGCTTTGTTGCACAAATAACTCAAGTTGCGACTAATTACGATGCATTTCGTAGTTTACAACTGTGGCAATAAATTTAACTCTGGCCCCATGTCACGACGCCCTGATGAGGCGTCACAGACTGTGCTGCTAACTGGCAGATTTTTCAGCATTTAACACGCCTCGTCATCATATTCGGAAGCAATTCATCATGCAACATTCAGCAGGCTGCGGCAACATGATGTCCGCGATCGTGGTCGCCTTGCCTGGGACATGGCATGTGTCATGGCAACCAAGGCACTTGCCGCAAATTGGTTTGCGTTTGAGCCCCACGGCAGCGCATCATATTCAGATTCCAGACCAGGACCAAGCCCAGGCCCAGTGGCAGCCTCAGTTCGTTAGTAGCGCTGCGTACGCAAAATTTGTGCATGTTGCCGCGGTTACATGATGCCACCAGCCAAGATTCGAGGCTGGGTCGAGTCTGTCGCCAGGTAGCTTGTAAGTTGTAAATGAGTTTGACGCCGACGACAATGACAATGATGTCGAGATGATGACGACGACGACAACGAAATGGCGATACTCATGTAAGATGAGTCTGTCAACTGACAATTCGCTTATTGCATACGGGTTAATGTAAAGTTTTTCGATTTAAGAACTGAAATTATGCACAACTTTAAGCCAATTAATGTTGATGGCAAAAGCAGTTTTTAGTGTTGTGCCAGAAATCTCTTGCACATGAATTTACATCGATGTTCATTTTTGAAGCTTAATCAATCAAAAAGCACTCTTTAAAGAGAAGAAAATGTTTGTTAGATGTTTGGAGAGTCTAATATACCAGCTTGGAGAAAAGGGCTTTATTTGAGAGATTTCAAAAAAATACCAGTTCCGTCGAGAGATTAGCAGCGCACCACTTGCTATGAAAAATTTTTGAATATTCTTTTATTTACATAAAATATAGGAAATCCTCCAAGCAATCTATCAAGCAATTAATATAAGTTAGATTTATGATTTAAGATATTTTTTTAAATTCTTTAAAAATTTTGCAAATCTTTTCATAAGCTTCATATATGTATGTACCTTTTTGACCTCTACCGCGCAGCCAAACGCCTAACGTAAAGCATCTCTTTCTCAAATAAACCGCCAAGATGCCAACGGGAACCTTGTTATAACCGACGAAGAACAACTTCAAATATGGACCAGCTTCTATGCTGAGCTTTTTTAACCAACAGTTCCAATCGCCCAGCAGCTTTGTTGCTGCAATACTCATACACCCGAGATGACATCAACATTGGTTGCCTTAATCTGAAAGCTTTTTAAATAAAAGCTCAAAAACCCAAATCGCCCGACAATATCGCTCCTGAGTTACTACGAGCTGATGCCCAAACCAGCGTGCGCCTTATTCACCCTATGATCTCAGAAATACAGGAACACTACCTGATGATCTACAAGTAGGGGTAATCGTCAAGATCCAAAAAAAAGACGACCTTGCGAAATGCAATAACTGGCGAGGCGTGACACTCTTGACCATGGCTAAAAAGGCTAGCGCGCATATTCTGAACAAAAGGCTTTCCGCTGTAGTAGCTCCCCAGCTTAAGCGGGAACAAGCCAGTTTTCGCACCAGAACATCCTCCGTCGACCATGAAAACTGCCTGCGAATTATTGTTGAACAGTCTGTGCAGTCTGTGGGGAGCGCCCACTATATACGGTATTCTTCGACTTTGAAAAGGCCTTTGACAACCTCCACCAAACCCTGGGCGAAAGGACGGAAGTTGGGAAAGGCGTAAGACAAGGCTGCGTCTCAACTTCTTTTGAACATAGTGATAGATTTTGTATTGAGATCTGCTTTGCGGTCAAATAGAGGCATATAATGGGGCATTTTCGACTGTCCGGAGGATCTTGACTATGCAGAAGATATATGCCTACTTTCTCATACATAGTTACAACGACAGGTCAGAAAAACTAGAGGCAGTGGTTGAACCTGCTGGCTGGGTTGAAGATCAATGTTGAAAAATCTAATTGTAGCCCGTTAATGTAAGCTATGAGGTCCTAGAAGACGTGGAGCCATTCAGTTGCCTAGGGTACGTCATAACTAAGGACGGTGGATCCTCAACAAACATTGACAACCGCATAAAAAAGTAAATCAAGTGTTTGTTGTCCTCTAGTCTATATAGAAGTCAAATCAGCTTTCGACTTGGACGAAACTAAAAAAAATTGCATCAAACATAATTTTTTTGTTTACAAAAAATAAACAGCACAAAAAATTAGTATACGATGCACATGCACTACGAGTCACCAACACAAGCCAATCACGTGAATCAGGACAAAGTAGACGAAGGCAGGTACATGGCGCAGATAAATTACCATGAAGGTCTAGGAATGAACTGGTACCAAATTAAACAAATTTGTAATGGCCTTCTAGTCCTTGTAGGACTTATATACATATGTATATCAATGTTTCATTGTAAATATCGAAACTTTAATGTTTTCTGCATTTAAATAGCTTTTTTCTCACAAAATCTTTTCTTAACAAAAACCCAGGACTGACTGTTCTTGCTCACGTTATGGTTATTAGGTTTGCTCACTTAGTTTTATTTATTCCTTGATTCGTTGGAGACATCGTATCGCTCCTATTCGGAGCATAGGGCAGAATTTCTGTTTCTTGAGTGGGTTGGCTATTACGGCTGGGTCACTGGCCCAACGCAACCGACTGAACCAGTAGTAGACGGACTGGATATTAAGGCATCCTGTCATGCCTTTCTGGACACGATTTTTATAGCTTGCCGCTTGCTACAACATCAGACGCCCTCTCTTAGCCGCGCCAACCTGGTAAACAGATGCTCGAGTTGTGGATTGTTCTTTGTTTTAGTATTCCCACTCGACCTTATCGGATTGGGAGGTCCTACCGGTAGCTACGCTACCGTCGGGACTCGACGTACTGAATCCCCTCACCACGACAAGGTGGCAATCCCCAACGGGGCGCTCACTTGGTTAGTCAGGCACTTTTGCTTTTCTGCCCGACAAAGTAAGCTGCCAAATGTTATACGACTTGTTGCCGTTTCCTTTGAGCTCCTAGCATTTAATTCAACTTCTCACAATGAAAAGCATTTGCAACATTACCAACACTTTTTTTACTCTCACTCAACCCGCAAGGCTCACAAAGTGCAACAAACAAACAGCACTTAATCGTATTCATTTTCCCAAAAACAAGTGCAATTTTCACACCTTTCCCAAACACGATAACACAAACGAACAAATTTGCGACAAATTTGATAATGAATTGTATATGGAAGTATATTCGCTTTTAATTGTAAGTCAAACATTGCGACAACGGCAACAAATTTTGGTGAAGCACGCACGGCACAATGCACATGGGTGCATGAAGTGACCGTGGGCCAAGTCCATGCCAGTGTTGCATACAAATGTGAGTATAGTTGTTGTTTTTGTTTTGTTATTATTGGTGTAGGGTAAATGGGGACACGCCCACATCAACTAATCAAGTAAACACAAGCGTGCACCATAATTACATTGGAGCGTGCTACGTGACTGCAAACGAAACCCAAAATTAAGAGCAATGCAACAACAACAACATGGAGCATAATGTGGCCCAAAATGAGCCAAAATATGGTCGAACCAGTTGAGAGCTCCAAATGCGGCAAACTCTAATTTTAGCTTTTGTAGAACTTTGAAACTGCAGCAGGAAAAGGTGTCGCATGGCTGTTGTATAAATCGTTATTGTTGTTGTTGTTGTTCGTGTTGCAGTTGCAATCATCACGTGCAACAACAACAATTGTAAAAACAACCGCACAATCAGTTCGAAGCGGTTCCCTTTTGGCAGCCAACCTTTTCCCTTTTCACCAAAACTCCCGCAATTCCGCTTGTAATTCGACTGCATAAAAATCACTCACCAGGGTTGTCGCTGTTGTTGTTGTTGTTGGCATTGACAGTGGATTGCGGGATATTGAAGTTTTATTGGGCTGCCGTCTCGACGTTGACGTCTCTACCATCAACGCACAGTGGACGAAATGGTGAATTTGTCTTAAGAAAAATTAAAATTTTGAAATGTGTTTGCGGTACGAATTTGAAGGTTTTTTCGATTACAAATACATCCAATTCTGTTTTTAAACGATCTTTACTTGCACGGGTTTGAAATAGGAAGGTCTAGAAAAAAAAAAAATATTTTTACACAATTTCATTCGATTTACCACGTTTAAAAAAAGCTATTTGATTGAAATTTTAAAGAAAAATATTTTTTTTTAACACATCTTTCTAAAATTTAGTTGGGGAATTCCCTTTTCAAAGTTCTTAGACTATCGAATTCTAGTACATAGATTACATTCGATAAATGCTTGTCCCTGGAAGTCCTAGGCCAGGATAAGAATTTGCCCGTTGGGGTACCGCTACGGTGGACCTTTCACCGCTCTTCGCCACTCAAGAGGTCTCCTATATGAGATTAGTCACAGCCATCCGGCAGCCTGAATGAACCTTAATAGGCATTTTGGACTCTGCTCGGAGAGCTAAGATTAATCATCAAGGAAGTGTGACTTTACAAAGCGGAACCTTGTGCTGCACAGACCAGGACATTGACAGAAGAGATCCTCCACTGTCTTCAGCTCTTCCTCATCGCCACAGCTTTTACAGAAGTCATAGTGGGGAACGTTAAGCCTGGATGCATGGATTCCCACCAGTCAATGTCCGGTAATAGTACGGATGACCTTTAGTTAATCTTGAGCCCTTTTCTTAGGTTCAATGTCTATTTGATAGCGAGGCCTCCTTTTTATAAAAAATACCTACTGTATTTTCTACTCAACAATTATTGGCAGTACGCTTTATTTACTTATATCTTTGATCAAGGTCAGAAAAATACTGAGATCATTCATTTATAGCTGTTCTAATTATAAAATGACTGCATCAGGGATCTAGGTTATACGTGTTCCAAAGAAATACCACAGTTGGTGAGAGAGAAATCTAGATTTGACTTATTCCACAGTTGTTTCCATAGTTTAGGGCTCACAAAAAAAAAGTCAAAAGGGATCATATTTTGGAGATCTGGTTTTCCAGTCAATATCGTCCTTGAGATTTTCGTTTCAGTAGCTTCATTGTCTTGTTAAAACCGGTATCCGACCGTGCTTTTTCAAACAGTTGTAAGCAGACTTAATGAGAAAACAGCCGCCGATATCGATTTTCATCGATTTTTCGCCTTCTCTACAAAAATATAGTCTATAATGGTTATAGATTTCACTTTTTTATGCAATGGTGTTGTATTGATTTCGTGTGGCTTCATCACTCAGTAAAATTTGCATCCAAAAACTAGGACTCTTTTCAATGAACATCCTCACTTTTTCGGCGAGTTATTTCGGTGTAATCAAATATTATGTCTAATGCAGATCTCTACCTGTTGACAATCGAAATCAAGAGACAAGTGGAATTGGATTGGCCACACATTCAGAAAAACGCAAAATGACATTGCAAGGATGCCACGCGAATGGTCGTCCATCTACCAGCTGGATCCGCTCGGTGCGAGCGGAATGTCATGGAAGAGGCCCTTTGGCCGGTGAACAAGTACTTAGCTCAAAATCGTCAACGCTGGAGAGAGTTTGTTACTGCCCTATGTTCCGCCAGAAGCGACTTTTGAATATTCGTATTATATAATAACTATGTGTATATTTTTGTAATATGAATGACGAAGTTCAAGGAAATAAATAATTAATAATATTTCAGTGTAAAGCTGTTAATGGCTCACTAAATCGGTTGAAAAATGTCAAAGTTACTGACATATAAGATGGCAGTGTGAATGATCTGGGCAATAACACTCTCCAAAATTATAATATTCTGTTGCTAGCTTATTGTCATGCATGTCATGTCCCTTCAAAACTTAGTTTAGTTAGTCAATAATCTTGCAAGGATTTCTCGAATGTGGTCCAAATAAAGATATCCTGAAACTGCGCCTCCAGCATACCAAGAAGACTTAGTGGTTACAGCAATAGGGGAAAACGGAGATCCTCTCAAAACAAATCAAAAATAGCTTTTACAGCAAATTCAGATTACAGATTAGCCAATTATATTGTGTGTACTTAATTTTTCTATCCGAATTTGTCATTCCGACCACTGTGCAACGCTGCTGCTCCGCTTGCCGCATGCCGCTGCCACTGCCACAGTTGTCGTTACCGTTGTTGCTTCCGTTTGACATTTTGTTAACAATTTCGACCACAATGCGTTTTCATTGCATTCAATGCGGTACTTGCGGATCCGGGGCCAAAGGGTAGCGGGATCCCAGAGCGTGTGAATGAATGCATGAATGAGTCTGCCGACGCCGCCGCCGCTTGATTTTTGGGGCAGGGATTTTGGATTTGGGTTCTGGTTCGGAGGGGGCATACAAAGTTATTGCCCAAGTGAAATCAAACGACAAATGTCACGGAGCTAATGAATTGAAACGTGCTAAAGATTTGTTCGCGGGTGTGTGTGGGATGGTGGGTATCGGTCTGGGTCTATAGTATTGTTTAGTCTGCGGTGCTGTTGATTAGTGTTGAATAGACAAGCAATAGTTGTAATGGGGCTTTTGAAAAACTTTTTAGGCGAAATGTGTGAAACTTACTAAATAAAATGCTGAGCCATGACAAAAACTTTAATGAGCCATAGACAAAGGTGAAAGTGTTGAATGAATCACGGAAAATTCTAAAGTACTATTTCTTAAACGGAGTTCCAAATAAATTTGAGAAAGATTTGTTTGAAATCCGCTGCTAAGGCATAAACCTATAATAGAAAACTACGAAATTAGCTTATTTTATTCGAATGCTATCTTGAAGGATAAGAAGTTCTGCAGTAAAGGAAAAGAAAGAAAAGCTTGAGGAATGAAAAATTCCCAAAACGAGAAAAAATTTAACACAATATAGATACTCAAATCTGGTGACATAAACCGATGTTACAGTATTTTGAAGCTTATTTAGATTGAGTTTTTAAATCGATTTTGGTGAAAGTACCTTCTTCGAAAGCAGTTGTACTAAAACTTTTTTCTTAAGTTTATCTTCGGCGTAATTTTTACCTCATAATGGGCTATGATTCAAACATGTAGTGAGCTACAAAATTCTGAAAAAAGAAGCATCTTGTTGACAAATATATTAGTCCTGGAAACTTTGTATACCCTGTCCCGTATGGTACAAAGGGTATATAAAGTTTGTGCAAGCCGAAAATGTATGTAACATACAGAAGGAGTCGTCGGAGACCCCCAAAAGTTACCTCAAGTATGGTCAGGGTGACTAGAGAAGTCGATATTCCGATGTCCGTTTATCCGTCCGTATGAACGCCTAGATCTTAGAGATGGTAAGAGCTAGATCAACTAAACTTTCAGATAAAATCCCTTATTATTCCATAGCAGACAAGATTATTTTATTTTTCCCATAGGGGTGTTTCAGATGACCTCGAAAAAAAAAAAAAAGTTTTAGATCGATAATTCGTTTGTTTAAGAAGATATCGTAGCCAAATTTGGCACTTCGAAGTTTTTTAGAGTTCCCCAGCACTGTACCAATTTTTATCAAAATCGGTTGACTATATCATATAACTCCCGTAGGGTCGATCAATCAAAAAACCGTGTTTGGTGCAAAATTCGACTTTTCTTGTTTGTTTATAAAAATATCGTAGCCAATTTTGGCAAAGAAATATCTATTGGAGTTCGTAAGCAATATATGGTATTTGATTGCAATGTGATGGTACAGGGTATCCAAAAGTCTTCCGCTCCCGACTTTAACGAACGCCATCTTTGTTTTCTAGAAACAGTCAACACGGACAATATTTAGACTGAGAATCGGGGGACTAGATAGGTTAATATAGTCATGTATGTCTGTCCGTCCGTATGAACGGCTACAACTCAAAAAAAATAGTTGAAGCTACCAAACTTTCGACTTTTACCGCTTATTACGTCCCGGAAAACAAGTTCATTTTATTTCGAGGGTATACCCGCAGTGCCTTTATATGTATAGCACCTCAAGGAAAAAAAAAAGTTTTAAAAGCATAATTGATAATAATTTTATTGAAGCGAATATTGTTACTAAAATTGGTGTTTGGAAGTTTTTCACAGTTTCCAAACAATTTTAAAAATTTACTAAAAGTCGGTTTAATATAATATGGGGGTAAGCATAAGACCTACTTTAGCGGCTGTTCTAGCTCCGCTATTTTGAAATTTCAAAAAACACCATAAAGCTTTAAAAAGTAGACGAGAAGACGAAAATTTTAAGCTCAAAAACGTTGATTTATCTTAAAAATTGAAGTGTGAAGGTGGGTTGGCCGGTTTGGCAGAGAATGACCCATATATAAAATTGTTTGACCTAACCGCCGGTTTCATTCATTCACTAATAAAAGTAGGGGCTATGATAGGTTATTTAACTTTTCAATGGAGAGGAAACCTATAACAAAAAAAAACCGCACCGAATCCTCTATCTCAATGGGAAAATAAGGATAGATTGAATACTTATTTGAGCCAAAGGCCGGTAGTTCATATCGATTTTCATACATATGATTATTACACATGCTCAGCTACTCATCGGTGGAACCGCAAGTCCAAAATTGTCCGCAAAAGGGAATCAGCAAAAAAAGAGAAATTGCATCAAATTTCCAAATAGCGACTTCATTAAACAGTGAACATACCCTTAGGGTTGTTTTGAAAATAGAGTTTTAAGGACGGTAAGTGTCCTGGGTAAATAAATGTTAAACGCAATGAAGAAGTGCTAAAATATTCACTAACTTTGTAACTCTTTTTTAAAACAGAATGAGGGAAGCTGAGCTATGTAAAGGGACGTGATGCTGAGGGGCGTGACGGGATGCAACTAAAGTAAACACATTTAAAGCGAAACTTTATGCAGAACCAAACTCATTTGCATGTTAAATAATTTACAAGTCAGTTGTTGGGTTGGAGTAGAAACCGTTTCGGACGAGGGTTTTGGGGGGGAGCTGGTAACACCTACCAAACGCCAAAACCAGACAAAGCAAAGTGTTAGAGCACTTTTTTTTTCTTTGCCTATTTTCACACTTTAAGTGCGGGAAAGACTGAAAAAAGTCGAGCAACGAAAATTTTAATTAAAATTTGCGCGAACGCCCAAGACGACCACGCCCACAGTGCGTGCGGGCGGGAAATTGGGCGTGTTGGGAAATTTCAATTAAATGAGAAGCTCTATGCCACAAACCGAAAACCAAAACAACAACAAATTGAGCTAGGATGCGACAGAAAGATTTTGGCAATGGGGGATTTTGGGGTTTTGGATTCCGTAAGTGATATAGATAAACACTTGAATGGCAAAAGGATTTGGCTTTAAGCCGCTTTCAGCTGGGAAATTGAATTTAAGTAAAAGTTTAAAGTAAGCGCAAGGTTGAAGGAGAGAGTGAGATTGAGGTTAGGACATGTTGGGGGCAATGTCAGGCAGCACTCGTTGCACTTGCCACATGGCATGCTGACAGAGCATCGAGTCAAGGCTGCACCCAGCAAGCAGCAGGCGACACTCTGAAACTGCGACAGTCAGTTGCTGCGTCAGTTAGTCAGCTGTCTACTTTACTCCCAGGACAAGTGTGTCTGTGATTGTCGTGCTCGTCGTCCTCATCGTCCTCACCGTCGTCGTCGTTGCGCGTCACTCCGGACTCGTGGCATGGCGTGGCAGTGGCAGTGGCAGTGGCAGCCACTTGACAATGTTCAAGTGTTCCGCTGGCATGTTTAAGATTAAAGCATTTCGCCTTGGAACAAAAGTTGCAATGACAATGTGCCCAGGCATCTGACGCACCACTCAAGTGGCTGGGTGGTTTGGGGCATGCCAGTACAGTACACCAGGATGACGACCAATGCCTTGTGGGTGCTTGAGTTACTTTTTGAAACATTTGCTAAAGAAAGGAAAGACTAAATTGCAGTTGGCAACTTGAGGGGGCTGTTAACTTGGCTTTGTTTCGGCTTGACTTTAGGTAAGCATTCTGTTGCGGATTTCTAAAGCTCTGCTGCTAAGAATCTGTTCTGCTTGGTCTTCTGTTTTCTATTGAAACCGCTTTACATTGAACTAACATTGCACTTTAAATTGATTTTGTATAGAAGTCATACACCAACCCAAACTCTTGGTAAAAACTTTTTGCATTAGCATCTGCCGCATTTGTTGTTATCAAACTTACCAGAATACCGCATAGCATAAGCCTCGTTTATGCGAGACTTTTCGCGTTTTCGTCATTCTCTTAGAACTACATGGGACACCACATATCATTAGAGCTTTCCATTGATGGTGATTGAAAAGATATTGTGGGTTTCAAAGAAGACTCAAAAATACGTAATTTTGTTTCAAATAGAGTTCTTTGCACTGTTGCTTTTTTCTACTGTCATGAAGCTAAATGAAAGTGAAACAAAAATTCTTCTAGCTGAAAATCGCACTGGGCTTAGCAAAAATATAACCATAGACGAGTATAACTTCGAAATTATCGATCAGTTTAAGTATCTTAGTACGTACATCAACTCCACGAACGACTGCTTTAGTGATATCCGAGAAAGACTTAGGTCTGCGAATTCAACATTTTTCTCGTTTCCAACGTTCCTCAAGTCAAGCCTCTCAAAAGAACCCTTAAGCTCCAGATATATAAAACAATGATCTGACCAATATTAACGTACGAATGTGTGGCGTGGTCTCTGAGGAAATCAGATATAGGACTTCTAGAGAAGACAGAGAGAATTTGTTTACGAAGAATTCTTGGTCTGATAAGGATAGATCCTAATCATTACCGCGTTCGCACCAATGAAGAGCTACGTGGGACATTTAACGACACAAGTCTTGCTGCCTATGTCAAGTCACAAAGACAATTAAAAAGATGGAAGAAAAGTAGTGGGGCGACCCCGAGCACGCTGTATACATGGAGTGAAAGATGCTTTGGAAAAATTAAACGTCCTTAACTGGGAGGAAGCTGCAAAGGACAGAGATTATTGGAGAAAGACTGTTCAAAAGGCCAAAGCTGAATTATAGCTGTAGCGCCAACTCCCCGACCAAGAGCTATAGGTAGTAGCCTACTTCGTGACTTCACAAAAATTTTTGAACGCCTCATCATAACCAGATTCATCATCATTTCAAAGAAAACCACTTCTTATCTAAAGTATAACTCGGATTTAGAACTTCTATACCTGTATCTACCCTCTAGTTATAAGCTTTATTAAGAAAATCTGGGAAGGAAGAAATCTATCGTGTTGGTAACGGCTGGTGTCCCATACATAATTACACTCATGACATTTTTGATTGGTGTAAAACAGTGGTGGGCAGTCTCTCAATTTGCAAACTCAGGCTTATGGAGAATAAACAAGGTATGCTATCACCAAAACCATTTTAGTCACAAAAGAGACAAACCACCCCCAGGCTTTGTTGTGCGTAGGCAAGCATATTAAAAATTTTTTTTGCGGTTGCCACTAGAGGGCTTATTTTCGCACAAAATACGGTAAATGCGAAAAGCTATGCGGGAAACAACCTTTCTAAAAAAACGAAACTAAAATAAGGTTGAGTGCGAAAATTTTAATAGCAACCTTAACCATGGGCATGCACAAAATCGCCCAGCGCAGTCGACATGCACGGTCAAGTGTGAAATCACATGTTTTCATTGCGGTTTGCTCGTGCGCTCTCGCTGTTTACTCACACAAAAATGTTTGTTTGTGAGTTTGCCCATCACTGGTGTAAAACATTAATCTTTGAGGACGATAATGCCATATACTGCTCTAGTCAAGCTTATAGAGTAGTTTATCTGCTAAGTTCTAGCACACTTATGTACATATTTGTATTCTATATTTTACGACAAGCAGGCTTTATTTTTAATTTAAGCTCACTTTTTCTTAACCTAAGAATATTCGTATTTATGATCAATTTTTTCTGACTCATTTTAATATCTCCGCTATTGTTTTTCAAACTGAATTTAAGACTCTACATTATTTTTTCTTTTAGGTTCACTTTGTATGAATATTTGAATAGTTATTATTAGGTTTCTTCTTAGTGTCGTTGTTTTTGCGTTTCGAACTTAAATTTAGAATTTTCTTTCTTACAGGATTTTTTTTATTTTAAGCCCGTTTTTACTTGATTTAAGAATTTTTTGGTACTATATTATCATTTTTTTTTTTTATCCTTTAACGAATGGCTACATAAGGGATATTGCGAATTGTGCAATTCCAAACTGAAAGCAAGTACTTAATTGTAGACGCGGAAAGTTACTTTTTCTAAAGTATGACAGTGTGACGATATTTTAATATACCATTATCCGTACTGTACCTGTCCCGTATGAACGCCTAGATCTCAGCTGATAGTAAGAGCTTTTAAAAAAACTGAACTTTCAGATATAGATCCCTTGACTATAAAGTAAGGTTGACAAGCTATATTTTGTGTCTATTTTTCGGGACTACATTATACAATTTCAATCGTTTCTGAGGACTTCAAAATTAAGCAAAAGTTTTAGATGGATAAGCTCCCGCTTGTTTATAAAGAACATAACCAAATTTGGCTATAGGAAGTTTTTTAGAAACCCTCAGCACTGTACCAAATTTTATCGAAATCGGTTGACCATATCATATAGGTCCGGCATAGGATCGATCGAGTCGAAAATTGTGTTTTTGGCATAAAATATTCGTTGTGTTTCGTTTGTTTGTGAAGATATTGTAACCAAATTTGGCATTAAGAAGCTTCCTCTTAGAGTTCCCAAGGACTGTACCAAATTTGATCAAAATCGGTTGACTATATCATATAGCTCCCATAGGACCAATCGGTCAAAAAATCGTTTGTTTCCAAAATGCTAGTTGCGTGTTAGTTTGTTTGAAGATATTGTAACTTTTCAAATTTGGCAACAAAATTTTTTAGAGTTCCCAAGGACATGCACCAATATTTGATCAAAATCAGTTGACTATATCATATGGCCACCACATCAAGAGACCAATCGGAAAAAACGTGTTTTGTGCAAAATTCGTTGCGTATCGTTTGTTTGTAAAGATACCGTAACCAAATTTGGCATTAAGAATTTTTTTAGAGCTCCCAAGCACAGTAGCAAATTTGATCAAAATCGGTTGACTATATCATATAACTCCCATAGGACCAATCGGTAAAAAAAAAACATTTTTTGTACCAAATTCGTTGTGTTTCGTTTGTTTTTGAAGATATCGTAACCAAATTTGGCAGTCGGAAGTTTATTATAGTTCCCAATCAGTGTACCAAATTTGATCAAAATCGGTTGAATATATCATATAGTCCCCATAGGACCGATCGGTCAAAAAAAATTTGTTGGTGCAAAATTCGACTGATTTCTGTTTGTTTATAAAAATATCGTAGCCAAATTTGCCGAATAAAATATCTTTTGGAGGTCTTAAGCAATATGTCGGACTTAATTGCAATGTGGTGGTACAGGGTATCCCAAAGTCGTCTGCGCTCGACTTTAACGTACGCCATCTTTTTATTTTAAGAATGGCTTCATAAGATTGCGAATTCTCAATTCAACTGAAAGCAGTCTTAATTGTAGACCGACTTCTTTTTCTCAGTGTATATTTTAATTACCATTATCCGTACTGTATCCCGTGAATATTCAGCTGTAACTAAACTTTTTAAAAAAATTGAACTGATATATGTATCTTGACTATAAAGTAAGGTTGAAAGCTATAATTTGTTGCAATTTTTACACTCGGAAAAACAATTTCAATCTTCCGCATTATATTAATGCATATCGTAAATTAAGCTCCCGCATAAACATACCAGTATAAGTTTACTAGAAGCAGATGCAAAACATAGACGCTGCCACAGGCGAAGCAGCTGCCGGCAAAGTCGCTCCAAGTTGCAACTGGTGTCTATGGCATAATTGATTCAGTGTGCGTGCGTGTGTGTGTCTTGCCACTAAGCGTTTTGCTGACAACCTTCCTCTTGCCACTTGCCTCAGGTCTGTGCCACAGTCTTTGTCTCTGGCTGCATCGCCTGTCGACGCGTCGGTTAGTTTGCTTCAATGGCGTCATCGTGTTAGTCAATCAGTGACTTTTCTTTAGCAACAAATTTCCAAAAAGAAAATGCAACGTCATTTATCAAAATCAACTCATTGGCCACCACATCAAGAGACGCTGGAAGACTGCAGTTGCAACATGCTAGTAACTGTTTTTAAATGACTACACTTTGCAAAACAGTTTTGAAAAAAAATTACATGATATTTTCATAAACAAAAGAAAATCCATCAAATTATGTGCTGCAATGAGTTTTTAAAATATGGCTCCTATAGAAGCTTAATGGTATAGTACACTCGATACAGTGCTAAGGGACTCCGAAAACTTTCGAATGCCAAATTTGGTTACGATATCTGCTTAAATAATCGAATTATGCTCTTAAAACATTTTTTTTTTTTTCAGGTGCCCCTTATTCTTATGTTTTGATTAATCTGCTAGGTTGTAGTAAACAAATTGTTTAATAAAATCTGTACATTTTTAACAAAACAAAAATATGTATGTAAGATTGATTATTATGGTAATATGTGTATAGTCGAAGCGCTGTCTGATAGTCGGGTTCAATACTAAGAGCGAATTCATCTAGCAAGTGCCCTATAAAGTATGCAAAAAAAATTTTGAAGCTAAGGCTTATAATTCACAAACAATTTAAGCAAGACGACTCTCATATAGATTCTGATTTTATAGATTGTTGTCTACTTGATTTTGATTGTGTATTTATTTATCGCTTTCGTATGATTCTTGTTTAGTTAAATGTATTTATGTATATTAAAATCTGGGATGTGCTCTAGCTTAGCTAAGCTGAACCCACTCTGCCGTTTTGGCATGAACAAACGCGATCAACGCTATGACAACTTCATCAGACGGCGCATTTTTTTTTTTTTAATGGTTTTCTTATGCCATCTAGTGTTATAAGATTTAAAATAGTAGTCATTTGTTTCATTTACTTAACACTAGGGGCTTCCCTGCGTGTTTTGCACGCCAACCCCCGTCATTTTTCTACAATTCAAATCTTCTATGTATATCTGTTTACTTCCATTATGTACTTTCTATAGTCGGTCGTACCCGATTTTAAAATTCCCTTTACCATCCCAGGCCAATTTATAAAAATTAAAACAACAAACCTTTATCGTTTTTATTTCAATAAAAGTACGAAAATCAAGTAACAATGGGTAAGAGTTGAAGCACCTTTTGATATACGACATTTTGATTTTGTTATTAGGCGCAAAAACAAATAAAGCGAATGGTTTGCCGACACGTGAGCATGCCACATACAATTGAACAAGAGAAAAGCATTCATTTTCTAAGTTCAGCCCACAAACACTCAAGGATTGGCCTTTTGATTTGTTAATAGTCATGGCGAATCGGAAATTGAATTCTTTTAAACTCAAAGGGGATATCTGTTGGAATCATAAGAATTCTCGGAATCAGAACTTCCTCATCTTTAAATTTTCCTTTGAGTATCGTCGCGCGAATCAAATTCAATCAAAGTTTTGGTTGATTTATATTTCGAAGCAAGATGATTACCGCGCCATCCTATATTTTTAAATTGTGCGGTGGTAACCGATAGTGAACCTGGCCTTGAATCTTCAAACGCGAAGTCAGTATTACAGATTTATAATCACAAATGTTTTCAGAGACCTAACCAACTACATGTTACCAATTTCTTTTGTCTTCAATCTTATCTTTGAAGAAACAACATAAATTACCTTGAATGTGGTATTAATCCATGTTTTTGGATAGTGTCTGCCCCAAATGACTACATTTGAATTTTTTGTTTACATTTCAATTCCTGTATTTTTTATGTGGTTAGGTATCTAACGGTTAGAAGGAGGCGTGGCAGACATTATAAAGTATATATGTTCTTGATCAACATCAACAGCCGAGTCGGTATAGGCAAGCCTATCTATCTGTCCATATGAGAAAAAGAACCTCAGAGACTATAAAAGCTATGGAGCTGAAATTTTACCAAAAAATGTGCATAATAGTGACGCAGATGAAGATATTCGATTTATGTCGATATCTGACCCTAGGAGAATTTCGCGGTTTACTTCTTTTTATGTGATTTTTTTCGATATTTTATGCGCAACTCTGTCAACCAGTGCGGAGACGAATCCAACAAACCAGAGATCATCAAAATCGGCCCAGCCGTTCTTGAGTTATAAATGGTGTAACTAACATAACTCTTAACTCTCTTTTATATATATAGATAGGACTTACAAAAATTTCTTCATTTTCATTACTTATTTTAGACTCAATTTGCAGCATTTCCTCGGGAAATTTAGAGCTTAAAGAAACTTCATAAGTCTTTTGCCTCATCAAAGAATTTACGCTGCTTTTTAAATCTGCCACGGCATCCACAATTGTCGTCGAGTAAGCTTCTAAAATATTATTTTGTTCTAAAAGCATATACGTGGACGAATTTATATTATACAATATATATATTTTTATTTTCCGATTCTCCATACCTTGTAATGCATCAATCTTGGTATGCATAGATGCCATTTCTTGTGGTAAAATTGTTACTTTTTCCTCCAAAGATACTTAATGAACTCGTGAGTGGATTTTTGGCACTTAACACACGCGAATGCATAAAAAACTCACGAACACTCGTTCGTTGTATGCAGACACTCACATCAAACGCTGTTATTTTTTTCACTCACGTGCTGCGCCCATCTCTATTACCTTTTTTTCGGTCTGCCATTTACAACAAAAATAAACGAAGAGCTTCGGGTATGTTCGGCCCTTCTAGAACAAACTACATGTCGTCGTGCATTGTTAAGACCGAACAAACAATTTGATTCGACTGAAATAGTAAATGGGGTTATCGACCCCTTGTCATGGTCATTAGGCCATCTATTTCTTGTATGAGAAATATGTTTCCTAAAAGAGATAACGCTCGTTCGGCTGCTGTACCAAGTGCAGGCATTGACTTGGAATGCAAATTGTGACAGTCGCGAATAATATTTCTAATTATTTGTCCACCACCTAATGACAACAACAGGTTAATACTTTTTTTTTAAAAATTGTGTTTAAATAGATAATTTTATCCCAGATTAAATTAAAAATAACCGTCAAAAATTCTTTGGGATACTTCTGCAATAATTGGCCGTGTTTCAAAAATATAATGTTGTGCTGAGACTTTAAAAAAGCAGTGCGCAGTAGTAATTATTATGGTGCAGGCAGGGCCGTAGAGAGAAAATACGGGCAAGAGGAAAAATGTACCGGGCACTCTATTACCCCCTTGGCTTGAATAACGACAGAAATTACACCGGGCCCCTGAGAAAACTCCGGACCCACTTTCGTTGGGCCTGGGTGCAGGTATGTTTTTGTATTTGTTTTTTTTTCGAGAACTTTATTCAAATAAAACTATTCAGTATTTCTTTTGTTAGCCGCTTGCAATTGTTTTGAAGGACTATGGACGTTTTATTGACTGGTATCCAGCTCATTCTTTTTATTGAGCTTTTGGCCCCAAAGTGGCTTTAATCTTAAGAAAGTGATTGTCCGTAGACTCTGTGTAAAGAACAAGCAACTGGTCTTTAACCCATTCCCCGCCAGCACACTTTTTTTTAAGTTTTATTGTTAATTGGCATGATAAAAGAAATGGATCGTATTTTAAATGCGAAACTTATCTTTTTGTCTCATCAGTGAAAGCAATAGTTGCTCCCCATATATTTTTGGACCTTGGGTGTCCGACTAGAATCCGATTCCTCTCTTTTTGGCAAAAGCGGGATACCTGGGAAATGAAATCAGCTTAAGCTTTAATCCAGGTGCAGATCGATTACGCAATCATTATCTTTTCTCATTACATCTCTAAATTTGGGATCGGAATCCTTCTATTTTTGGCACTAAGTTTAGAAAGAACGAATTGAAGTGACAGTTTCCGAAGTCACCCAAATCCAACAAAACTCGACTAGCTAATTTGTAATGTAGTTTCGAACAGAGTCTTTTTAACAAAAATCTAATGCTACTGCTGAGAACAAACTGTTTCTCTCAGTGTAAGCATACAGCCTTTAGTACCTGGTGACAATTCTCTTGGTTTTCTAGGATTTTGAAGAAAAATTTGAAGTACCCTCAAGCGCAACTTTTTTGACTTATTGCAAGCAGAGTGCAGCGAAGGAGTTAGGGATTGAGGCGGTTGTTACAACTGGGCTGCAACTTAATCGCCTTCCATAGTAAATCAAGATATTATGCATACACTTCATTAGCTGCAGCATTCAACGCCCACACCAAGTCCGAACAACTTAACCACAACAAAGTCACTTCCTTTGCGGCTTACAGCGAGAGAGAGAGTGTGGGCCGGCGGCCCAAAGCCTCAACTTGGAAGACGACTTTCGAACAAAAGATGGGAATTTGGTGGAAACAGAGGAGCGACATCAATGGCAAATGGCGAAATTGCAAGTTGTCTTGTACAGTGTTTACTTTTGTCTCTGGACAAAACCAACAGACAACATCCAACAGAAAAGTGGAAATAAATTACAGATGACTTTGTCATGTTGTCTACCCAGTTGCCGCCAGAGTTGCCACAGTGCCTGCCACCATGTTGTTCAACACGTTCATGTCGCACATTTTGGCTAAATAATTGCAATTTTTATAAGCAGAGGCAATAAATGCCAGACGACCGACCAAAGTAGTCTCTCTATCTGGCCAAGTCAAGCAGTCAGACATCTTGGCCAGTAATTATCATCGACATCATTGATGATGATTTTCCCGGCCAAGTCTTGTCCTCACTTTAGTGCCAAACTTTCCTCTCCACTCTTAGCCGACAAGTGTTTTAGTATTTACCCAAGTGCTGCTAAAGGCACATGGTTGTTGGTTGTATGTAGCTTTTCTCCCATCTTGGAATATGCTTCGACATTTAATTGGATTTCTGCTAAAATTGCGTTTATTATTGCTGCTACTTTGCCAACTTTATGAGGTGCGAAGGGGCGCAATCATGACCATTCAGTATCTAAAATGGCTAGTTTTGGGGTTGTTGGCTGTTTGGATCGCTGTCAAGTAACTTAAGTTACTGTAGCTTCTACAAGGGCAGAGTAACCCATTCTTTTTTTTACATTGTATTCTCTTGGAGATACACACTTAATGCAGTGGTCATCACATTTTGTATAGTAGGTGGGTTTTGCCAAGACCACTGAGCTTTTAAGCTTTATTTTTGTCTTATTGGGATCTTATTTGGTTTATATCAGTATCCACATGTAAGAAATATTCTTCGTCCAGTACGTTACATTTTACCGAAAACAATAAGATGTGTTGGTTTTAAAAAATGAGGTAATGACATTTGGAGGACTTCTTGGTCTTGAAATATATCAATGCAAGACGTGGGGGACCGCGATGCCTCTGGAACGTCTGCGAATTTGTCACTTCAGACGTTCCAGGGCAACGAACCTATTGATGGTGGACCGAGTACTTTTACGGGCTGATCAATCCAGATCTACTTGGTTCCCCAGCAATCGGTTGTCACAAGCCCTCACTAAAGCATACCCACTGTAAGGGAGCGTATGTGGCGCCTATGGACTCCGTCTTCAATCAATTACTCGGCCCAGCCCACAATCCCATTTAAGAAATCCCATGCGTATCATGGAGTCCATCTGGATAAAAAACTTTGTTGGGGACAAAACATTAATCATGCCGTAATAAGATTCAGGGCCAAACTCGCCAAAATGCACTGTCTTATTTTAAACAAAATCACTCTACAAAGCCATCATAACACCTACGTGGACGCATGGAATTCAAGTTTTGGGAACTGCAGCAAAATCAATTCAAAAACTCCAAACCAAAGCTCTACGCCAAATTAGCAGATGCTCCTTGGTATGTTAGCAATAGGAATCTACATAAAGAACTTAACATAGGTTTTACAGGGGACATCATGAATAACACAGGTCAACATGGCTTAGTTGCTGGAAAGGTAAAGGTCATTTCCGTAGTATTTTCTGCGAAGAATCCAAATCCGGGGTCAGAAATGGCCCATCACATCAGGATTTTGTGATATTTAAAGTTATGTACCCGAAAAACGGTGTTTTTTTCCTACTTTTGAGGTTATGTTCAGGATGCAACAAATTTTTGTGTTACATCAGTTACATCATTTAGTAATATGAGAGTTCAAGAGATCAATTACGATTTTTTTTTGTAAAGTTATGGCTATTCGAAATTACAAAATATATCCCTTCGACGTCATTAGCATTTGCATTAAGCTTTTGAGATTTGCTAGCAAATCCCGAGCAAGACCCGTCTTCGGAACGATACACAAGAAGTGGAGTATAATGCACTAAAATCAAAACTTATGATAACGTTGGTAGCAGTTAAGCACGTTGGTATTACCACGGATTGCTGGACCTCAAAAGCTAATGAGGGATACCTGACTGTAACGTGCCATTTCGTTAATGAAAATTACGAACCCAAATCCGCTGTTTTGTCAACAGCAAACACCGACAAGCTGCTCGGCAAGGTCTATAGCCGATTCCCTTCTTACTGTCCTAGGCGAATGGAGAATCCTTAACAAAGTGGCTACGGTTGTCACTGACAACGACAGTACTATGAAAAAGGCATGCGAACTACTTGAGTAAAACATTTGCCATGTTTTTCTCACACTATTAGCTTATTGGTTCAGGATACGTTGAAATTACAAGCTATTCAGCCCGTTATCACAAAGTGTAAAAGAGTATTTGCGTTTTTTAAAAGCAGCACAATAGCCACAGAAAAATTTCAAAAAGCACAAGTCGATGGGCAACAGTACAGGAAGTGCCCACACTGTGGAACAGCGCCTTTTTTATAGTGAAACGCATTTTGCTTACAAATTCTTTTTTATCGTCTGTGCTTAAGAGTACTCCGAAAACACTTTTTTGACTGTAGAAATTACCTTGTTAGAGGAACTGTCTAAAATTCCTCTTCCGAATCAGAAAGGATTTTCAGCAAGGCCGGACAAGTCATTAGTGAACGCAGATGTTCACTTAAACTTAAAATAGTCCATAAGCTACTTTTTTAAATAAAAGTGTTGATCTCTCAAAGAAATAATGAATTTGAGTTTTTTCGATTGTATCGATGTGCTCTAGTGCTTATAGATTAAGAGAGGAAGTGCCCACACTGTGGAGCAGCGCCTTTTTTATAGTGGAACGCATTTGGCTTACAAATTCTTTTATATCGTTTGTGCTTAAGAGTACTCCGAAAACACTTTTTTGGCTGTAGAAATTACCTTGTTAGAGGAACTGTCTAAAATTCCTCTTCCGAATCAGAAAGGATTTTCAGCAAGGCCGGACAAGTCATTAGTGAACGCAGATGTTCACTTAAACTTAAAATAGTCCATAAGCTACTTTTTTAAATAAAAGTGTTGATCTCTCAAAGAAATAATGAATTTGAGTTTTTTCGATTGTATCGATGTGCTCTAGTGCTTATAGATTAAGAGAGGAAGTGCCCACACTGTGGAGCAGCGCCTTTTTTATAGTGGAACGCATTTGGCTTACAAATTCTTTTATATCGTTTGTGCTTAAGAGTACTCCGAAAACACTTTTTTGGCTGTAGAAATTACCTTGTTAGAGGAACTGTCTAAAATTCCTCTTCCGAATCAGAAAGGATTTTCAGCAAGGCCGGACAAGTCATTAGTGAACGCAGATGTTCACTTAAACTTAAAATAGTCCATAAGCTACTTTTTTAAATAAAAGTGTTGATCTCTCAAAGAAATAATGAATTTGAGTTTTTTCGATTGTATCGATGTGCTCTAGTGCTTATAGATTAAGAGGAGTGCCCACACTGTGGAGCAGCGCCTTTTTATAGTGGAACGCATTTGGCTTACAAATTCTTTTATATCGTTTGTGCTTAAGAGTACTCCGAAAACACTTTTTTGGCTGTAGAAATTACCTTGTTAGAGGAACTGTCTAAAATTCCTCTTCCGAATCAGAAAGGATTTTCAGCAAGGCCGGACAAGTCATTAGTGCACGCAGATGTTCACTTAATCCTAAAATAATCCATAAGCTACTTTTTTTAAACTAAAGTGTTGATCTCTAAAAGGATTTATGAATTTGACTTTTTTCGATAGTATCTAGTGCTTTTAGCCTATTTACACTGGGGCATACATATATACGCAGAAATGGGAGAAAAATTGAGGGCTTCCTCATTCAAAGGGACCTAGTCCGAGCTCAGGACAAAAATTTTTAATTTAACTAGAAAGTATAGGTAAATAAAAACCAAACGTATTTATTTAATTGCAATGATGATTATGTGACTAATTTCAGAGTAGAGAAACGCAAAATAGGCCCAAGCGCCAGAGCACTATTAAATTTGGTGCGCTTCAACAAAGTACACGAAATTCTTGAAACTTTCCGCATACACAGAATTGAAGACATTACTGTGGACAATACAAGTAAGTATTTGTAATTAAATGTAATCAAAAATATTCACTAATTTAAATTGTACTGCAAAAAATGGCCGAAAGCCAAGAAGCTTTTCAGGCAAGTGCTGGCAATTTAAAAAAAAAAAAAAAAATTATAGTAATAAAAAATTCTTTTATTCTGTGCGGATAACTCTTTCATAGCTCAAAGCTAAACCAAAAGGCTGTTATGTATACATATAATATATACTGGAATAATAACACATAAAATACCATACAATTTTTTTTATCAGCCTGTCAATATGACAGCAAGATGTTGTCAGTGCGAACACGTTTTCACATCTTTCAAAAATCCAATGCATTCCGCGAAGATGTGCCCAGCGTGATAACCTATTAAAATCGATGTAGCTTAAACAATTCGACTCATCCTATAAGGATCATATCCCCCAGTAATTTCATACGTCGACTCAGAAAAAAAAAACACTAAAACATTTAAACAACAATAATAAAATTGCATTACAAAAAACCTGTACCTACCTATTCACTGCTGGCTTGCTTAAACTGTTTATGGATTGTAAGCCATAGCCTTGCAAAATATGTAGCATACTTTGTAGAGTCATTCTCGCATGTAATAGATTTTGAAAATATGTATAGTAAATATATAGCTGCTATAAGCATTTTACTTTCAAAAATGGTCAAATTTTTATATTTTCATATTTCTTGTTTTGTAAATAGGGTCTTAACAAGACATATCAGAGCAAAAGTAAAGCTTGTCAAATACTTCTTAAAAGTCAGAGTTTTTGTAAGATTTTGGCTAGGACGTAACAAAAAAAAGGATTTTAAAAAATTGTATTTAGCTTCTTTTCTAAAATATCAATACTTTTTAAGTAGGCCTATTACTTACTATATTTAAGTTGGCATAAGTTAGCATCGTTTCGAAACAAAGTTTGGCTGTTTTTATAATTCATGAATATGTTTATGCGTAGTCATAAAAAGTATCTACAGTTTCGGTTGCCAATGAGCTATCGTTAGAAAGAAATATTATTTGTTTGACAATTTCTAAAAGAAGCACTTAACGAACTACACTAAGAAGAAAAATAATGAATTGAAACAGACAACAGCTAAGTAAAGTGAAACTGTTAACTTGAACTTTAAGTTCGCCAACTTTAAAAGCCATTTAAGCTGATCAAGAGAGTGCTTCAAAGATACTACTTTCTCTGTGTGATAGTTTCTAGTCTGAGATTGAGTTGAGCAAGTGGGGGTTTGTTTGGCACGTCACTCATTTGAGTCACAGTGCACTTATCTTGGCTACAAATTGTGCTCTATGCAAATCTGTACAGGCTACTAAGTCCTTCTTGAGCCGGCTGGCCAGGCACAGCAGCTGCTGCAACTAACTTTTCTATCCATGGAGTACATAGTACTTAAAAATTCCCAGTCGGCGTTTCCCTGGTCATACCCCACTTTTATTTATGACAAAGTGTCAAGCATGATAGTTGGAGACTTTTGTCATGACATTTTCGTATATCTTTGAGCCATACTATGCATAGTATAAAATGTCAGCCCCTTTCGGAATTTATGGTTCTGTGATGATTGTTTTAACTTGTCTGCAGTTATCTTGGCATATTTACGTCTGCATTTGGCATATAAATTTATACTAGTACAGCATTAACTTATCAAAATAGAGAGAGTTTAACGCTAAACACTGCCAACAATAAACAACTTCCGGTACTGACTTACACTTTTTCAAAATGTTCTGGCCTCTCTCATTGGGATCTATGTTCTGGCTCTTGACGCGTTGCTCCATACATTTATCCAATTAAGCACTTAATTGTCTGACAAGCAAATTGCTTTGTCAATATTTTCATTCAAGTCATTGGAGCTACCACTCCCCCATAGAACCACAGAGAGGAAAGAGAGTGATGAACATTTTCAAGTAGCGGCTTTATTATAGTATCAGAACGGCAGGCCCTGTCAGGGTATGCCCCATTTCCATGACCCTTGAGGCAGCCATCAAAGAGGCTTTTAAATTTGACCACAAGTGTTGTTGTTGCCTTACCCGGGCCCTTGTCTTACCCCAAAAGCTCCCTTTTCCTTTTTTCGGTTATGCGTGTGCGTTTGAGGGTGTTTGGAATCTAAGTCTAAGTGGCTTCCTCTTCTTCTTCATGTCACTTATAAACTTTACTTCAAGTTGTCAATATATATAAATATTTACACGGAGAAAAAGCAACTTGGCATGTCATGGGGCGTGTCAGGCATAAAGATGCCTTCATTGAGGTAGGTATGCTAGGTATGATAGCCACAGCTCACGCTGTTCTTTATGAATATTTAATATAAATTTTGCAAAGAAAACAGTTCCAAAGCATTCATCATGTACATAAAATGTTAGGGCAGCACAGTATAGAAAATAGTTTATATAAAAAATCCATATCAAAAACAAAAAGTAATGATATAATGACCAATATAAGAGATTGAAGTATCTATTAGCCGATTGCTTTTAAAAATAAATTAAAACGCCACCACCCGGGGGAAGGAGCCGTTCGCATAGGTGCATGCTAATGCGAAAAACTTCTGATCGCCATTCACTTGGGAGTGGCCATAAATGGTTCTTTTGTTAAACGGTTCAAGCAGCTCACAAACTTCCGACTTTGGTGTCAAGTATCCTCTGAGTTGCCCCTGAACAACCGTTCTGGGTAGCTTGCTTATTGTGAGAAGGCGAGTCATGGCTTCCTGGCCGAAAAACAGGTTTTGCAGCGGTCTAACAACCCACTGATGTAAAAAACAATATATTACAGAAACATCGACAAACGCCACGGATAGAAACACCCCCCTTTGTTGACGACTTATGGCCTTAAACACCGGCTTATGATTGGAACATGGAATGTAAGGACGCTCTCTGAAGAATCGAGACTAAACCAGGTTTTAAATGAGATGTGTACTTATATAATAAATTGGACATTCTTGGGCGTAGCGAGATATGTTGGCTAAACAGCGGATCAAAACCCTTGTCTCGATGTTATAAATACCTTTTTTCTGGAAACTCTACTATGAGAAGAAACGGTGTTGGCTTAATCTTATCACACAAAGCGTCGAAATCCTAGAAGAGATATATCCCCTACCCCCTAGCGTATGATGAAATCCTGCTGACTTTGATCATGCCTAAAAATGGTAAGGCTACCGGCCCGGACAACATGCCCGCGGAATTACTAAGATACGGAGCAATTTCTGTCGCAAGAGCAATTACCCCCTTAATAAAAACTGCGTGGCTTAACAATTGTCTCCCGTCTGACTGGAAAAAGTTGTAACGCTTCCCAAACGCGGGGATCTTAGTCACTGCAAAAATTGGAGAGGCACAATCTTGTTGAACACAATAATTAAGGTAGTGGCAACTTTACTGTTAAATCGTATCTCACCCATACTGGAGTCCATAGTAAGCAAGCAGGCTTTAGGCCAGGTCACTCCTGTTTCGACCACATAAACACATTGTGGGTTTTTATTGAACAAAGTGCAGAGTATATAATGCCAGTCTTTATTTGCTGTTTGTCGATTTTGAACGGGCCTTCGACACAGTTAATAGAGACAGGGTGTGGAATGGGCTTCTTTGCAAAGGTATTCCTGAGAAAATAGTCGGTCTCATACGCGAAGTTTACACAAACTCTAAGCCAACTGTTTAGCCGGGCTGCGTATTATCACCAACATTGTTCCTTATCATTCTGGACACCACCTTTGAGGCGACTAGCCCCAAAGCGTCAACAGGTATTCGCTGGGGCTTACACGAGTATCTTGGTGATATCGACTTTGCAGACGACATATGCTTCATGGTGCACAGCTTTGGTCATATTAAAGCCAAGCTGGAGAGATTAGTACTAAACGCAAAAAGCGTCGAAGTCATCGAAAACGTGGAAGGTTTTTAGTAACTTGGCAGCGAAATGACCAAAAACGGCGGCTCTGATGGTGATCGGCAGCAAACTATGGTCTGGCCAGACGCAATGCGACGGGCGATCTTAAGCCGGATGTTAAGAAAATGCACAACGGCACTATCGAGTATACCATGCGAGATGCTCATTTGGGTGTGGCCACCAGGTGTTCCGATATGGAAATTTTGGGCTACAAATTTATTGAGTGGCTGGGCGTGGAGCTGCCATGGGTAAAGAATAATTTGTTGGCATCGCCACCCAAAGTGCATGGCGGACGTTGTAGGTGCGCTTGAAGCGTTATTTGACAATGTTGTGCCTGTGCAGGCGAGTTTATGAAGTATGTGGCCGAAATGGCGCACAACCAGGCACCCGATTATAAGAAATGTCGTAATGTATTTCTTAATGCCTTAAAACTAATTAAGGTTGCGAACAGCGGCAAATTGGAAGCTACAGGGCACTAACTATGGTTCGCCTGCTTGTACCAGCAAGGCAGCAAGCAGCCTTGAAGCAAGCGCGTGGTAAGTATGCAATAAAAAAAAAAACATTTACTATGCGTAACAGTTCTCATAGATGAGATTTGAGCTGCCGACGAAGAGCCAGATAAAAATGATGCCATGTGATCTTCAGCGTCAGTTAAAAAACACCAAACACACAAGAACATTAGGGCTTCGTGTAAAAAACGCGCAGAAGGAACTGCGGCCACGGCTACCTCGCCTCTTGTCCGTAAAAAGGTAAGATCAAGTACTTTCAAAACCAAGGCTACTACAAGTTCGTCCCACAAACCTGCAGCATTAACTGCACCCACAGATTTCCGATCAAGCATATTAAAGTCAGCAAGAAACGTACGTGCCGCTAATAAAAGCAAGGATGCTGTAAGTTCGTCCAACCAACGTAGAGTACGTTTTGCGGACACGGTGTAATGATATGGAGCAGTGATGCCAGAAATTGAAAGATGAAATAAGCTAGAAATAGCTTGAAAAAAAAGTTCCTAAAATAAGCTAAAAATCAAAATAAATCTGCTATAAAAAAGCTAAACAGAACTGCTCCCAAAAAAAAAAAATTTTATTTGTTTTAGTTCTAAAATATTTTTATTATATTAAATTACTAATGATTTCATTAACATTAGCAGAATCTTCTTCATCACTTAAATATTTCTCGTTTATTGGAATTAATTTTAAATATTTATGTGGTACATCATAAGTATGGCAACATTTGCCATTTTTTCAAAGCCCGTGTATGTGATATTTTAAATCAAAATTAAAATAACACTAGTTTACTAATTTTAAAATTTTTGGTATCCTCAACAAGTTCTAATCATTTCCATAGTAAAATGTCATGCTAAAAGTGAAAATGCAGTCCAAAATTTTTTTTATGGAACGGATCTCGAGATATTTCGATAAGACCATTTAAAAGAGATTAAAAAAAAAACCGTGCCTAAAAAAAATTGTTCTGGTTGTTCTAAACTGATTTCGATCATTTTTTTTACCATATAGGCTATTCACACTAGGGGCACATTTAACATTTAACATCTTTTGTCGAAGATGTTGCGTATGAATTACCCGTTCCGAAAATTTCCACATCATTCCAACATCTTGTGGAAATGTTCCTATCTTATTGCATCCCGATGAGAAATTACTCGATTATTTTTCTGTGCACCTCTTGTTTTTGTCATTCGCTGGGAAAATGTCAACGAAAAAGAGTGGCAACTTTTAAATACAAATACAAAATGGAACCGCCAAGTAATTGTAAGTAAAAATATAGATTGTTTATTTAATTAACATTTTAATAAAATGTTTTTTAAATGTAGCAGCAGCTTGCAGAAAAGCAACCGCACAAAGAACTCATTGGAGCAATGAGCTAAGAGGTGTGCGAAAGAATTCGCATGTTTATGCGGAGATGGCGGAAACCCTCAAGGCTAGTGGTTTCAAAGGCACTTGGTCCGAAGTGCGGACCAAGATTGATAACATGACAAGGAAAGTAAAAACGAAATTAAATCAATTAATTCTTAATATGCTTATGTATTTTCAGAGAAGAAAAAATAAAAATAGGGCCTAGCGGCGGAGCACCAAATTCATCAAATTCTAGGAAACTTCGCAATAAATAATATTGAGGAGGTCACCGTCGAAAATGAATGTAAGTATTTTCAATTAAATATAATCGAAACAAATAACTAACTAATTTTAATGGTATTACAGCCGCTTTGGAGGTAACAGCTAACGATTGCGTGGAGGTCAGTGAAGATTCAACCCAAAAAGGAAAAAAAAGACATTATTTAGGCGAGCTGGTCGAAGTGGCTCGGAACCGGGCGGAAATACAGGAAGAGCTCCTGGGGCAACTGGTCCAAAATCAAAAAAACTTCCAAAAGGAAGTACACCCAGCCCTCGGCTTAACACGAACTCGGTCTAACACGATTATAAATTTGTTCCCTTTCCTCTTTTAACACGCTGAAAACCTCGTTCTAGCACGATTGAAAAATATAGATTTTTTTTCGATTGTAATTTTTCGATCATAATAAATTTACATATTTTGTGGTAAGTGAAGATGGTGTGCAGCTTAATTAAGTTAATAAAATAAGACAAATTGCAGCTTCTACAATGGCAGAAAAAAGGAACAAGCCAACGTTAAAATGAAAAGCTATTTCTTTAGAAACAAAAATTGAAATTCTAAACCGCTTTGATAAAGCGCATACTGCCACCGAAATTGCAAGAAGCCCAAAGCTACGAAAAAAATTTCCCCTAAAGCCAGCGAATCATTCAGGAAAAGGCGCTCAGAATTTATGAACTGATTAAGCAAAATGGAGAGCCCTCTTTCAGCACAGATTTTGTTGCTAGTAATGGGTGGTTTGATAAATTTAAAAAACGGTTATCCATTCATAGCATAAAACTCAAAGGCGAAGTGGCATCGGCCGATGGTGGAGCTGCTGCCACATATCCACGAGAAATTCAAGGATTCATTGATGAAGAAGAATTCTTGCCTGACCAAATTTTCAATGCTGATGAAACTGGGCTTTGGTGGAAAAAATGCCAAATCTGACTTTTTTATTAAAGAAAGAAAAAGTGGCACCCGGATTTCAGGCACAAAAAGATCGTTTTACACTTCTCCTGTGTAGTAATGCATCAGGCGACTTTCAAGTAAAGCCGATGTTTGTTTATAAGTCTATGAATCCTCGTGCATTCAAAGGGGCAGAGAGGAGCACATTACCCGTTTACTGGAAAGCAAATTCCAAAGTTAGTGCAAAATTATTTAAATACTGGTTTTTTAATTGCTTTGCAGTTGAAAAATATTTGAAAAAGATAAATTAACACTTTAAAGCGCTCTTGTTGTTGGACAATGCCCCAGGTCATCCAAAAATGTTAATTCATTCGAATATCAAAATAAAATTTCTTCTACATAATACATCACAACATCACTTCTGAAGCCAATGGATCAGGGTATAATTTACACCTGCAAGACATATTATATAAGGGCTCTGACTCCAACGACGTTATCAGTGCTTGGAAGAAATTTTCTATTAAAGATTGCCTTGAATTGGTTATTTTATCATTAAAAGAGCTTAAGCAGTCGACATTGAACGGATGTTGGAAAAAATTATGGCCAGCGGTTGTTAAAAACGACGAAATGCAATTGCCACAAAGTGAACTCCGTGAAAAATTAGAATTTGCTCATTTAATTGAAGGTGAAGGATTCGAAGACGACTACTAATGATGTGCAAGAGTTCTTTGAAGATAACGGCATGGATGACGAACTTTTACTTAAAATTGCTGTGAATGAAGCAAACAATTCAATATCAGAAGACACCTGCTCAGAAGAAACCGAACCTATAAATGGTTTAACTATAGAACAGCTCCAAGAAGGATTCGCATATGCTAGCAGCTTGGAATCGTGCTTTGTAAATTCTGATCCCCTCATGGAAAGACATTTTAAGTTTAAAAGAGAGTTGAAAAAGATCCTTTTTCCTTAAAGGGAATGTTACAAGGAAGATTCAAAAGCTTCTAATCAAAGCAAAATGACTGATTTTTTTATCATCCAAGAGGAGCCACCACAAAAAAAAAACATGTTGAATACGAAAGTGGCTTAGATTTTAATGCCATCAAATGGATGTCAAATTTTATGTTTACTTGAAATTAAAATTTTTGTTTTTTTAATATCTTTATCTTTTATTTTATCTGTTATATTTTTAGTTAATTTTAGAAATGTTTTGAAACTTTAATAAAAACAACGCATACTTGAACAGAAAAACTTTTTTTTTTTTGAGTTTGTTTAAATCTGGGAACGTAACCCCATATTTTGTACTGATTCCATGTCTCGATTAACACGATTTCGCTTAACACGAGGTTTTCTAGGAACGCAACCCCCGTGTTAAGCGAGGGCTAGGTGTAATGGATTTTTTAAAAAATAATAAGTAAAAATAATAGTTAATAATTTAATTTAGTCCATGTGCTTTATTTTTAAAATTTAGCATAATATATAATATAAGTTAATGTAATACATATGTAGTATGCAATACTTATAAGAGCTGAAATCTGTGAATACAAAACGTGAAAGAATGAATTAAATGAATTTTTATAAAACTTAAACATATTTTATCATTCTGTATCTTCATTGTTATTGAAAGATCTTGCTATTGCAGATCTAACTTCTTCAGAAACGTTAGTGTGACTTGGTTGCTCACGAAGCTTACTTGTGGCAACTTTCCAAGTCTCGTTTATTGCACTATTGTGCTCATTAAGAATATTGTGCAAAATGCAACAGCATAAAACAATTATTTTATTATTTTTTGGATGTGATTCTAGTACTTTTCCAATGCGGCGAAACCTTCCTTTCAACTCGTCTGGCCTTAGATAAACGGTAGTAAAAAATTTGCTTGTTTGGTGACGCTGAGAATGGATACGGCTTCATCATATTTCTTGAAAATCTAAACGCCGAGTCCGCAATCAAATTAAATTAAATTAAATGGGCATTAATAATGCTAACAAATAATAATAACTTACCGGTAATCAACTAAGGCAAACGAAACAATTGAGTACCAGCCTTTGTAGTTGTAGTGGTAAACAGCTTCTGCTGCTAATGGCTTCACTTTAATGTGGCATCCATCTTAATAAACAAGTTGTTTATTAGGGTATTCACGCTTTGTGTTGACTTGTTGACTTGCTGACTTGTTGACTTTTACAAAAACAAAATGTATGGCAAAATGCAACCCTGTGTTTCAACTCTCAACTCAATTTTTCAACAACCCAGACCCTAGTCTACTTTTTGCTGTTGACTTGTTGAGAAAGTGTTGCACAATTTTTTAATTCGCTGCCTTTGCAGCACTAACGCATTTGCCATTTTTTAGCCATTTCGCGATATGAAAAACAACGAGTTCCCTGACACTCGTTGAAAAAAAGAGCGCCAAAATTAACGCAAAGTACGTGGTGTAACAAAAAAAATTTAAAGTTTGTGAATTTATTGTAGAAAATTCAATAAAGGAAAACAAAATAAATAAAAAAAGTGAGTATTGTGTATTTTATGTACTAAATTAAGTGCATAAATTATTGTTTTATTTTTGTAGTGGCTGAATCAAGCGCAAAACGTTGCAGGATGTCGATGCAGCTAAAAAAGTGGAGTAGCGACGAAGTAGAGCAAATTATTAATTATTTATTGGAGAATAGGAACTTCGAGGTAAGATTAACACTTATTGAACTATTAGGTCTACAAAATAATGCGTTTGTCTTTCAGAAACCAACGGCGCAGTTGTTCTATAAAAAGATGCTGGCTGAATTAAAAATTGATGCGAAATGGACAATGCTGAAGGGGAAAGTTCATTATTTGCGAAAAAAATATGAGGAAGCCAACAAATGGCGTAATTCCACAGGTGCTGGCTTGGAGGACGACGATTCCCAATTATCAATCCAAGGTATGATGATTAAAATGTTTTCTTTTTATTAAATAATAATATATAAAAACTCTACAATTACAGGAAAATTACGGGAAATTTGCCCATATTTCAATGCCCTCGAGGCCATATTTGAAAAAGAGAAAGATGCGGAGGCTTTTGGATTCCATTCGGGAGACTTCAATGAGAACGCTACCAGCAGCAGCATGTCATCGGTCTACTTCCCAGAGGCAAATGTCGACTTGTCCACGGAAGATACGGAGGTAGAGGCGGAGGTGGATGTACCAGAGGTATCTTTCGTGGGCAGTTTGAGAAGAAAAAAAACTGCAGCGGACACTATTCACGAAAATGAGCAAAGTCGTTTAATACAGCGCACCCAGATGCTCAAAAACGACGAGGAAAGATTGAAAATGGAAGCCGCAAGTGAGGAGTGGAGGCGCAAGAAGGAGCAAAAACAATTGGAGCAGGATGAAAAGCGCTTGGCACTTGACTTGGAAGCACTGCAGTTCAAGCAGAATATTGAGACAAGGCGGCTTGAGTTAGAAGAAAAAAAAATACAAAATGATTATGAGCTTAAAAAATTGAACTTGAAAATTTAAAAGAAATAAAAAAATATGAATTAGAATTAAAATATAAAAATCAATAAAATGTATTTTTAAAACATTAAATTATAAATGGCTTGGCGTTTTACTTCATTAGAATTTAAGTTTAAAGTTGTTTCTTGGTACAATTCATCATCTTCTTCACTATCTGCTTGCATATTCTCCACTTCTTCGTCAGTGAGCAATATGTTGTGTAATATACAACACACTGTTACCCATTTACAAAAAAATTTCTTGCTAGCCAGGTTTCCAATTCTTACTCGCATTTCCTTCAAGCTGCAAAATTTGTTTTTTAGCAATCCAAAGCAGTTTTCTATTCGCCGAGGAGTTCTTAAACAGAAAAGAAGACCCATTAATTTGGTGGGAACAGCGAAAAACATATACCCGCGGTTATATGAATATGCGCTTAAGCGTTTATGCTTGATGGCGACATATTTTCAGCCGCAGGAGAAACAGTCCGCAAACGACGAATACTTTTGAAAAGTACAAAAGTAGGAAAGCCTTATGTTTTTGCATAATAATATGTAAAAAACATATAAAATAACATGTATAAAAAAAATCGCAAAATCTAAGTTTTTAAAAGTTGATGAACATGCGCGCGCAAAGTGCTCAATAAAAGTAAGATATTTTACGCACATAGCTTATTCATGCTAATATCTTGTTAACTATATTTTACAGGTGGTATATTTAATAAAAGTGACCACCAAAGAGTAAAAAACAACCATAAATATGCTTAATGAACTGGATGCATCATAAAAAATTAAATAACCAAAGGTATGCATATGTAGACATAATTTTTATTATATAATTTTTTGTTGTCTTATAAATAAAGATGTATAATATATTTGGAACTTATTTTTGTCAAATTTACGGTTTTTTCGTTATTTATCCATTCATATAAAATTTATCGTAGTTTTTAGCACATTTTTAAGAAAAGTTCTATTTCGAATGTAAATTTAAAAATTAAAAAAAATTATGTTTTTTTAAGGTTCGATCGATGACAAAAAAATGAGTGGTACACATTTTTTGACTTCCGTGTAAGCGCTGTTCTTCGATCCTGTCATGACCCTTGCATTGTTTGATGCAATCATATTGGAAATGTTCCAAGTTCAATCTAGAGAGCTAAATTTTCACACTGTAAGCTGTCGATTTGGCATCTCTGTAAAAACAAAGTTAACGTACCAATATACCAATGAAAATTCTTTTTTATGCACCCGAAAAACGGCGTTTTTTCAAATATCTCAAAATCCTGACGTGATGGGCCAATTCAGATTCTACGCATCAAATTACTTCAAAATTACCTATAGCTTTCCAACAACTAAACAATGTTGGTCTGTACAGCTCCACAAAGCCCCAAACTATCGATAAAAATAAATTTTCTGAACTTGTTCAAGATTTAAATAAAAATGTTTAATAACATCAAAATTATCTAAATAATAATAACAATCAATCACATAAATAAGTGACTACAAGGTGACTGTGGTGCTTAAACTGTTTGTGAAGTTTAAGACTTAGTTTTGCAAAAAATGTAGTGTACTTTATGGAGCAATTATTTACATCTTGATCAGCTAAGAGATAGTTAATTTTTTTTACGTTTGTTTGAAGATGTATTTTTTTGGTAGGTAATTGGCCAAAGTTGTGTAAATTCCTTAGAATGCAACGGGCCATAATTTTAGTACTTTACAATCTCCAATAATAAACGCCCTCAAACCGATATATGTATATATAAATAAATAGTACTAGAAATTTCCACTTGGACAAAATCTTTAAGAAATTCAAGCAAATTCCAATAAAAAAAAGAGCAGCGCCTAGAACAAAAGTGTGACCGTATGACGTTGCCAACTTTAAAAATTTTCACATCTCTTTTTATGTCCCTTGTACTCATGCTCCCTTTAGGGGAAGTCCTTTCAAATTTGGTCAAGAAAATCGATTTTTTTTTTTTCAAAAAATGATGAATTCATTGAATATGTGTATGAAAGGATTTTTCGATGCGATCGATATTTATAGAAATAGAGCGTCCTTAACGAACCTAAGTTGCACGCGCTGAGCGACGTTCTAAAAACTTTAAAAGCGTTTTATTCGGAACCGTGTTTTTCATCCGTATTTCAAGCATAGCTCTTGATCTATTGTTCCGATTCCCTTCATTTAAACCATGTTTGAAAGGATACAATTGTTTGTATGCCTTATACTAACAATATACATGAAAAAGTGTTAAGTTGTTATTTTTAAGCAAGGTGAAATCACAAAAAAAGTTGTAAAAAAGTAAATATTTTTTTCGAACGTCCACATTTCAGTTAATTTTTCGTCAAAACTCATTCATTAACTTTAATAAACAAAAAACATTTTTCATTTCGGTTTACTACAAGTGGCTGGAGAACTGAAATGCTGGAATGCAGAACGATATTCTGCGGGCAGAAGCAGACAAGAGCCGCCATTTTGAATTCAGCTGAGAAAAAATTACCAACTATTGTACAATAAAAATCGCATTTAACAATAAAATCAGGAAGTTTGTATGTCTTTTCATTATGCCACAAATAATTCCCAAACTTCGCCTCATTTCGGCCAAATTTGAAAGAAACTCCCCTTTTGGACTCGAAATTGACCAGTATGGACTATTATTATGGGAGAGCAGCCTTGCTAAAATTTTTATTATTTTTATTCTTTTATATTAGACCATCTATTTTGTTATTATGCACTATTATTTAAGTGCAGTACATTTATAACATTTTTTTATTCATGTTTTTTTTGCAATTTTTCAAATAACAATTAATATTGTAGCGCCCGAATGTAACAGACTTATATTAAAAAAAAAAACTCAATGTTGGAATTTCTTGTCGACGGTCGTTATTTTCTTGTTAAAACTCGATCTTTAAAATAAACAGACTTTTATGTATAGTAAATTTGTTTTTTTTTATAATATATTGGGCAACTATTGTGTCCCTTAGAGTTCCAGGTAACTACCAACTGAGCCACAATATTTTTGTAGTCTGAGATTTTATTGTTAACTAGAAAATTCTCTAGTACTGCTTCACAGCTTTTCCAACTTTGGTCATTTGAATTTGTGGTTCATACATTTTGTTGTAATTTAGAGTCAAAATTAACTGCAAATTTTCGCACTAAATACTTGAAACATTTACCATCTTTATCTAAAGATTTGCTGAATAGCTTCATCAAAACAGGCTTAATGTGGAGAGAGTTGGAAGAAGTATCTTTTTGGGACAACTTTCGTTAATGAAATTTCGTTAGTACTGGGTGCAAAGGTTACTGTCTTAGGCTAATGCTCGATCTCTGCTGTTCCACAGGCTTAGGAGGCGGTCAATCGGACGTTAGAAGCGTCATTGTCTATATTTTGTTGGTCGACATATACAGGGTGGCTGATGAATATTGTTACATTACGAAACTCGAATAACTTTTTGTTTTATTCACGAAATTTGTTTTTTCTTGATTCATTTGAAAGATAATTATATTTTATTAAGTTTTTTGAATGTGTCCTAAAAACAGTGGAACTTAAATGGCCCCACGCTCAGTGACGCATGTGCGACATCTAAGCAAAAGGTTATTCATGACTGCCTGAAGAGTTGCAGCAGGAGTTGCCTCAATTGTCGTTCGAATGGCTTGCTTTAAATCATTCAAATTTGTTGGTTTTACTTTGTAAACTTCCTGATGGCAATATTCCCAAAGAAAAAAATCAGGCGCACTAAGATCTGGAGACCTGGGGGCCCAACGGAATATGGAGTTTCTTAAAATCAAATTATTGGGGAATTTCGATGCAATTCTGTCATAACAGCCCTGGCTGTGTGTGGGAGTTGCACCATCTTGTTGAAAGCACACAGATTTGAAAGCGATTCACTTTCGGCATAGTTCTGGATAAAAAAACTCTTTCAACATCTTTAAGTATCGATCTGCAGTGATCGTAACAGTAACACCGTTCACTTCGAAAAAGTAAAGCCCGACAATGCACCTCGATGAAACTGCACACCACAATGTGACGCGAAGTGGATGCAATCCCGTCTCTTGGAGTATCTGGGGGTTAGAATCACTCCATATTCAACAATTTTGCTTATTAATACTGCCGTTTAGATCGTGGGAGGAGTGCCGCCAAACGTGCGCCTATATTCCCTGTGTACCAATTTTACGGACTCTTGCGCGTGATAACGCCGGACAATCCAAATTCTTGTCTCAGTATCCCAATTATCCATTTTCATTAAATTTGAAAATCAATCTTTAAAATAAAAAAAACATGAAAAAAATTAGACAAACAAAAAAAGTTATTCAATTTTGTTTTGGTAGCGGCTTTCATCAGCCACCCTGTATATACAAAACTTTTTCAGCTAAAAACCTACTATATTAAAAATTTGGTACCTATCATGCGCTTATATGATAAAAAAATTTGGCTATACATTTTATTTTTAGCCACAATAAAAGCCATTTCACAGAGACCTATATTTTACTTTCTCTATATTCTCTATGCCCTCAATGAGATTCAATGAGATTTTTATGCAAATCAAAAGAGCAAAAGCCTCACGCATATGTCCGCCAATTTAGTTCAATAAAAGGGAACAAATGTCTTTTGATGAGTTCCAAAAATTTACAATTCCAATTTAACAACAGTTGTTAAGTTATGTGTAAATTTAAAATGTTTACCCCTTAAATAAAAAAAAGTAGCAGCTTAGTGTGTCGATAACAAAAAAAAAGAAAAATTACGCAGGCTTACAAAATGCTGCGCTAAATGGTCGTGCGCCCAACGAGGGGCCCGCAATTGAAAGGGAACCGAACAATGGCACAGATGTTTTACACATATTTTTAAAACTATTTAAGCCGTTGCCTTTGACGCCTTACTTTTAAATTAAAAATTAAGAAATTCTCTTTATAGCTTTGACAACGGATAAGGGCAGTCGGCTAAAAGGGGCTTAAGGCACCGCCTTATAAGTTGTACATATATGTGATTCAAAAGAGAAAAAAACGTAATGAACGAGTTTGATTGCGGCAATTGTTGGGAGTAGTTGCTTGACTCGAGAAAAGGGATGAGTTACTGACTGCCTCTAATGAAGTCATTAAGGGTTGTTGTCAGCCATGGGTGAAGAATTTAAGAAGTGAGTGCGCGAGTGTGTGGTTAACTTCTGGCAATTGAAACTTGAGGTCTATAAATGTTGTTGGCTGCAGGCAGACATCGACAACGAATGAATAAATTATCAACTTTCTGCGCCACAATCTTGATGTGTGTAGTTCCTGTAAAGCTTCTTGTGTGGTGGTAGCAGCCGTAATTGCAGCTCCTTGTCGTCTAGGCTATTAGAGACTTGCACTAATGTGTCCGTTCTCTGGCTCTAATGGGATCTTGGTAAGGTGTCGACACTGAAATATATATGAAGCCAACTTAAAGTTGTTGTGCCAACCGCAAGCTAAGAAAAATTAAAGCATAAAAAAGGCATTTGTAAGACACGAAAGCCATTCAGTCACTCTGTCGCAGGCGGCGGACGCGGGCAGGTGGGTCTTAAGCCAACCCTCAGCCCAAGGTACAAAGAAAAAAAAAAGGAAGACAAATCAATGCAGGTGTCACAAATGTCAGGCGACAGCTTTGGCCCGCCCGCTCATAAGGATATTAATGTCGCTGACTGAATTGATGATGACGATTGTTGCGTCCTGTATGGGATTTGGCATGGGACTCAGCTTGGCGCATAAGCCGATTTGGGATCTTATCACTGGAGCGACGCGGCGCGACGCCCGGCAGACGACTTGGCGGTAAGCGATTCCAATCTCAGCAAATGCCGCTGACTGACTGAATGACTGCCATGACTGCCGCATGAGCTTTCATAATGGGCTTTCTTGCCAGCCTATTGACAGTCATAATAAATCATGTGTTGTAATATTAATCAAGTTGGGCAGTTCGAGTCTTCCTGTTATTCTTGATGCTCCTGTTGCTGTTGTGACGCTAATCGCCTGACATTTATAACATTTATACTCACAACTTTACTTTAAATGTGTCTTAAAGTTTCGACTTATGCATTTAGTAGTCCTTAATTACGCTTCGTTTGCATTCTATTGTCCTACACGGGGTTTTTTTTTAATGCTTTTGGTGCTTAGGTTGCGCCTTTGCCTTTTGCTGGCCATTACCATGAATTGTTTCTCTAATTGCAAGTTCAGGGTGGTCTCAACCAACTTGCCATAACTCGTCGCCTGGGGTTTTCCTGCAGTGTTCTATGGCGTACTTTTGTTGTCTGGCCGTCACATTAAGAACTTGTAAAGTTAAATTAAGTGTTTCGGAACAAAGAAATGCGTGTGTGGCTAGAAAAGTTTCAACATTTTGTTAAGTACAAATTCTGTAGCCTTTAACAGATTTTAAGGGTCAACAGATCTTTGTTTGCTCAATTTATGTTTCTTCCTTGTCTTGGATCGACATGTTGAATAAGCTTCTAAGGAAGAAGATTTGCAAGCTGTATATTGGAGGTTCTCCAAGCAATTAGTGGGTCAACGGAAGAAAAACCTCTTTGTAGGGCGTCCGAGCTTAGTTTCCCTCAAAATGTTGACGGGCCACAATGCTTCGTGATCGGGATTACTCCAAATAACTGATAGGCTAATAGTCCCCAAATTATTTACCTGATAGATTTTGTCCCAAACGCCAGTCTAATTTACTTGTTATTTATATTCAGCAGATCCCATCCCATGGTACCTAGAGTTTTTCAAAGAAATCAGACGTAGCATTTATTACATACATAACAAAGAAAAAGTTTATAAACTCTTTGAGCAACCCACGCTATTTTTGGTCCGTTTGTCTCATTATTTAAGTAGCGCGATTCGGAGCCATTCTGGAGCTACTTTAACCCACTATGGTGGCTTATTATTTAATTCGCAGACTGTGAAATGTAATGCAATTAAAAGATTAACAAGCAATGCCATTAGGCTTTATTGTCAGCTCAGACAGGAGCTCAAGAAGCGCGTATAATACTCCATCCTGGAACATCTAATAAGTTGGTTTATACAAATTGTTTTTATAGCATCCAATCCACTTCAATATTTCATATACGATAAATATTTTAAGAATTGAGCCTTTTCCAATCATTTAAATGGTAAGCGACAAATCTTAAGTGTTTACACTGAGTTATTTGCCTAAAAGCAGGGTGAAACAAATAAAAATAAAATGAAAAATAGGAAAAGGTGCAAAGGCACAGTCGACAGAAAGATACCCTGCAATTATTTATCTAAAAAAAAAGAGAATTTAAAGTTAAAAAACGCATAAAAAGACAAGTTTTTTTGGTTTATTGGGCTCACATTAGTCTAAATACCAAAGGTACCTTAAGCTGAATCATACATATATTAGCATATATAAAGAATGTGGAATTTAATGAAGGTTTAGGAAAAGAACATTTCGTGTCATAAAATGGTGATTTTTTTCGTTGTCAGTATAAGATGACGTTTTTGAATTAAGAATGTTTTCATATAAGCCCAGTAAATATTAAATAATTCATATCGAAAAAAATTTGAAATGAGAATACTAAAACGTAAAAAAAGCTTGAAAAAATACAAAATCACCATCAAGATTTACAATTTCGGATTT